>CM052895.1:33463329-33514094 GCA_028534135.1 Potos flavus | reverse complement strand
ACTGCACTACTGGGTATTTACCCTAAAGATACAAATGTAGTGATCCGAAGGGGCACGTGTACCTGAATGTTTATAGCAGCAATGTCCACAATAGCCAAACTATGGAAAGAACCTAGACGTCCATCAATAGATGAATGGATAAAGAAGAAGTGGTATATATACACAATGGAATACTATGCAGCCATCAAGAAAAATTAAATCTTGTCATTTGCAACGACGTGGATGGAACTGGAGGGTATTATGCTAAGCGAAGTAAGTCAATCAGAGAAAGACAATTATCATATGATCTCTCTGATATGAAGAATTCGAGAGGCAGGGTGGGGGGTTGTGGGGGGGTGGGAGAGGGAAATGAAACAAGAGGGGATCAGGAAGGAGACAAACCATAAGAGACTCCTAAACTCATGAAACAAACCGAGAGTGGCTGGGGGTTAGGGGCGAGTAGGGATAGGGTGGTTGGGTTATGGACATTGAGGAGGGTATGTGCTATGGTAAGTGCTGTGAAATGTGTAAACCTGAGGATCCACAGACATGTACCCTGGGGCAAATAATACATTATGCTTTAATTAAAAAATTTTTTAAAAATTAAAAATTAAAAAAAAAAAAGAAATAAGAAAACCTAACGTATACCTACTAGGAGTGGTGTAAAACAGAAAGCATTGGAAAAGGCACTAGTGAAGCACAAAATGGTGGTTAATTTTATAGAATTGATTAAAGGCATATTTCTCTGATTAAAAAGCAAACTGAGTACCAATAAAAAGAAAGAAATACAAATCCACACTCAGACACATCTGCAGCAAAACTGCAGAACACCAAAGATGAAGAAATTTTTTTAAATAACCTGAGATCAAAGGCAGAAAACATTAAAAGGAAAAAGAAATAGACTGGCATCAGGCTTCCCAAGAACAATCACAGAAGTCAATGAGCAAAAGGATAGTTCAAAGTACTAAGAGAAAATAACTGTCAACTTAAAATTAACTACTCAGCTAAATTGTCATTTAAAAATGAGAGGGAAATCGAGATACTTAAAACAGAGAAAGAGAGAGAACACTAATCCCTAAGTGACCCTCTGTGAAAGAAATATTAAAAGTACAAAATATTTTTTAAAGTTTTATTTATTTAAGTAATCTCTACGCCCACTGTGGGGCTCGAATCCATGACCCTGAGATCAAGACTCGCATGCTCTTTTGATTGAGCCAGCCAGGTGCCCCAAAAGTACAAAATGTTTTTAAAGAAATTTAAAGAAAATTTAACAAAGAAAGATGGAATGAGATACTAGAACAAAGGTGAACCAAGAAATTAGCAAACATTTTAACAAATCTAAGCATGCAATGACCACATAAAAATAAATATGACAACTAATTTGGGGAATTAAATATTTGGTGGTATGAAAATACTTGATAACAATATAAAAGACAGAGGTTATGAGAAAGGTTAAGATATTCTAAGTCTGACAATTTCAGAGGAGCTAATGATTACTTCCAAGATACAGAAACAGAAAACTTCCAAATCATTGTGTGTATAGAAGGAAGGGAAGGAATAAAGCAAACGGTGAATCCATAAAATGTTGGAAAGCAGAAAATCAAATAAAAAGCCAATAAAATCTAAAGAACAAATAAGATATTATGAATAATGACAACTAACAGTTCCATAAAGCTTCTATACACTAAACACTGCTCGCGATGTTTTACAAGTATCAATCCTTTATTCCTCCCAACAATCCCATCAAGTAAGTCACCCAATAATAAGCCGTCATGTCACAGAAGAGAAAAGTAAAGCAGAGGGACGTTAAACAATTTGTTCAAGAGCTAGAGCTATAAAGTACCAGACGCTGAGTAAAAAGACACAAAGTATACACCAAAGTCTGTACTAGTAACTATGATGTTCTGTTGCTTCCAGAAATGAACCCAAATATATTCGTAATTGCAATAAATGAACTGCATTAAACTTACAAAATAACAACAAATTCTCAGAATAGATTGCCTTTTTCAAAGGCCAAGGAGATCAAAAGCTAGATATTTGTAAATATAATAGACAAATCTCAGTCAAAACTCTTCATGAAAAAGAATGGATAAAGAAAACGTGACATATAAACAAGACAAACTTTAGATACACTATCAAAACTTACAGGTTTCAGCAAGGTTGCCAAATGGATACAAAAAATCAATATTAAAAAATCTATTGCCTTCATCCCTATATAACCATTGCAAGTGATTTGAAATGTACTTTTAAAAAAATACATTTTCTGGGGCGCCTGGGTGGCTCAGTGGGTTAAGCCTCTGCCTCCGGCTCAGGTCATGATCTCAGGGTCCTGGGAGCAAGCCCCGCATCGGGCGCTCTGCTCAGCGGGGAGCCTGCTTCCCCCTCTCCCTCTGCCTGCCTGGATCTCTCTCTGTCACATAAATAAATAAAATCCTTAAAAAATAAAAATAAAAAATAAAATAAAAAAATACATTTTCGAATCACACTGTAAGCTGGAATGTCTAAGAATAAAATAATAAAATATACATTAACTTTTAAGAATAAAATGTAGACACTAGTAAAAAGACATTCAAGAGAATGTCTTTAACATACAAAGAGACACACTTTGGATGGGGAGACTCATTAAGGTAAAGGTGACAACTATGCCCAAATTAATCAATGATTTAATTTAATGCCAATAAAAATAAGTGGAGTATTTTGGTGAAACCTTGTCAACAATCCTAAAAATCATTCGAAAGGACAAGAATACTCAAGACAATTTTGAGGGGCGGCTGGGTGGCTCAGCTGTTGAGCATCTGCCTTCAGCTCAGTTCATGATCCCAGGGTTCTGGGATCGATCCCTGCATCAGTCTCCCCGCTAGTTGAAAAGCCTGCTTGTCCCTCTCCCACTCCCCCTGCTTGTGTTCCCTCTCTCGCTGTGTCTCTCTCTGTCAAATAAATAAATAAATAAAATCTTCAAAAAAATTTTCAATTTTGAAAAGGAAGACTCACTTCACCTGATAGCAAGGTTAATTAAATAATAACAGTAATAATAATAACAATAAAATAGAACTGTAGAACTCAGTCTCCAGTCCTAATTTAGCTACTAAAGAATTTATGTGTCTTTGGATAATTTATTTAATTATCTTGGACCTCAGTTTCCCTATGTATCCCGGATGAAATAGTCTAGATCCTCATGCAGATACTAGATCTTCCCTGACCATCCAATATAAAACAGCCCCTCTGCAGTAACTTCCTATTGCAGACTTGTTTGTTTGGGTTTTTTTTTTTGTTGTTTTTTTTTTTATGACACTTGCTATCTTTAAATTATTAGTGGTCATAAAATTGTTGTCTCTCCTCTACCAACCAAAAGTAAAAATAAAGGTGACATATAAACAAGACAAGCTTGAGACAAACTATTGAAATAATGTCTAACAAACCCCAAAGGGCATATCCATTGTTAGGAGAGTTTGAACTTCCCCTCCAAACAAGGTTGAGAACAGAACATTGGTCACTATCCCAAGGCCTGTCACACAACTTCCAACTACAAAAGACCACATTCACTCCATCAGGATTATTCCATATGGGATTGCCTTAAAAGTTGTTAAGACAAATAAACTTTCTTGTTCGGTAATGTGAAAGAGAGCTGGGTTCAAACCCCAGCTCCCCTAGGTACCAGGTGTGCAAACATATATGTTAGTTAACTTATTTGAATCTCATTTCATCATCTATAAAATGTGGTCAACAGCAACCATTTCTTATGGCTAATATGACAAGTACATGAGATTACAAATTTGTCATCCTAAAGACCCTAAAAGAGTGCTTGAAATCTCTTGGGGGCCAAATAAATTGTCTTCTTTCCAGAAAGCAACAGGAAGAAACTGGTGGAACCTGAAGTAACTAATCTCAAAATAACAGGCAACACTAATATCATGAGTTTTAGAAATACAACAGGGAAGAAGAAAGAAGGATGATCCTGACTAGGAACGTCCTTCATAAATATAACCTTCTATTCCCTATGGCCCGAGGCTTGACAGGCATGAACATGTTTGTGGACTGGGGTATGGAGGGAGGTTTTTAAGTGTGAAACAGTTTGTACATGCACACATTGTGCTACAGAATAATATCAGAAAGCCATTAAGCATTCCCAATGATTTCTAGGTGTTTAATACATTGTGATAATCTGCAGAATGGTAAAGAATAAAATATTTTTAGTAAAGGGGTAGTAAAAGGGTAGTTTTGTCACTGTGTACAGCCCTTTATTTTCAGGGAGAAAAGGGAATTAGGATGAGCAGTGCAGGAGAATGCTTTGCTTTTGTATTTTAGACAGTCTTGTTCACTCTATCATCAGTTAGAGTAAAAACAAGTCGAAATGAATTCCATGTTCCTGTGGATGAAATGAAATGGAGGTTCTAGGCTAATTCTCTCTGATACAAAGAGGGAACATTGTGTAATTGAAGACTCCTGTCAATTTTCACGGGTTCAACAATAATGTATTGAGTGCTAAGTCAGATACTATGCTAAACTCTCATGTTGTACCATTTTATGTCCAGTTCTACCAGATGTATCAATTGATCTACCTTATATATTCTACCAGATATATCAATTAACTCTATTCTCAGCTCTTTCTTTTTCAGAAAGATACATTAATTCTTTCAACCAACCAATTCGAGGAATCTCAGACCCCACAAACTCAAGATATTTATCTTCTCAACTCAGTAAGGTTACCTGTCTCTATCTGGGTTTCCCTTCTCAACTCCGTAGTTTGGACGATGCCCTGAGACAGAAAGCCTGGATAATCACAGAGTCAAGCACTGCACTAGAAATTAGTAGGCCAATAAAAGGCAATAGGGACAGGCAGGTCTCTACCACATGGGGATATTGTAGTATAGGGGAAAGACTTAAAAAAATTAAATTTGCAAATTACCCCAAGAAAATGATAAATTTCACACAGGAAACAATGACATATATACTTAACAATGATATATAAGAATGGATTAGGGTGACTTCCTTAGATGGAATGATCAGGGAATATATCTAAGAGAAGGTAGTCTATAAACTGCAACTTTAAGGATAAGGAGGCACCATATCAAGAATTGGAAAAGTGCACTTTAGGAAAGCAATTCATATGCAAAGGTCTTGAGAGGACAAATAGCCTAGAATAACTGCGAGGAGAACTGTGTGGTCAGAACACTGTGAACAATGGGGATAGCGGTGAAGCACTAGACTGGTAAAATAGACAAGAGCTGGGTCTTATGGGCCTTTGCAGATTGCATTAAGGAATTTGAACTTTATTCTGAGTGCAAAGGAAGTCACTGAAAGTTTTAAATCGGAGAATGATAGGATTCAATTTACATTCTAGAGAAGATCACTCTTGCTATTATACAGAGAATGACTAAGAGAAGAGCAAAATTAGAAGATAGCAAATCAGTATAGAGGTTATTACAATAATTAAATGAAAGGCAATAATCCAAGTTGTTATCAGTGAAGATGATAAGAATTAGAGGTATATGAGAGTGGCATATCTTAGAAACAAAACTGATAGGACAGTTAATGAGTTGAATATAAGATGTGAAACATAAAGTGGAAGTGCTATGACATCTACGTTCTTGGCTTGAATAATTTGGTAGAAGTTGGTGCCACTAAGTGCATAGTAAAGACAAAGGGAAGGATACTTTGGGTGAGGCTACACTATAGGAATTAAGACTTCTGTTTGGGAGAATGTTAAGTTTGGGCTACTAGAGATCCAGGTGGGAATGTGAATTAACCAGTTGTATATGTACAACCAGAATTAAAAGATAAATTCCAAATTTCTTACCTTAAGAACTAATTTGCTCATGTAAAAAAAAAAAATGTAAGTATTGAATTCCACTTCTGGCTATAAGTAATAGTGGCTGGAATCACCCTTTCATGATTAACTATGAACTATGCAAAGAAGTATTTTTAGACTCTAGAAACAGATAGCCCAGGACTTTGATACTTGAGAGAAGAAGGAAAAAATTAGATGAATCCTATCATCTCCTGCCTGGAGGGAATTTTCAGACTATAGCCCAGGGAGGGAGAATCTAAACAGAGACAGTGGTCTTATTGAATTGAGATGAATACCTGAGTTCAGGGAAGATGAAGTTTCTAGAGTTGGTGGGAGATAATATCTGAGAGCAGAAAGCAACACAGAATAAGAGGCTCAAATGTCTAAATAGGAGTTCTCTTGACTCTTTGACTAAATATCAATCATTACATGTTATGTGCAAAAACAATTTCTGAGAAAAGAACAAATACCAGGAGAACTAGAACAGAATTCTTAGTGGTCACATAGTACTAGAAATTGTTTAGTTTTGCTCCATCCAAACAGAGAGACCTCACTGAACAAACATGGCAATTAGTAGATACATAAAAGTCCACACCCTAAAAGTGGGATGAATCTGCTCTAGAATAAAGGCCACTGTAGCCTGAGTCTCAGAGAACTTAAAAATAAGTTCTGAAAAAATCAAACTAAACTGTAACAAACTTGACTTTTCACCAGAAAAATGTTTAATACTCTTTAAAGGTAAATAATAATAATGAGCAATCAGCAATGAAAAATATGCAATATCCAGCATTCAAAAAAGAAAGGAAAGGAAAGGAGAGGAGAGGAGAGGGGAGGAGGGGAGGGGAGAGAAGGAAGGAAGGAAGGGAGGAAGGGAGGGAGGGAGTGGTGGGGAGGGAGGGAGGAAAGAAAGAAAGGAAGGAGGTAGGAAGAAATGCTAGAATACAAAGAAGCAGGAAGATGTCCATAATTGGGAGAAAAATCAGACAAAAGAAAGAGGCCCCAAAATGACAGAGATGACATAATTAACAGGCAAGGACATTAAAACAGTGATTACAAATATTACATACACTAAGATGTCAAAGATAACATGAACATAATGAGGAAAGAAATAGATGATATGAAGAGGAACAAAAGGTAACTTCCTGAGATAAAAACTTATGCTGACTAGTATTTAATAGTAGATTAGATTCTGTGAAAGAAAATATCAATAAACTCGAAGACAGTACAAAAAATCTATCCAAAATGAAGCATACAAGGACAAAACTACTAAAAGAAAAGGAAAAAATGAACAGAGACTTCACAATTAAGTATGATAGCACCAAGTGGTCTAACATACATGTAACTGGAATTCCAGGAGAAAAATGGTGGCAGAGTATTACAGTCGGAACAGGAAAAATGAGTAAAAATATTTGAAGGAATGATGGCCTAATGTTCCATACTTGATGACAACTATAAACCCATAGATCCAAAGAGCTCAATAAAACCCAAGCTGGATAAATACACATACGTATGTGTGCATACACACATATGCAAATATACACACACACCTCTGAGCACTTCATAATAGTGCTAAAATATAGGAAGAAAGAGAAAAATTTTCAATTATTCAGAGAAAAAATATACACTCATCAGAAAAACAAAGATAAAATTTAGTATAGATTTATTATCTAAAACTACATTTTGGACAAAGGACAAAAAAAGACAACGGAATAGTGTGTTTACACAGGTGGCAGGAAATAATTGACAACCTGAAATTCTTTATACTGAAAATACCTTTAAAACTAAAAGCCAACTAAAAACTTTTTCATGGGGTGCCTGGGTGCTCTGTCGGTTAAACGTCTATCTTCGGCTCAGGTCATGATCCCAGGGTCCTGGGATCCACCCCCATGTGTGGCTCTCTGCTCAATAGGGAGTCTGCTTCTCCCTCTGTGCCTCCCCCTGCTCATGATCTCTCTCTCTCTCTCTCTCTTTCTCTCAAATAAATATATAAAATCTTCAAAAAAATAAAAATTAAAAAAATAAAAAATAAAATCTTTTTCAGACTGAATTTGTAAACAAATCTTACTACGAGGAACCTTAAATTCTTTAAGCAAAAAGGAAGAAAAAAAAAAAAAACAGCAGATGGAACACATAGAAAACAAACAGTAAGGTAGAATATACACTTGATCCATGAACAACATAGGGGTTGGGGCACTGACCCAGCTCTCCATGCAGTCAAAAATCCTACTATAATTTTTTTTTTTTTTTTTTTTTTGAGTAGGCTCCATGCCCAGCATGAAGCCCAATGTGGGGCTCAAACCCACAACTCCTAGATCAGGACCTGAGCTGAGATCAAGAGTCGGATGCTTAACCGACTGAGCCACCCAGGTACCCCAAAAATCCTCCTATAACTTTTAACTCCCCATAAACTTAACTATTAATAGCCTACTACTACACAGAGTCTTACCAATCACATAGTTGATTAACATATATTTTGTACATTATATTTATTATATACTGTATCCTTATAGTTAAGTAAGCTAAAGGAAACTTTATTTAAAAAATCATAAGGAGGGCGCCTGGGTGGCTCAGTCGATTAAGTGTTTGCCTTCGGCTCAGGTCATCATCTCAGGGTCCTGGGATCGAGTCCCGCATCGGGCTCCCAGTTCAATGGGGAGTGTGCTTCTCCCTCTCCCTCTGTCCCATCCCCCTGCTCCTGTTCTCTCTCTCTAATTCATGTGCTTTGTCTCTCTCTCTCTCAAAAATATAAACAAAATCTTTAAAAAATTAAAATTTAAAAAATCATAAGGAAATGAAAATACATTTGCAGTATTGAACTGTAAGAAATCCACATACAAGTGGACACGTGTAGTTCAAACCAGTGTTGTTCAAGAGTCAACCATACAAACCGAATCATATCAATAACTTCATTAATTACTAAAGGCCAAATGTTCCAATTAAATAACAAAGACTGCCAAATTGGTAAAAAAAAATAAAAAATAAAAAAAAAAATCAAGATCCAAACTAGATGTTGCTAGGAGAAACCACTTTTAGATGCAAATCCACAAATAGCTTAAAAGTGAAAGGATGAAAAACAAATACACCATAGAAACATCAATATAAGGAAAGCTGGAGTAACTATATTAATATCAGAAAAAGTAGTCTTTAGAACCAGACATATCTCCAGGTATAAAGAACATTTCATAATTGTTAGCAGGGTCAATTTTTCAAGAAGACATAATAATTTTAAACATCTATTCAGCAAATGGAAGAGTTTCCAAATACGTGAAACAACTACTCCATGAACCTGAAAAGAGAAACCTACTCCAAGAACTGAAAGGGTGAAACAAACAAATGTACAGTCATAGCTGGAGATTGTAATACCCCCCTCTCAGTAATTAACAGAACAAGTAGACAGAAAATCAATATAGACATAGAAAATCTGAACTATCCCATCACCTAACTGAATCTAATTGGCATTTTTAGATACAACAGTATAATACACATCCTCTTCTAGTGCATATGAAACATTCGCTAAGATTGACCATATTCTTTGCAGCTACAGTTAAGGTAAAGATCTCAGATGAGATCCCCCTAGATTAGGGTAGGCCCTAAATCGATTGACAAGAGCACTTGTAAGAGAAAGGGAAAAGAGAAGATGTGGAAACGGAGGCAGAGATCAGAGCGATGCAGCCCCAAGCCAGGAAATGTATGGAGCCCTGAGAATTTGGAAGACACAAGGAAAATTCTCCCATAGAGTCTTTGGAAGGAACGTGACCCTGCTGATACAGTTTTATACTTCTGGCCTCTAGGACTTTGGGGAAATTAGTTTCTGCTTTTTTAAGCCACCAAGCTTGTGGTAATTTATCACAGCAGCCTTAGGAAACCAGTGCAATGCTATTCACTGAACAGTGTAAGGAACACCTCGGTGAGTCTGCCTACAGCTGGCCCCAACCCTGTCTTGGCAGTGACTGCCCAAATCGGAATTCCCAGAATGCTTTGCCCCTGTACCTCGGTGAGTAAAGGCATCTGTTTCCTGTGGTCACTCATATCTCACATACCCTATCTATTCTTTCCCTTGGTTTTTAACGACACGACACGGGGCAGGGGGTGGGCAACACCAGATTTGGAATGTCATCTTGATTCGGCCACTGGTCAGTCGTTTCATCTAACTGGGCCTTACTTTTTCATGTGTAAAGTGACAAAGTTGGGCAGGATGTTCTGAACCACAGGTGACCATGGCCCCCCTTATCATGAAAGGTTTTAGCACTGAAAGCCCTGTATCACAGGAAACTCCTCAGTCCTGGGCAAACTAGATATCTGGTCACCATACTTCAAACGTCCTCCCAGCTCTCCGCCTCCATTACCCAAAACCTTTCACTGATATTTTACATTATTTTTCTTTTCTTCTCATTCTCTTGATTCCATTCTCGTAGGAGTCTTAAGGCAAAAGTCCTTTGATCCACAAAAATGTTTACCTAGTTTCAAAAGAAGTTCAGGCCTTTAAAACACTGGGAATTAGCCTGGATATCAGGCTGGGGGTTCCTCTCCCCCAACATTAATATACTATTGAGAAGACAAAGAACATTTCACATTTCTTTAATTCTTAAAATCCTGTATTAGATACAAACTATTTCTATGAAACAGACTATTTTATTGTGGCTCTTGTGGTTCTACACTAGGGTTCCTCAAATATATGGCAAGGTAGCCCAAACCAATGACTACTGGAATCAGTACAATGGACAGTTAAATTCATCAGTCAATTGTACTTTCTTTTTCTTTTTTCCTATTTATTTATTTATTTATTTTTAATTCTAGGCCTTTTGATTCCATTCTTTGGACTCTTTCAGAATCTTCTCTTGCTATTTTAATCAGTCAGGGTAAGGAAAAAATGTCAAATTCTAAAATGGTTTTGCCTTCCTTAGATGCATATGAAAAAACATTTTTTTCAATACAATAAATTATGTAATTATGGGGCACCTGGGTGGCTCAGTCGTTACGCATCTGCCTTTGGCTCGGGTCATGATCCCGGGGTCCTGGGATTGAGCCTCACATTGGGCTCCCGGCTCTGCGGGTACTCTCCCTGCTTGTGTTCCCTCTCTTGCTATGTTTCTCTCTGTCAAATAAATAAATACAAATCTTTTACATTGTGTGATTGTGATAAATATAACCATCATCCATAATGATATCATAGTAAACATATAAGGGAAAGAGTGGATGTTGACTCTACTACCTCGAAAGAAGTGCCAAGAAGACAAGATCTACGGCTTTTGTGCTTAATAATATAAGATTGACCTGTTTAGCACTAACTAAATTATGTAAAAACAATCTGTTGCACTTTGTTTTAAGGCAATAGGCTTTTCTTACAAACCTAACACTTTAAGGAAATAAGGATTAAACAAATATATCTACATAATATGTTATAAGTCACCCAATGAAAATTTTCTATGATTTTTAAAGAAGAAAAAATAAAATAAGCATCTTGGAGGAAAATGCAGTGATGCATCTCAGTAGCTATTACAATTTTACATGAAGTGGGCTTTACTTATCTCTTTTCCAGATTAAATCTCTGATGCGCTATAGTCATCAATTTAAAAAATGGCAGTATCCCCTCTAAAAACCCCTCAGTGCAGCAAAGTTTTGATGTGTCTCATAATGGAGGCGGAACGATCTCTCTCAATTTCATATTATTCTGTGCATTGGTCCCCAAACAGTGCTAATTTTTGTTCTCAAATTCTGCAAGAGAACAGCTCCTCCCATATTTATTTGCAGCTTCTTCGGAACCTAGGACTCAGACATAAATCCATACAAGGAGAGCTAATGACAGAGTGACAGCCTGTATTGTATTCGTATTCACCCACTCCCCCCACCCTTTTGCGGGAAAAAGCCACTTGCACCAGATATCATCTCAGTCTTTTATGCAAACACACTCCTTCTGGCTCTTCCTTCCAATCTGTCAGATATGCCCAGGCATGTCTACAGCCCAAAGAACACAGATGAGGCTTAAAATAAGCCAATACACAGGAAAAAGGGGTCTGGCCTCCTGCCTCCCGATTTCCAGCCCTCGAGCCTTGTGATCTTTGCCTTCAGCTTCTGGATGTTTAAGCTTTTCAGACCACTCCTGTTTCATATTTAGGGCGCTTGTGCAGCAGCTCCAAGCATGGTATTTCAAGCTTCACCACTAGGTGCTCTGAGCCTTTGCGCCCTTGCATAAATAACAAGGTTTCTGCTGTACTCCTGCAACCTAGTCCCCACATTTTTACTGAGATCAAGAAGCTGACCCTCAGTCCCTGCCTCAGTAACCTGTCTGGGGGACCCTGCACCCCTAGGAACGGTATCTGCGGGCTCCTCTTCCACCCCAGAGAACTCGTCCCATTCAGGTCTGACCCTTCCCAGGATGGTCTTGCTCAGCTGAGTTTTTTACTGACACCATTCTTCGTGCAGTAGCAGGAAACCAGGCTGGGTACTACTGTGGACAGCTGTGAACTCCCGAGACAGAGGCTCAGACCTGATTCAGTAGACAATGGGCAGTCAGGCTAAGCGCTTGAGCAAGAATGCAACACAAGATGTGCAAATACAGAGATTTGAGCACAGTTCACACCACCTTTTGCCTTACCGTGGATGCAAGCTCCATCTGCTCCACGCTTTTAACCCCACAAGTGAACTAGAAATAAGAGTTCTCAAAGTTTGGTTATTCTTATTCTCACCAGGTTTCCTCTTCTCTTTTATATCACTTTACATGTTTAAAAACAAAACAAAACAAACAAAAAACCCCAAAAAACAAAAAAGCCCTTGCTGCTATTTTGCCTACAATAATAAAACTTCGCTGGCAATGATGTACTTAGAAAATGTCCAGAGTAAAATTGAAACCAACTTGGGCATTCTCAAATATCTTAAGTGCCTTTCCAAATGTTTGAGTTCCCAGACAATTCAAAATGCATTTAGTAGGATGTTTTCCATTTCTTAAATAAACCCAAGTGGGCTTTAAGGAAATCAGAATTCAAGCATTTCTTATCCCTTCACACTTTAGCAAGCCAAATGTGATTTGGAAAAAGCTACTTGATATCCAAGGAAACCTTTCTACTTTGTAATGAGAGGTTTTTTTTTTTCCTCCCTTAAAAGGGATAATAAGATTTCTAATGCAAACCAACTCAGAATTCTCTGAATATAAACTAGAAACTCAAGCCACAAACGCTCCATGTGTTTGTTTCCCAGTAACGTGCCCATCTCCCTTGTATGTTTTAAGAGACGTTTCATATCCTCGGTGTAATTCCCACCCTTAAATCTGGGTGTCCATTTTCATGACCACAGTGGAGTTCTGCTAAGCCAATGCATAACAGGCTTTCAAAAGATACTGTTAGCACACTGCTGTGTGGATAGATTTTTACTGCAGGTCCAAGAAAAGTGAAAGCAACAGCCATGGGAGTGCCCAGGGTAGATAGAAGAGCCTGAAACACATTGAAGGCAGGACAGCGGGAGAAAAAAAAAAGACTTCAAGCATAAAAGATAATATTGAGGACTCTAAGAAAGCCATAGAAATATCGGATGCAGAGAAATAAATGGGTTTATGAGGAGCAATGCAATCAATGAAATAAGGAATAAGCTATGTGTTCAGTATGCTGAGTACTAAGGACTAGCTTGGAGAGGGGAAGAGGAATCAGGCCAAGTCCCTGACCACATGGTACAGATGTTCATTTTTAAGGGCCGATGAACATCACAGTGAAAATAAATACAACATTTTAGAAGCAAATAATGGAATGTGAAAATATGGGTAGTTGAGTAAGCAAAAAGATTCACTGAACCGCTCGAAACTCAGTTTTCTCCAGTGGTGAAAGAAATGATACTATTTACTTCACAGAGTGTCTAAGAATAGGTCATTCTAGAGTTTTTCATCAGTCCGTTGCATACTTACGTATGCAGAGACCTGTAGATAATCTCTCCTTAGCACTTTCATTAGCAAAGACTGAGATGATCTAAAAAGGATTTGAAATTATAAAGTGCAAAACAATTTTTAAAAAGGAAGACATTGCATCATTGAGAAAGAGAGATGATCACTGGTTGGGAAAACAAAGTGAAATGCCTCAAGGAAGCAGAGACAAGACCGAAAATATCCAGGCAGCCTTGGTCTTCCTCACTCACCGGGTTAAATCAGACCTGGCTCAAGGATGTGAAACTACCCAGGGAGGCTATACCATGATGGCCATGAACCTACAGATGTCTAAAGCTGTGTCATCCAAATATCCATCAAGCCTGCTTATCTGTATTGCTAGTTTGGCTTTATAAAGGACTTGGACCTGGCCTTTTGGAAGTTTCCGGGACTAGGAATCACCCAGCAGGTTTTGGCAAATTTCAAGACAGCTTGCCTAACTAGAGTCTTCCAAACCAAAGGAATACCTTAAATTTCTAGAAAACAATTCAGTCATTAAGAGCAGAGTTAGGATCCCTGCAGAAAACAGATGGCCCACTCCAAGTAAATAATATAAGAAGAGTTTAATAAAGAGAACACTGTTAAAGTATGGGCAGGGAAATCAATGTGAATAACTGGTTAGGGGAAGAGGGGGGGAGAATTACTGAAGAATTATTAAGCTCAAACATTTGAATAAGCTGTTAAGGATCCCCAGAAGCAAAGAAACCTGTGTAAATACAGTGCCCTTACAGGACACAGCCAGATATGGTGACGCCCTCCCACCCTCGGAAGGAAAAAAATACCCAACCCCTACCCTCTATCCTCTTGCATCCCATCCCTTGCCATTGGCCAAGCCAACTGGAAGCCAGAGGACAAAGGGGGGGCCCTGGTGTGATCCATGTAGCCTGACTCTCAGGTCACAGAACAACATGGAGAATGGATGCAGAGGTCACAGAGAAAGTAAGCAACACAGAGATTTTCTCGTTGCTCTCTATAGTTGGTTGAATTGTGCCCTCCCCCCCAAAAAGATATGTTGAAGTCTGAATCCCCTAGTACCTCAAAATGTGACCTTATTAGGAAGCAGGGTCTTGACAGAAGGGTAGGGACAATGAAGTCTTCCCTCTGTCCCTTCTGGGGTCTTTGGCTGGTATAATCATTAAATTGACTTAAGACAGATTAAGAGGAGAAAAACAATTGAATAACATGTAGACCTCCTGTATACAAGGGAAAGACTCAGGAAAACTTAACTATGAAATGCCTGTGGCATCATCCTACATACCACCTTCCGCTAAAGACAAAAGATGCTGCTATGGGGAGTCCATTATGGGAAGTTACCAGGAAAAGCACAGTAAACAAAGGTAGGGTTGTTATGCAGATTTTAGCTTTGACTTCTTAATTGATAACAGTTTCAAAAGACTGAGTCATCCCCCTCTTCCTGGAACAAGAGGGAGACACCCTTAAAAATGGAGATTTCCATTATAAATGTAAAGGTCTACAAAAAGGTAACTTTGACTTGGTTTTCAGTACTTCTCTTGTGTCTATACATTCTTAAAAATAACTAGCTTAAAATACTCAATATGCCAAAGAAGCATATCTTTGGGTGGCAAAATTGCTCCCCTTTTGAAGTCATCGAGTTAAAGTGAGGTCATTGTGATGGGCCCTAACCCAATATGACTGGTGTTTTTACGAACAGGGGAAACTAGGACAGACAGATACTCACAGAGGAAAGACGGACATGGAGAAAACCATGATGTGACTCGAGGGAAGTGTATTCTACAAGCCAAAGAATGCCAGAAAACTCCAGAAGGTAAATGAGACAAGGAAGAATTCTCCCCCTAGAGCCATCAGAGACCATGGCCTACTTACAGCATGATTTGAGGCTCCGAGGCTCCAGAACTGTGAGAATTTGTGAGTTTTTTTGTTTTTTGTTTTTGGTTTTTGTTTTGAGCTGCCTAGTTTTTGGTAATGCTGTTCCGTCGGCCCTGAGGCACTCATTCACCTGCAAAGGTACAAGTAGCCCGTGATTGAACAGATTTAATTTCTCAGAGTAGATGTTTGCTTCAAAATGGACCTCAAAGAAGATTATGACCAACACTTTTTTTTGAATAACAAGAAAACTGACGTATCAGAGACTTGCTTACAATCACACAATTGATAACCAAGATAAATCAGGAGAGTCCCTGGAAACTTCCTTGTCTGCCCCACATTGACAGGAGGTGAAACCACTCTTCACCTTGCTGAGCTAAAACATCGTACAACACTCTGAAATTCCCCCTAGGATACAATCCAAGCTGAAGCATTCTCCAGAATGATTGACAAGTGGCATCCTTTCCTGAGCTCCCACATCCCTGCAATATTAGCAGCTTTTAAAAGGTCAGCTTTTAAGGGAGCTAAAGAATACATTTCAGAAATGAAAATTCGCCTTTGCTCTTTTTTAGTGCTAAGGAATAAATCTAATAATCCTGAGAAAGAACACCGTTAACCCGCTAGGACACTGTTTTACTTCCTTGTGAATTAGCAATAAAAACAAGTTACCCAAACAAAACTTATTGTTTGAAGATTGGCTGTTCCGCATATCCAAAAAAAATGATAAGAAGCTACACAGTCAGCAATGTAGGCTTTGGGGGGGGCGGGGGATTGCATGGGTTGCAGGCGGGAAAGGAGAGAAAGAAAGCTCCACCCAGAACAAATAGGTTTCCTATAGCACTGTGAGGTTTCTTATCTAGAGGAAGCTTTTGTTTACTTGTCAATCAACACCAGCAGATCTTCTGAGGACTGGCCACACCTTCGGCTGGGGAATGCTCAGGAAGGAATGTGGGAAGGCAGAGGGGAGAGGCTATTTCCTGATGGGTCAGCTGCTGGCAAGTATCTGGACCCTGGGAAAGTCTTGATGTAGGAATTCCTCTCCTCAGAGAGGAACCGGAGCAGCAGGAACAATGCTGTGATCCCCTGGTGGTAACTCCCAGGTCACAGGGCTTGAGCAACGCAGGCCAGCGGCCACGGGCTATGCCTCAGCATGTCCCGGGCTTTCAGCAGCCTGTTGTTCACCCCCTGGCTGAGTTCCACAGCCAACATGGAGCATTGTTCTCAAAGCAAGTTCTCCCTGAGGAAGACAGTTAGCTTCACACAAGCTGAGAGCTTCGGAATAACTAAAAGGGCAAACCACCTAAGGAAAGTCCCACTGGGTCTTCCAGCTTGCCATCCTCTTGGATGGTAGCTCTTCCAAATGAAAGATATGTTTTGACCAGAGAAGGGCAGTTCCTGATTTCCTCTGCAGAGATCCAAGTACTTGGGATAGTGTCCTCCCATGTAAGACAACACAGAAATTATATAACACTTAATTAAAGGGCTGCTTCCCATGCTTCTCACCTCCACATGCCCATGCCCTTTGAGGACAGTGAGCAGAGGAGACTCCTTGGCCAGAGCACCACGGAATGTAGCATTCATTTAATGAAAGCTCTAAAAGCTCATTTCTAAGAGTGGCTTTTTCCCATACAGAAAAGTTTCTTCTCTGACTTCTAAAATTAAGCTATCCATGAGGAAGCATTTAACCATTCTAAGAGTTTCCTCTAGTTAGATCAGTGCATAAGAGAGCCAAAGTAAACCAAGAAAAATCAATATAAAATGTGCTATTCAAGACAAGATTTCCTATTTCTTAAGAGCCTAGCTGGAGAACAGCTGTTCTGATAATTTATTTGCCTTATTTTCTTTCACTCAGACATAAGCGGGACACTTGGCTTTTCCTAGGCATTTTGGAAGCCTCCGTGGCCTTCAAATCTGGTGCACTGGTGACCTCTAGAGGACATAATTTTGGTCCAGGTTCAACGTTGAGCTTGAAAATCCATTGTTCAAGAAAGGTGAATACATTATTGATTTTAGAGCTGCAAAATAGGTTTTAGCTCTTACAGCACAAGAGATTAAGAAATTATCTTCTTCCAGATAAGTCTCCAGGGTGTCAAACGATCCATTTTCCTGTAAATGAGAGGTTTGTTGTTCATGAAAACCTAAGGAAAAATGGATTTGTTTTCTCTCCCAGTTGGTGCTAATTTTCCTAAGGACTCCCAAGTTGGCTGAAATATGGAGATTAGCCTAAATGGGTGTCTTCAGATCTTCTTTGTCTACTCTCTATACCTCTATGTCCTGCCCAGTTCAAAAAAGCATCCAAAGAAGCTGTTCTTCAATATCTCTTAGCCCACAGGACTTGGCACTTCCCAGAGTTTGAGTGAACTCACCAGCCATGATTCCCCACATTCCCCCACCAGCAGAGGTTCTCAGCCAGGTGAGGGGTCAGGGAAGTTCTCAGGCCCATAGTGGTTGGGTTGAGGCAAAAAAATGGGCAATGGGGCTCTCATCACCATTAGGGTTGACACAAGGTGCCAGGATGGAGCTGCCTTTCTCATCGCACAAAGAGCCAGGAGGAGCCTGGGATCACGTCCTCTCCTAAGAAGTGACAGAAATCTGCCTAATCACTTAGGACTCGGTCACAGCACCATTGGATGGAGTGTTTGGAACCTTCTACATTCCAGGCACTTTGTCAAGGCCTTCTATGTGCCCTCTCATTTTCACAACAGCCATGAAAGGTAAATGTTACTCTCTGCATTTCTCTGCGAAGAAACTGAAATCCACACAGCTCTGCCTGATGAAACCACATTATGTCACTGGAAGTTTGCTTATGCGTGTGTAATTTCCACTCTATCACAAGGCTTCTAACATCATCCGAAGTTAGAACCGAAAAAGCCGGCTGCACTCAGAGTTCAGTCTATTTATTCACTTTACAAGTCAAGAGACAGAGGAAGTACAATGACAGCCTGAGGCCAAACACTTCTGGGGCACAGCTGGAACTAACAGCAAGTTACTTAAATGGCCAGGCCAGTACTTGGGTCCTTATACACAGTCCGTAACCATTCCCTTCTTGCCCCTGCAGGAGCTAGAGAGGGTCACTAATGATGTCAACGGAAATACCAGAAAATAATTCTCCCTTAGCATGCCTTCTCCCAGTTACCTCACCTGGTTTCCACAGCAGGGAGATCTCTCTGAAGACCCTTAGGGCACCCTGTGAGGCTCCCACCTCTAACCCCCAGGCTTTCCTCACCAGTTGCTCTTCAGGTGTAGGTGTCCTTACTGACATCTATAGGGGGAAGAAAGTTGGACTCTCCAGGACAGAAGCACAAGCCCGTTAAAGAATAAGGAAGAATGCCTGAAAACTCAAGATCAGAAGGACGAGGATGGAAACTGAACACCAGAAGGCATTTCTACAACTGGAAATTTTATTCTTCTCTAAGAAACCACTTATCATATGACTTCTGGAAAACCCCATTAATTTCTCAGCTGGTCAGTTTCCCCCCCAATATCATGTGTAAGTTCTGTAAAAAAGATATTCTTATCCGGTTGAGGCTTATAAATAAATGATAAAACCATGGTATAGCATGGTACAAAGGATAATGGATAGCAGGTTGGAACACAAAGCTATGCAATCCATTCATTATACAACAATGGGTGTTCAATCAATTTTTGCCTCTAGATCTTCTTTCTACTGCCCAATTCTGGTCCCATCCCTCAAGTTAACACTGCTCTGGAAGGTTCCAGCTCCTTTGAAACTCTTGCCAGTGAAAGCTGATAGCATTTCTAGGAAGATTTGTTTGTCAAGAGGCTAAAGCTAGTAGCAAAGCAGTGATGCGGGGATTATGTGGGAATTTCAAAGATCTCTGTTAGCAATGTCCCCATACCATGGTTGTTGACAGTTTTCAGTGACTCATCTTTGCAGTAAAAAGAAGAGGCTTCTGGGAACCACCCAGATCTTCAAGGCTATTTGTAAAGAAGTGACAAGCCTCCCTCATTAGGCTTCTTATCAACCTAAGGAACTTGACAAATTGAATCTTGTTAGTCTGACCTTTACCACTCTCATTACAGAGAGTCAGTTAGGAAAAATCCCAGGTTGGTTGACCAGTGAGCTGGAGCTTCCGTAATGCTTGGGGAAGTACGGGGAGGCCAGTAGTCACGTACCATGAGGGGTTACCCAGCTGTAGGACTGTGATAGTGTAGCATGAACACAGTTAAAGAGTTCCAATGCTTGAAAGCTTTCTCCTGAGTTTTCACTTCTGACCTGCCCTGTTCCAATTTCAAGGCCAGTCATCCAACTATCACTAGAACAAGCACTAATTAGAAAAGCCCTTTCAACCTTCTCCTCCATCTTTTTGCCATAATGGAGTAGTTCATAATAGAACTGCAGCAGAGTGCCCAGCTAGCAGGAAATTGCAGACATTTTCCTGAGGAATATATACTGTTCACCTTTTCCTAGTTCCTACCCGAGGAAGAATGGTTAGTATAGTGTTAGGAGGAGTTTCTCGAATTCAGCTATTATCTCTGTAGCGGCCACTTACTGATGGATGTCTAGGGCCGAACAGAGGTCTGCAGCGACAAAGGACCCTTGGCACCCTCAAATCTCGCACACCATGCCATAAAGTAAATCCAGCCTTCTCGGTAAGCAGATACCTCATCACAATTAGAAGCAGAGGGAAAGAGCTTTCAGCTGAGAAGTGCTACAGGCAGTAAAATTGAGAAGAAGCACTTAAAAGTTGGAGATAATTGTCTAGATAAATATAAGAAGCAAAATTTAATACTTAGCAAACATTCTCAGCAGGCTGTGAAGGCGGAACAGGTCTTCCTAGGACAACATAGGTAAAAATAAAAGTAAAGCAAGATAAAACAAAGACCTAGCTTACACATAAAATACTGCTTTTCTATGTCTAAGAATATGGAACTGCGGGGGGGTGGGGGAGGTTTCAGTCAAGTTCCCGATTGCTAGGGTCCCAGAGGACAGAAAACTGAGACCATGTCATCAGAGAGCACAGCGATATCCAGGTTGATGCAGTTTCAGCTGGGAGAGGTGGTTTCATTTTGTAAATGTTGTATTTTTTTAAAATGCTTTACCAGAAGCAAGCAGGGTGAGTTGGCTTCTTTTAAAGCTTATGAGGCACAGTGTAAACACTCAAATCACGAAGAGCCTTATAAACAGAGGCCACAGCTATCCCCCAAGGTAACTGCAAAGCACTACCTCCTTGGAGAAAATACCATATAACTGTTGAGGTACCCAGATAATTTTGGTAGTGGTATCTATCACCTTTGAAAATCAAAGCTGATTCTGTGTATGTTTAGCAGTTGTTAGCAATTAAATGGAGGGTCACTTCGTTTCATTCATGGCATTCCTGGGCAAGTCCTAGTTGAACATTTCAGCGTTTGTTTGTGCTTTGCTCATGAGAAACACTCCTGCCAGTGCTCTCCTGGTCCCAGGGCCGACAGATGCTCAAGACATGTCTTTGAGGTAGTCCATTCCTGGACAGTCGTTGGCTCCTCCAGAACTTCGCCAGGGGCTGGCTAAATGCCAGGTACCAGCTGAATGCTTTGTAAGTAGTATCCCATTTAATTTTCACAACCACCTCTGTAAGGTAGGTGACTGCTTCAATCATTACTGCCTTTTGCTGATGAAGAAGCTGAAGCTGGATGAGGTTGAGTCAATTGCACAAAATCAAGCAGTAAATCAACACTAGAAAAGGGACCCCATAAGATCTTGACCTCAAGGTTAACCGCACGCGGTGCTGGAAGGCCAGATCTGTATCTAAGAGCAACTGTTCTAGTCCCATCATTAGTTTTTTCCTTAGCCAGGCTGCTTCACGATACCACGAAGCATGTTAATTCTCAGGTGACTGTTACCACTTTGAAGGTAGGGACACTGCTAGCCCAATGACTCATCTCTAAGACATTCAGCTATTAGCTGCCAATCATCTTTCACTCTCTGGAGAGAACATGATAGTTTAGAAATTGCCTAGGCTTTGGAGTTTGGGTAATGTGGATCGAAATGGCTTAGAAGTTTGAACAACTAACTGCCCTCTACATCTGGAGTTGCTCAGATGTAACACAGAGCATAACTCAGGGCCTACCTACCCGATGGGATTTTTTTTGAAGATGGAACAAGTCAGTTTGTGACAGAAGGCTACACAATAACCAACACATTTTGGGGATTTAATGTATGTTCCTTCTCTTCCCTGAATATAATATTACACAGACACTATCAGATTGAAACCTTTAAGAGAAGTCGATCATAAAAAGAATACTAACCATAAAATTAACAGTAAATAATGAAGAATAATACTAATCTTAAAATACATTTAAAAAAAAAAAAGGTGCAAAGCTCCATGAGCAAGGAATGCTTTGCAATATGAAGAGTTACTTACTAAATGCTCATAGAAGCACGTTATTTAGTACACTAATAAGTATGTCTGGTAGGAATACTTAGCATTCATTCTGGTAGAGCTCATTCCCTTCTTAAATTATAAAATCCAGTTGGGAACTGAAACCCAGTACTCTGAAATTTATAAAGTAAATAGTTTCTAGAATATGAGCTGAAGAAGGAGCTATCTGAAAACATTACAATATGGGTATGGGTGGCAGTGTGTGGCATGGATGCCTAGCTCCCTTGAATCATAATGTCTTAGATCCAGATATGAACTGATATATTATTTTGGTAGAGGTTTTATAACTCAAAATATTGTGGGTTTTTTTCATGATAAAAAAATGTAAAACATACTTCATCTAGTATGGTTTAAAAAGGGATTTTTTTCCAACCTGCATAAACAAGGGCATTTATAAGATTTTTACAGGAAATATTATTTAATATTTAAGCCAATCGGAGTATCTAAAGGAAGGCTTTCACACCCAGAACACTAGAAGGCCATGCTAAACAGTCTTGAAAATAATATATTAGGACATACAACATATTTTCATGTATAGCTTCTGGAATAAGAATTGGGAGTTACCTTATATACAGTGGGAATAACTTCAGCTCCAACAAAATACCCAACTAGAAGTAGCTCAACCAAAGAAGGATTCTCTCTCTCATATATTATATTTTGTCAAAACTGCAGCACTAAGAACCCTAAGTATAATTATTTTCTTTTCCTAAAAAAAAATGCTGTTGATTATGAAACATGCATGTTTTTATTACTTAGAATTTTTACTAGATATAGATGTCTTAAGTTTGGATCTGTATCATACCACCTCTGTATGTTCTTTAAAATGTCAAATAAAATGGTGAAGAAATCTCTAAACTCTTTCAAATTCAGAGTTTAGCTCTTCTCAATAATTTTCGACTAAAAATTGCCAATGAGTTTTTCATTCTATATTGGTCTCTGTGCCATCAAGAGCAGAAGTGATTTATTCTTAAAATTGTCTTTGCAAGAATTAAATGCCACTGGTGCTGAGCTCTGAAGTTAACTTTTAAAGTAAGTAGAGGGGCACCTGGGTGGCTCAGCTGGTTAAGCATCTGCCTTCAGCTCAGGTTATCATCCCAGGACCCTGGGATTGAGCTCCTCCTCAGGCTCCCTGGGCAGCGGGGAGTCTGCTTCTCTGCCTCTACCACTGATCATGTGCACACTCTCTCTTGCAAATAAATAAACAAAATCTTGAAAGTAGATTTTCCCTTGTTGCTAAAACCTACCCTGTCCCCCATCTCTTCCCTTAGTTCTTAGAAATGGCGAGTGTGCTCTGCTATAGTCTTTAAGCCCCTGGCACTAATTCCAGAGATGGTAAAGTACAAAAATAACTATGTAGCTTAAAACTGAGTATTATAATAAGAAGTCTGAAGATAGGGGGCGCCTGGGTGGCTCAGTTGGTTGAGCGACTGCCTTCAGCTCAGGTCATGATCCTGGAGTCCTGGGATCGAGTCCTGCATCTGGCTTCCTGCTCAGCAGGGGTCTGCTTCTCCCTCTGACCTTCCCCCTCTCATGCTCCCTCACGCTCATTCTCTCTCTCTCTCAAATAAATAAATAAAATCTTTTTAAAAAAAAAGTCTGAAGAAAAAAAAAAAGTCTGAAGATAGGAAATCCATGGTAGATTCAATGAGGAGAATATGAAAGAGGCTCGTTTTCTCCTTCTGCTTCCTGTTGCTTGTCCTCTCATGGTCACAAGATGGCTACAGCACCAGGCACCACGCCTACATTCAAAGGAGATAAAAAGAGGAAGGACAGGATAGCAGTGGTCTAACTGCCATTTTATCTGGAAAGCTGATCTTTTTCAGAAGCCTCCTAGTATGAGAATGTGATTTCTGACTAGCTTACCCTTATCTCAGATCATGAAATGAACCTACATACTTACTATTCCAAACAAAATTGAGGTTCTAACAATAAAACAGGCAAGGAATAACTCTTTGGATGTTTCAGAGACCACTAGCTCTATCTGCTGCAAACTGTAAGATAGATAGATAGATATAGATAGATAGATAGATAGATAGATAGATAGATAGATATGATATATATATAATAAATATAAAGGATAAATTCATAAATTTGAAATATTATATATATTATATATATATACTTTACTTATATATATATTATATATATATATATGTACACTTTAAAAATTTAGCTACTCTTCCTAAGTTAGGAGTTGGAGAAAAGTCTCTGGTTTTAGATTAGAGAAATAAGCAGGTAGCTGATAGAGACTATGGCATTTATAAAAGTCAGTGATTTTTTTTTAGTGACCTATAACTCACTAATATACTACCACATTTTAAAGCTTAAATTTCAAAATTTAATTTCAAATTTGTTACTATATGCTTCATCCCCCTTCCCTATCAAATGTTGGATATTTTCAATAAATTCTCTGCCTATAATATAATCAGTATCAAAGAGATTAAGTAGTTTTTCTGTTTGGTGCTTTATAATTTAAGGCTGTTTTACTGGTATGATTAAATGACAGGACTTTAAAAGTGCCATTTAATAGATATTTCGATCTCTGATAAGGATAATGATATGTGTGGGTTAAAAGAGGACAATAGCAGAGATCTACGTTTCAGTGGCCCCAAATGTGTCATTATCTACCCGATACATGGATCCTTTTGATTAGCACTTTATACACTCTTCTCCTTCTGCAGTAATTAATTAGTAATGGAGACGCATTAACCCCTCTAACATATTCTTCTGTGGGGCTTATTAAGTGAATGCTAAAATTTAAGTAATACGAAATCCTCAATAAACAGCTAATCTTGCTGTGTGATGTCGACTTGCTTGAAAATAATACTGAAACAAAAGCAATGACCCCCTTTCTAAATTTTCTCAACCACTCTTTAAGAGTAAATCCTCACCAAGACAAAAAAAGAGTCCTTTAGGGCAGAGAAAGAATCCCTTTATCCTTTGACCTAGCAGTCCATAAGGTACCAGGATTTTATGTTAACCTGAAGTGAGAAAAAATGTAAGCCAACTAGTGAGTTCAAGACTCTCCAAGCCCAGCAGACAGGATGAACCCTTACCTGCTGTATGACTTTAACCAATTAATTACACTTGTTCTCTGAGTTTCCTGTCACCTACCATAGTTCCTACTCACTGTAGATATTCCAACATATGGCTGATTCTACTTAGCATTAAAAATTAACCAGCCTCTATTTCAACAAGGTCAAACTTAGAAGGTGAGAATTTGATTTGGGGTTTCCCAGCTAGCTCCTGACCAGAAAACACATGTCATCTGCCATGTGACAATGACGCAATGATTCATGCATTTGGGTTAGGTTGAGGGAGCACGTGCCACAGACTCTAAGGTCTCTAAGGGCAAAAGTTTATTAACCTTTGTAGCTACTCTTCTTATTTCTAGCATAGATATTCTGTTTAAATACAACAGGAATAAGTGCTTACAGAAAAAAAATACACTTATTTCACTTAAATATGCAAGGTGTCCCTACATTTATATGTAGCTGAGTGATGAAAAAGAAAACTAACAAAAACCTATCAGGCCCTCTTTTCAGAAGGAACAGGGAATGAAAGAGAAAGTGAGAATGTATCTCAGATGAGATTAACAGTGAGACACTGTCCCAGAGGCCCTTTGTTGGATTACCGAGAGACGGATAAAGCTTGTACCTAGGACACCAACAAGGCAGAAGCACCAGAAGAAGTTTCAGGAACTAATTTTATAGCCTCAGAAAAGAAAATTCCAACAAAATGTAGTCATCATGGAAAACCTCAGGACTTATTTTTTCAATATGGTAATTTATTCTTTTAAATTAATGTAAAAAGGAGATGGATCTTCAAATGTTTTCAGGGCTTTCGGTCCTCCCAAGATTCCAATCTGGCCCTGCTGAGGCGTTGGAATAATTGGACCGATGCAGCCTCACCCAGGTGGTCAAGGTTAGTGTCCCCAGAGGTAAGTTGTATGGATAACATGTCCCTGACCACAGCCACTGGTTCATGCCGAGACGTTGGCTGAAACCTGTGTCAGAACTGGTTACAGGTAGAGAAGATGGAGGCAGAGTTGGCAACTCAAAGGCCTAGAGGGATGAAGCAGACATTTTTGTTCATCTTTTCAACGTAGAATCCCAATGCTGTTCAGATACACACCTTCCAGCAGGTATAGGTCAGGGGTTTTTAGTGTATGCACAAAGCGAGGCAACCATTTACCTACTGCCGGAACATTTTCATCACCCCATGAGAAAGCCCATATTCTTTAGCTGTTACTCCCCTCCTCCTTTCTCCTCTTCCCTAGCAACCGCTAATGTACTTTCTGTTTCTATAGATTTGCCTATTTGGGGCATGTCATATAAATAGAAAAAAAGCATATGCGATCTTTTCAGACTAGCCTCTTTCACTTTGCTCACTGTTTATCAGATTCATGCATGTTTTAACAGTTACCAATACTTTGTTGCTTCGTATTGCTCAAGGGTACTCCACTGTATGGATATACCACATTTTACTTAACCACTTTTAAGTCAATGAACGTTTGGGTTATTTCTACTTTTTGGCTAATATGAATAATGCTGCTGCAAACATCTGTGTGCAGTTTTTATGTGAACATGCTTTTAATTCTCTTGGGTAGATTCCCTAGGAGGATTTTGATTTGGGTTTTTGCTCTGAGATTGGACATCATCAGAAAGTAATGCTTTACATTTTTCAAAGACTATTCTGAATTCTATGGGTAAGAGCAGACTACATTTGGAAAAGGATGGAAACACACAGATCTATCCGAGGCTACTATTTTTTAATAGTGAAAGTGGCTAAGACTAAGAATGCAGCAGAGTTAGTTCTGAGAAGTCTTTACGGTGTAAATACACTGAAAGTAAAACTTAACTAGGTTCCCAGATGAAAATGATACAGGGTGCAAGGTAAAAATGAAGTCAAAGGAGATTCCAAGATTTTTGTCCTAGAGAAGTAGAGGGGCCATGTACTGAAAGGGCAAATATTTCACAGAACAAACTGAGGGAGAAAATCAAAAGTTTGGGGTTGGCTGATGAAGATACTCAAGGGGAGATCTAGGGTGTATAGTTAGATTTGAGAAAAATATGAGGTGTAAGTCTAGGAAGTCATTGTATAGGTGGTATTTAAAATGTAATCATCTTAGATTCTTTTTTTTTTAAGATTTTTATTTACTTATTTGACACAGAGAGAGAGATCACAAGCAGGCAGAGAGGCAGGCAGAGAGAGAGGGGGAAGCAGGCTCCCCACTGAGCAGAGAGCCTGATGCGGGGCTTGATCCCAGGACCCCGGGATCATGAACTGAGCTGAAGGCAGAGGCTATAACCCACTGAGCCACCCAGGCTCCCCTGTTTGGGAACCTTAATTCCACATGCAGTTTATATTCCCTTTTGCCATGAGACCTAACATATTTACTAGTTTCTGGAATTAGGATGTGGAAATCTTTGGGGACCATTTTTCTTCGTACAATGGTCTGGAACCTAAAGCTCCTAGCATAATGTTTAATGCATTCCAGCCCATAGTGAATGCAAATGAAAGAATGAACTAAGTAATTAACAGATTTCTCAGTACCCACAGCTGGGTGTTTTCCTCTAAACCCAGAAAAGAGCCTCTTCTTAAGTAGCACACCTGCCCAGTTTATTTTTAGTGGAATTCAGGAGGAGAGATAGAAAGCAATTTTTGAAGGGTTTAAAATTAGCATCTCTTTAGATGTCCATAGATCAAAGGAGTAGAAAACCTTAGAGAAAACAAACAAACAAAAAAACCAGTATTATCTCCCATCTTAAAAATCTTACTTGTAGCTTAGTGTATGGGCTACAGGTAAGATTTTTAAGATTGTGGGCTTGTGATTCTTAAGGATTCCAGAGAACTGAATTCAAATCAATCTAATCCTTTGATCAACACTGACAATGAAGATAATTTTCAAGTATTTTGCCAAGATCCTATAAACGTATCAAAGCCAGATCCTCAAAGCAGTGAAGCCAGCTAGCAAAATTTCTTAACTCACCCCCTCCCCCACAAATGGTCTTCCCCCATTACATTTAATTTTTATTAGTCGTTTGTCTGTTTTTCCTACTAGTCCACAAGGTTCATGCAAATAATCCTCATTTGCCTCTCTCATTATTATGACCCCAGCACTTGGCACATAGTAGGTGTTCAACGAAATATCGGTGAATGACTTTGTTGAATTACTACCCACAAAGTACATATTGAATCAGAGGCAGCTTTGTCATCATCACTGCCCTCATCCTGACACCTTGGAGACTCAGACTTGCCAGTGGTTCTCTTAGAACATCTGCCCTTTGACTCACTCTTCAGACACTGGTCTCTAGATTGTCTTGAACAGACATTCATTTTCATTTGTCAGTTAATCAGCAAACTGTGCTGTGTCCCACACAGTGAAATGAGAACATTGCATATCACTACCCTGTGTCACTGACAAAGTCACAGAAATGGAAATTTCTCTTCAGTGTATCTTCAGGTTGAGTCTTCACAAAAGAAACATTCTGTGGGTGTATATGAGAACATGTTATAAGCAAAATATAAGTTGGGTTTATTTGATTTTTATTTAGTTTTTCAAATCTAACTCCCTTGAATTTTTGAGTAATCTTATGTAATTATTAAAATGTGATTCATCCTAGGAATCGATTCCAAATACTTTATCCTTTCAAAGATGGGTTGTTTGTCATGATAAGTGAACAGATTATCAAGCAATGGTTCAGGGAACCACAGAATTTCCTAGGGGTTGTTGGGAAGTCTATTTATAAAAAAACATGTATAATGTATTTTATCATCATAGCATAAAGAATTGGGTTCTAGAAATGATATAAGTTTTTTAAAAATTAAAAGTTAGAGCACATTGGGGCGCCTGGGTGGCTCAGTGGGTTAAAGCATCTGCCTTCAGCTCAGGTTGTGATCTCAGGGTCCTGGGATCAGGCCTCACATCAGGCTCTCTGCTCAGCAGGGAGCCTGCTTCCCCCTCTCTCTCTGCCTGCCTCTCTGCCTACCTGTGATCTCTCTCTCTCTGACAAATAAATAAAAATAAAATCTTTAAAAAAAAAAAAGTTAGAGCACATTGAAAGGAAAGAATAGAGGCACTTGGGTGGCTCAGTCAGTTAAGTCTTGATTTCAGCTCAGGTCATGATCTCCGGGTCATTCCCCCACCCCCACCCCCAGTCGTGGGGCTCTGTGCTCAGCTGGGAGTTTGCCTAAGATTCTCACCCTTTCCCTCTGCCCCTCCCCTGTTCACACTCTCTCTCCCTAAAATAAATAAAATCTTAAAAAAAAAAAAAAGAAAGAAAGGAAAAGGAAAGGAAAGAACATATTTTTGTGGAAGTGGACTCTCTCACCACTGAATTTTGCTGATTGCCAACTTCAATTCCAATCTGCATCAGAGTAGTTGCTCCAGATAATAGAACACTGAGTAAATACAGACTATAACAATTTAGACCATAATCTTACATTCATCTGAATAGGGAAAGGGTTCAGGTATCGGCAGGAAGAGACAGGAGGCCCCTGACTAGGCTCTGAGGGTATTTCAGGTATGAAAACACTGAGACAGAACAAATACAGAGATCAGGAAAATTTAGACCACCCTATCCCAATTGCTAGGGTTAAAATGTTTTCTCTAATAATTACATTGTGAACACAGAAAATAAAAATAACTGCAAAAACTGATCAGGCCTCAGAAGAAAATTTCACCATAAAGATTAACCAGAGCTAGCAATACCTATCTATAGATCATTGATGTCACAGAAACAAAAACTCTCACATAATGTCTAAGCATCATGTCTACTTCCAGACCACTGACCTAACCACCGGCCAGTTTCCCGGTAAAGTCCTAATAAAACACCAGAGATGAAAAGCCCTCATTGGCAACTAACTGGGTCAGGACCCTTCTCACTCCTGAGAGCTTTTTCTGTATCCTTGCTTAATAAAATTCTATTGCTTTGCTCACTCTCCTTTGTCCTTGAGAGTCATTCTTCGACTCTGCAAAACAAGAAACTCGCTCTCCTGCTTCACATCCAGACTCTACTTATGATGGAAACAATACCATATAAACTCAGTGTTTGAGAGCATGGACTGTCAAATTAGACTTCCTGAGTCTGAATCCCAGTTAGTAGCTGTGTGACCTCGAGAAAAGTTTCTCAACTCTTTACCTCAGTATTCTCAACTTTAAAATTGAGTGTGATAATAATAGAAACAACCTCACTGAGTTGTTGCAAGGATTAAATATACTAATATATGTAAAGATCAAAGTATAGGGCTTGGCAAAGCTAAATGTTACATAAGAATTTACTATTATTATTACTGCTATCTGGAGCTTGCCATAATCACTTTATCCCTGTTCTCTCTCTAAATGATCCTATCCACTCCCATGCCTTTAAATGCCATCTAAGCTACATTACACTCCCAAGTGCTCCATCCCTGGCTGCTCCTCTGGGCCTCAGATGCAAATAGCTAAAGTCCTCCTGACACGGCCCCTTACGTGGTTTTATAACGGAACTCTCAGCTTCTCCCCAAAAATCCACTCTTTAAATTCCCAGAGTAAATAGCATTGCTATATATGCCTCTGCTCAGGCCAGAATTCTTGGAATAATCTTTTGTTCCCATAGGCAAATAATTCTATCAGTGTTACCTATGAAATAGATGCTAAAAATAACTAGGGGTGTGTGTGTGTGTGTGTGTGTGTGTGTGTGTGTGTGTACGTCCATGGCTTGCACCCTCATCTAAGAAACTGTGACCTTCTACCTGAACTACCACCAGTGGTAGCTTTATAACAAGTCTTCTACATCCATTTTTGCCTCCAGTAATCCATTCTCCATAGTCATGGCCATCTTTTAAGAACATAAATCAGTATAGATCATTCCCCTCTCAAAAGCCCTCTAAGGGCTTACTATCAACTTCCAAATACAATCAGAGCCCCTCATGAGGCCAAAAAGAGCTGGATAATTTGACTCCCGTGTACTTTCCCAATCTTGGTCCTTCCATGCCGGTGTGTGCCCATGCCACAAGAGCCAAGCTCCCCGCTTTGCATTTGCTTTTCCCTCTCCCTGAGGTGCTCTTCTCTCAGATCATGGTGGTTGGTTCTTTCTCATCATTTATCTCTCAACTCAAAGTTTCTTCCTCAGAGATTTCCATTCCTATCCCTGCAGTTGCTCTCTATCACATTAAATTATTAGATCACCCTAGTTCATTTTCTGTATTGCCTTTACTACTAGCTAACATTATCTTGTTTAGGGGCGCCTGGGTGGCTCAGTGGGTTAAAGCCTCTGCCTTCGGCTCGGGTCATGATCTCAGGGTCATGGGATTGAGCCCCAAATCGGGCTCTCTACTCAGCGGGGAGCCTGCTTCCCCCTCTCTCTCTGCCTGGCTCTCTGCCTACTTGTGATCTCTCTCTTCTCTGTCAAATAAATAAATAAAATCTTTTTATAAATAAATAAACAAATAAATACATAAATAAATAAAATTATCTTGTTTATTTTTTATTTATTTATTGTTGACTGGCCTATACCAGACATATAATGGGCCCTAACAAATAATAGGCCCTCAGGTAGAATAACGCCCCAAAAGATGTCTATGTCCTAATCCCCAGAATCTGTGCATATGTTACGTCATGCAGAAAAAAAATTCTAGATAAGATTAAGTTAAAGATATTGAGATATAGACATTCCCCTGCATCATGGAGATGTGCCCAATGTAATCACAAGGGTCCTCATAATGGGATCGCAAGAATTCTAAAAGAGGGTCATAGAGAGATAGGAGATAAGACAATGACAGTCGAAGATGGAGTGATGCACTTTGAAGATGGAGGAGGGGGACATGTAACATGGAATACAGGCAGACTCAAGGAACTGAGAAAGGCAAGGAAACGGACTCCCACCCTCACCCCAGAGCCTCCAAAAGGAATGCAGCCCTGTTGGCATCTAGATCTAGATTTTAGCTCCATAAGACCAATGTTGGATTTTCTTCCCCTCCAGAACCAGTAAGATAAATCTGTGTAATTTGTTTGCTGTCATTTGTTACAGCAGCAATAGGAAATGAATACAGGGTCTCAGATAAGTTTGTTGAAAGAATAAAAGGATTCCACCCGTTGGGGATAAAGCAGTGAAGAAAACAAAATGGTAGACACATTTCTGTCCTCATAGAGCTTATAATCCAGTGGAAGAAAAAAGATAAAAAAATAAAAAAAATATATATATATATTATGTGCTAAAGTAGAAGGTAACAAGGACTAGGGGAAAAAATAAACTGGGGAAGAGAGATAGGAGAGGCTAGCTGGAATTCATTGCAATTTTAAAGTCTTTTTAGAGTGGCCCCAGTAAGAAGCAGAAAGCTAAACAGATACTTGGAGGAGGGGAGGGAGCGAGCGATACAGACAAGGGAGAAGAAGATGCTAGGCAGAGGGAACAGCTAATGAGGACTTGGAACTGGATGCTGTCTGATGTGGTAAAGGAGCAACAAAGAGGCCAATGAGGTTGGATCAGAGGTGTGAAGGGGGAGTAGCCAGACCAGAGGTCAGAGATGTAGGGTGGTAAGGGCCCACTGCAGGAGCCATTTCAAGGAAGGGGCTATTACTCCAAGTGGGAGGTGAGCTTTTTACCTGATTTCCATTTCAAAAGAAACTTGCAGACTGAAGAAGGGTTGAAAATTGGGGTGGGACAAAGGAGGAAGCAGGATCCTCAGTTAGGAGGCTTTATTGTGTTCCCATGAGGGAAGAGAAGTCCCTGGACCACATGCTGGCCATGGAGACACCTGTGTGTGAAACAAATTTATCCTGCTGGGCAGACTTCTTCACATTCTGAACATTCAGCTGTTACCTCCTCTTGTATTTTTTCCTAACATTTTTACTATTCCTTCATCCTCCAAATAAATAGAGATCTTTTATTTCCATCTCTGTACCCTCATAACATCCTTAAGTATCTTTATTATTTTTTTAAAAATTACCTTGAAATAATTTTAGACTAATGGGAAGTTGTGAAAATAATACAAAATTCCAATACCCTTTACCCAGCTTCCCCTGACGAAATCATCTTACATAACCATGGTACGTTAACAACACCAGGAAACTGACATTGGTAAGCACTCTTAACTACACACCTTACTGTGGTTTCTTTAGTTTTTACATGCGCCATGCGTTGTGTGTGTTTCTATAAAATTTTATCTCAAGAATAGATTTGCACCATTATAATTTTGTTATTTCAAAATGTTCATATGTATGGAATCACAGAGCATGCAACCTTTTAAGACTTGCTTATTTTATTCAGCATAATACCCCTGAGATATATCCGAGTTGTTGTGTCTAGCAATAGTTCATTCCCTCCAATTGCTGAGTCGTATTCCATTGTATGGATGTATCATAGTTGGTCTACCTGCTCACCCACTGAAGGATAGGGGGAGTGTTTCAGGTTTGGCAGGTATTATAAATAAAGCTTCTCTGCACGGATTTCATGGAACACTGGGTGTTATACGCAAACAATGAATCGTCGAACAATACGTCAAAAACTAATGATGTGCTGCATGGTGACTAACAACAACAACAACAACATAATAATAAATAAATAAACTTCTCTGACCATTTGTCAATAGGTTTTTGTGTTAACTTTCAATTGTTCTAAGATCCACATCTAGGAGGGTAACTACTAGATCATATGGTAAATATAGCTTTATTAAAAACTGCCAAACTGTTTGCTGCAGGGCAGCTGCTTTATTTTGCATTATCACCAGCAATGTATGAGAGATTCAGTTGCTCTGAATCCTCGCCAAAAGTTGATGTTCTCGGTATTTTTTATTTTAGCCTTTATAATAGGCGTGTGGTGATACCTAATCATGGCTTTAAGTAGCCTAATGGCTAATGAGGCTGAGGAGCTTACTGGCCATCTCTATATCCTCTCTAGTGAAGTTCAAGATTTTTTGCCCATTTTCTGACTGGGTTGTCTTCTCATTATTGAGTTTAGACAGTTCTTTCTTTTTTTTTTCTAATATTTATTATTTTTTAAAATTTTATTTATTTGACGGAGAGAGACAGAGATAGTGACAAAAAGGGAGAGAGAGCAAGAGCAGGAAAGAGAAGGAGAAGCAGGCTCCCCTCTGGGCACAGAGCCCAATGTGGGGCTTAATCCCAGGACCCTGAGATCATGACCTGAAATGAAGGCAGACGCTTAACTGACTGAGCCACCCAAGTGCCCCTAGACAGGTCTTTATACATTCTGACTACAAGTCCTTTATCAGATAATGTGATTTGCAAATATTTCTCCCCATCTGTGACGTGTCCTTTCATTCTCTTAAAAGGATCTTTCTCAGAGCAAAAGTTTGTGATTTTCATAAAGTCTCATTTATTGATTTTTGTTTTATGGACCGTGCTTTTGGTGTTAGGTCTAAGAACTCTTTGCTAAACCCTCAGTCAAGAAGATTTTCTATGTTTTCTTCTAAAAGCTTTACATATTTACATGTTACATTTAGAGTTAATTCCTGTGTAAGGTGTGCGTTTTAGGTTGAGGTTCATTTTTGTGCCAGTGGATATTTAATTGTTCTAATGCCATCTGTTGAAAAGGCTGCTCTTTCCTTATTGAAGCACTTTGCACCTCTTGGCTGTACCTGTGTAGTTCTATTTCTAGACTTTTTACTTTGTTTTTATCACACTGTGTTTTAATTGTTGACTTCCTTTTCTCTCTCATTCTCTCCCACTGGACTTGAAAGTGATGACCATGTTTTTTTCCACTCTGCCTACAGGGCACTTGGCACAATGTCTAGCCCACAGCAAACATACAATGAATAAAAGTTTATTCATCAAAAAACTTGGCTGCCTTGGTTTTTATAAGTGATAAAGCACCTAAGTCAGCTTACACTTTTGAGAGGAAGTAAAAAGCATTTTCACTGAATTATCTGTTATCCTCTCCAGCACTTTTTCAGTGGCCATCTGTTCATGTCACTTAATAGCTTTTTCAATCAATCAAGACATTACTATATTTTGTGTAATACGTGTATAGAGGTACCTACTCTAAGGGAACTACAATATAATATAGGGTCCTTACCCTTCAGAGAATGGCATCTCACAATGTGGCATAATGGGAACAAGGAAGGACTTCGTGGTCAAGCAACACTGAGGTGAGCCCTACATGGCCACTTACCAGCCATGCGACTTTGGGCAGGTTATTTAATTTTTAAAGCCTCAGTCAGTCAATAAGTTGATGGTGATGATAACAACACACACTTCACAGGCGTGTTGCAAAGATGAAATCTGAATATGCTGTGAAAGCCTTAGCACAGGGTCCTCCAAGCACTTCGTGAAGACTTAATAAATTCTATCTGCCATTATTACTATCCATTTACTAATGCTATAAATAGAAATTTTTATTACAGATAATATCACTATAACAAATGAAGAGTTCTTTGAGGAGGACTTGACCAGGCTCTAGCAGAGTGAATTAAGAAAAGCCGCTGTTTCATCTTGCAACCTAAGTCAAAATTATAAATCTGTTTTCAATCCGACTTATAGTCAGTGGTCCCTCTGGTTTCTAGCTACATCACCAAATCTGATATAACCAAGCATGGGGCATTTTCAAATCAGCAGTAAGTGCATTTTTCAAAATTGCATCAGAGAGATAGAAGTATTCATTTAATAAAGAGTGAAAGTTGCTAACTTGGCAGGCCATATTTTGATTATGGAGGACTGGCCATCCCAAAAAGTTAAATAAACTTTCTTCTGCTCTCAGGAAACCAACTATGCTTTGCAGTAGAAATGACACTTATGTGAATATGATTCTCTTTGCAATCATTAATCGTAACTTTCTAAACATCCTAATGAGTTTGAGTGAATTTTCTAATTATTCTATACTTTCTTTGAAGCCATTACTCCAAGTGCTAATTTTAAACAAATGAATACATAAACATTCGGTGTTTTAACACATTTTTCACCCTTCATAAATACCTAATATGCTTTATCATTTCTTTATGAACTTACATAGTTCTCTTCTGCAGATAGATTGTAATGGATTAAATGAAAGTAAAACAGAGTTCTAACACCTCAAAACTTTCATTACGATGAGGTCATGGGCCATGGGGAAATAGCAGAGAGTCACTCTTTGCTGACTCCTAAGACAGTTCCCAAGCAGAGATACCTGTGTTCTGATGGCAGGTTCTCTACTGGGAAGTCCACAGGCATTCTTTAAATATTGGACCTTTCGATTAAGAAAGTTCACATCATATCCAAACAGCATCTGCTGTGTGACACTTGTGCAAGCGCTAGTTATTTATAAAACCCACCAGCACCAGTGTGTCAGCTACAGATTCCCTGAAAAATACCACCCCAAAGAACCTGTGGCTAAAGCAAAGACAAGTTTATTGCTTCCTGCAATAAGGAGGACCACTACCCTCACAGAGTCTTAGTAGCATACTAGAGGGGAGCAGGAAAAGACTAGATTCTTAGGAGGTCTGGGGTGTGGCTTAGGGTGAATTTTTCATTGGTGGGAAGTAAGACTGAGGGCCCTTGACTGGAACTGAGCAAAGTTCATGACAAAATTGTTAGGATAGGTGGAAGGAGGTGAGATTTCGAAGGGAGTCCTGAAGAGTGGCCAGTTATTAGCTGACTCTCACAGAGAGACCTAGTATGGAGAGGGCTAAGGAGGTTAGCTGCATGGTCTATTATTTAAAAAGAAAAAATGGATGTTCCATAAATTCTTGAGATAACTAATTAAATTATTTTTAACTTTATCTTCCCAAGCAAGAATTTCTTGGAATAGTAGTGCCCTGTTAATAAAGTGACAGTGAGCTGTGTGATTCCAGCTGATTTGAGTTCTCATGAGAGGGATACACATGTGATTAGGTGTGGAAAGACCTCCTGGCCTCCCATTCTCAACACTGACACCCCTGGTTCAGAGATCTGCTCTTTGTTGATTTTTTTCACTGGGTTAAGGCATAGATGTCTCCAGGATGTCTCTCTTTAAATAGAATTTCTCTAGAAAGTAGTAGAAACATGCACTATTAAAAGTACGAAAAATTAATAATTCTAGATTTTTAAATGATTAAATAAATTCCTTCATGATTCAATTATTAATCAGAAGTCATTCCCCTAAAAGGCCCTGAGGAAGAGGCACAGAAGTAAATGTTCTGAGGGGAGCTCTGTGCCAGATGGAAACTCAGGTCATGGCATCACGAGGGTGGGCTGCTGCTCTGAAGGATGCTGTGGGCAATTGCTGTGGGTTAAAGTACGAGTATGGGGAGAAGTACTGAAAAGAGTACCTCCTCATCTTTTCTCCCTAGGAAACGCTCAGTGGCTCCTGATTAGGTTGTAAGGGGACTCTTCCCTGAGCCTTACTTCCTCTCCTCTCATAAAAGCATTTCCTCGGGTTTTCCCACAGCACCTCCTGCAGGATCACACATGTATGCTGGGCATCATGTACCAATGGTTTTCACTATGCTGGAATTTTGGAACTCAAACGATACAGAGGTCAAATAAAAATAAATATATACATATAAGCCATAAGCCTATTTGTGTAATTCAACTCAAGTTTACTTTTACTCTGTCTTTTCTAGATCACCCTTGTTTTCCTATTTTATTCCCCTTCTGGTCAAAAGGCTTAATCCCCTGTTGCCTTTCCTCTGTAATACTTTTCCTTTCACATCAGATCTCTTTTTTCCCTTCATTTCTCTTTTATCTTTCCAAAGAAACGTAGATAGATGACAGATAGATTTGTTAAATCTATATATTAATTAAACATTATAAATATATCAATATGTTTAGGGACGCCTGGGTGGCTCAGTTGGTTAAGCAGCTGCCTTTGGCTCAGGTCATAATCCCAGGGTCCTGGGATCAAGTCCCGCATCGGGCTCCTTGCTCGGCAGGGAGCCTGCTTCTCCCTCTGCCTCTGCCTGCTTGTGCTCTCCCTCTCTGACAAATAAATAAATGAAATCTTTAAAAAATAATAAAATAAAAAAAATATATCAATATGTTTAATATTCATATATAAATTATATGTAATCTAAATATATTATAATTAAATATATAATAAATTTCTATATAAGTTACATATCATTTAAATATATATCTATAGATATAGGTAGATAGATACACAGATCGATCTCTAACATGGCCCCAGGCCAACTCCCGTAAATTCAGGAAGAAAGTCCTTCGTAGCTACTGTTCTCCAGATTAAATCCTTTGACAAGCCTTTTCTCTCTGTACTGTTGACAGCACAACTCCACTCATCTGAGCTAAGGCTCTAACAGGCATCTTTCAACCTTCACCCATCCCAGGACCTCCTCTATCTCATTTGGAATTCCCTGACTTTTTAAAGATTATTAGAAAAACTGATTCCTTCAGTCTCTCAAATTTTGCCTATCTCATTTTCAGTTCCTGTCTTTCTCATTCCCATCTGAACCCACTTATTTTCCAAAAGTTTTCATTTTACTTCTATTTGTATAAATATCTTCTCACCTATCACCACCACTAACCCCTCCAGCATCATCAACACGTTAGGTTGCCAGAGCTTTGTTCTATTAGCATATATAAAAAAAAATCCTTCACTGGCATAGATGATTTTCCTGAAAATATTAATACTCTTAAAATAGGTACCTAAAGGTACATACATGTAAAATCATTTTTTCCTATGAAAAACATGGCATTCTAGTAGATTAATTATTGAAGTAAATAAAAATGTTGATGCTCTTGGTATTTTGCTTCATGAGGAATGTATCCTGAAAAAGAGAAATTAGAAGAAAGGTGGAAAGGGCCACATGAGGCTTCTGTAAGCCATGTTACGGGTGCAGGGATTTCATTTAAAATAAGTTCAAAACCATTAAAATGTTTTAACCTGGTGATGATCATTTGTATTTTGCCAAGCTATCAGGTAATGAGTAGATTAAAGGAAGTTGAGAGTGAATCTACGGAGAAAAACTAGAGGGCATTCCAGCAGTAGTCAAAGTGACAGAAAATGGTAGTCTGGTTTCCAGTGATGGTAGGGGGCATAGAAAGAAGTGAAGGAATTCGAGATAATTAGTGGATATTAATAAGACCTTGTGACAAATTGTATGTTGGGTGTGAGGGACAGGAAAGGCTAGAGTGGACTCTTATTTATCTGACGTACAAAACACACGATGGAAGGTATCACTGCCACTCACTTAGATAGGAAGCTCTAGAACTGCGCTGTCCATTATGGTAGACATACACTAGCCACGCTTGAATTGAAACTAAACAAAATTTAAAATTCAGTTCTTCAGTCATACTAGTCTCATTTCAAGTGCTCATTAGTCACACGTAGCCACTGGCTAACAAACTGGCCAGTGCAGATACAGAACATTTGCATTACTGGAGAAATTTCTAGCAGGAAACACTGTACTAGAAAAGTACTATGTCATAGAGATGGCCAGGGCCTGGCACTCTACTTATCTTCTCAAGGTTCTTTTACTTTTGATTATACCCAATGCCAAGACACTCACATGTATACTCTTCAGCTAAATGCACTAGCTCACTTTGGCGTTCTTTTTCCATAACGCTTTGCCCAAAAGGCAGTGTAAGGGTGCTCAGTGATCTCATCCATAGGAAATTTAGTCAGCACATGTTAACTGAAGGGAAGGAAGTAGGAGATCATCACAGTGGGCTGTTGGTTCCCTATGATACTGAATGCTTTAGCCTGAGTTTTCCCACAAGCCCACCTTGAGAAAAGAATTTTGTGAAAATCATTTATTCTGGAGGTGATACCAAGATGCACAGGCAGGGAGTGGGAAATGGGAGAGGAAATAGTAGGATAATGGTGGGTTATTTCTATGGACAATGGAGTCCACGCCTGCTGGGAGTCTCTGGGGAAATGTAAAAAACACACCTCAAAATTCTCCTCCCAAGAGGTGAGGAAGCTGGGACATTCATCTAACAACTCCAATTTCTTATTGATTGAGGGTTGCTCCTGAGGCATTAAATCACCAGTCCTCCCACCTTCCTGCAGTACTGCTGAGCATACCTTTGGATATAAAGAAAGCACTCAGAGAGACAAAGGAAGTCCTGGCATATATAGGAAACTTCTGCCAGTGACTTTTGGGGTCGGTGAGAATATGTAGGACAGGTACCAAAGGCATCTGATCTTCTGTTACATTCCTTTCTAGGCTCAGAAAGCATTTCCTTTAGCATTTCCTTCAGGGATCTGGTGACCATCTGAAGTGAGTCAGTCTCATCCCACAGACCATGTAAACCAGGGGAGAACACACACACAAAGGAATTCTCCCCGACTTTCCCTCAGCTACAGAGAGACATGAAGGCACAATCATGCATTTACTAGTTTCAGTTGTTTTTGAATCATCCAAATGGAAACGCCATGTACACAACCGGCTAGTCAAGAATGGATCTCGGATAAGATGAAAAAATAAGCACCTACACATGATTCACACATAGGTGTATTTGGAGTCCTGGAAATGGATGATACTGCTTAGGAGAAAATATGCAATGTATGAGGAGGAGATCTAGGCTCAAGCTTTGAGTAATTACCCAAACCAATGTCCATGTGGAGGAATATGGGCCTAAAAAGAGGAGAAGAGGCAGATCACGAGCTATGAGATAGGAAGGAAAACAACCAGGACAGCAAGAGGCCAACGAAGCTGGGGAACAGTGTCCCAAGTTCTTCACAGACTTAAGCCAACAAAAGAACAGTATGACAAAAACTGCACTACAAGGCACTTAGATATGGGAGATTATAGAAGTAGCTTATTCATTTTACTCGAAATCTCCTAACGGAGGGATTGTGGTCTGTGTGATTTTCTTTGTTCACAGACTACAATGGTGCATATAAACTGGAACCCAATTTGGTATCAGAATCTTTATTATATTTATGCAAATTGGGAGTTGACAGAGTAATTGCAGAAAATTACCTTTTTTCCTAAAGGGAACTAAGAATTGTAGTACCAAGTTATCTATCCGATCTCTGTACATAGTGTTCTCTGAATTTATTTCCACAAACACTTCAAATATAATAACTTAAACTTTACTGTCTTGTGGCAAATTTGATTTAAAGAATAATGGTAGCAACAGTATGGCAGAGAATATGATCATATAAGTTTCTCTAGTGTTCACAATAGAAAAAAAATTAGGGCACTAGCTGGCTTAGTGGATTGAGCATGCAACCCTTGATCTAGGAGTTGTAAGTTCAAAGACCACTTTGGGTGTAGAGACTACTTAAAAATAAAATCTTTTAGAATGAATTCTTGCCATTTGCAATGATGTGGATGGAATGAGAGGATATTATGCTCAGCAAAATAAATCAGTCAGAGAAAGACAAGTATCATATGATTTCACTCATATGTGGAATTTAAGAAACAAAACATGAACATAGGGGAAGGGAAGGAAAAATAAAATAAGATGAAAACAGAGAGTGAGAAAAACCATAAGAGATTCTTAACTATAGAAAAACTGAGGGTTGCTGGAGGGGGGTGAGAGGGGGGAAGAAGGGGTAACTGGGTGACAGACATTAAGGGGGCACTTGATGTAAGGAGCACCAGGTGTTATATGCAACTGATGAATCACTGACCTCTACCTCTGAAACTAATAATACACTATATGTTAATTAATTGATTTTAAATTTAAAAAACTTTTAAAATAAAATCTTTTAGAAACAATAGAAAATAATTAGATCGAGCATGAGTCAGATAAAACAAACGGCAATCAGCTAAATCTAACAAATACTAGGAGAGCACAACTCCTAGATATCATAAAACATGTAATCCTAGACACACACAGGAGGAAGCTCTGAGAGGTTTGCAAAATCACTTGGAAACAAAAGGCTTCTGTATTTTGAGGATGGATAGAAAATACATCATGAGACCTTTAATGAAGTATTGTAGTCAGTTACTTTGTGCTGTGTGGATCTGAGTTAGGACTCTTCTGGCCACAGCCTTCCTTGAGATAAGTGTGTGTGAGAGAGAGAGAGACAGAAAGAGAGAGAGAGACCAATGTACTAATTAACAAGTAACAACCATATGAAGTTCCATCAGAGTTTTAATAATATAAAGTCATAGACAGGTAACAGATGAATGAAATACAGCCAGGAGGGACAAGTAGAAATAAAAACACACAAATACAGCACAAATGACAATACATGATTCCTTACTTCATGAAAAGACCTCTAGCTAATAGGACACTAATACACAGTCCAGAATAAGGGTGTCTTAACAAAATCTTGATTAGGTGCTCAGACTGATGAATCCTCCACCATCTAGAATCAACAATGGTTACTGTAGTAAGAAGAGGGAAATATGGTGCCTCATGCCCTGACTCTCGAAGGCTTCCCCTCAGAAACGATGCACACTAATTACGCTGATATCTTATTATCAAAACAAGTCACATGGCCATGCCCAATCTCAAGGGAGCCAAAATATGTTATCCTACCTGAAAGGAAGGAATCCAAAATATTCGTGAAGAGTCCTAATAACAACTACACACAAAATTTCAATTCAAATTTTATAATACTTACAAATTAAAGGATGAACATCAAACACATTAGAATGGTTGCCTATAGGATTGGGGGGGATGGGAATGGAAGTGGTAATGAGGTAATGAGCCCTGATGAGGCAGGGCTCAATCTCACAACCCTGAGATCACAACCAGTGCCCAAACCAAGAGTCAGATGCTCAACCTACAGCATCACACAGGCGCCTCGATAATCCAAGTTTTAATGGATTGTTATGATTTCAACTAATCATGGCCAGAGGGGAACTCAAACCCAGGTCTTCTGACTTCATGTTTAATTTCCCTAAGTCCCTAGGTCTCAGGGCTACATCTTTTGGCCAATAAATAAAAACTGTTTAATTGATAATAGTTTCCCATCTACACAAAGATTTGAATAGGAAGCACCAATATTTTTAAGTTGGCATTTATTCTTCCATTTGGTATTTTAATTAAGAGCACACCACACACCTAAAAATAAAGCTCAATTTTATTCCTCCTTGATAACCAACTTAAGTTTTGGAAATAGCTAGGTGTTGAGAGTCAAGTGAAATTGAATTAAAATCCTGGCCTTGTCATGTACCAACTTTATGACATTTGACAAGTTATTTAATCCCTGTAAACATCAGTGTCCTCATTTGTAAAGCAAGGATAATAATGCCTAACTAACGGGGACATCATAAAGATTAAACAAGAAAAGGACATATCACAGAGCCTGGCACATTAAACATTTAACTTTAGCTTTTTTTGCCCCAACTTTTATAAGATAATTTACACTGAATTCATAACCTGTGTTTTCTGCTCCAGCCTATGTGCTAATCACTGATATTTCCTCTATTTTCCTCATACCATTACTAGTTAAGGGTTACCTTTACCACTTACCCGGGAAGTTCACCACAAATCTAACGAGCCAAAGTGAAAATGGGTCATGGGCCTTTAGATTGATGTTTTCACTTTTGTAGCTCTATAAAAAGGACTGTAGCACATAATGTACCCTTTAAAAACATCCTGTGATGCTGCCTAAATTTGAGGAAAGATTCAAATGATATTTTCGTTTAATTTGTCTGTCAGAATTCCATTCCAGCCAGCCAGCACAATGAATGAAACTTTCTTCCTGTTTGCATGAATATGATCTCATGTAACCACCAGTATAATCTAAGAGATCAAAGAAAGTTTTAAGAAAAATATAGTTTAAAAAATATATATGTAGTTTAAAATTGACTCTGTTTTTCATTAGAGTTTTACAATATGTTTACACATCTTCAGATGACATATTGTTACATTTTATATGATTTTGAAATCTAAGCTAATATAAATGCTGTCATATTGTATACATTTTTCTGTGGCTTGCCTTTCACTCAACAGTGTGTTTTTGAGAATCGGTCCTGCTGATGTGAGTCAGTAGTTCACTCTTTTTCACTACTGTGTGATTTCTACTTATAAATACACCACAACTTCGGTATTTAGTTCAGAACAGTGGTCATTCCTGTGTAGGAGGCAGGAGATACGACAGGGGAGAGGCCCAGAGTGAGGCGGAATGAGACTATAGTAAACATTTGCCATTTCTATGTTCGGGGCAGGGCGGGGGGATTCATTTTGTAATTGTTTTATATTATCTATTTTCTCGTGTGTTTATAAAACATTTTATAATTTCAAAAACTGAAAAAAGGGGTGAGAGGAGGATGTTGCCTTTTTTTTTTTAATCTGACCCAAAATATCCATGGCCATTTCATCAAAGTTTCACATTATATTGGCATGAATGTCAACAGGTGGTTTTTTTTTTTTTTAATTACTGATTTATTTATTTATTTTACGGAGAGAGCATGCAACAGTGGAGGGAAGGGCAGAGGGAAAGAATCTTCAAGCAGACTCCCCATTGAGCATAGAGCCCACATGGGACTGAATCCCATTACCCATGAGATCATGACCTGAGCCGAACCCAAGAGTCAGATGCTTGACCAACTGAGCCACCCAGGTGCCCTTTAACTGCTTCTTCTTAAAGAATGACCCAAAGTATAAGGTGTTGGTTTCTTTAGCTTTCTTTTCCCATGCCATCCCAATCAAATATAAGAACCACACATGAGAATCATCTACAAAACACTGACATCTGAAAACTGTTCTATTTACCCCAATAAATTTTCAATCTGCTTACTCTATATATGGCAAGCCAAGGCGCTGAATGGCTACAAACTCATTTATCAATAAATATCATTGATTTAAAACTACCTGCCAAATAGTGATCTATAGAAGATCTACAAAACATTCATAAAACAGTCTCACAGACACAAACCTACGTATCAAAATAAGAGATGGTTGACAAAGACAAAACAAGAGAGAAATGATTGCTACAGATGGAAGGGACAGAATTCACTCATTCATTCACTTAATCAATCATCAAATATCTATCAAGTACTTACTATGTGCCAACCATTGAGCTAGGGGCTGAGCTCACAAAGGTAAATTTGGTGCAGGCTCTGCCCTCAACAAGCCTACATGGTAATGTTTATAATTACAATAATGCTTTGCAAGCATTTCCACTACAAAACTCACTGCATCACTTAGAATAGCCTGTCTGTCTTGGGGCAGTTGCTTCCTCCAAACAGGATTCGTATCTTACCACCCAGTGCCTAGCATAGTAGCTGGTGTAGAAAAGGTCTCGATAAAATTTTATTGAGCAAATCATAAATGAAAACTGCATTGCACTAGAAATCAATAACTCACGGTTACCTTCCATTTTTTTCTTCCTAGCAAGATGCCTTATTTTTAGATTTTGCCTTCAGAGCCTAAATACCTTCAAACAACAGTGCTCACCGTCCCCCTGGACTACCCTCAATGCTTCCATCCTACCCCTACAGACACACACACACACACACACACACACACACACACACACACAGAAAAGAATTTTAAAATTCCAATGGTGACCATTTAGAGCCATTAATGAGAAACTACAGTTTAACAATGGAATCTCAGAAAACATTCCAGGGAATTATTTGCTTCACTGTCTCGCTCTAAAGACTAGCATACTGTCCCAGCATTCTTGCACACAGAGATTTGAGAGAGCTAACAGTCTGCATCTTTGCACATTGCACAAATGAACTTGGATAGGGCAGCAGACAGACGACCTTTGTACAGTTGAGGAGGTCAAAAACATTAGCAAGAAGGGCAGCCGCCTAGAGAAAGCAAAGCAGAGGCAAAGGTTTTGAGAACCAGGCCAGAATGTAGCACCCTGGGACAAAAGAGAATAACAAGATTGGAAAATTGAGTGTGCTGGTTTGTTAAAGAATATGGCAAAGGAGGAAGGAGATTAGCATTCTAATGGTTTGGGATCTTATGGAATGTGGGGAAGGAGTGGGAGGGGCAGAAGTCTGAAGCGCAAGGGAGAAGTGTCTCTGTATTTATCACAGATTTTCTATTGGCTGCATATATCCTGATTTATAGATCTTCATCAGCAGGGTCAGTACTGAGCTGGAAAGCTGATCAATATACTGTGGATATAAAGATCAACTTTTGACCATTATTCTTCAGAGGAGCTGATCATCTGAAAATTCCAAACAATTTAGCATTTTCTGTAGTCAGCCAAGAAATTGGAAAAAAGTCTCAATTTCTAGTTTCCAATCCCTATCAGTCAAAACATCAGACTTCAGTCTGACCTTCAATAATAAATTCTTTTAGTATATCAAAATTTTATTTATATGGGTCTTTTTCATTTTGAGTTGTTGTCAGTGAATTAGGATATAATTATTTAGGAACATAATTTAGCATAAATTTTTTCTAAACGATAAGCAAACAATTTATCATATCTCTCTTTGTTGGTGGTTCCCAACCCAACCGCATTATTAACTCTGATGCCCAAAACCATCTCTTCTACTCTGCTCTAACTATACATTTTTGGATCAGGCTGAGAAAACAATGGGTGTCCAAGAAATATGTTCTGTTTGCTATTTAAAGAACAAACCCTATGTTCTCCTTAGGCCAAGAAGGATATTTTAAAACATTGCTTGCTCTAGGTGCAAGAGATACTTTTAAAAATCTCATTTCTCCTTGTTTAATCCAAGAAAGACTCTTCAAAATCTGAAAGGTGTATGTCATGCATAGAAGCTTCGCCCTCATTGATAGTCTACCTTCTACTGGAATTCAAATGGCCCTGTCTGCATTACCTCCCAAACAGATAACTGAATCAAATTTGTAGGAGTTGTTACACGGAATGAGAAACTCCCTATAGATAAAAAGACTTCATTTTTCTCTCCTTTTCTACTTCTAAAAGTGATCTAACTATAGCTCTCCAAGTCCACGTGCCTCACAAGCTGCTTCTGTCAGTCCAATCTCTTTGTTGTCCCTTTATTAATCAGGCACATATTAAGTGAAGCCCTCAGGCATGCCAGGCCCCGAGCAAAGGCGTTTCAGCTGTTCTCATCATGGAACTAGAAAAGACAGCAGAGGACCAGACCATTTCAAAGCAACAAGATGAGGATTACCTTAGGAGAAAGCAGAAAGCACAGCAGGTGCACTTAGAAGCCACTGGCTCTGCGGGAGGGCAGTAGATGCTGGCAAGAGAGGGCTGTCACAAATCCCCGCCACCAGTCACTTTGCACTGCCATGGTGTCCTTGAAAATATTTCGATACTTACTCTGGTATTGGAAGTAAATGCTAAAATCAGTTTCAGAGGTCACAGCTGAAAGAAGCTGGCCATGGCTCTGCCTGGAACAAGATAGGGAAATCACAACACAAGACTTCTCTTCCTTTATCAATAGGCTACGCAAATGCACGATTACAAAACAGTCTATAAATCAGATGTTCTAATGTCTCTACTTGATAATCCATGGAGAATCCAATTCTAATTGAGTGTGATTCCTTTGTTCTCTTACCCCCAAACACAAATCAAAGCATTAATGGCCTTAACATTGATCTAAGAGACAGAAAAGGTCTTGAAAAAATATCTTTGTCTTTCCACAAAACCCCTCATTTACTATTTTAAAGGAGGCCTTTTCTTCCCCTAAATGAATAAAGGTCCCTGTGAGATTGAAATCTCCTTTGTCTAATGAACTACAGAGAGATGAACCTTGAAATCAGGATGTGTCAGAGATCACCTGAACTGGGCATTAAAGAGAAAAGTTAATTTTTAAAGGGAATGTGTGGAATCAAAAAGAGAAAAAAAGGAAAAAGGATTTTTTATTTTCCAGGCTGACAGTAGATATCTCTCAGGAAAACAGGCACAGAATGGTAATCAAAACTTGTATTTTAACTTTCAAGAGTCTCTATTGACAGTCTCTTCTACTTAGTCTCAAATAGTGCTAATTAACCTAAAGTCAATACTAAAATTCGACTGCATGTACGTTGGTTTCCACGCCTCTAGACAAGCATCCCTGGGAAGAATCTACAGTTGCAGTTGAGTCAAAGACAAAGATAATATGAGGCAAGAACACTTTAGCACTGCTTTTTTGAAAATACCATCACTTGACTAAAATCAACCGAATCTAAGAGAATAACTTTAATATTCCTACAGCCAGCAGAAGAGTTGTTCACTCTTTGGTTAATGGGGGAGAAATCCCTGGTTCCAAGGGATCAGATGTAGAGTCTAACCAATGCTGACCCTAAAATCAGACATTCTCCCAACATACAAACCACAAAAAGAAAACAAAATTCACACATTTCCATGGACAGGGGGATAATGCAATGCTTTTCACATTCTACAAGTAAAACCACAAATTTAAAAATGTAGGGAGATGCCAGTTTGCCTTTTTGTAGGTTGCTTCTGGGTTGGAGCACAGATCTCACTGCACATATTTGTTCAACATCTACTTAGGTGTTTCAAGCCTGAAGAGACCTTTTAAAAAATCATGTCTCACTCACATGTCTTGTCGACATCCTCTAAGGTGCTTTTTATTCAGTTAAAAACTATTATGTCCTTCAGGATGGCCACTGAGGGGAGAGAGCCATGGGTGTTTGTAGCAGAATGCAACCTGCCACAACTTTAGCAATCACAGATTCTTTTCCTCTCCCGATGAGTATCTGCAGTGACCCTTTACATCTTGAATTTGACTCAAGGCTACAGCCTACTCAAACAACTCTCAGAAAGTCCCAGGCTTATTACCTAAATTTTGACAACCACAAAAGTGTTTTATTTCCTTCCAGTTTCACCCCTGCTAAGAAATATACACACAGGGGCATTACACACAAGATTATATCGGGATCATTCAGACTGTAACGCTTCACCTGAGCATTCTCCGATAGACTAGGAAAGCCACCAGCCTCGCTAGGATTTTCCTTCCCCACTGATTTTGGTGAAATTAGAGATCAAAATTGAACTCTGTTTCACACTGGTACTGATCTTTAGTCTGATTTGAGTGTTGACAGATGTTTTAGAAATGCATTCTCCAACTCGTTAGGAACTCCTTTCTCCTGAGCTCTTGCTGACAGGTTAAAATCAAGCAGTATTCTTTGTCTCTTTTTGATTTGGGCAACAGGTAAAATAACTTTCTTTCTTTTTGCAGAACAGGAATAATTCATCTTCATCCCTCAACAAAACACCCTATATTTGAACAGCCTGCGATAGGACGATCCGGGAAACAAGCAGCAAGGGAAAGTAGAAAGGTTCTTAGGAAAACCTGTCACTTTTACTTCAAAAGCATGCAGTGGTAGAGTGCTTGTGAAAGAAAAAATATAAATGGGCTAAAAATAAGCAATCATTATCTATGATGCTAACGCTTTATTTATCATCCTAATGCTTCGAGCAGACAAAAAAATAAAATCAATGCTATTGGTGGGGGGGAACCTCTTAAAGATGCTGACAGAGAAAAAAGCCCTCTGTATCCTTCCTAGTACCCCTGAAAGCCTCTGAAGTGTCACTTTTGTGAAAGCTTAAGGATAAAGGTGAGATACAAGAATTACTCAAAAGATGCCTCCTGCGCACCAGCATCTGTCACTTGGGATGAAAGTAAAGTAAGAGATAACAGGCTAATTAAACAGCACAAGATCATCTGAATACCAGAAAAATGGGAATGTGGAATCACAGACATGCTCTGAATAAAAAAGGAGAGATCATTCCAGGTGAAACAAAGAGGTTAACAATTTGGAGTAGTATTCTCTGTTTCATGACACGTGGCCTAAAACAGTGGTTACAGTCAAACCCCAGAAAATCGTTTGCGTGAATATCTCACGGTGCAAGTAGGATTATACTGTGACATGTGCCAATTCTAGAACTCACTCAGTAGACATTGACTGAGCTGCAGCATTAAAGCAAAGCAAAGGGCCGAGTGCCAGGCGCTGTGCTGGGCTATTCAAATGCGAACATATGTAAGATAAAGACACAAGCATGAAGAGCCAGCCATTGGGGGAGAGCATTCTAAAGGCCAATCAGCCTTGGATAATGATTCCAGAGAGTCTCCTAATGCAGTGAGTGGTTCCCAAACATTAATGTCCCTGTGACTTACCTGAGTATCCTGTTAAAAGGCAGAATCTTATTCAGAAGATTCTGACGAGATCCCTATGATGTTGATGTTAGTGACTTTGGGCTACTCTTTGAGAGGCAGGCCCTAAGTTACAGTTGATTTCAGCTATTTCTGCAACAAGAAACAATGGGAGAAATGGATCAAGTATTTCTTGGACCACACTGCGGTCAGAAGGGAGGCCTCTGTGGCCCGCAATTCTGCACACACACAGAAGATGGGGAGTGGCTGCTCACATCTTCTCTGAAGTGGGAGGGAATCTACTAAATTGGCAGTGATAAAAAAAGCAGTTTCATGATAAGGATGCCCTTGACTGGAAATCTTGCTAATGGCTAGAGTAAGTTTTAAAGCAGATTATAAAATGTCCTTACCTGGATTCCAAGGGGAAAAAGTTTATAGCTTTTCATCTGTCCTGAAAACTGGAATGGGGATTTGGCTTTCCAAAGACTCCATCCACCCTGGGAGTCTATGAAAAAACAAACAAACAAACAAAACACATAAAAGTGACTTTCGATATTTGTTCGGTGCATTCCTTTCACAACCTTTGGTCCCATTCTGTTGGGAGATAGTTGGTATACTTAACCAAGATCCTTCCTGTCAAGGTTTATACCATAGAGAAAATAATCGGATTATGGTATCTTGACAAAAGTTCCAAAGGATAACGAGGTGTGAGAATTAGCCTTCTTAAGAAATATGTTTATTTAAATGTTTATTTAAAGCCTAAGAGAGAAAAAAAAGTTAAAGGTAAGCTTAATCTTTTACCCTCATAGTTTACAAAGTAAAGAGAATGAAAATCTATTCACGTCAGCTTCGGATTCAATCCCTTCCTGTCGGCAACAGGACCTCTGTCATCGTCCCATCATGTCCCATCCCCCCTTGTATCGAACACTCACATTCTAACAGTTTCTGCTTCTCAACCTAGAAAGAAGCAAGCTTATCGTGGTTCCACCTTAACAGCAGTAATTTCCTACCATGTCTCCAAATCCTCCCCCAGGGCTGCTGCCTC
>CM052895.1:33397299-33462829 GCA_028534135.1 Potos flavus | reverse complement strand
GGGATCAGGAAGGAGACAAACCATAAGAGACTCCTAAGCTCACGAAACAAACTGAGGGTGGCTGGGGGGTGGGGGGGGATAGGGTGGCTGTGTTATGGACATTGGGGAGGGTATGTGCTATGGTAAGTGCTGTGAAATGTTTAAGCCTGATGATCCACAGACATCCACCCTGGGGCAATAATACATTATGCGTTAATAAAAAATAAAAAATAAAAAATAAAAATAAATAAAAATAAAAAGAGCAGATACCAGTAAAAATAAATAAATAAACAAACAAACAAACAAACAAACAAACAAACAAACCCATAAAACAGAGATCTGGGAATGTGAATCAAGGAGATTTGAGTCTGGGAGATCAGGGAATGCTTCCCTGAAATAGTCACAATTAAGCAGAGACCCGAATGCAGGGTAGGGGCTAGCTGGGAGAAAGAACAGCTGGGGTAAAGAACATTCTAGGAAAGAAAAAACTGTATGTGCAAGATCTGAGGGAGGAGATCGCTTGGTATCTCCAAGGAATTGAAAGAAGTCCAGATAGCTAAGGAATAGAAACAGAGAGAGAATCTCAGGCTAGTGGTACAAGATTGGCTGGTGAGGTGGATGGGACCCTACAGAATGACAAATGACATCCCAGGAAGATTAAAATGTCTTCCTAATCTATTATTGTATTTTTATTAAGATTTATTTATTTATTTGAGAGAGAGAGAGAAAGACGGTGGGGGAGGGTCAGAGGGAGAGAGAGAATCCTAAAGCAGACTTCCCGCTGTGCTCTGAGCCTGACATAGGGCTGGATCCCAGGACCCTGAGATCATGACCTAAGCAGAAATCAAGAGTCAGCCCCTTAACAGACTGCACCATCCAGGTGCTCTCCCCAATCTATTATTCTTTTGAAAAGATACTCAATACAGATGCTTGACTTTAAAAAAGAATCCAAATTTCATAAGTCCATTATTACATGGCTCAGGACTTGAGTGTCTGGCTCATAATAGTTACTCACAATTACTTGTTGAATGTATTTATTACAAATATATTTATTACTCTATAACTCTTCAGCCTAACAACTACATCTGATAAAAGTCTGCTACATCATAGAGGGCCTGGAAGCCATCATAAAATTATCATTCTGTTCATTAGGGGCTGGCACAAGCAAATCTTGACACTGACAGAGAAGTTCACCAACAATGACAGAAAGGGAAACAGTTCTCAAAATAGAATGCCTGATGGCTGCAAAATCATTTAAAGCCATAGCAAACTAGGCTGTGAGAGCTTGAATAATTGTCCCGTAACTGGGAGACTGACAATACCATCTAATATGGCCTGTCTATAAATTAGAAATCTAGGTTAGGTTGTGGAAAGTTATGTTATGATTTCCCAAACTTCTCTGGAACAATAAACTTTACTCCCAATGGGACTTTTGTCACATTGATTATAAGGAGAGAGCCTATGTTCACCATGAAGAATCAAAAAGAAATTCATGCTCTTATGAAATGGAGACAAAGTGGGTCTATAGCCTTAAACCAATCTAAGCTAAAACCATTGGACTTTATGGCCTTTAGTAAAAGCCTGGGTCTAGATTTTTATCCTCTTCCAATAAAGCTGCTAAGCTAATCTGCTGTTATGCTCCATCAGCATAAATCATAGCACAAAGCCTGCTCACAGTGTCTACGTTCTCACCGAAAGGCAGTGACTGTGTGTGTGGTCATGGAGGAGGGTTTCATGGGGATCACAGCAGGGACCAGACCCTTCTGCAAACCAGGGTTGCTGATGTGCTTCATGTAGCAACTCACATGACTGAGTGTTTGAGGGGACCTAATGAAAATGGGGTAGACCAGACCTCCAGCTCAGGGTCAGTCCATAGTGAAAACTCATCCTTAGGTAATGACAGAAAGAAATGTATCTGCTTCCAGCCCACCTCCCCAGAGCAAGAGATGAGAGAAGACAAGAATCTCTGTGGGTGAGATTTGGGTCAGGTAACCCCTGCATGCCCTAAGATGAACTGCTTCCGGGTCATTTCGGCCCCCGAGGGGAAAAAAATCTAACCCTGCTCTTGATGGCAATTTACCAAATACTGTCTCTGAATTAAAGTTCATATTTCTCAGTTTGGCATCTAAAGCCCTCCACAACCTGGCTTGTGCTTCCCTTTTCAGTGCTTACTCCTCAATATCCTTTAGCCAAACTAAACTGACTCTGGATCCTATTCCCCTGACATTCAATTCTCCCTCTGGACACGTCCCAGCTGAGTTCCAATGTCCTGCAGAGAGGCTTCTCTTCTGAAAAGCCTCTCCCCGTGTCCATCTCTCCACCTCTCAGCTTCTGCAGTCCTTAGTCCTTCGTTCTACTCCTAATTTATATTCTTTTATTTTATGTCCAGATACTAGGCTAGCCTTACTTCACTTAACTATCTACAAAATCATCTCTACTATGAAAGATCAAATGAAGCAGAGAAGTTAAAAGCTTCGCCCAGGCTAAATTCCTCACATTGATAACACAGGAGGTAGCAAATAATTAGTTTGGAAAGTGCATGGCATTCAAATGCAGCATTTTCAATAAATGAAAAATTGATAACACAATCCGCCTGGGAATGTTTTGAGTATTTTAACCTACTTCAGAAGTTAGCAGCATGATAAGTATGCTCCGGTGAAATACATCTAGAACATCCATTTATTTCCCAAATATAACATCATCTGTACATTTACATGATTTCTTATTTTATAAGTAAAGCAAGGAGCTTGTAAAAGAAGTATGGAGGGGATGCCTAGGTGCTTTTATTATTTAGAAAAACCAGTGACGCAGTCATGATAAATCTAAATTCTGTGCAACCAAGGTCAAAATTTCTCAATTTTTTTTTTCCTCCTCATCTTTGAACTAGCAGGAAGGCAGTCTTCCCAGAAAATAGACAGAGGCCCTGTCTCAGATCTCGACATCCCCAAACCATTCTCTGCAAACACAAATAACTAATTACTGAGCTGAAGAAAAATCAGCTGGAAAAAACTGGCAACAGTGATGATATTCTATGGAAGAAACTGCAAAGTCAGCTCTCTCTCATTGGAAAACTCAACACTAATTAGCACAGGAAGAAGTAAAGACTGATACGGGACAGCCCTACTCTGGCCTAGAAAACCAAAAGAATTCTAAAAATACACAAGAAAGTGCAGTGTGAAATCCTCATCTCCTACAACTGCTCCCTGCCCAGACTGGGGTATCCCTCCCAGAGCCAGCCTGGCATCGAAGATTGGGTTTCCCTGAAAACAGAAGCATGGTGACTGAAACTCAGAAAAGTCCACCCATGGAGTGGACCAAGCTGGGAGCAGTTACTTAGAACAATGGAGGTAAATGCTGAAGACAAAGGAAGAGGAAAGACAAAATCTTAACTGAATTTCTTGGTATAAAGAAATAACTCCCACATCATCTGGAGGCAATCTGAGGCTTCAGGACTACCCAGTTTCATCCGATGTGGGGTGCAATTCGCCCTCTTCTTAAACCACAGTGGTGATAAACGGCATAGGTGATTCCTTCTATCTCATCCTAGTTAAGTCACACAAATATGGCTCTCTCTAGCTGGGGAAGGGAAAGCTTCCTTTGAGCTGAGGAGGTCAGACACACTGGAATTCTCTGGTGTGTCTTGAATGCCAGAATTTTTTTTTTTTTTTTTTTCATAAGAAGTTACACATACAAGAGTTTTGTGAGGCTTCTCCTTCATCTTGTTACTCCAGGTGGGGTGCTGCCTGGTGGAGGGTGGACTGTTGATATTTGACGTCCAGCCCCGCCATGCTCTCAAGATGTCCTCATTCTGCATCTCAGGACTCACAGATGTACCTTGCTTAGAAAAGTCCACAAATGGAGTTGTGGCATCAGGGCTCCTCAAGAAGTTGTAGCTGTCTCCTGACACTTACTGCTTACATATGACACTAGTCTACCTTGGGCCCTTTGTGTTAGAATCAGTACCATTTCTCTACTCTAAAAGGACCAAGAACCATTCTATCCTCTGTAATTTTTATGAGATCTCGACAGCCCACTTAGTAAGAGCTCTCCTAGCTCAAACTGACCTGATGGATACCATCCAGCATTTCTGAGCAATGTCTCAAGAGCCCCTGACTATGCCACCAAATTAGGGGTGCAGACCTGACAATTATGACTAACCCCAGGTATGACTTTTAAGTATATAGCTGATTGTTTGGGCAAAGCATGCCCCTTCAAAATAGAACCCTCAGGAATTATTAACTAAGCCCATTAATTCCACCTATATCCTGCAAAATAAAGTCTCTGGAGAATAAAACCAAAGTAAGCTAAAATTAGAACATGTTGGACTCTCCTACAAAACTTCCTTCTGTTGAGCTGCTGTGCACATAAAAATTGCCTAGATGTTTTACTAGGCATCTTGGAGATACAGAAAGCAAAGTAGGATATACTTGACTGTAACTTTTTTTCAGATCAGATGCCCTGATTTTGTTAGATCTCCAGTGTCAACTACAGTGCCTGACACCTATTTAAAAAGAAATAAACGTTAGAGTCTGAGTCCATTTGCAAGAAAAAGAGAAAGTGTGAAATACTATGTTTTAGAAATACTGACAGTTAAAAATGGGATCCGTTCTAGAACACAAGGGTTGTTTTGAATGTTATTATATATAAGACCAGTTTTAAGAAGATCTGAAACAGGCCTAAATAAGGAGGAAGAATGGATTATTAACCTAATGTATCCAGTGAGAAAGGCTTAATTATAGAGGAGCCCAGGAATTACAAATGACTTACTGAGTATCTAAGCAGGAATGGAAAAATGAAAGGACTCGTGAGGTTGGCAAACTTACTTGTGACCAGAACTACCAAGCTATCGACCAAACCCTACACACTGTCCAAGGTATAAAAAAAATCTAAGACATTCAGGGGCACCTGGGTATCTCAGTCAGTTAAGCATTGGACTCTTATTCTGGCTCAGGTTATGACGTCAGGGTCATAAGATGAGGAACCTGCTTGAGATTCTCTCCCCGTCTCTCTCTCTGTTCCTCCCCTTCCCCAATTTCTCTCTCAGAAAAACAAAAACAAAAAACAAAACAAAACAAAAAACCTAAGATATTCAGACATTTGAAGACTGCAACAAGAAGGGGCCCCTGGAAGTAGCATATCTGGGTGAAACCCAAGCACTCTCATAATTAACTATAACAGTATAAGGAGGATTGATGGGGCGTATTTGAGTGTAAATGTTATTATATCAAAAAAAAGTTTAACTTACTGAGCCAAGCATGTTGGCCAATTGTCCTGGGCCTTATTCCCTTAGATTCAGTATTACCAAAGTGAGCTCTTGCTTTTCTCCTTTGGATTTGATTTGACTTTGACAATGGTTTTAAGTGTGCCAATTAATATTTTAGTGATAGGTATATAAATCTTAGGAAACATGGTTTATATTTGGAGATATTTCTCTTTCCATAAGTATAATCTAAAATTTCCCCAGCCAGATATTGGGGATTGAGTTTCTAAATTCATTTAATTAAAGAAAATAAAAGACTACACAGTAAGGAACAATCCTCACCATTTTTTCATCTAAGTATGTTAAAGTCATCTCAAAACTGGCAAAAAAAAAAAAAAAGCAAACCCATAAAACTCTGCACAAACACAAGCCAAACCACACTCATAAATAACAGAGTGACAGCAGATAACTTAAGTGAACCATAGAGCTAAATGACAAGACCCACTGATAAGAGATGCAAATTTGCTCTATCGTAGTTCCCAAGGAATCTTCTGACAGGATGAATTGAAAGTCTTTATTTCTGACCCCAGGAAGAATAAGAACCACAAGAAATTATGTCAGGAGTGGAGCACAGGCTTCTTTAAAATCTTGTAAGCAATCTGTATGTTTATTCTTTTCCTCATTTCAAAGAAAATCACATCTCATTTTACAGGGCTGCTAGGAACATTTACAGGAAATGCTTTTTTTAAAAAAAGAAAAGTAACCAGGAGAACAAATGTGGCTACCTAGCTCATTGCAATTCTATGCAAATGATATCTGATACCTACTCAAAGCCAACACAGAGACATGTATCAGCAAAAATATACCGCTTGTTTCAATCCAAATTCCATTTATCCTCTAAATCTCCTAGGAGTTCTGTGGAAATGATTCTCATTAACAAATTTGACAGATTCCATATGGTGAATGAGCTGAAGTGATATCTCAAGGTTACTGAGTAAATCTCTTCTGAAAATATATCTAGGATGCAAGATACTTGATTCTTAAGTCTAATTTTTAGACTATCAGAATTTGAATTAACAGAACCCAAAATGAATTCAAATAGTAATCATTAAAGAGTTGAAAGCCAGGTAGAGAGATGAGAATGATCTCCTAACAACCTAGGTTTTAGTGAATTTACTTAAAGCTGAGTATAAAGTCATTATTAATTAAGAGAATTAAGTATTTTTAAAAGAGGCACTGTCCTCCTACTCTCTGCAATAAAAATCTGCACAGCTAAGAGGTGTTGTGCTTTTAGCTATGTACTTGGATATGGGTGTATTTTTAACACTCTAATAAATAGATAATGGGTCATGCAGTTAGAAAAACTGAGCAGAAGAGTTCAAAATACATTCTGTTTTTCACTCAACATCTGCCACCATGTATCCCCCAAATATCAACAGAAATCATGCAGAAGTTCATATTTAAACTCTGACAATAGTCCTTGAAGTCAACGATAAATTTCAAAATCTATCAATTATTTTTTTTTAAAGATTTTATTTATTTATTTGACAGAGAGAGAAGGAGATCACAAGTAGGCAGAGAGGCAGGCAGAGAGAGAGGGGGAAGCAGGCTCCCCGCTGAGCAGAGAGCCCGATGCGGGGCTCGATCCCAGGACCCTGAGATAATGACTGAGCCGAAGGCAGAGGCTTTAACCCACTGAGCCACCCAGGTGCCCCAAAATCTATCAGTTATTAAAAGGAAAACAGATACTCCACCATTCTAGATTGTGCTCTGCTGGTCGGCTATTTAACTGGTGGCACAGGCTGCCCTTCCTTTTGTTAGACAACAATCATGATGCTTGGTTTGTAATCATACAAACAGATGACTTGGGGTTTTTGTGTCATCAACATAAAGTCTCATTTGACCCATGAACATTAATACTATTAAGTAGAAACTCCATGAAAAAGTTAAATAGATGAATTTAGGATAAGAATGAAAGGACATCTGGCAAAAATCGTCCTTTGAACCATATTCATCGGAAAAAAAAATGAGAATTTGTGAAGTCAACATATTCCTAGTCTCAGTGCAGCTCTGCTACAGCCAGACTGGGATCTATGATGAGTTATTCCTGAAGGTCACCTCGGCATGGATGTGTCTGAGAAAAGTTCAGTGTCAGCCAGGCTAGATTGAAATTAGATATCCCGAACAGTGAGGGTAAATAAAACACACAAAAGAAGAATCATATGTGATCAAACTTTTCCAAGTACTTATCAGTCACCAAAGTCACTCATCGTTGCAACCAGAATCTCCTATGTTCACCAATTCTTCTCCTGCTACCATGTTTGTTTTACAACTTTTTTCTGACCTATTGCAAATTCCTTGTTTTTCTCTTTCATTCTCCTAACCTACAGATTACCTGTTGCCAGATCATTCTTCCTACAATCTGCTTCCCTCGTGTTATTCCCCTACTCATACTGGCCATTGTGTGTCTATTCTCCATAGTAATTTTACCTATCAATAATTCCATGTGAAGAAGGCAAATTTAAAGAAATTTATATTATTCTTTTTCTTTTTCTTTTTCTTAAAGCTGGGAGTTTGTTTTCTTCTTGGTCTGCATCTCCAAGATGCTTTTTTGAGTCTTCAAAAGTAAGCTTAACTCAACCTTCTTTTTCCCTTCCCCACCCAACAAAAGAAGTCCAACAAAGAACTTTGTAACTGGTAGACAGAACTGAAAAATAGAGATCATGGTTTAATTAAGTATAGCCATTAAAGATTCTGTTTGGGGAGACATCTTTTTTATCTAAACATCATTAAAACCAAGTATCAAATTAAAGAAATTTGGGGCCAGACCTTGGAATTGATGTATCACTTGTGATTCATAAATTTAAACCAAAATTTTAAAGCTATTATGTTAACATCATTCATAATCAAGATTTTCAGCGTAAGTATACAACTAAATATATAAATAAAACCCCTCAACTGTTATATTTGAATTGGAAAGAATAATAAGTACTCACAATTTACTTTTTTTTCTTTTACACACACACACAGGTCTCTCTTTCTATTCGTCTTTACCGCTCATCATCCATTCTCCTGACTTTATCATTTCTTTGCAACTTTACTCCCAATCGCTGTGTCCAGTCCTGTCTTCTCTATATTCTGGAATCCAAATTCCAATCCTGTACTTTCAATAGCAAATCTTTCCAATGTGGACCTCTCAATAATTCAAACCCCATGTGTGCAAGGACGTGTGCTGACACGAAGAATCAAAAACTTAAGAGTAACGGTCCTCCACTTGCTTCTTCATCTTCCCAATCAAATCCTATGGATTTTTTCATTTGAAATGTCTTTATACCTTTCTCATCTTCCCTCTGCATTCTCACTGCTACGACCTACCAAGTTTTAATTACCTCTCACACCACATTACTGAAAAATCTGAAAATAAGCCTTCTTATTTGCCATCCTGATACCATTCTCTCTACTTTCCATTCCATTTGCACAGCACAGCAGTACCAATATTTGTGAAATATCCCTTTTATCAGGTCACATCCCTAGCCAAAACTTTTAAGGTCTCCTATTTCCTACTACATCAAAAGGTCTATTGCCTGTTTTTTTTTTTTTTTTTTTTAAAGATTTTATTTATTTATTTGACACAGAGAGAGAGATCCCAAGTAGCCAGAGAGGCAGGCAGAGAGAGAGGGGAGAAGCAGGCTCCTTGCTGAGCAGAGAGCCCGATGCGGGGCTCGATCCCAGGACCTTGAGATCATGACCTGAGCCGAAGGCAGAGGCTTTAATCCACTGAGCCACCCAGGCGCCCCTATTGCCTGGTTTTTACATCCCTCTGTTATAATGTAACAACTCCATCTCAAATATGACCTCACCTTTCCACCTGGAGCATTTTCCCTTCCACTCATCCCCATCTCTGTGCCTTTGTTCCTCTTAGTTTCTTTACCTGCAATACCATTCCCTTTCCTCACCATCTATTCTTCAACCCTTGCTCGTCATTGAAGATCCCAGTTTACGTCTGGAATTAAGCTTTCCCTGAGTTACATTTGCTCCCAGTTATCTATCCCTCTCTAAAGTTCTATAGCATTTATCCTATATACCACCAATTTCAGGTTTTAATATAGATAGAACTATAATTTTTGTAATTCCTTAATTTTATCATATTTTATCATCAATCTCAAACTGCAATAGTCCATAAGTACTCAGAGTGAGAAGCGTAAGAGAGATACCAAAAAAAAAAGCTTCGAAATGGGAAGTTACAGAGCATCAGGGGTTGAGTTTTCTTAAGCTTTTAATAAGCAGTATTTTAATGGCGAGTAAAAGAAAACTAACTCAAACTGGCTTTTGAAAAAAAATGAAAAAATACTACTTTGTATCGCTAGGAAATCCAAAGGGTCATCTAGATGTGAGGGCTCTCCTAATGTCATCAAAACTTTCTCCCAATCTTGTGGTTCCATTTACCTCTGAGTCTGGGGCTCATTTCTAGACAAATTTTCCTCACATCCCAGGAAGAATAACCACTGGCAGAACAAGTCTGTCCGTGGACTCACGACAGGCCAATAGAAGAAAGCTCTCTTCCAGCGCCCGCACAGCAGGGGAGACTTTGATCAGCCGCGCCTGCGCACACGCCTACTCCTGGATCAACCGCTGGGCCAGCGTGCTGAGTTCTGTGACTATCCAGCAAGGATCATGTGTTCACAGAGCAGATATTTAGAGATCAGCAATGAGAGAGGGGAAAGCTTTTGTTGGCTTCAATCACAAAGGCAGACATCCACTGCATCTGTTCATTGAACTGGTCACTTCCAAACTCATGAAACAACTGCCCTTATAATTTATGAAACAACTTCTGTGGAGGATTTCACTGTGGTTGCTGGTCTCTATCTCTATGCCAATTTTCATATAACATACAAAGAAAAAAGAAGATGGGAACAGAATCCAGGCCTGACACATGAGCTTGCTGGCTTTTACCATTGGATTATTGTGATTTGGAGAGTAAGTGGGAAGTGGGAGCATTATCCTGTCATATGTGGGCAGCCTCTTCACCTGGAGTATTTGCATTCCAAAGCGATGTGTCATTAATCACAGGAATGGGAAGGGTATCATTTGCCTTTTCATGCATGTGCCTTAAATGCTCATTTACCTTGGCTCCATGGAAAGCCAGGCCGGATATTTTCCCTCAGTCTTAAATCTCCCTTTAGCCTACTTGGTGCCTTTTACTTAGAAAATTGAAAAAGAAGCCACTTAAGAACCTATTAAGTATTAATATTAAGGCACTGCCATAGAAACAGAGAGTTAAAAGAATGGTTTGAAATGGCAAAGTATGAATTCCAAAATTGTAATTTCAGCTTATTTTCTCTATAATGTGGGATGGGCCTCAGTTTCTTCATGTGAAAAGTGAAAATAACAATGTTAGCCAAATGTTTCAATAATTTAAAAAAGATGAATAGATGTAATTTGTCATGTAACACACACTAGAAATGCTTGAATATAATTAGAATCATGAACAAATTTTGTGTTTTATAATGTAACTTTTAAAAAGTTAGTAGAATAATTTGCATTTTTCTCAATTTAGTATACAATGAAGACTGCCTTAGAAATGGGCCTCTGATTGTGGCTGATAAATGGAATAAATAAAAATACATCTCCCAAAAGGTACACTTGTGAAACTCCAGAGGAATTTTCCCTAATAAAAACTAGGAAAAACAAAAGTCATCCTGCCAAAATATAAACCCACAGTTTCTAGGACTGAGTTCATTTTCTTCATGGCTTCTCTCGCACAAGGGATATATTTCCTATTTATGGTTCGATCTTTAAAAACATTTCCATATTAAAATATCAAGATCTAATTTGACTTCCTGTTGAAAGGCAAGTATTATTCACAGCTCTCTTCATGGGTCCTTCCTCTGTTCTCCTCACACGCCTAAGATACAATGAGTCTCATGTTTTGTTCATCTAAACTTAACTTTCCATCCATCAGATTAAGGAGTGCATGTGTTTTATTGAAGTCTGAGCACTCGCTCCTGTTGACACGGCCCAATACAATGCAAGGAAGCCACGGCATAGCGGAGAATGTGTACCTTTCAGTTTGAGGTTCAGGGGTCATCGGGGACCAAAACCACTTTCCCATGACCTTGTGGCTTTAGAGAATTAAGACTTATTTGCCACGCAGAGGGGGTATCTGGCCTTATGATACTCAGTTTCCTTTCCATGTTTAGATTAAGTTATAAACTCAAATCTCAATCAGAAACGTTGCCCTTGGATCTTGGAAAGGTTGCGGTGATTGGTGTATATGGAAGGAAGACACAAAGCTTCACCCTTCCATTCAAAATGATGGTATGGGACCCCCACAAATAAAACTGAGTGAATTGCATACAGAAATAGTACAGTAAGAAATGGATACCTTACTCTACTATTCAGAGTTCAGCATGATAGTCTATTAGCAAACAGCATGCAAACAATGTATACGGTGGACCTTTAAGGTTTTAAAGGATTGAGAGTGAAGAAAAAGTAATATTAACATAAATATCCCTGTTCTTCCACTCCAACCAGTAATCTGTTATTTAAAAAGAAAAAAAAAAAAAAAACGTTGACTTTGGCTTCTGTATTCAATCCAAACACACTTACTCTATCACATAGCTGGCAAGTTGCTAGACTCCATCCTCCCCCCCAAAAAAATCAATCTGAGTAAAAGTTAACTGCATAGGAAGTTTTGAAGAGATAAATTTCTAGGGCTGACAAGTGAATAGCCTTGGACAATAGAAAACTGTTATTTAGATTTTAGCCATCTGGCACGTAAGCATTTAAGATTCATTTTCTCTCTCTTTTTTAATGGTGTGTCTAGCCAGTTATCAGATAGAACTGTTTTAAGGATGTTATCTTGCCTCTCCAGCACGGTGACTCCTTGCCTCATTTCTGCTTCTCTGCACACGAGCGGACTGAGGCTTTATCATTACCCTTGTTCTCCTCCACACAAAGCCAACCACTCTCTGCTAGGCATTTGGTTAACACATTATGAACACATAATAAGATGCTCACTCGCACAGATGTATAAGGCTTAAAAATAGCATTTTCATAACATCTTCTAGTTTAGCTATTTTAAGGCTGCTGTACTCCCATATCACAAAGCCCTGCTATTTATACAGCCCCACGTATGGAAGATTCATCCCCCCTGTGAGATTGCAGCCCAATGCGCACAGAAGACAAAATTACAGGCCCCAAACTTGAATCATCCTGGCTTGCCTATATTCCTTGAATGCAAGCCAAGTTTATTAATAATTTTTTTTAAGTCAGAAAGAACACAAAACAATTTTCATTTGACAGAAAGGATATGAGGAAACAACATAAACAAGAAACGTGGCCAATCTCAACCCAAAAGGTGACCCTCCCGGGCCAAAGCCACGGCGGAACAGGCCGGATGGCTGGGAGCGCTCAGTCTGCCTGTGCCACAGCTTACCTGTGTCAGTGACCGTGCTCCTTAGCCGCGCCTCGTTATTCACGACTGGACCACAGAACAGAGGGAATGGACATCTTTACTGGCGGCTGGAGAAAAGATGCCCTCTAAAATTATTTCAAAGCATTCTGAAGGAATATGGTGAAGAAAATACATTTACTTGGCTTCCCGGACTATACGAAGAATTCCTTTTCCAAATGACTTTGGTGTCATATCCTTCTCCAAACAGCTTAAAGCCCCTAGGGTTGCCAGGGAAGGTTACCTTCAGGAGCCCAGAGGGGAAAGAAGTATCAATGGCTTCACTCTACCTCTCCAGAAAGTGCAGGACAGAGGGAGAGTATTAGCCCAATTTGCCAAGGCACAGAACAAAGGTTCTGTAGAGTGAAGTCCCTGGTTTAGATTTATTTGGCCAAAGGACTTCAAGGAGAATGATTGCTCTTTAACATATGCCTTTGGCTGAGTACCAAGGGTAGGACTCAAGAAAGGGATCTGGCCAGGAGTCCAGATCCTACCTGCCAGACGCCTGGCCTCTCTTTCCATACATGGCCTCTCAGAGGACACGGAAGGGAAAGGCAGAGCAACAGTGGCTCATAAATTTCCCCTAGTCTCCAAAGACTTCTCGCAATCTTTATGGGCCCAAAGCCCTACAACAGTGAACGCTCAGAGCCAGGCCTCTCCGTCCTGCGGGAAATTTACTCTACTGTTCATGACACAGATACAGAGACTTCTAGCTCTAGGTTTTGTGTTCAACCTACTCCCTATTCTCTAGACGATGTGGCTTCACTCTCAAAAGCAAAGATAAAATACTCCACTACCTGTTACTTAAACAGGAGAAAACTTACTACTTTTCCCTGAAAGGGCACCTGTTACACAGGAGAAGGTGTTGGCCAGGAAAGACGCCAGCATGTGGGGCCTGCCTTCTCCCACCTTCTCCTCCGCAGACTCACACGGCCACTCATCGCCTGTTCCCGCCCCATTCTCCAGCCCTCGCGCCTAGACTCAATTCTGCTCAGAGCTGGTGTTCCGATGATGAGAAGACAGATCTATGGTTCAAGACTCAGGGACTCCAACATTCTCTTTGTTTAGGGCATGTTCACGGCTATGAAACCCTGGAAGACTGCCACTCAAGAGGGCACCAGAACCCTGTTCCACTGCTCAGTCTGAGCACATGCTAGATTCAAATTAGTCCTACAACTGCTGGCAAGGAGGGCAAGAAAGCAGGGAAGTTGGAGAGCCTGCCTTTGTAACACTGTTCATTATCAGAACCTGATATGTGCTGTGGCTTTTTTTTTTTTTTTCCTTTAGCCAACACATTTCCTATCTCTTTAGACAGAGAACCCAGTTACAAAGACTATTTATTAAAGGGCAAGACAGACAAGTCATTATAAGCTATCAGAATGACAGAATACAGCAGGTACACACGGATGTGCGTGTACGTAAATATTTACCTTCTTGCTTAGTTCTATGTTCTTTTACAGGGTAAATCTGGAGATTAAACATAGATTATCCTCGGGGACACATCATTTGTTGGGTCACGTGAAGGAAAAATGTGACCAGAGAATGGGTGCTGTTCTGCTTCTGTAAAAACGGACTAGAACAGGCTAAAGGGAAAACAGAGATTCACATTCATTCATTGCCATTTGCAGCTTGGAATTACTCAAGTTTGCCTGGCCCCTGATGAGTCACCAGCTGAACTCCAGGAGCAGCAATAAAGCCTGGGCCTTTCCAGGCAGTTCCACCGTGGGTCGTGCAGAGGTCAGCAGACTGTCAAAAGTCACACTCTCCTTCCCTGGCTGCCTCTTAAAAATACCTTGGGAATGTCTGTCTGGAATGATTAAGGTCATTCTGATACCTTATAAAAAAAAACAACTCCCTTTACCTCCAAAGATGAACGGTTCATAACAGACATAGACAAGGAATAAGGACGCAGACAGAGACAAGGAATAAGGGCACCATATTCAAATGCTGATTATTAGATTTCTAAAATAGGAAGCATAATATGCTACCTGTTCCGCCATGAGGAAGGCAGGAATTCATTTCCATACTACCTTTCATCTTAGGCAAGACACTTGGTCCCTAATTGGCTCCTTTTTCCTTCTTAAGGTGCAGGAATGCTGATTCTCTATCTCTCTAATAAGGAAGTCATCATTGCAAGTTGCAAATGGCAAGTTGCAAGTTGTCATGTTATACCTCTGAGCTCAGACCCCACCGAGTGCAGAACAGTGCTGCAATTTTGCCACGCAAGACAGACATCTGTCTGTTTTCTAAGGTATATCAGGGAAAGAGTTTACAAACACACTTAGTAACATAATCTAGATCTCAGAATTTCGCCTCTACTGGCTAGAAAATTGCTTTCTGTGATTGATGCTCATTCCCCTTCTGTTCCCAGGAGATTATGGAAAACAGCTGGTCGTTACAAAGAACAGAAATAATTTCTGGATTGGTGTCACAACTAGTTCAAGTGTGAAAAAATTTAATCGACTGTTTTATCAAACCAATAATCTCTCACAATTATTTGACAAAAATCTTTTCCTGATTTATTTTCTTGTTAAAAACTGTTTATACTACACTCAACATTAACTCGTCCAGACAATTGAGTCAAAACATACATTTTGCTTAGTTTTACATAAGCAAATGTGGAGAATTGATTATTGCTATTATTATTATATAGACCGAATATGTGAATCATTATGACTCAGTCTAAGACATTCCTATCCCTTATTCCAAATCATTTAATTTTTCTAAATAGCCACCATAAAAAATGCTTTAAAATTTTCAAACTAAATCTTTGACAGGAATAATAACAATAGGACAGTATGCAGCTACTCGGTCTTCCTAGTTTTTTGTGTTTTTTTTTTAAAGATTTTATTTATTTACTTGACAGAAAGAGAGATCACAAGAAGGCAGAGAGGCAGGCAGAGAGAGGGGGAAGCAGGCTCCCTGCTGAGCAGAGAGCCTGATGAGGGGCTCGATCCCAGGACCCTGAGATCATGACCCAAGCCAAAGGCAGAGGCTTTAACCCACTGAGCCACCCAGGCGCCCCTCGGTCTTCCTAGTTTTGCAGTCATTTTTCTTCATCCTCTTCCCAGGACACCTTACCTAAGCTTTCCCTGACGTAAGCAGTGTGACTTCCCGAGCTAACTCTTATGAAGAAAGGAATGCTTTTTTTTTTTTTTTTTTAGATTTATTTATTTATTTGAGAGAAAGAGACACAAAGAGAGAGCGTGAGCGGGAACGGAAGAGGGAGAGAGAGAATCTCAGGCAGACTCCAAGGCTGAGTGCAGAGCCCAACGTGGCGCTTGATCCCACAACCCTGAGCCAAAACCAAGAGTTGGACACTTAAAATCGACTGTACCACCCAGGAGCCCCAAAAGGAATGCTTTATAACTGAATAGTATCTCTCACCTAAGTTTGTGGAAAACATTTCAAATAATAGAACTAAACCATTGGATGAGATGCCATGGATTATTTATCGAACTTACTGCCCAGTGAAGGAATCCCTTCAAACATCCCCATGAAGGCCATGCCACAGTCTTCACACAAGGCCGGAGGTTCAGACTCACATGTAATTTGTCTTGGTTGAAAATGTGAATTTATTGAAAGCATGTAAGTTACGTTATTAGGTATCTGATTAAATGGACTTTACTTCAAAAATTAAACACATCTATGCTCCCCTTTCTAGGTTAAAGATTATTTTGTTTGTTTAAAAAAAATAGATGTATAATTCTTCCACTTTCCTTCTTCTATCATTACATCATCTGTCCTAAGCCCTTGCCAATCTTCATATCATTCTTTGTTAGGTGCTTTTCATTCTATATTTTTAAAAATTTATTTATTTGAGTTCATCAGAGAGCTCCTTATAAAGATGCATGGATTTTATTTATATCTTCTTTCACTATTTACTGAGTAACTATTACATTCTAGACATTATCCTAACTTCTCCATCAGGATGATTCATAATTATATTACAAGAATTTTGTTTTCAACAGTCTATCAGTTCTCCTAAGAATCACTCCAGTTTGGAGCCTATGACAGTATGTAGAATAATGCCCTTGTTTAAAAATTACTTCCAAAAATCTGGTACTTAGTTTTCATTTAATTATTGGTAAAAACTTCAGTATTCATATATTGATACAAACATTGGGGTAAGCTTTAAGATGGCTAGGACATTTACTCTAGGTTTCTCTCTCAATTGTTTTATTAACTCATTTTTCCTTGATCTGGTTAATGGTCCAGATTAATCCAGAATAGTAATTCCCTCCCATTGTGTCTGCAAATTTTGCATAAAGCAAGTTGTGGGTGGAACAAATTAAGATTTTATCAGATGTTCTGATTTGAAACAATGAGTATATCTGCCAATATCTGAACAGGAAAAGATAGCACATTCAAAGTTGGTGATTGAAAGGGTTTAGTGAAAAGAGTCTTACTAAAGGAGTAGGTAGTGTCTTGGGGGAAATGGAGTGTAAGATGGAGATTTTCTTGTAGAAGTTTATCAGGTAATGCCCTTGGGATCAACACCTGTGAGGGTAAGGAAGCAAGACCGGGCAGAAGTAGGAGCTGAATTCTGATGTAATCACAACAAAGGTTTGGACCCATCCCATGGGGAGCTCTAGAATTGGTATGGCCCTTCAAAATTGTGCCTTTTCAGGCAAGAGGGCCAGGTCTTTACACTCTCCAGTAGGACTGTCATTGGATGCTGGCTGCCCCCTGGGGAACTTGTCTGAGATGTCTGCCTTTAATTAAGGGCAATTCCCTCAGCAGTGGGTGGAACGAGGTCCTCAGTGTTGGAGTGTGGGCTGTAGATGGCACACTGCAGGGTCCTTACAGATAAGATGCTGCAGCAGCTAGAGCTAACAACAGTGGTGAACCATTACTACTTCTAGGCCTGAAGTGGCAAGGGGTGGAGTGGTTACTAGAGCCTGGTGAGATCTGTAATGGCAGGACAGGGCCACTCTAAGGAGCTGTGATATGTGGTGACGAACACAGTCACCATGAGCCAGTGGCCAGCAGAAGATGAGCTGAGGCCAAACTACCAAAGTTTCTATCTCCTCTTACCTTCCAATTTCCTGCTGATTTCTCCCCCTGGCCAATCCCAAAAGAAAGGCAGAGGACAAAAAACCTTGGCCTTATATTTCAGACTCCCTGGGGCATGGAGCAGGATTAGAAAAGGGTGGAAGGTGTGTCTGGAAAGGCAGATGTAAAATAACCATCACATTCAGACTTTAGCTGATAACCAAATTGTCAGAAACCTCTTACCTCTTCAAAAGTTCTTAATCCTGCATATGTATTAGCTAACCTGGAAAGATTTCAATAAATTTGGAGCCCAAGATTCAAGACTTAATTGCCCAGGCATCAATTTTTTGGGTGTTCCTTTCTTGTTGTTTAAGTACCCTGGGTGGTAAAGACAGTCTTGAGAACCACTGACTTGGATAAAGATTGGGTAAGGGGAGAATCAGGAGAGCTAAACCCGGACAATATCCTAAGGGAAGAGAATGATCAGACTTGCATCTCAGATTTACGATGAAAAGTGAATGACAATGGGGGGATGGGGAGAATCAGAGCCCAGAGATACACAATAGGAACTGTTGTAATCTAAAACAGCATTTGTTCTAAAGGCAAGGTTATTCTACAGTCATCTTTAAGAATATGTAATACCCTAACATTTTTTATTTTGATATAGTTAGTGTTCTCTACAAATTGATGTTAAGGTATGTTATGGAATCTCTCAAAGGAGATTTCTTAAAATCTGTGGTACAGAAAAAAAGAGAAAACAGAGTATGTTCGCCATTCACTTGGTGATCTCCAAGTATTTTTATAATTACAGTGGAGTTGCCATTTTTAGAGGGCTTTCTGGAATTCAAACGTATCATATAATCTGGTTTTAGTCACTGAAATTAAAGGTCTTATGTACATAACTGATCCAAGGGACCCTTTTAATGAGTTTGCTTAACTAGAGACCCCTCCCCCCCCCAGAAAACCATCACAAAATCATATCTTGAGAATTTTAGACTTTGACACATTAGGAAAGTGTATAGTGATTTTATATTCACAGAAAGTGGATATTTTGTCATTATTCAGAAACAAAATAATCAGGGGTATGGGACAGAAAAGGAAAAGGGAAATTAAAGACATCAAAAGATAAACATAGATTTTTAAAGGGAAATCCTGTAAGAAAAATCTTTATAATTTACTGTATGCTTTAAAATTACATTTGTCTTGCACTTTCACTTTTCCTTTCAATCAATAAAAATGAGAAGTGAATTAAAACCTAACAGAAAACATACAGAATGACTTTTCTTTTAACATGAAGAGTTTGGTTAGTTGGTTATTACCAGTCATTTAGATAATGTTTATGCCATGCAAAATATTTCCACTAAAATATTCTTTACAGCTTTCCTTATAATGGGATTCATGTGGGGTTGGAGGAGTGGCTCTTTCCTGGCCAAACTAGACGATAAACAAATGTTAATTAAGCCCCTATTGTGCTCAGAGCACAAGGCAAGGATAATGGAGAAGTGTGACACAGTCCTTGTCTTCAGGGTCCTAAATCCTGTGGGAAGATACAGCATCTATTCACCAAATGGTATATAAAATGAAAGGATCTTGAACTGAGTGTTAGAGAAACAGCAGAAGTAATGAGAATAGAGTAAGGATAGCCTGGGAAAAGAGAATGGCTGAGTAGACTAGGGTAGGGATGAAGTGAATGTGGTGCTCACTTAGGGCAAACAATAATGAAGTAATTTCTTAAAGGGTAGTAAAAAAGATGTGCTAGAGAAGCTGAGGAGAGTTTACATTACAGAAGGCCTTGTATACCAGGCTGAGAAATTCTGGACTTGTCCCATAGGCTAGATGTAAGCCATGGAGTGATGTGAAGCAGATCTAACATGTGAATCCATAGTTTTCAAGAGATCTATGTACAATAGCTTAAAGATAAAACAGTTTATAGCAAAGGCTGGATTGCATGATGCAAAATAATCATTAAAATAATACAGATTCGGGGTGCCTGGGTGGTTCAGTCGGTTAAGCGTCTGACTCTGGATTTCAGCTCAGGTCATGATCCCAGGGTCCTGAGATAAAGTTCCGTGTCTGTGGAGCCTGCTTGAGATTCTCTCTTCTTTTCTGTCTCTTTGTCCTGTCTGCCCCCAACCCCTACTCGCATGCATGTGCTCTCGAAAGAGAGAGAAAGAATGAGAGAAAAAAGAAAGAAAGAAAGAAAGAAAGAAAGAAAGAAAGAAAGAAAGAAAGAAAGAAAGAAAGAAAGAAAGAAAGAAAGAGAAAGGAAAGGAAAGGAAAGGAAAGGAAAGGAAAGGAAAGGAAAGGAAAGGAAAGGGAGAAATAAAAGAAAGAAAGAAAGAAAGAGAGAGAGAGAGAGAGAGAGAGAGAGAGAAAGAAAGAAAGAAAGAAAGAAAGAAAGAAAGAAAGAAAGAAAGAAAATCTTTAAAAAATTAAAAAAAAAAATCCAGATTCAAGACCTTCCATCATGGGCTGCCTTTGTTAATAGAGGTCTTATATTGATGGGATTCATACACTGATTTTTCAAATGGAATTATAACAGGCTCCCAGATGTGTCAGTCAGTTTAGCATCTGACTTTGGCTCAGGTCATGATCCCAGGGTCCTGGGATCAAGCCCACATCAGGCTCCTTGCTCAGTGGATAGCCTGCTTCTCCCTCTCCCTTTGCCGCTCTCCCCGACTCATGCACTCTCCCTCTCTTTCTCTCAAGTAAATAAATAAAATCTCTAAAAAAATAAAATGGAGTTGTAACACAGTATTTTCTCATTTTGGTGAATAAAGAAGGTGCTTCAGAGAGCTGGATATTTGAGTAATGCGCCCGATGGGTATTCTGAGCAAGTATTTTTTATTTTACTTTAATTGTGTGTGTGAATTACGGGGTTCTTGCAAGTTGGGAGAACCTTAAGATTCTCCTTCTGTACAAACTTCCAGGTGATTTAAGTGAACTAACTGGGTCTATAACTGCTTCGAACTACTGATCCATGGACTACACTTATAGCAGAAAGTTCCAGCCCATACCTCCATACCAGTTAGGCTGACTGATGTTTATAACTACTGACACACTTACTGGCATATCACTCAACCAGAGGAAACATTGATCATTAAAGAGAGCTAAAAGAATCAATTGACCACCCTTTAATCATCTCGTTCCAACAAATACGGTTAACTAAAAAGAAGAATCTCCAGGTAGTTTTATAAAAACTGTACCTAAAACATGCCCCTTCTCTCACTCACACGCGCACACATACACGCACACACACAGACATAAAATCCATATTTATTTTAAGATTTTATTTATTTATTTGACAGAGAGAGAGATCACAAGTAGGCAGAGAGAGAAGGAAGGAGGCTCCCTGCTGAGCAGAGAGCATGATGTGGGGCTTGATCCCAGGACCCTGAGATCATGACCCGAGCCGAAGGAAGACGCTTAACCATCTGAGCCACCCAGGCGCCGCAGAAATCTATATTCTTTTAAATACTGGCTTAGGATGAATGAAGGGTACTTCAGCAAATTAATTTAATTTTAATCCTTTTTTATTTCCTATTTTATTTTCTATTTATATTACCCATTTGTAAAACTTATTCATAAATGTTAGATCTCTGGAATTTACACCTCACCTGTTGTGATGGTTAATTTTATGTGTCTACTTGGCCAGGCTAGGGTGTCCAGATGTTTGGTCAAGCATTATGCTGGATGTTTCTACAAGGGTGTTTGAAGATGAAATTAACATTTAAATTGGCGGAGACTGAGTAAAGCAGATTGCCCTCCATAATGAGAATGGCCTCATCTCAATCAACTGAAAGCCTGAATAAAACAAGACTGACCTCCCCTGAGCATGGAGGAATCCTGCCAGCAGATGGACTTGCACTGCAACACTGGCTCTCCCTGGATGCTCAGTCTTGCCAGCCACCATGATGGCATGCGCCAGTTCCTTAAAATAAGTGTCTTTCTCTAAATAGATACACATCCTATTGGTTCTGCCTCTCTGGAGAACCCAACTGATACACCTGCCTATGAAAACTTAGGCTTTTCTAAGGTCTTCTCTACTTCTAGATACTAAAGGCTGGGATTCTTCATTCTTCCCTCAGGTTTAGCCTTTAAACATATCCCAAGGTTAGTCTCTCTATGTAGGGATTACGAGTAAGCTTTATGCCAGGGACTCACTGGATAACGGATTGCCACATAATCAGCTTGAATAGGATCTTGAATGCCTAGTACCTAGACTCTTGGATTGTTCCATTGATCAAGTCCCTGCCAGGTAGCCCTGTCCTACACGGACTGGCATTCCCACCCTTGAGGGCCAGTCTCACATGGCCAAAAAGCTGACAGGTTTCTGTGGCTGCTGTTTGAGCCTCTACCCCAATCTTGGACTCATTTTCAATTCTGACTACTGGTGCGTGAATCCTGCTTGTCCTTTGTCCTTCTAGACCAATCTTCCAGATGTGGAGCAATCTGAGATCAATTACCAAATCCTGACCTAATCATATTTTTTAGCAGCTGGACTTGGTCAGACTCTGCAGGCCTCTTTTATCTATGTGCTAGCCAACCCACAACTATTCACACCCTACTTCTGACCAAGGCAAACATCCCACATGTGCCATCGCGTGCCTGTCTATTGCCCTGCCTCCTCTACCACCAATCCTCTCACCTGCACCCAAAGCCTGAAGCACCCCACAAACACACCCTGCACCACAGGGCCCTGTGACTCTAGCTATTCCTTGTACATCCTGGGTCTTTTCATCATTCCATGCCCCTACACATGCCATTCTTTGCCTGGATTAAACTTCTTTCATTGCAGGCAGTACCTCACTGAGCCTTTAAGAACCTGCTCAAATGTTGCTGTGACCCTTTTTTGGTCCATTGTCCTTGGTTTATATCTCTTTACCACACTTCCTCCGTAGTAATAGTATCATCTGCTTACATGTTGCTTTCTTCAGCAAACTGTGACTCCCCTCCAGGCAGAACTAATTCTTACTAAATTGTGCGACCCAAGAGACAAGTTCTCATCCCTGGAGGAGCTTAATTCTCTTTTGGTTCAGTTACTGATGAACAATTCTGGGCACTTCCGACCTCTCTATCCCTTTGAGCAGAGAATGTGTTGTGCTCTACCAACAACCATCAATGTGCCATAAGTCATTATAATATTAAATTACATCACTTTCTTCTAGGTATCAGCTTTTAAGTATACATTGGCTGTACACCAAAACTCAACTGCATTATAAATGAAGATATAGAAGACAAACTCTTAATCCTAAATGTATCCCAAGTGCCAGAAACAGTGACTGGCGGAAAGGAAATACCTAACAAGCTGATCTCTAATCTCAAAGCTGAAGTTCTATAGTTCAAAGGATAAAGAATGATTAGAAAGCCATAAACCTTATAGAAGCTGTCCTGCACCATTTAGCAATTTCTGCTGTTCTTTATACTTCCCTGTTTGTAATGCTTGGCTTTCTCAACTAAATTTCAGGCTGCAACGTTACTTCTAAGGCTCAAAAAAACCTCACTTCGTAGTTCTGGTTTCAGAACTGGCCTGTTCCTCAAGGACAGAAACCACACTTTCGAGTCCTTTCTCCCTCCCAAGCACCTCACAGAGGGAGGCCCTTCCTAATATTTGCTGGTTGACAAGCAGATGAGGCCAAATCTATATTAAGTGGTGTAGCCGTGAGAAATCCCGATTCTCCCACTACCTCTTTAAGTAACAAAATGATCAAACATGGATTTTGTTGTTGCTGAGAAAGCTGCCCAGGAAAGTATGGATACAATTTTCCAAGTCAGAGTAAATTGTCTGCTTTCCCAGAAAGTGGAGGCTCAACCAGAGACAGTGAAGTTCATGACCTTGGCAGATAAAGTTTAATCAGTCCCTTTAGGGCTGGGCGCTTTATACTAAACGACCCTCATCATGGGCTTACTGGCAATAAAATTTGGGGATTTTATAATCCCTCAACTCTTCTTCGATTTCATACAAAACATTGCAAAAGCTACCTCCCAATGAACTACATCTCCCTTATCTGTTCCCTCAGGCATGCCCCTTCTGTGGAACCTGGGCTGCCCTGTGATTTGCTTCATAGAATGGAGAGGGAATCATGCTGCATGGCTTCTGAGGCTTGGTCAAGAGAAACTTTGCAGCTTCTGCCTGGAGTCCCAAGCTGCCATGTAGGAAGTCTCAGCCCAGAAACCATGATGCTGGGGAGAACATGTGTAGGCACTCAGGTCAGCAGTTCCAGCTAAACCTACTATCCAGTCATCCTAGCCCAGGCACCAGGCATGGAAGGGGAGAAACCATCTGCGTGTTCAGCCCAGTCAAGCCTGTTGTGAAGATGGCTTCAATCTTAGCTAACAACTCAACATAACCACATGAGAGACCTCTAAGCAAGAACCAGTCCATTCATCAACACTGTAACAAATTATTGTGTTAAGGCACTAGGTTTCGAAGTGGTTTATTACGTGGCAATAGCTACCTGGGACACTGTAACCAGGGAAAAGTAGACAGAGTCCAGAAACAAGGCCTGATGGAAGAATTCTGAATCGCTGGACCCCTGGACATAGGGCTAGCTGAAAACATCTTTCTCCCCTAACACCTGGATCTTCAGCCTTTCAACCAAGAAAACTGTGTTTAAAGATGCCTTTCATTTTTCCATATGAGCCTTTTATGATTACTTAGTTTTACTGCTGTCTGCGGGTAGGAAAGAATTCCACTCATGTTGTCACTTGGAGCAATAAAACAGGACCCCACTGTCCCCTGAAAGTACAGAAAACAGCCACTGAGAAGACCTCTGCTCCTTTGCAGGCTGTGAGTTAGAGCAAGGGGAACTGTCACCCAGTTCTGACAGCGGCTGAGCCAGCAGATGGAATCCTCCCCCTTGCTTTTCCCCTCCTGTAAAGGAGCCACGAGAAAATGCCGTGGCCAGGAGCAGGAAAGTGCCACAGATACCACGTGAGGATGAGACAGCAGAGTGTAGCTTTGTGGCTGGGCTCTACGAAGCTCATGATCACACTTACCCAAGAGGGATTTAGCAAGTCCGCTTTCCACACAGTTGCGGTGAAGTTAACTCATAGCAGCAGGTGCATTGCAAACACAATTAAAACTGAATCATGCTAACAATCCTAATGGCAACTAAATAGGTACAATTAGGGCCTCCCACTACGCAGGAGCAGAAAATTTCATGTGTATACGTCGTTATGCTAAAGATCTCATTAAGGGGCTTAAAAGACAGAGGCCTGGGCTTTGCAGGTGACTGCTGCCTTTATTCCTTGCCACCCCAGAGCACTGCTCCTGAGTACCAGCACCGTGTCAAGCTGGACTTTGCTACCCCAGTTTCCTCGTGGGAACCTGATGCAATCATGCATTTTCTTGTTGCTCTCTCTCCTCGCTCACATATGACCTCCTTGGTCTGACTTCTGAATCCCCCGTTCTAAGGGCAAGACCTGGCACACGTAGGTATTTAATAAATGTGCGTTAGGAAATGAAGACCCTAGAAGCAACACAAGATGAGCCAGATTAGATGAGCAGGGCACGGAATCTGTATATATAATATTTATATAAATAATAATTTCATATGCATTATTATATACCTACACCTACATTGTGCTTCCTCTCTTCTTCTTACCTACTGTGCTTCACATAGGTGATCTTTTAAAGCCAAACTAATTTTGAAACTACGTACAATGAATGGATATTAAATAGACTTATTGTGGTGATCACTGGCAACATACACAAATATCAAATCAATATGTCGTACACCTAAAAACTAACGTAACATTATATGTCAATTATACCTCAACTTAGAAAATAATAATAAAGCCAGACAAGACTTTGGTCAGTCCTTAATTGTCCCCACGTTGCTCAGAGAATGTTATACTTCGGACGCGGGTCCTGAGCCTCTTTGCACTCAAATCTTCCAATGGATCTTTTGTTTCCCACTGGCAGATGAAGGAAGAGAAAACGGGTGACAGATTTGCGGGAACAGATCGGCCAGGCCCGGAGGTGGCCTACATGATTCCCACACACGTCCCATTGGCAGAACTGGTCACATGGCTGTGACTAACCACAAGGAAATCTGAGAAATATCGTCTGTGTGCCAAGAGGAAAAGGGAAATGGTTGGTGAAGAGCTAGTCCTCTCTCTGCTTAACTCCTTCTTTTCTTTCTTTTTTTTTTTTTTTTTAGGATTTATTTATGTATTTGAGAGAGAGAGTGTGCGTGTGCACAAGGGAGGGACAGAGGAAGAAGATGAGAGAGTCTTAAGCAGACTCTGCACTGAGCACGGAGTCTGACACAGGGCTCCATCTCATGACCCTGAGGGCATGACCTGAGCCAAAACCAAGACTCGGACACTTAACCAACCGTACCACCCTGGTGCCCCTGTTCTTCTTTTCTATTAAGCTTCTGGAAGGGCCTAGAATCCTTCATGGACTTGACAGAGGGCAAATACTGACCTCTGTTCGCTACAAATCTACTTCCTCCCCACCCAACTCTCCCACCAAAAAACCAAGTTGATTTCTGAATTGTTTTCTTGCAAATACAGAATTTAAAATGAGAGTGCTGAAATGTCTGTCTGCTAACTCTGATGCTATTCTCTCAATCATTTTAGGTTCCAAGTAAACCTCTATCAAGCATTTATTGTATCAAAGCACAAAAGCTTCATTCTCATCACAAGGAGGAGTTTGGCAATGAACTTGTAACAAACCTGACTGGTGTTGAGAATTGAAAAAAGGTGTGGGTTTGCAGGCACGGTGAGAAGAGAGGGACATGCACATGTGTTTTATGTAGTTAAGCCAGATCCATTTCTTTTCTTATCATCAAGGAAGTTCCTGTTCTCTTTCAAAAATGCCTTCTGAAGTCGTTCTCTTCAGAGACATTTTGGCGTGACTGACTTTTGATCTGAGAGCTGCAAGAAAACAACTTGTTTTTTTTGGAGAGTTACAGTTCCTGTGTTGGGTCAAGGAGAATATGCATTCCGAAGCTGAGCGAGATCTAAGACTAGTTTTAAATCTCACCTTGAGAAAGAAAACTATTCTGTTCTTTCCCAGTTTGTTAACAGACACTGGTGGGGATAGGAGGGTTTAAAAGATGCTGGAAGCCCTTGAAATGCCTGGAACTTGAGGGTTTTTTACATCTTAAATCCTTTACATTCCTATTTTAAAGGATTAGTTGGGCTGCTATTTATATAAACATCACTTTTCACATCAGTCTTTATTCATTTACCACCTGCTCACTTGTCCTATTTAATTTTACTGTTCAATGACTTGATAGAGAGATTTTCACATGCATGTTTAACCAGCTCCCAAAAGTCTTGCTTATTTTTCAAATCACACCCTATTGGCATGATGCAGTGCCTCTGAGGGTAGAAAAGCAAGGAGTCTGAGAACCATTTTCCAAGTCTCCAGTGGGATGAACAAGAGATCAGGAATATCAACAGAAGCTAGCAGAATTCCCCCAGGGAATCATGCAAAGATTTGTAGGAAGGGTGTCCTTCCTGTTGTTCAAAGGCTTCATCTTGTGGTTCCTCCGTAAGGCAAAAAGGTGCGAGAGGCTGCATTGGGTCTCTGCCATAAACGAAGCATCTTCCCTACTTGGGCTAGATGTATTTTCTGTGAATCAAAATAATTTCTAAACAACACATAACCTAGGCTCCGTGCTCTCTGGGATCAAGTTTAGAGTAAAAATGGCAGAAGGAAGAAGAGACAAGGAGAAACATTTTTTTTTTAAAGCAGACCCTTTGCCTATGCCCGATTTAAATTCAGGTTCCAGCCCTGCACACTATAATCTCTCCTGCACTTCTGATCTCCCTATACAGAAATTTGCAAAGACTAGAAATAAAACCCTCAAAGACACCTTTTCTTTCAGTTATTCTTACCATCATATTCTATAAGTTAATTGTAAAATGTTGTTCAGCCTTTAGATTTAACCAGCTAGCCTGTTCAGTATAGGAGAACAAGAGAAAATCAAACCTGAGCAGAAAGAACAGGTACACTTAGACACCCAGCAGACACGATTTAGTCCTTTAACACTGAATTTTAGGGAAAGCAAAAGATAATGGCTCATATTCCACTAAGGATGACTCACACCAAACATTTTTGGGATATGACCTGTTTATTATCTATTTCATTAACCCTAGTTTTGTTTGAAAGTAGATATTTTCTGGGTGCCAGCAGCTTCAGATTTATCTCTATTAAATATGAAACACATGCTCTGAGTTAACAAACCAGCAAATTATTCTGCTCTCCTTTGGCCATTTCTTTTCTGAATACAGATAACTCTACTAAAGACCCTCAGCGAAGGACTATAAGGTTAACAACCAGTCAAGCTCCTGCTATCACAGCTTAAGAGGAAGAAACCACAGATTAAATATATTCATTGGGATGTTCAGGATGCAGTGCCTAGATGCATTATTTTTTTTATTAAATTTAATCTATTTTTATAGGGTCATCCACCAAAATGATAAAAGAAAGAGACTTTGTCCTATAGCTTAATAGCATTAGCTATTTGTACATGAAGGAAAAGTTGTTATTCTCCAGCTGTGTAATCTTTATTTGCAGAAAAAAAAGCATGCAGAGGGTGAGGTCTACCAAACTTCAGGGGTTTCAAAAGAAGCTGACTATCCAGGTTGTAAATTGCCTACTGAGCTTGCATTGCTAAATGGCTTTTCAGTAGGGGTGGGCTCTCTAAGTCCCAGGATGGTGCCCTGCCCATTACAAGCTCCAGGCTGCCATCAACTCTTCAGGGGGCTGAGGAAGAAGTGCACTCCCATGGACATCAGAAATAGAAAGAAAATTGCAAGCACTGGCCATTCTTGTGTCTGTGCCCCCTTTCCACAGCAGGGAAACGCTTTGATGCCAGTTTTCGTTCTTTCTAACCAAATACCCCCACTGCAAACCATCCTTTCATCCCCCTCCTTCCATGTTTATTTCTCTTGCTCTGCCCATTTGGCAAATATGATATGACGGGTTTGGAGTGCTTGAGTCTGTTAACTGATACAGCAGGAGATGACAGTTGGCACACACTAGTCTACTCTTCCACAAAGGATAAAAATGAATACAAATGACTTCAAAGCACTGTGAAAATTTAACGTGCTCCAAAATGCTAAGTCCACTCAAAATAATGATATTATAAAGGAAGCAAAAGCAGCTTCTTTCACTGCAAGGACAAGGCCCCAGTGAAGGCACTCCAATGCTTTAAAATTATCAGTAAGTTTCCATACGGTTCTACTTACAGCTTTGTCAACCACAAGGTGGAGAACCAAAATTATATGTTTGTATAAGCTGTGTTTAGCACTTAAGTAAACTTCAAAAATCAACGCACAAGTAGAAGGAGGACAAGAGTATGCTCTCCTAAGCTACCAGATTCACTTGGGGTTCTCTCAAATCTCAAGGTTCCCTGAATTAAAAATTTACAAGGCTTCCAACTGTAATGAAGGGACCTAGGGAGCCAGGATAAGAAGGGGAGAATCAGGGACAGGGAAAAAGTGGTTCCCCACCCTGGGTTCTGAAATTGCTAGCAATCTATGGGGATTCCAATGTATCTACCCCAATCAACTTAAAAGACTAAGAAATATTCTCGTGGTAAACCACAAGCCAGATATTTCCCTGTGACCAAAACCTAAACCACCAGCGTTCTTTTTAAGCCCACAGCATAGTAGATAGTTGCCCTCCAGTGAAAGCGGTCAATTCACTAACTTACTCAAACCAGCCCTTTATCACATGGAAACCCCAAAGCCTCAAGAAACAGAACCTTGATGGTTTGAATCTTCAACTTCTCTACCATTTGAGCCAGTGTCAAGTAGACTATAACTCAGTGCCATGTGCCTTACTATAGGACAACCCAAAGTGTGGTCCGTGGGCCTGGGCCAGGCTAAGAACTATTACCAGTCCACCATGAGAAGCATTTAAACACTGTAATTGCAATTCGACAGAATAGTTTTGTATCTGTTTATTCTAATACTTAAAAATCGGGGCCTCTATTTTGTGTCTCTTGTTTCCTTTTTTAAATAATTCATTTTTTCTCATATTTTACAAAATTATTAGTCTACAATGGATTGGGAAGTTAAAAGGAAAGGGTCCTTTATTTACCACTGTTAATTTGAAAAATACCATTGTAGAAGATTCTGTTTTTGTCTTAGTCCTGAGGAACAGCTTTTGATACGGGAAAATTCACAAAGTATTACACTTCCCCTGACTTCCTTTTCACGTGCAGGTGAGGAGCAGCATGGTGGGATTAATGCTTCTGGTCCCCCTCCCCTGCTCACTCACTCCTCTAACTTATCTAACTGGAAAGACCAAGGGAAGTTTGGCATTTGCTGAGCTCTATTAACCCATGGATAAGACCATAGCATTTTAAGACGAAAGGTGGGTTATTTTTGGTTCTGTAAACAATTAGATTTTGTGGAATGGGCCATAATTGTCCTTTCAGCTAGCTGACAACTGTTGGATATGAAAACTCAACTCTCCTGTAGATCTAAGACAAGAAATAACTTCATTCTATAGTTCAACGCTACCAAGAAACTTCTCACTTTGGGAATTTTGGAAGTTGCCTAATCCATAAATAAATTTAATTCTATGTTTTTGATCTTTAATTACATTCTTGTTTCTTTTTGTCATTTGAACAGAGCTCAGAAAGGAGATTGGCAATATTTAATTTCCAATGCAGGGATGAATTTGAGTTTACTTATTCAAAATACCTACATTATACTGAATATAATGCAATGGTCTGCAAAGTACTTAATCTGCTCCTTAGCACTTAAAACAATGACTCTAGGGGCGCCTGCGTGGCTCAGTTGATTAAGCAGCTGCCTTCAGCTCAGGTTATGATCCCAAGAGTCCTGGGATCAAGCCCAATCAGGCTTTCTGCTCAACAGGGAGTCTGCTTCTTCTTCTTCCTCTGCCTCTCCTCCTCCCCCTGCTCATGCTCTCTCTGACACACTCTCTCTCCAAATAAATAAATAAAATCTTTTAAAAAAAGAAACAATGACTGCGTATAGCAGTAACTGCTACATAAATATCCATTGATGATAGCCCTTGTCATCAAAACAGAAATATCAATCACAACTCCAAAAAGAACCATGTTCACAGTTGAAGATAGAAATTTACAATTGAACACCTCAGAACCTTTAAAAAAAAAAAAAAAAAAACAATAGAAACACTTTTGGCCTCTTAAGAAAGTAAGGTGAATTCTTTGGTAAGATGCTTTTAATGGAGATCTCTTTATAAATACAAGTCTCTGAAAGACCACTCAATCTGGAAATAAAAAGAAAGTTTCATTGGTAGGAATGATCATTTCATCATGAGATACCAGGAAAAACTTCATTAAGAATTTTATGAAGAAATAAAAAAAAAGAATTTTATGAAGAGGGGTGCCTGGGTGGCTCAGTCGGTTGAGTGTATACCTTTGGCTCAGGTCACGTTCCCAGGGTTCTGGGACTGAGACCCACGTTGGGCTCCTTGCTCGGCAGGGAGACTGCTTCTCCCTCTCCCCTACTAGTGCGCACTCTCTCTCTCACTCTCTCTCTCTCAAATAAATAAGTAACATCTTAAAAAAAAAAAAAAACTTTATGAAGAAAGCTAAATGTATAGAAAGCTCAAGCGCCCCCATATAATGAGACTCTCCAGAGTGATAATGATTTTTACCACTGGTAAAATGGGAAGACTGACTTCATCATTTTCTAGTCTACAGAAGATGATGATAGGCAGAAAAACATAAATAGGAACTGAGGCGTTGACTTACCGTGGAAAAATTTAAATTAATCCATGGTTGTTGTTTTGTCTCTGGATTAATTTTCTTCTGACAGTTATTAAATAACAAAGAGAATCTGTTTATGCTATTAAAAATGTAATAAACATATTGGATCTCAAGAACATAAGCCTGGAACACATTTTATTAAATGACAGAAGTATTGTGAATAGTGTACAAAAGTGTCAGGCACAGTCCAAACAGTATTTCCACTAACATTAAAGAGAATATCCAGGAAGCACTTTGAAAAGAGCTTTCAAAGTCATCTGAAATCAGTCTTTGAAGAAAATTATCCTGGAAAATGGAGTGAAGCCAAAGACATTTCTCTTCTTCTGCTTAGGGATGATACAATGTTTTCCAGAGGACAAACAAAATATAACCCAAATCAATTGAACATTTATCATTGAAAAGTCTACATCTTTGTGTGGTTACAGGTCCAGCTGTATAAAAACCAAAAATACGGTTCCTTTTTTATCAGATCTCCTAAAGACAAAATGTTCCCATGAATTCTAAATCAGAAGAGAATTTCTTTAATGACCGGCAATTCACCCAAAAACCTATATTTTCTTGGGCTAATTAAGATAATTGCCTAGTAAATCATCCAGCCTCCAAAGAGATATTTTGTTTGCATAAATGAATTACTATTCATGCATAGAGGCTCATTAAATCCTATGACCCAGAATTATGAGCAACTAAGGCAAAACTAGCACAATTAGTTGAAGATTATAAAATGTGACCTTTTTTTTCTGGGCCTTGACCCCACTTAAAAGTGACCACAAGGATCCCATCAAAGTCCTACTCTTGTGAGATGGCTCAGATCAAGTCTGTCTCCTATAGTACTCTCCTCCTGAGATACACTAAAGAACTACTGAGTCTGAGTATCCTCCTCTGATGTCCCAACCAGGCCATGTGTTTCACTGGCTTTATTTGGACAAAGAAAAATATATAGGACATATCTTCATTGAAATAGCTATGGAAAGGTCCATCTGTTACATAATAAAGGAAATTATTAAAGAAGCTTCGCACTTGGTACTCTTACAATGGTGCTTTGCGTGGATCAGGGCTTATCATAAACGAATTCATGTACAAGTAAGCTTGAGGGGCTACCATTTGGGGGCATGCCGTGGTCTCATAGGCAACATGGATTCAAATTTGAATCTTTAAACTCTGCCTATAAATAAAGTGGAAAACTTGTACACAGGTTGTTTCTGCAAGTATCACTTTATCTTCCCAATCACATCATTTTCTTTCTGTTTGCTCTAAAGAGACACAAAAGTTAAGGCTGCTTTTTTGTGTCATCTCCCAGCTTAAGTGGCTATGGTTACAGGCAGATAACTAATATAATATGAGCTCTCCACATGGGAGATTTCTGCCTTTAGGCATTTGCCAAACTTTAAGCTACACAGGAAAAGAGGTTAAAAGCTAAATAAAAGTCACTTAATAGCAGAGCAGAATCTTCAATAAAATTTTAGGAACTCAAATGCAGCCAAAGTATAAAAAAGAATAATACACCACAGCAGAGTGGGATTTATTCTAGGATTCCAATGGAGGTTTGATACTCAAAAATCAATCATTGTTATCTACCACATTAATAGGCGAAAGAAGAAAATTGTATGATTATATTAATTGACTCAGAGAAAGCTTTTGACAAAATTAAACACCCATTCATCATAAAAACTTTCAGTAAACGAGGAAGAGAAAAGAACTTCCTTAATATCATAAAGAGCATCTACCAAAAAACCCTATAACTAACATCAAAGATAATGGTAAAATGCCGAATGCTTTCCCTCTGAGATCAGGAATAAGACAAGGATATATGCTTTTACCACTCTTACTGAACATATTACCAGAAGTTCTAGTCACTGTAATAAGGCAAGAAAAATAAATTAAGAGCATACCTATCGGTAAAGAAGAAATGAAATTGTCTTTACTCACACAAGACATGATTGGCTATGTAGATACTTCCTAGGAATCTACCATAAAAAAAAAAAATCTCGAAACTAATAAGTGAATTCAGCACGGTCACAGAATGCAAGATCAACACGTACAAATTAACTACAGTGCTATATACTGGCAACAAAAAAGTGGAAACCAAAGCCAAAAACACAAACCATTTACAATTATTTCAAAGAAAATAAAATTCAATTATTATGTATAAACTTAACAAAACACATACATGATCTACAAGATGGTAATCACAAAATGCTGATCAAAGATACAAATACATGGAATATACTGTGTTCATGGATTAGAAGTTTCAACATAGTAGGGGTGCCTGGGTGGCTCAGTGGGTTAAAGCCTCTGCCTTTGGCTCAGGTCATGATCTCAGGGCCCTGGGATCGAGCCCCGCGTCGAGTTCTCTGCTCAGCGGGGACCCTGCTTCCCTCTCTCTCTCTGCCTGCCTCTCTGCCTACTTGTGATCTCTCTCTCTCTGTCAAATAAATAAATAAAATCTTTAAAAAAAAAAGTTTCAACACAGTAAAGATGTCAAATCTTCCTCATTTGTTCTACAGTTTAACACAATTTCTATCGAAATCTTAGTAAGATGTTTCACATAAATATAGAAGTGTATTCTGAAATGTACGCAAAAATAAAAAAGACTTAACATGGCCAAAACAATTTTGTACAAAGAAAAAATAAAGTGGGAGTGAACACTTCACAGGTTTACCATATCATTACAGTAAACAAGATAATGTGCACTGATGGAGAGAAAGATACATAGCTCAGTGGAACAGAGAAACCAGAATTGTATCCGAGTGAATATGGTCAATTAATTTATGACCAAGGTATAAATAAATGGTACTGAAATAATTAGACTTTTACAGTCAAAAGCATGAAACTTGACTGAAACTTTATACCTTATACAAAAAAAAAAAAAAAACTAAATGGATCATGGACTTAATTAAATGTAAAACATAAAACTACAGAACTTCTAGAGAAAAAAAAATCACTGATTTTCATGATTCCTTAGGACTAGGTAAAGCGTCCTTAGACTTGACACCAAAACTCACATGTGCATGCATTCACACAAACACATAAAGGATTTTAATATGTTAGCTTTTTCTCTGGCTGTAAGTTTAGTCCTTTTTATTTTGGCCAAGGTAAAGTGTCTTACAGGTACCAGGATCACAGATCCTTGTGCTCTGAGGGGAACTAAACCTTCCTCGCACAACGCTGGTACCTGAACACCTAGTGTCTGCAATTTCAAAGCTATCTTAGCCTAGAAATGACTGCCAAAAAGTGCATGAAAATATGGCAGAATGAATCAGTGAGAATGATAATGATTTATGGATTTTACCATTTTGAGCCCTTAAATATGTACATATGAATGAAAGGATATCCTAGATGTTCGCGAATCCAGTGGTCCCGGAACTTTTGGTCACCAAAAAACCCTCTTATTTTTTCAACAATGCACTCTGGGTCAAGAGCTTTGTTTCCTGAGGCTAATAACTATGAATTATTGAGGGCTTAATATGTGCCTCTTATCATGATAAGCATTTTATAAATGTGATCTCATTTGATATTTAAAAAATTGCAAGACAGGTATTATCAATCATGATTGCATATTAAGGAAACAGAAGTCAACTGAGGCTGAGTAACCTGAAAATCACACAGCCAGTGGAACTGGGCTTTGAACTCAGGTCTGGCTGATTTCAAAGTCAAAGCTTCTTACGTCTATGATATACCACCTCCCTCTGCTAAAATATATAAACATATAGTATTAGATAGAACCATACACAATTGCTGTCTTTCTAGCTCAGAACTGTCAAATATCTTCAATTTTATATAATTCAACTTAATGATTAATTCCTTCCCCCACTGTGTTTAGCATGAGAAAACCACAGTTACCATACTGAGTTGGTATCATTCCAGACAAAAATAAAGGACTTTTCTTTATTTAGCGTATGTACCCCTGACAACAGTTTTTATTACCAACTACTATTTCAATTAGGCTGTTTGAAATATTGAAATAGCTCAAGGACTCCAGTTCTGCACTCAGGTTGGGAACCACACTGATCAACCTAACTCCCCAGGCCCTTCTTTTTATAGGTGGTGAACAGAAGCCAAGATGACAGACCTAGTGAGTGACAGCTCAAGGTTAGAGCCGCTCCTCTGATTTCTGCTTCATCCAGAGAAACACGTCTCTGTGTTAGGATAGCATCTAAGGGCTGCACATTTAAGTAAATACAGTTTACCAATAACAATCCCTGGAGCAATTGTTTGCTGAAATAGCTATATATACACAGGATATAAACAGTCTCTAGAACTCTGAGCTTTCTTAGCTCTTTTCCAACTCTGTTAAGAAAGTGGGACAGAGAACGGAATGCTTGCCTATTTCTATTTAGACGAAGCGAGAACAATATTTCACAGTGCATATTTCTTCATAATTCTAGCTCATTTGCTCATTCATTAAATGCAAATTTTTCAAAAAGCCAGCAAGCTGAGAAAGCAGGAAGATAGTAAATCTAAAAGGGACTATTAGTTGAACATCACATAAGGTAGGAGTGCAGCTGGGTTCCCGGGGAGCTGGTTGGGGTAGAGCAGCTTTCTTGCTATTTGGATGGAGTTGCATAGGACGCACGAGGCTCCCCTGCCTTTTGTGGATTTTTTTTTTTTTGCAGGAGTCATCTGCTTGGTGTGAAGTCTACTGTGAAATGTGATTCAGGAGCAAGAAGATGCCCATTATAGATTGCCTGGAACACTGAGTTTACCTCAAGAGAACTTTAGAAGGTACTTTCAGTAAATAGGAGATAGAGCAGTGACAGCTGAAAAGAAACTGTAGCACCAGATTTTAAGACATAAAGTATCTCAATTATTAATGGTAACATTTCTAAAAGTTACAATAACTATTTTACTTGGGTATTAACAGGTCAAATATGTGGCTTTCTTCAGGAGCTTGTCACTCATTTACGAAAGCTCATCTTTTAGCAGCCATTGACCTATCAATCATAAAGCCCTTCAATGCTAAACCTGGCATTTGAGCAAGCCAGGCAGAACCCATGATTCAGAGTCTCTCCTACTGGCCCTCTGGAATAAGTGTGTTCTGAGGATTATACTATAATATCTTGTGTTTTCACAGCACTGTTCTCCAGGGAATTGCAAAGGGCTTATAGACTTTTACTCTAATCCTCACAAATAGTTCCATGAATAAAGACTGGAATTGTTCTCCAATTTTTTCTGAGAAGACAAGGCAGCAGAGGAAAAATTTAGCCATCTGTATCTCAGTAAATATCTTCCAGGGAGGAGAACAGCTGGTCTAGTGGCAATAACCAGAGTTCCAGTCCCGTCTGTGGCCCCATGCCTCTCCACAACCAAAGATGAGTCTCCTAATTGTCTCCTTTTCTTCAGCTGTACAGAGAGTTGGGGTTTGCTGTCAAATAGGACAGACCCCTAATATTTATGGGGCCTGGAGCACAAGTACAAATGGACACCCCCAGATGCTCTGCGCTTCCTGCTCTCCATGGTGCCACATATAAAGGGCTTCACGTAGATGCTTGTGGACAGCCCACCATGTGTATCTACCTCCCAAATGCCTATCCCTCAGCCACCCCTGTGGCCTAGGATGGAAAGCCTTAGGCCTTCAGGGTCTTGAGTATCCAAAACGCAGTCAGAAGAAACGCAGGCTTTGACCATTAAGACCCTTGTCCCTTAAGGGCAGGTAAGACTGAGAAAAACAGAAAGGTCAGAGTGGAGCCCTCCAAAATGCCAGACCCTAGCCAAGGATCTAGCTGCCCAGGTCTCAGACGTCATGGAGACTGTGCTGCTCATCCCAGAATTCCTGTGTGACTGAAAGACTTGTAGTTGCTGGGAGTACTGTAGCACACAGCCCTCAACCTCAGCTGCCAGCACTCTCCTACTCTCTCTTCCACCCAGGAGTGTCCCAGGCTGAAGAACGTTGCCTCAAATAAGTCACACCCTGCTCCCACATCCAGTGGCTATTTGACGCATGTGTGTAAAGTCCTGGGCCCCTCATTTCAACTGTGGAAAACTCTAAAGAGTCCTCTTGGACTCCGAACTTCCTCACAGGTTTAGCTGAGGCCTTTACTGAGTCTGCACCACAGCCAGCTTCTCTTGTGCCCAGTCCTGCTTCCTTCCCTTCCCCCAACGTCTCCTGTACACCGTCTCCTTCTCAGAGTCTATTTCCTGGGGAAACTGATCTTCAAAAAACAATGATACTAGAAACACCTGACCCCTCCCAAAAAATGAATAAAAATATTTTTAAAAACTCATGAAAAATAATCAATTAATTGTTATTCTTATGCTTTGTTTTATACAAAGTTAAAATGGGATTTACCTCAGTGTTAATTTCATCAAACTCTACTTCTCTATGTGTTTACCTACTCAGCATTATTTTTGTCCTTAAAGAATTGAGGGAGGAAGCAAGTGATTTGAGGCAGGACTAAAAAAAAAAAAAAAAAGGTCCTCTTCACAACCAAAGATCAAACAAAAAGTTAAAACATTTCTGTTGTTACAGTTGAAACAAAGGGAAATACAGCTTCTCTCTATCTTTCACAGAGCTTCTAACAGAGACTTTCTTTAGAGGATGCGCTCTTGGGATTCTGCAAGGACTCCTAATCATTTAGAAACACCAATGCATCTATTTTCAAAATGCATGGATATTTTCTGAGTTTTACTGAATGGAGAGAGGAGCAGAATCTTTTCTTCCTAGAAGAGGGAAACGCACGATGTCCAAATAAATTCTGCTCAGCCACCTGCTAGCTATAGTAATCAAATAACACGACCTGAGAAGAAAGAGTTGGAAGTCTAATCTTAAGAAGAGCATGTGTTTGGCTCTCCTGCTCATTTAGCATCTCCATCTCTTACCTCCTTAAACAAAAGAAGATCTATCTAATGTCAAAAGAGGATGAGGGTTCATGTTCCTGGAACTGAGACAAGAGGTTAATTCAGCAAGCAAAGGTAACAAAGCAGTAGTTAGCAGTCAAACAAAGAATTGGCAGAGAACCTGGAGCCCTCAACTGTCCTTGTGGCAGAAGGACAAAGATTTCCTAAGGAGGCAACGATAAGAAATATGTAGTCAGGAAATGCACTTCCTAATTTAATATCTACATTGTCCATACTTTTATATCTCCAAATTTGGACATGCTACTCTATGATCTAATAGATGCTCTTCTAACAGGGGAAAACAAATGAATTCAATAATAATGCCCCAGGAAATGCTGGATGTTTAGTGTTAAAATTTCATAGTTTCTCTTCTTAACAGGATACTTTTTGAAATCTGCTTTTTAGATCTTAATTGTTAATTCTTATCTTCTCCAAGAAACGTTTCATCAGAAATAAAGAATAAAGGGACAGAATAAAGCTTCATCAGATACATTCAATGTACAACCATGCCCCAATGGACAGAGCTGCTGAATACCTAAATTTTCAACTTGGGAAACAATAAATTTGGTGATAACAGGTAAGAGAGGAAGAAGGAAAAGTTACCACAAAGACTTCTTCACTGAGCCAACTGACCAGGAGAACAAGGGTCCACCTGGATACCCATGGAGTTGGAAAGATTTGTACTTTTCCCAAATGTTTACATTTGAATGTGGAGGAACTATCTGCTCCTTGGAAAGCCCTAAAGTAATGGTCCATATTGTGATAGCAAATGATTCAAAGATAATAATAGTTAATATTTACTAAACAATTTTTCTGTAAGAATCTGCATGCTAGGTACTTTATATTCTCAATATAAATACTCTGTGAAGGAAGCGTTATTATTCCCATAGTATAGATGAAGAAAGTGAGAGTCAGAGAATTAGGTAATTTCTCCAAGATCACAAAGCTTATGGAGTCAGGATTCAACCTTAAGTCTGTCCCTCTAAATCTCTCTGTTTCCTACTACGACTAAGTCTCTTTCATCCTGAAATTAATGGTCAACATTTTAGTTGACAGTTTGAGGTGAATAAGTTGTGGGATCATCAAATCATTATTTGTGAATTTGCTCTGCTCTTTCTGTGACAGTTTACTCTGCAGAATAAGTCAAAAAAGATCTCTGTATATGTAATTATCAGATCACCTACGAACCCAACCTGGCAATCTTAGTGAAGTAACCAGATACCAGATGTGCTTATGGAATCCGGAAAAATTTAGGTATACGTGTGCCATGTCTCCGTGCCCCAGGCTCAACATCTGAGGGACTGTGACTGTTTTCAGTTCTGATGTCACTTACCTCCCATGACTGGTGTATGGTCTGCAAAGATGATCACCAATAAATATTCCCATCTTTATAGGCACGTGCTCATCAAGAGCTCAAGACTACATCTGGGATGACTGTGTGTTTTGCATTGACCAACAGTATGTGACAGAAGTGATTCATGCTGTTTGCGTTCTAGACTCAGGCCTCAAGAGACCAGGTAGGTTCTCCTTTCACTCTTGTTTGGAACCCTGAGCTACTGTGTAATGAAGCTCAGTTATTCTAGTGGGCACACCGCTTCTAAAGAGGAGTCCAACCCAATAATCAGTATGAATCAGCACATGTGTAAACAAACCACCTTGTACCATCAAGCCCCAGAAGAATGCAGCCATGTAAGTGAGCCCACCTGACACCATGTAGTGCAGAAAACATGGATCAGCTGAGCCCAGCCAACCCACAAAACTCTAACAAATTACAGTTATTGTTTTAAGTCCCTAAGTTTGTTATGTATAATAGGTAATCGATATAGGTGGGGGCTACCTGGGCTATTGTTCCAGAATAAGCAACAAAGCTAAACTCTATCTTCCAGTAACCAGCTTATAGAATACATATTCTAAGTTTTACGGGCAACACCAGCTGCCAACTAAAGGTAGGTGGTAAAGGGGAGACCATCCTGCACTAGTCGCTCCGTACCTTCAGTTAGCAATGAATAAGACTGGATGATCTAGCTTGTTCAGCAGAGGTGCTACAAGCCCTCTGGATCAATTAGTCATTCAGCTCTCCTGTCAACCAACATTTTCCTCAGTCCTTTGCATAACAGAAGAAAAACAAAAACATCATTTCAAAGCTATGGATCTCGAACCTCAAAAATCTCAGATCTCAAAAATAAGCTTGAAATCTAGCTCCATAGAGCCCAACTACTGAACTACCCTTGCCGGCCTTAGGGCCCCCTTCAAACTGTCTTCAGACAGCAGTTCTACATCCCAGCATTAATTTGCAAGAAATTTCCACTTCCTCTTATTCACTCTTCTGCAGGAGGCAGAATCTCACTGCCTCCATGAGAAGGAGGAAGTGTTCTTCCCCAGGTTCCCAAGATGCACCACAAATAGCATAATCCTCAATCAAGTGTTTCATTCAAGGGCAATATTTGCCCTCAGACCTACTTGGCACCAATGCTATATAAGAGTTCCTTTAATTTCTCAGTGCCACTTCATTCAGAGCCCTTTTATAGTTTCTTTCCCCATTAAAATGAAAACACTAATCCAAAAACATACATGTGCCCCTATGTTTATGACAGCATTATTTGCGAGCCAAGTTATGGAAGCGACCTAAGTGTCCACTGATAGGTGAATGGATAAAGAAGATATGGCATATATTCATGCAACAGACTATTGCTTGGCCATAAAAAAGAATGAAATCTTGCCATTCATGACAATAGGGATGGTTCTAGAAGGTATTATGCTAAGTGAAATAAGTCAGACACAGAAAGACAAATACTATATGATTTCACTTACATGTAGAATCTAAAGAACAAAATAAATGAACAAGCAACAGAAACAGACTCCCAGAGAACAAACTGGTGGCTGGTGGTTACCAGAGGAAAAGGGAGTGTTGGGGTGGGTGATATAGGTAAAAGGGATTAAGAGGTACAAACTTCCAGATACAAAATAAGTAAGTCATAGGAATAAAAAGTATCACAGGGAATGTAGTCAATAACATTGCAATAACTTTGTACAGTGACAGTTGGTAACTACACTTATCATGGTAAGCATTCCGTAAGGTATATAATTACCAAAGCACTAAGTTGTGCACCCAAAACTAATCTTGTATGCCAACTATATTTCAATTTTAAAAACATAGCTACCACGACTAATAATAACTTTTCCATTACCCCAAACAAAAAATTCCTTTCCCTGTTGTATGGATTTAAGAAGCTTTATTTTTGACCTTCTTCAGATGGTATTCTGGTTTTAAATTCACAAGCTCTGAAAAATTTTCATTACACAGAAAAACATTCTCTAAAAAAGGGATGAGCTTGCAGTAAATATGAAACTCATTCTATAGAGAGTAAATTAACCAGTGGAATTTGGAAAGAAGCAGAAGGGAAGACTGCATTACAGGGGAATTAAACTCAAGGTGTAGTAATCACTGGATTGCTGTCTCATGATGGCAGACTGCCTTGGAAGTGGTACTAAAAAAGGGTGAGGGGAGTAAGAAGGGAACTTCCTTGGTAGAAAATCCAAAAAGAGTCAGAAAGAGATGACTTTTCAACACAAGATAAAAAGGCCAAAGGATAGGGCAAAAGGCTAGTCTTTGAGAACAAATAAAAGAGGAAGTTAGAGTGGGAAAGCCCACTCTATGAGTCTGAGAAACAGTGTTCTTGGTAATAGCTCTTAAAAATAGTCCAGAGTTACTTAAACAGAAATACTGTGATAACAGGATTTTATTTTTTGAGGGAGTTTTTTTATTATTATTTAAACATTTGAGGTTTATTAAGTTAGTTACGTTTTAGTAAAGACCATCTTTTTTTTTTTAATTAAAAAGAAAAATAACTCCCTTTTCTATACTGATAAACCACTTCATTATGTCACAGGGTTCGGGACCCTAACCTCTTTACTCCACGAGGTTACTGGAGGCCTGTCAGAAGGGAGAATGCCAAAAAAGAGAAGACTCATCTCCTGAATCTCATACAGTCATGGGAGGGACAGCCATGCATAGCCTCTTTGCATTTGACCCTCAAAATATGAATTGGCTTCCGTGCCTATAGCAAAATGGCCCTGGTCAGCTTCTCCTCCTTCTCCCCTGCTGCTTCTCAGTTCTTACCCTCCATCCTGCTTCGATACCTCTGAGTGCACTTTTTTTTTTAAAGATTGTATTTACTTATTTATTTACAGAGAGAACGAGAGAGGGAACACAAGCAGGGAGAGTGGGAGAGGGAGAAGCAGGCCTCCCACTGAGCAGGGAGCCTCATGTGGGGCTCAATCCCAGTACCCTGGGATCATGACCTGAGCCGAAGGCAGACGCTTAACAATTGAGCCACCCAGGCGCCCCTGTGAGTGCACTTTTGACTCGCAGTATTTCAGGCAAACTTTAATTATTTGTGTTGTATCATGGACCACAAAAATATCCACAATTCATCATTTTCTGGAGGAGATCCGTGTCCGCTTTGAAACCTCATTTTCACTTTTAAAAAAATCAGCATTCTCATGGAGGTATCATTTCCTTATTTAGAAAAGGATTGTCTGCTGTTTGTTGGCCCCACTCCCTAACTCACCCAAGTTAGAATATCTAACATCAACCAAACACTTCTGTGCCAGACACGATGCTCAGTGTCTTCATGACTCTTTTAGGGAGGCAGGATTATCTTCCTCAGTTCACAGTTGAAGAAGCTGAGATAATTTGATTTGTCCTGACTACACCCTAGTGAGTGGCAGAGCTAGACGCCAACCCTTTATCCCCTGGCTCCAGGGACAATGGCTTCCTGCGAGGATAGAAAGAAAAGCCACAGCTGATCAGACCAAATCTCCTCAAACTGGCTGCCGGAGCTGTTCTTACAAAATACTCTCATAAACTGGTTTGAATTTCTCATCAATAACTTAATCTTAAGTACCACTTGCTCAATCAAGGTGTTTACTTCCAACTGTGTTGTTGGTGCTTGCTTTGGCAGCACATATACCAACTGTGTTGTCGATTTATAGTGACCCTAAACCTAGTTCTTGAGGATACTAGGATGGAGTATCCGCTTGTCCACTACCATTAGGTAAGGAAGATGTCTAATGTCTGATCTCCCCTTCTCTCTCATTTCACATACGAAAGTGAACCATGACAACTGCTAGGTTGCCCACTACCTAGGAGGTTTAACAGAAGAAGGCAGAACAACTTAAATGGCACTGAGGATCACTTCCTAAATCTCCACATCATTGAAAACAGTATTTGTAATGATAGCCTTCCTTTATCTCCATTTAGTTTATTCCCTGTCCCTCTGAATCTTGCTTTCTGACCCTAGCTGGCTGGTACGTTCAGAATATTTCAGTATAACCCCTTGCCATTGGCTCTTGTCAGATTCAGCCAATGGGAAGCAGGGTCAGGAGATCAGAAGCAGGAAGAGAGTGAGGGCAGGGGGTTATTCCCCTGGGATGCCCGTGCTGGGCTCTGGGTTGGCTGCACTCCTCCACTGTAGGCCACAGTTCCTGTCAGGAAGCCCTCTGGACACAACTCCCTCGGGGCTGCCCTTACCTCTCCTTCCACTTGTTCCTTCAGCCCTGACAGAATTAACAGGAACCCATATTGGCATAGGGTACACACCCTCCCTGATGCTTTTCCAAAGCCGTGCCCACACCCGTGAAAATAGACTTTTCATCAAACTCCTCTCAAATTACCCAATCTTAATGTGCCATCTGTTTCCTGTCAAAATCTTGACTGATACAATATTGAAAATGTTGGCAAGAACCTCGAGCCTCACTACAACATTACTACTCATTGACTGAATCAGATGAAGAAAAGAAGGTCTATTTCTTTCTGTGTAAGTAAAAACATTGCAAATATAATACAGCAGAAGGAAAAAAGACATGTTTATTTTTATAATTATCAGAAGTTAAGGTGCCCTGAACTGCAATGTTGCTTGGGAATCCAAAATGTCTGATAGTATCACGCACCCACCTTATTCCTTCTTATCTTATCCTCTTGTCTTCTTGACTCAGAGTAACATAGAGGCCATCTGCCTCCAGAAGTCTGGTATCCAGTCCTTCATCTGTCACCTAATAACTCTGACCCTGACTATAATATATAATCTCCCTAAGCCTTGGTTCCTGCTATGGACTAAGTGTTTGTGTCCCCTTAATATTTTATATGTCGAAGCCCTAATTCCCAATATGATGGTATTTGAAGAGGGGGGCTCAGGGAAGTAACTGAAGTTAAATGAAGTTGTAAAGGTAGGCCCTCATAATGGGATTGGTGCCCTGATAAGAAGAGACCCCAAAGAGCTTGCTCTCTTCTCTCTCCACCATGTGAGGACACAGTGAATGGTGGTTATCTGCAAACAAGAAAGAATGCTCTCACCAGAAACAGAACCCTGTCGGACTTTAATCTCAGACTTTCTAGCCTCTAGAACTGTGAGGAAATGAATTTCTGCTGGTTGAGCCATGCAGTCTGGTATCTCGTTATGGTAGCCCACATATACTGACATAATTCCTTCATCTTGAAACTAGACGTGATTATACTGGACCAACCACATTGGAATGTCTCCCATTTACTAGTTTCACAGCCTTGGTCAGTTTGGTTAACTGTACGTCACCTGTAAAATTAGAATAATTAATAATACTTCTTTGGCTTGTTAGTAGGATAAATGAGATAAGCCAAAGTAAAGTACTTAGGATAGTGTCTGGTACTTACTAAATCTTAATTAACATCAGTCATGACTATCGCTGCTATGGAAATTCTGCTATGAATGAGTAACTCTGCCAAGGATGGGACAGGATCAGCAAGGTCTTCTCAGAAGATGTGAGGAACACAGGAGGCAAGACCTCATCATTTTTCCCAAAATAGCCAACCCTAGGTTAGCCATGTAAGTGCTCATTCCCTGCTCTTTGATGTATTAATATTTGAAACAAGAATCCAGTTACAAATGCATGACTTTAATAAAGTAGAACTTATATTATGAGCAAAAGAAGAATAAGTATGGAAAATGAACTGACCAGTAAGGAGGGATTCAATAGGCACTTCATGAGTTCACTGCTTATCCTTCTGGCTAAGGAGTAAGGAGTAGGCATGATATGGGCAGCTAGAGAGAGGATTCACATAATCTTAAATCTCTTTATGACAAGATATATAGCCATACTGAATTCTGTGGATGGGAATTCCCTAACCAGACTGTATATTCTTTTCAGTCAAAATCAGACTTCATTTTATACTTGACCTGCCACACACACACACACACACACACACCCCACACACACATACACCCTCTCCAGAAGTATCTTAGAGTACTGAGCACACAGTATACTTCAACACATTTTACTGAATGAACAAATGCTAAGTAAACTTCCCCTCATGCTGTCAAGCCATAGAAGATTTCCTGGAAAAGAAAGAATAGGAGAGGCATGTGAGTGACAAGTACAAGATAGTGAGTTGACATGCAGGGGGTTGTTTCCTGGCAAAGAAATGGCCTGGGAAAGGTTAGGTTTATAGGTAATTTTCACAGCATTTTGAAACTCTTATTTTCTAGTTTTGTTTTAAAAAGAATTGCATCAACTTAAGAAGGAGAAAAAAAAGAAGAAGAGGGATGGGGTGGGGGAAGAGAGAAGAGGAAGAAGAAGAAGGCCCTAAAAGCCATGGGAGAAGGCCAGGGATAGACTGGGTTTGGAACTCCTGAAAGAGCAGAAGTCCTCACTGCTTCTGTGGGAAATGGGAAACACTGAAGCCAACTGTAGGCTGAGGCAGGAGGACAATCATCTGCTCTACGATCCAGGGCTGACTCACGTGAACACATAAGATCAGGAACTATTCAATTATGAACCCCCACCCCATGTTTCACTAGATTTGACAAAATGCACTTAATCTGTACTCAGAATTTTTTGAGGACTCACCACGTTGCTAATCCCAACTGCTATAGAATAATGGAAGACAGCAAGATAAACTAGAATAGAATCCGTTTCCAGTGACTTTCCATCTTGAGGGACGTGAAACACACAAAGGTGACATATAGAAAAGAATATTATATGTAAGGGAGATTGACTCCTACATCAAAAACATTTTTATCATTTTTAATTATAGGGATGGTCAGAGAGGAAGAAGAGGAGTAACAGGTCTCTCACAGGAGGTGGTTGTCCTGAAAGAAATGGAGAACTTGGTTTGGCTGGAGTAAGTAAGGTCATTCCATATAAGGGTGGTGGGAATTATCTGAGGAAAAGGTAGACAAAAATAAGCAAAATTTATTTATCACTTAGAAACTGTGTTCCAGGGGCGCCTGGGTGGCTCAGTGGGTTAAAGCCTCTACCTTCGGCTCAGGTCGTGATCTCAGGGTCCTGGGATCGAGCCCCGCATCGGGCTCTCTGCTCAGCAGGGAGCCTGCTTCCCCCTCTCCCTCTGTCTGCCTCTCTGCCTACTTGTGAGCTCTCTCTGTCAAATAAATAAATAAAATCTTTAAAAAAAAATGCATTTAAAAAAAAAAGAAAGAAAGAAACTTTGTTCCAAAACCCCCAAATAGTATTGCTGAGCACATTCGGGATTTATTGTTCTCCCACATAAAAGAAATCCAAAGGGACCTGATACGGATCTAGTATGGTGCTCCCTGATAGCATCAGACACCCAGGCTCTTTTTAGTTTTCTGGTTCACCATCCTTGAGATATAACCGTCATATTCTTAGAATCTAAAATGGCTGCTAAAACTCCAGCCATCGTGTCCATGTTTCAGGCAAAAGGAAAGAGGAAAAGCTAGAATAAATGGGCATATGCTTCTCTTTTGAAGAGCTTCTCTAACAACTTTCAATTATATCTCATTGGCTAGAATTCTGTCACATGGCTACCTTCTTCTACCTGCAAGGGAGGCTCAGGCATATGCTGTTTGCTGGGCACTGCACTACTCCCAGTGGAATCAAATGTGTGTAAGTAAAAGATAATCCTAGCGTTCAGCAACAAATAATAGCAAAAAATTTTTCCACAAGAGATGAAGAATGCATATAAGAAAGGAACCCTGTAATTTGTGGCCTATGTCAGACTTTGAAGAGAGGGTTGAAGCCAAAGTAAAAACTGGTGCTCTTACAGAGTAGGCTGGTTTTGAAAAGATCGATTAAAGGGGTGCCTCGGTGGTTCAGCTGGTTAAGTGTCTGCCTTCGGCTCAGGTTGTGATCTCACGGTTTTGGGATTGAGTCCTGAGTTGGGCTCCCTGCTCAGCAGGGAGTCTGCTTCTCCCTCTCCCTCTCCCTCTGTCCCCCACCCTGTTTGTGCTTGCATGTCCTCTCTCTCAAATAATAAAAATCTTAAAAAAAAGAAAAAATGGACGTCGAAAAGCTCTTGAAAAAACTCACACAGAGGAATTGTTAAGTGCAGAAGTTGTTCCAGTAGCCAAGCAGTGTCAATCACCATGGAAACATGCACAGGACCAGCTGAGCACACAACCAGACCCGGCTGTCATCGGCTCACACAGCATATGACACTTAGAGGCCTCTTGTAGGACCACCAACACCCAAATGTCTCTTTTAATACCTTCAAGCTCCCTCTTGTTGACATTTGCTACGTTTTCAAACTGTCCTCATGTGATTTTGACTTCCTACCAGTTGAGTTTAAAATATAAATCAGGAAAATTCTATACACCAGTTTGTAAAAAGTATTTTGTTGTATTTTCGGAAAATAGATGTAATTTTTAAATATGGGTCAAAAATATTGATTTAAGACCTAAGACTACTCTCTGAGGTTTTAAAAATTGAGAGGCATTCTACCCACGCAATGTTAAGCAGGAAGACATTGTACAGAGCCTGCCTAGGGCGACACAGGACGCACACCACGTCTGGCAAGAGATAAACACACACGGGGAACAGGCTCCTGGCACAGCTCGAAGCCCCTGATGCACCGTGCGTGCTGGGATCTAAGCCAGTCGTACCCCTAGGACACAGCTCTATAGACCAGCTTGTGAACGTCGTCCATGCAGTGACCCCGGCAACAGGTATCTGTGGAAGAGGAAGCCACTCAAGGATTGCCACATGGCCAACCATGAAAACAGCTGTAATACTTTGTTTTCATTTATAAATGTTTTACTATTTATTTATTGTGTGTGTGTGTGTGTGTGATAAATACTGGGTGTTATACACAACTAATGAATCATTGAAAACTACACTGAAAACCAGTGATGTAATGTATGTTGGCTAATTGAATTTAAATTTAAAAAAATGTTCTACAGTTTAAAAGATGGTTAACATATGAGCCAATCTGGCTCATCTATTTTTTTTTTTTTCTTAACCAACAGAGTAAACACTTACAGGAAATTTCAGTGACTTATGCAGAGTTGCACACCTCCTAAGTGGTAGAACTGAGAGCCAACTGATAAACCTCCATGTATTCTGACCGCACCTGACAGGCAGTATTGAGTCTCTCCTTCGAGTTACTCAGATCATGCCACTCTACGTGTATTTTTACTAACATGAGTGGTGAGTGCTGAGAGAATATAAATCTCTTTTTCGTCCTCTGGTCTATTTAAATAATAGAGGAACCTTAGACCTATAAAACTTTTAATTTATTTAATTTCATGGATAAAAAATAAAACCTACTCTCAGCTCCTCTCATATTCAAAACTCATTCACTCCAAACAAAACAAGACAAAATCCTTAGGTTAAATTTATGTTAAAGGCACGAGACTTGGAGTCAGGAAGCCTGGGTGTGTTCCTAACTCTGTAACTAACAAATGTTTTAATCTCTTGAGGCCTCAGCATCCCCTTCTGTAAAAATGAGGGAGTTAGAACCCTGATACTCCTTCAAACTTTACATTCTAGAATTCGGTGCTGGTCATTCAAGCTTATTGAAAGGAACTGGACATTCCAAAAGTAAAGCTCCTTGATACGGTAAGGAACGATGCCAGAAAAATGTGGCTTTCCCACGTGACAAGATGGCCTCTATAAATAGGAATCCCAGAATATCTGTTCGTAAGACTATCGGCTGGTAGCTCTCAGCTGCCTGAAGCTGCTATGGATTTAGAAGAAACTTCTTTGTTTGGCTCTTGTCCCCGAGTTCTAAAAATCCAGTAGCTGATTTAAGATTTAGTACTAATAGATCACTGTTTTATGCAATTTAGTATACTGACAAGCTTGTAAAACTAGGTTTATTGCCTGTGGATGCTCGGTTCGTGACTTCCAGGAGAAAATGTGGGAAATAGTCCTGCTCTGTCTCCTACTTAGCCCTCTCATAATGACCTGGAATTATATTTTAAAATAGGACAGCAAACTGTACTCCCCTAGCGTGGGCCTGTCTGAGTCTGAAGACCTGTTGGGAGAAAGGAAGGAGAATAAACCCAATTCTTCTGTCACCTCTACCTACCCCACACCCAAATCCCCAGGATTGTAAGGAGAGGAGGAAGAAAGATACGAAGACAAAAAAAAGACCTACTTGACTTGTTCAGGGTTGATGCTCTTGGTTATTTGATGGGTAACCAAAGCTATCTCTTTTTATTAGGGGCACATGTGGACCTTTCAGAAGTCCCTAAGGCATCTCCTTTAGCTGACCTGTTGCTATCTCCTTCCTATCAGCTCCTACCTCTGCAAAGAACCTCATGGCCTCATACTTCCAGAATCCTACCACTTTACACACACACACACACACACACACACACACACACACACACACCACATCTTCTTTATCCATTCCTCAATTGATGAATACTTGGGCTGTTCCCATTATTTGGCTATTGTAGAAAATGCTGCTGTAAGCATGGGGGTGCATGTATCCCCTCAAATTCATGTTTTTTATATTCTTTGGGTAAATACCTAGTAGTACAATTGTTGGATCATAACATAGTTCTATTTTTAGGTTTTTGAGGAACCTCCACACTGTTTTCCAGTACTGGTGGCTACACCAGTTTGCATTCCCACTAACAGTACACAAGGGTTCCTTTTTCTCCACATCCTCACCAACACTTGTTGTTTCTTGTGGTTTTTTATTTCAGCCATGCTGACAAGTGTGAGGTGATATCTCACTGTGGTTTTGATTTCTATTTCCCTGATGATCAGTGATGTTGAGCATCTTTTCATGAGTCTGTTGGCCATCTGTGTGTCTTCTTTGTTACCCTTCCATTCTTAATTGCTTCAGTATTCTGTGGTCCCACAGTCTTTATCCAAATAAGTATGGAAGAAAAAGGAAGAATTTCAGAGTTCATCGAATGCAACTGGTTCGACTAAAAACAATAAAACCAAGACCAAAGGGACTTGTCCAAAGTGAGAAAACTGGTTAGTATCAGAGTCAGGATGAACATGGAAGCCTCCTAATTTCTAATATATTTCTACCTCCATTCTATATAATTGATTCTCTCTCATTTTTTCTATTAAAAAAAGGCTTAAAAACTTAACATGACTTTTCCAGACAAGATCCAATCGATACCACAAAGGGTACACACCTGAATCTATATACCCCCTAATCTCTTCCTCTCTCCTCTTGCTCTCTCTTTAATGCACACTTGACATTGAATTCAACCACAGAGAAAAGCATAGAAGTAGGATTCTACTCCTAATCCCTGCCATGTGACATCCACAAACACTTTGAAACCCTTTCCCATTCCAGTACAGGAAGCTAGCACATTGCCCCGTTGCCGCCCCCATATGGCCCTGGAATTGCTCTGAACTCTCCAAGGAGCTGGGCAGGAACCAGAGGAGCAGGAAGTGTCTCACCATCCTGAAACCAGACCCCAAACGCTAGACTGTCTGTGCCTCCCAGCTAAATACACATCACCCCAAGTCATCCACACCATAAAACCAGAATTGGGAGCCAAAGGCCAGGTAAGGAAATCAGGAATACTTTGTGAATAGAACTGTGTTTAATATTTTAATGGTTTATGACTGCATGTGGCTGAAGGAAAAGAAACCCTAATTCTTAAGCTATAGGTATTTGGGATCTGCCTGATGACTTCATCCTTGGTTTGTGCGCTGTATTTCTGTGGCTACTTTAAAAATAGGAAAACCTGCATCTAAGCTGAGATTTCATATGATGCTGTATGTTCAGAAACAGAAAGTGTCCCCATCATCAGTGGTTGAAGAAAGAGGGGAAGGAGGACCATGAAGAAAAATTCCAGATCTCTGCACCTTCTTTATGTACCTTCCTTATATAAGAATGCAAGTCGCAGTACAGCAGCCGGAACCAGAAATAGTCTTTCCTTCACCACCTCCTCATGGTTGCCAGGCTGCTGAGAGATGGTCCTCCTGTGTACCATGCACAGATTCTGCTGTTCCTCCATACCTCTAGCCCTGTTAGCGTCAGCTCTTCATCCCCTTCGTCAAGCACTGCTTGATGAAACAAGGTCTACCTTACCAAAGTGGTAGTAGGGGGATACCCCTGCACACATCACTCTTTCTTCTCCAGACCCTAACTCACGCTCAACTCTTACTTTCTACTTACTGTCTCCTTCATTGCTGCCAAGTGACCTGAGGGAAAAAGAAAGGAGGGCACACCTCTTCTCTGTATCACACAGGGCCCTGACTCTGCCTCTTCATCCCAGGATAGAGCAGAAGCTAGAAAGGGAAGGGATATCGGTCATGGAAGCTGGAAGCAGAGGAAAGAAGAGAAGAAGTTCACCACTCTCTTCATCCCCAAACCAGCTCCTCATATCCTCAGGTCCTATCACTGCCAGTTTCCCTATCTTCTTACCACAGAGCTGTGTTCCTCCAGCATTTCCCCCTAAGCTCTGGAAGCTGCATACTGCCCCTTGCCTCCCACAGCCCCACCCTTCCTGAAGGATCTGTCTTTAAATACCTGTGACAGTCCCTAACAGTGGATTTGAGTTGGGGTAAGTCAACACTTCTCAGCTCTAATAAAGATTGGGAAGAAGAGCCTACAGGCAGCGGGGCTCCTATTTCAAAAGCAGTTCTGTGTGACGACTGGGTGCCATGAAGGTCTGAGAAATAATTTTCAGGTATGTCATAACCAAATCACTTTTGGTGGTAGCGGATTGTGACCCACGCAATGACTGTAACAACTATGCACGTGTCCTGCTATGGCAAAATGTTCTGAGAGCATTTTGTATCCAATGTTGCTGTTGCAAAGTCAATGCCATTTGTATTCATTCGCTAACATTTGTATGTAATTTTTTCCCCTTCCTAATTTATCAAGAGATATTATCTTTATTTCCAATTTTCTGAAGTTTTACAAGAGCATAATTTCTTGTAGCTCATTTTTCATTCATTGGTCTGAGCATACCGGAAGACCTTTAAAATCCGAAGGCTCGTGTTTATCTGCTTTTCTCAATTATCCTATTTCTTTGAAATTTTCCTCTATTTCCTCTTATCTTTTTTTTTTTTTTTTGAGTTCTAACTCATCAGGTGATAGAAAATCAGGATTGATCTTCTCATTTTCTTACTGCTTTCCTATATTTTGTTCTACTTTCTTGGAAATATCCTCAACTTTGCCTTCTAACCCTTCTGCTAAAATATTTGAGCCATCATCTTTTTAACTTAAAACTCTTCTTTTATTCCTACATATCCCTTCTGATAGCCTATTGTTCATGGATATAATATCTTCTCTTATCTTGGAAGACATTAACTAAAAGATTAGACTCTATGTTTTCTTCCTTTCTTATTTCTTTGGCTTGCTTTGTTCTTTGATATTTATCCTAGAGATTTTTCTCTATTATCTGTTAATTTCTGGCTTTTCATTCATGTTTAAACAGTAACTCTTTATGAAATAATACTGATACTTTGCCCAGCTCCCTTGAGATGCCTTTTTACAGACTACCGTGGGGTGAAGGGGTGAAGGGTGAGGCCTACCTGTGTGAGATTTTGCCTGAGATCATACCCTTGCTTCATTTCCTCCTCCTATTGATTTGCTGCTCAACTCCTTTATTTGTCTCCCAGGGAAGCACTTCCTTCATGAACCAATAGTGTACAAGCACTTGTCCCAGGATCTGCTTCTGGGGGAACCCATCCTATGCTTCTGGGGGAACCCATCCTATGCTATGACAACCTCTGAAGCCCTTGCTCTTAATTGCAACGTTATACTTTCCAAAGAGTTGGGCGCTGTCCCTGTGCATGGTGCTAACACAGTACATACTTAATACATATTTGTCAAACAAATGAATATTTTACAACAAATTCTAAGAAATGACAGGCTATTTGAATAAAGTAGATGGAAACCTGTTTCCTTTTTCACATAGATATTTGATGTTAATGCATAACACACATGATTATTTGTCAAAGACTTTCAAAAATTATATACTTCTGAAAAGGAAGATATGATCTAAAACTGTCTGTCAAAACTTAATTTAGTATATTGAAATCAGAGTAATAAATAGCAAGTCAAAAGTTGACAGCATAGATAAAGTCTAATGCACCTGAACAGCTAAAATTAGTCCCATCTTAATAAATGCCATAACATTGAACATTCCCACTGTTTAAGGACATGAAAATCAAAAATTTGAAATTTCTGAGAAATTGTTGAAAACAAACTCTCTTGGGTTCTCTGAAATTTGTACCCACACACACATCCATCCCTATACATAGCCCCGAGGACATTTACTTTCTCTATGGAGTCACAGACATCAGGGAAAACACAAAACAAAACAAAAATAAAAACACTTGGGAATTTACAGAGGCTACTTAGAGTTAATTTAAATGGATCCTCAATAGTTATCCACAGCTTTGCCTGAGACGATCTCCAAAGTTAAAAAAGAAAAAAAGTGGCTGGTCAGCTTTAATCTGTACTTGAGAGATACCAATTGGACCAAGTATCAGATGGGTGTGAGCAAGCCAAAAGCAAGGTTGGGTTAACCTTGGAAAAGAACAACAGAAACAATATAGTGGGTTCTTTTCCAGGAAGAGAGAATCAGATTTACAGAATGGACCCTAACTAACCACATTAATGGATAGCTGCTTTAAAAGTAGCCTGGAAAGAAAGAGCCTGCCCTCCAAACAGAATTACTCAATGGCAGAGCTAGAGGACATGAAGTTGAGATCTCTGATGTCTCTGGTGGGCCTAAGAGGGTGCAGGCCTTTGCTGTGATCTCCAGAACCACAGCACCCCTTCACCAATGCCAGAGGAGCTGCTGGGATCAGGCAGAGCTATCCCTTTCATGGTTGGAGGGCCAACCTTCCCACACCTGTGCCCCAACCTCAGGCGCTGTTTCCAAATCACCCTCAGCCTATTCCCTATGCCCAGCTTGAACCCTGAGGCCAGGCACATTCGTAGGTCCCCTAGCCATCAGGTGCCTTCAGTCACTGACCTCTGCCTGGGACTCCCGCCTGATATCTGTGATCTGCCATGGAATCACCCTTCCTTCAGCTGCTGGTCTGGCTCAGATAACTGTGGCGAGTTCCGCTATGCTCTGTCCTCTGTACCTCATTTTGTCCCATAGCCACCATGATCTATTACTGGTAAAATATGAGGGCTTATCATAGATTTTAATAGAGAAAATCCTCTTAACTTCAACAAGGAACAACTGCTTTCAAGGAGCAGACACTACTCAAATTAGCCTAACGAAAAATAGTATAATTTGGGGGAAGGACTATGTATTTCATGGTACCCAAAGCAGGTAATATAATAGGACCTCAAGAAGGATTAGAACAAGTGATGGGAACTGAGGAAGTTTTGCTTTCCATACCCATGAGCCTGAGGGATTTTTACGTCACACTTTCCCAACAGCCACCTTTCTGTGCTTTGGCAAACCTTAGCAGACTCAGACCTATCTTCATATGGCTTCTCAACTCAGGTGCCTAACGAAGACCCATGAAAGGTTATGTGTCCCATTTCAGGTTCTTGAGAGAGTGAATTTAATGAATCTAGCTGGGAAAAATAAGTCACGGGGATAAGGAAAGGATAAAAAAACCTGTGGCTGCTTCCCCCAGCGCCACGGGGGACACGCTCCCTGGGGGCGGGGAGGAGTGCTGAGCATCTCCGTACACCTTGTACTCTAGAGGCCTGGAGAATGAGTCATGCCGGAAAATCTGTTTTTCAGAGAGATAACGTTTTATGTAAGCCCCAAATTATGTATTATTGTCATCATATTTATTGAAAATCTTTTAAGCATGTATTTTAAACTTCTCTACCTTCTTAATCAGTATGCCGTAGGCAGCTAAGCCTTTCTCTTATGACTCAGCCATCCTTATCACCATTATGTATTGTACATTCTGCAAAACAGAAAGAGCCAGAGTTTCTTTTCAGGGAGGCCTGTGGGCTATTTTCACCCATAGAAGAAGGCACAGGTTATTGTATTCGGGAGTGGTTTATCTGTGGTCAAAAGCTTCCTGTTGCTCCCCGTGTACCTATTTCTAAAAGCCCTTCTTCCCCTGTTTAATTTACTGTAGTTATAATCCCTGTGGCTTTGCAAATTAAATTACCCAGGCTATTTGTCACAATCCATTAGGTTGCAAGGACAGTCATACACTCATGTTCCTCAGTTAATGGAGGATGATATCAAAACACACAAAAATTTTAAGAAGGCTCAGCATTCCCAATGCCAGCTCCCACGGGGAGCTAGACTATTGTTCAGCATTCATGCGTCAGCTCTTCTGACCCAGTTATCATATTCTCCATGGGGGAGGCAAAGCAGAGGCTCACAGAGTGGGTGGGATGAAACTATGGGCCCCTTAGGACTTTCATCATCAGGGGAAAGATTCTGGAACATGTTCAGATGCAGCCTGTTATGCCTGAGTTAAATGTATTCTGTTGAATTTTAATGTGCACACAAATCAGTTAAGGCTCTTATTAAATTACAGATTTGGACTGTGGTGTGGGTGGTGCGTGACTGTCTACATGCGCCACAAACTCCCAGGTGGTGCCTATGATGGAACACCCCAAATAGCAAGGCTGTTGGCTGGGTCGAGTTGTGACCTGTTAGTGATAATACCACCTGTGTCATGCATCCCCTTGTGGAGACTTGAGGGGGGGCCCGCTAGCTGGAGGAGGCCACCTGGGACTACAAAGATGCTGGACGCCCCTGCCAGACTCAGCTGCTGAGTATCCCTTTAGAGCTTCTCTCTAGGGGCGTCTGGGTGACTCAGTGGGTTAAAGCCTCTGCCTTCGGCTCAGGTCATGATCTCAGGGTCCTGGGATCGAGCCCCACATCGGCCTCTCTGCTCAGCAGGGAGTCTGCTTCCCCCTCTCTCTCTGCCTGCCTCTCTGCCTACTTGTGATCTCTCTCTCTCTGTCAAATAAATAAATAAAATAAAATAAATTAAAAAATAAAAAATAAATAAACCAGTTCTTTAAAAAAAAAAAGAGAGAGAGCTTCTTTCTAAAATTTTCAAAGTGAAGTGAGTCATATGTTTGCTACTCCGATGCTGAGTGAGCTTGGGAAGAACATACACGTGCAATCTTCTACTGGTTCAGCTCATCTAGTTGAACCCTGGCTGATACAAGCACTTATTGGAGGGCCTGGGGCACACAGCAAAGCACACAGCAAACTATACCCATTGTTTTCATTATTAGATATGCATAAGGAAACACTGGCAGCTGCTTCTCTGGAGTAGGCTGTGGATATGGTGAGCTCCCAGAGTGTCTTATCCTGTGCTATATGTTCAGTTTCTAAAAATTGTGGGTTAATAAAAAAAAAAAAAAAAAAAATTGTGGGTTAAAAAAAAATGGGGCTTAGAAACAGAACCAGAAGGCATAACTCTTGATAAAACCCATTCTATGGGGCGCCTGGGTGGCTCAGGCAGTTAACCTTCTGACTCTTGATTTCAGCTCAGCTCATGATCTCAGGGTGATGAAATGGAGAGCCGCATCAGGCTCCGTGCTGGGCGTGGAGCCTGCTTAAGATTCTCTCTCCCCCTCTCCTTCCGCCTCTCCCCGCTCCCCCTCTCACTCCCACACACGGTCTCTCTCTCTCTCTCTCTCTTTCACAAAAACGGAACAAACAAAACATTCTATTGCTATGTCTATCTACTTCTTGTTTCTTGAGTTCATCTGGAATATGTAAGATTGCTAGGTGGTAGCATTGGTGCTACTGTATTTTAAGTCGATACTGAGAATTTTTGCAACATATGTGTAGTTATTTGACATTATCAAGATTGCTCCGAAAGGGTAGTTGTAAACGAAAAAAAAAAAAAAATCAGAATCTTCTTTGTATATACCCCCACCCATTTTGATCCCACTGTGCTAAATATCTCTTGTTTTCTCCTCACCCACACTCCTAACTCCTTTCCTCTGGCAGTAGCACTCTGCTTATGAGAGAACTACCTCTCCCACATCCCCTGGGGTTGGGTGAAGGATGTTAACAATGCCACTCCACATGTGGCCACAAGAGTAGGTACACAAGCTGACTCACATAATGATTCTGTATCTCCTGAGACAGGGGATGCCCAGTGGACACATGACTCAACAGAGCCAGAAAAGAACTCTGTCCAAAGTTGTCATATATGAACCCTAGAAAAAACACTCTCTCTCCTAAATCACAAGCCATAAAGATATAAGCTTATGATTACCTGAAGCAATCTCCTATGCCACACACAGAGAGCTACTTTGAGGACAAAAAACAAACAAAAACAACAAATTTGGAAAGCTAAGGTGAAAAACAGAATAACATGGTACATTGACTTCAGCGTTTGAGTTCCAGGATCTAGCCATGCCCAGAACTGTGTCCTCCATCGGTTATCTATAGCTGAATAACAAATTACCCCAAAGCCTAGCAACTTAAAACAATATGTTAGATGTCATTTTCCACGGTTCCTCCAAGTCAGGAACCTGGGAATGGTTTAGCTGCTGGAGTCTGGCTCAGGATACCTCATGTGACTGAGCTCAGTGATGGGTCAGGCTGCAGGTTTGTCTGGGGCTAGAGGATCTATTCCAAAGATGGCCGTCGGCAGAAAGCCCTGATTCTTTGCCAAACGAGTCTTTCCACAGGGCTGAGTGTCCTCATGACATGATTCCCCCAGAGCGACTGATCCCAGAGCGAGTGACTGAGAGTGAGAGCAAATAAGAAGTCACAGTCCAAAGTCACACGCCGTACTGCCACTGTATTCTATTCACTGGAAGTGAGCCAGTTCAGCCCACACTCAGGGAGAGAGGAATTAGGTTCAGTGTCCACAAAGCACATGTGGACATTTAAAACTACCAACCATCCCTGGACTTCCAAATTATATGACGCTATTATCTCCATTTCTCTTGAACTACAACAGACTGCATTTCTGCCACTTGCTGTTACCAGGTGGGGACTTGGCATCATCACACTCACTCCTCTAGCTTTGACCTTGATTCCACATTGTAATAAATGGAGCTTTCTCCAAAGGTTGAGATGTCAGCTGATAGAATTATTCAGATACTTGTTCCTTACCTAGCTTTTCTGTGCCTAACCTCTAATGCTGATAACTGCCCAGAGGTCAGTTGCTCCAGGCCTGAGGCCCTATTAACTATACCCCAGGTTCCCTGAATGTCTACTTCCCACCTATAATGACAAAGACCTGCTTGTTCAGTGCTTCTGACACTTGGCTTTGGGATTGCTTTGTGCTGTCTGCTTGCCTATTATCATTTCCTATATATTCATGCTGTGACGTTATACCTACCTTGATTTTTTCTTCATTATCAACAATAAGGTCTGTGATTTCCTACTACCTTACCAGTGCCTGCCTCTTCCTCAAGCATGATTATTTTCAAATTATAGTCCTAAAACCTTGGCCCACCTCTCTGCATATGTGTTTGATTTATAGGATACAATATTCTATAATTATTTTAATAAGAAATTGAGGTAATTTTACTTAATAAAACCCTGACTTACGAAGAAAGTGATACCATCTTGAAATTATTAAAAGTCCCACTGCTAAAGAGTTGCAATGCTAAAAGTTGACATCTAGTAGCAAAGCAAGTATATAGCTACATGATCTTGAAATTTAAAAGTCTCATTAGCAGGAACTAGAATATGACATAAAGTGATACGAATCAAAGAATGATAAATCTGGAAGCACTCAATATCAATCGAGTCAATGGTTTCCATATGGGATCAATGAATGTAACAAAAACAATCATTAAATATTTTTTAATATTAAAAAAAATGGAAACATTTTCTCACAATGAGACTATCAGACTAACTACAATGTCAGGGTCTTTGCTTTTGCATAGAATTTTATCGAATCTGTGTAGTACTATGTAGAAGAGTAATAGAGTACTGGTTCTCTATCATTGATCAAAAGTTTGATTAGTTATATGTGATAGCTGCTTCACACTTATTAATATAGTCATAAGCCAGGAGATCTCAGGACGAAAACTAAACACATCCAATATATAATTGACCCTGGATTGGAAAAGACAGCAAGAGAGAAAGAAGCTAATGGTCAGTAGCAGTCAACAATACTAAGGTATGACAGCATTTAAACTTCATTTCTGAGAGTGTATACCATCTTACCCAGCAAGACATAATTATCAAGCCTTTAAAATGTGGACAAGACATTAAAATGGAAAAATGTTCATGACATAGATGGAATTAGTGTATGATTTCTTAATGAATGCAACATATTGGGATGATCTTTTAAAAATTGAAGGGGCACCTGGGTGGCTCAGTCAGTTAAGCAACTGATTCTCAATTTTGGCTCAGGTCATGATCTCAGGGTTGTGGGATTGAGCTCCCCATTGGACTCCCCACTTAGTGGGTAGTCTGCTGGAGATTCTCTCTCTCCCTCTCCTTTTGCCCCTCTCCCCCACACTCTCTCACTCGCTCTTGCTCTCTCTCATAAATAAACAAACAAACAAACAAATAAATAAATCTTTTTTAAAAATCTCAAAACATGGGGCTAGTGAGAGAAAATTAATAAAATGAATTGTTGGGGCTGAACTGGTTGAAAAACACTAATCTAGTTTAATACATTTCTTTCACACATAGGGGAACTGGTATCATCAGAGACAAGAAGCATACTGTCCAGACCGGCACGAGTGGCAGGTTGAGCTAGAAACTATCTTGCAATCAAAGTATTTGCCTCATATTTAAGAGTATAAAATCCAGTTAAAGAGTATATAAGTATTTGCCTTTTAAACATGAGGCAAATACCTATATCTTCTTTTGGGATGTAGAAATATGATTTGTGCTGCCACATTTTAAGTATTCTGACTTTCCAACTCATATATATCCAACTGCCTGCCTCATTTGAAATTCACACAGGCATCTCAACCTTAACAGACCTCAAACAGAACTCTTAAAATCAGCCTCCAAACTCATTCTTGCCCATTTTCCCCATCTCATTCTATACATATTCCCCTAGATTCTCAAGACAGAAATTTGAGAGTCCAGCATGATTCATTTCTCTGCCCAATGCTCACATTCAATCACTGACAAATCCTGACATTTCTAGCCCAAAACTTATTTTGATACCATCTACTTCTCTCCATCTTCACTTCTACCACAAGAAACCAGTGGCATCCTATCCTTTTTCCATTCTTCTCCTTCCAACCTTGCCACCAATCTACTTTTCTTGTAGCAGGGTAATTTTTAAAATACAAATCCGGGGATACAACTTTTTTGTTCAAAAATCTTTCAGTAACATATCTGCATGTGTGGGTTTCTCTAAAGTGGCACTACTGACATTTTGGACCAGATAATTCTTTATTGCGGAGGCCTATCCTATGCTCTGTAAGACGTTTAGCAGCATCCTTGATTTCTACCCACCAAATGTCAGTAGCATCTCCACACACATATACACACAGTGGCGAAAAATTTTAAATGTCTCAAAAAGTGTCCCATGGAGCACTACCCAGTTGTGAACCAAAGCTCTACTCATATGAAATCTGAACTTCATATTTGCAATGTGAATTGACTCTAACTGCTACGAAGTGCAAATCTTCTAAGGAAGATCTCAAAAAATACTAGCTGGGATCTAGCCAATGATCAATAAGGAGGAATTCTCTATCCCCGGACTAAGAAAATGTCAATAGGGAGTTGGCAACAAATTCAACAGAAATCAATTCAAAACAGTGATTAATAGGAAAGGAAGTAAAACTAACCAGTACCTACATTCAGAAGGCAAGCTGAAAAACAGCTCTCAGAGCCTATCTTAATAGGAAGCAGTCAAATGACTCTTCTAAGGATAACTTTTGGTCTTCTCAGCTCAGCTTACCCATTAAATGCTTCTCCATTTTCTCAGATGCCATCGTCATTCCACACATGTCCTACGTGATCTCTTCTACTTCAATCATCTCAATAGCTATGTAGCCCTGGTGAATCCCAATTTCATATTTCCAGCTCAGAACTCTTCCCTGAGCTGCAAGTACATGCCTCCAATTTCTAACGGGGGACCCCACCTATAAATCCCATACATGCCTCAAATTCACAAAAGCAACCCTCAAATCAGAGATTTTCAAGTTCAAGTCACACAGTTAAAAATTTGGAGTGGGGCTGTGCTAGGATCACAGTGGTAATGAGGAAGGAACACACCAGTGGAATTACAAAGCCACCGTCCATGAACACAAGAGTGTGTGTGTGACCTGCCTCCATGAGGTCGTGGGTTCACTGTATGGGGGTGGTTGGCCTGGTAATAAAGACCAGACATGGCATGGACAAGATCACACTCAGGAAGGTTCAAGTTAGCTCTGGGTGAAAAGGTTTCCATTTCATTTCTTAAGAAAAAAAAAAAGTATTAGGAAAGGGACCTAGGAAAAACATAAAAACAAATGGTACATTTTGACATATTTGGTATCAAAACCCAATATCCTATTCCCAAGTAATAGCTCCAGGAAGTTAATAACTTTGCATGCTGCGATGCCAAATCCCATTCAAGTCAGACCACCCATCTCGACCTAAAGACACACAGCCTCAGGGCCCTGCTCTGATAACGTGTATTTCTTGCCAAGTGGCCTATGTGTTCACATTCCAGAATCCCCCGGCCTTAGCAACTGGGTTACTGGAAGCCATAATGAGGAGCAGTATGTCCTGAAGCAAGCTGTTCAAGATGAAGCAGCCTCGCAAGGCAGAGTGACCATCAGGGAAAGTGTTGACACAAGCTTTTCTTCAAGACTGGCCCAGTGTGTGGACTTCCATTGCCTTCCCCTGATATCAAGGCTCTACTTCATTACCAGGGGAACTACGATGGCAAAATGCAAACAGATTTCCTTCTAAACGATACTCCCTTTCACTGCTTCAGAGGACGGCCTAAGAGAATTACGACGCATTTTTCATGAATTTCATGTAAGTTCTACATTTCCACAACCTCGCATAAGTAACACGTAGCCCATGTTAAGTACTTATGATGGCTTCTGTCGTGTTTCTGAACTCTACAGAGGTGCGCTGTGCTCTGTGTGGGGACCCATCATCGCAGCCACTGCCTCCCGTTAGGTTAAGGAATTTGACTCTCAGAGAAGCTAAATGACTTGCTGAAGCTCCCCAGTCAGCTAATGGAAAAGGTGGAATTAGGGATAGGTCTTCTGCCTCCATGTCCACCTCATTTTCTAGCACACCTTGCATAAGCCATGTGCGGCATTGGCAGAATATCCCAGGAGAGATATCCAGAACTGGAAGGGGGAAAGAGAGTATAGAGTTTAGAGTCACCAACTTAGGAGTTAGTCACCCTGAGACAAGACTAGAATCCGTGCTGGTAAATCAGAGAGACAAACACAGGAAAAAGAAGAGAGGGTAACAAGGAATACGAGTCAGATTATAATTCTAATTAAATATCTCACATCAAACTATGATAAAGCCACTGAATAATTATTTCAGAAAACAGAAGCTAAAGTGAAGCAGTAAAGAATTTTAGAGCATAAAAATGTTTCTTTCAGTTCGAAACTTCCTTCGTTCATTCGATCACCATTTATCTAGTGCCTACTAGTACAATAAGTGCTGGGGGATACGGAGATGAATATAAATTTATGGCATGAAGATAATCACCACCTACTGGAAAAACACATGGCCAAGAAACTATTAGGCTGCAGTAGAACTACATTTACTGTGCTACGAGAGCACAGAAGATAGTACCCGAGTCTACCTGAAGTTTCCATTAGCACAGATTTTTTAAGTGGAACTAAGCCACCTCAATTTTTTACTGCAGCACGTAGCAGTAATTTGGTGAACTTCTAGTCCAGTGTTTTACAGCAGGATGCTAGGTAGCTGGGAATAATTCTCTGAAGGCGGCATAATACTAGCATTAGCCTCCTTCCTTTTTTTCTGTTCTTCAATTGTTTCATTCTGCTCCTATACAGAAACAAATTCTTAGGGTCACCACAACTTTGAAAGGCAGCCTTTGCTCTTCACTAATGCCAGAGCTGTCAAAATGAAAACGAGGATTGATCACTCCCAAGTATGATTCTTAAAGAGGGATATTTTTTTCCAGACAGAAAAAAAGGAGTTACCTGCATTCCTAATTCAAATAATAAAAAATTCATGCAATAAATAGCTAGCACAAAGATACACGAAAGAAATAAAAAGTTAGGGTTGAGGTTGCATTTAGCACCTGTCTAAATAGCTGGGTTTCATGAATCATATCTGACTATCAGGGTTCCTTTCAGCCAGCACCAAACTTTGTGCAACTGTTTCTTCTTGGAGGAAAAAACAGAGACTGGAAACAAAAGAGATCAACGGAAGCAAAACTGTAAACTAAGGATCCATAATGTGATGTTAATACGCCCTTGCCTCCTAGTGTAAACTCCATCCCTATTCCATCTGCACACCCATCTAAGTGCGTTGCCACCTTCAATACGCCCGCTCTCCCCAAACAACCCTAGGAAGCAGGTGAGTACGCATGATCAGACTAATTGGTAGAGATGAAAACTAATATTTGACCCAAGGTTAGACGGCCAATTCATAACAAAAATAAGACCTAACACTCAGGTGTTTTTTCTGACCAGTTCAAAAATCTTACCTCCATATAAACTTCTCCTATAGAAGTTTAGGTGGTAAATATTTTAGGTTTTGTGGACCCTACAGTCTCTGTCTAGGACTGACGGATGATGCAAATAAAAATGTAGAACACTCAGTTACATTTGAACTTCAAAGAAGCAACAAATAATTTTTTAGTGTTAAATATGTCCTATGTAATATTTGTTGTTTATCTGAAATTCAAATTTTACTGGGCTTCCTGTATTTTATCTGGCAATCCTTTCTCTCCCATTGTGGTGCAAAAGCAGCCACAGACAACACATAAACACACAAGCAGCTGCATTCCAACTAAACAGTATTTACAAAAACAACCAGCAGGGCTGATTTAGTTGTGGTAGTTTGGGGGGGCTGCGGCAGAACAGGGAGGTCACGGTTTGCCAACATCTACTCCACATCACTGCCTTTGTCTCTACTAAGAGGTGGCCCAGATAAGGGAAAAGCCAAGCTTGTATTATGGTTGTATTTGATTCATAGATCATCACTCAGTTTAGGGAGAATAAGGAAAACGCTCCGTTTTCCATGAGACTTCTGGACTTACAGGGAGGTCGCTTCTGCACAATCACAAAATTCTTTTTAGATAAGATCACAGTTGAGGAGTCATTCTTTCTAATAAATTCATCAGAATTTAACCTCTTCCGTGACTGTAGGGCACACCATACAGAAAGAGCCGAGTAAAGAGTGAAGGATGGGAGCACAGGGAGGCGTGCCGGGACAACCGGACACCACCAGACAGACAGAGATCGTAAGTGTAACAAACAGCCACTATCTGCAGAGCAAAAATACAGACTGCTGAGGAAGGGACTTTTTGAGGCAGCACAGAGATTTCAGGATATAGCAATTCTGCCCTGGCACAGCAAAGTAGCTTCCCAAGACAAATGTCAAAAATAGTATGGGATTCACAAAAGAAGACCAGCAGAATCTTTCCAGAAAAACAGAAATAAGAACCGGGATAAACGCAACTCTCTCAGCTAAGAGCAGGTGGTGAATTTGTTAACAAGAAAGAATTAGAGATTTACACAGACTCTATTATATATCATTTGTAATTTGTGGTATACATGTAACCCTGCAGTCTCTAGAGCAATATGTGTGTGCAGGCATGCGTGTGCATTTGTTTATGTATTCTCATGCAAGACATACATTAACTCATTCTCAACTAATGCTTTCGATGCCTTATACTGTACTGAGTCAAAGGACCTCATCCAGGTACTGCTTTATATAAAGGTAGATTGTGTGGACCCTGCACGACAATTATAGTCAAAATGTCAAAATGTTGCCCAGGAGTGGCAAAACAAAATCAGCAGCACTTTTGCAAAAGGACACCTTACTTCTGATCAAATGCACAGAACTATACCTTTTCTTCAATGTACTTGACACTGCAAATAATACTGGGTCCTATAAGCATGTCCAATATAAGTTATGAATTAAAAGTGTCACTTTGCATTTAATTTCATCTTTAATTTCCCCTTCATCTTTCCTCTGAAGAATACTCTTGTCATTTTTTTCTCTCAGAATCTAAGCACTCTCCATATTTGGAGAGAATTCCAAAGTAGACAGGAGGCATCTCCCACTG
>CM052895.1:33314041-33396799 GCA_028534135.1 Potos flavus | reverse complement strand
CACTGCAAATAATACTGGGTCCTATAAGCATGTCCAATATAAGTTATGAATTAAAAGTGTCACTTTGCATTTAATTTCATCTTTAATTTCCCCTTCATCTTTCCTCTGAAGAATACTCTTGTCATTTTTTTCTCTCAGAATCTAAGCACTCTCCATATTTGGAGAGAATTCCAAAGTAGACAGGAGGCATCTCCCACTGCAGAGGCAAGGAGGGGAAAATATTATCTGCCCCACTTTCTGAAATGGTGATTTCAGCCCACCCAATCACAAAGTCCCAGGATTTTTAATATTAAGGGTGAGATGCAAATGTACACTAGGTCACTGCCCTAAGTTTTCCATGGCCTCCACAGAAGTGGGAGTTTAGCAGGGTCGGGCAAATACGGGCAGTGGAGTGGAACAGTGCCATGGTGAGAACTCAGCTGTGGTGATGTGATGATCACCAAAGAACACGCTGGATCCTACCACGAGATCTTGGCCTGGCTTTGTCCTCTGTGCTTCAGACCCAGCTGAGACTCTCCACATTCCCTGTCAAGCTTAAACAATTGAATAGCCATATGCAAAAAAAAAAGAAAAGAAAAAAGAAAAAAGAAAAATACACTTTGATGAATATCTCACACCATATAAACAATTAATTCAAAATGGGTCACAGAACTGGGGCGCCTTGGTGGCTCAGTCAGTTGACACCAACTCTTGGTTTCAGCTCAGATCATCTCAGGGTCCTAGGATCAAGGCCCCCCCACCTTGGGCTCTGCGGACAGCATGGAGTCTGTTTAAGATTCTCTCTCTCGGGGCGCCTGGGTGGCTCAGTGGGTTAAAGCCTCTGCCTTCGGTTCAGGTCATGATCTCAGGGTCCTGGGATTGAGCCCCGCGTCGGGCTCTCTGCTCAGAGGGGAGCCTGCTTCCCCCTCTCTCTGCCTGCCTCTCTGCATACTTGTGATCCCTCTCTCTCTCTCTGTCAAATAAATAAATAAAATCTCAAAAAAAAAAAAAAAGATTCTCTCTCTCTCTCTCCCTCTGCCCCTCCCCTGTTCTCAAACACACATGTGCTCTCTCTCTTGCTCTCTCTCTCAAATAAATAAAATCTTTAAATATATAAATATAAATATATATTCCATATATATGGATTATATATATGTATATATATGGATTATATATATATGTATATATACGTACATATATATACATATATATATGTGTATATATATATGTATTTCACCCAGCAATTAATAAGAATGTGTTATTGTTCGGGGCACCTGGGTGGCTCAGTCGGTTGAACAGCTGTCTCTTGCTTTTGGCTCAGGTCATGATCTCAGGGTCCTGGGATGGAGCTCCACATCAGGCTCCCCATTCAGCAAGGAGTCCACTTGAAGGATTATCTCTCTCCCTCTCCCTCTGCCCCTCCCAGCCTCTGCTCGTGCGTGTGCTGTCTAAAATAGATAAATAAATCTTTTAAAAAAGAAGGATGTGTTATTGTTCAACACGATGCTAGGTTTTCTATGAGTGTCTATGACCCCAAAACAACTTGTAATCCAAATGGAAAAATAAGAAAACCATAAACCAAGTAACCATAAGCTAAAAAATAAAATGGCTTATGATTAAGTTCTAAATAATGTGATAAAGAATATAGAATTCAAAGAAGAGTCATTCGAGAAACCTTCATGGAAGAAGAGAATCTATGCTACACCACATATACTTAGGCTTTAGGAAGGTGAAGGGAAAAAAGCAGAGATTCAAACAAACGAACAAACAAAACAAAAAGAGACCCATAAATACAGAGAACAAACAGGTGGTTTCCAGAGGGGAGAGGGTGGAGGGATGGACAAATGGGTAAAAGGGAGTGGGAGATAGAGACTTCCGGTTTGGGAATGAATAGGTCATGGGGATGAAAGCTATAGCACCGGGAGAGGGTCAATGGTACTGCAACAGTGTTGTACGATGACAGGTGGGAGCTATGCTCGTGGTGAGCACAGCATAATTTGTAAAGAAGTTGAGTTACTGTGTTGTACATCTGAAACTAATGTAACATTGTACATCAAATACACCTCAATATGAAAGTAAAATTTCAGTTAAATTATATCAGTAAGTACATGGATTTCAGTAAAAACTAGTAAACAGTTATTTATTTTTGGATTATTCTTCCAAACATGTGGAAGGCATATCTGAAGGCCCTAATATGACCTTTGGGGCCAAACTGAAACTATGACTGATGGCAGATTAAGGGGCCAAATCACTATGTTATATGCCTAAAACTAATTGAGTCTCAACCGTACTTCAGTAAAAAAACCAAGAGTAGAGATTAAGTCAGTAAACTCTGGTGAGACTAAAAGGAGAAGCAGCATTAACAAAGACATTATTTGCATTCTGTTTAGGTTGGAGAGCACTGTCACCTCTGGTGCTGGCTCCACAAGTTAGAGCAAGCCACATGAAACAGTAGCAAGTTGCTGGCCTGCTTCCCTACTGTCTCTCCTTTCGGTGTGATGCCCGGCCCTACTGATCTCCATGCTTTCCTCTAGCCATGTCTGGGGGAGTACTATACAGATGATTTTCTTTTTGCTTTGCTTATTGTCTACACAGTCCCTGCAAGTCATCTTAGTTAGCTGTCATTTTGGCCTTCAAACATCAGGTCTCTGTCTTTCTTTCCAAACTTGAGAGAGCTCTGTGCTAGATAAGAATCCTCACCAACTGCATCCATAAGACAAGTTATACCTAGACTGTCCAACTCTGGCGATACTGGTAGGGAGCCCTACCTTTATGTAAGGGTATCTTTTCTAAGTTTTCACCTTAGGTAGGTCTAGTCTCTGCTCTCCATGTCCCATGTCCCCTGTGAAAACCCAGACTCTGTATAACAAATTAGTGTAAATTCAGTGGCTTAAAATAATCATTTATAATCTCTCAGGGTTTCTGGGGGCGGGAATTCAGTAAGGCATAGTAGGGGCAGTATGTCTTTTCCCTAGGCTATCTGAGGCCTCAACTGGAAGACTCCAAAGCAGGGAGTTGGAATTAATTGAAGTCTCATTTACTCTAGTGATGGCTGTGAGCTAGAACTTCTGTTTCTGTTGAAACGTTTACATGTGGCCTCTCCATGCTCCTGGGTTTCTTCACACATAATGACTGGGTTCCAAAGTGAACAACTCAAAAGATAGCCATCTTACACAAATGATAAGAGGCAGGCCAAAAACCAAGTGGACTGTGAGAAAAGCAGACAGAAGGATGATGATAGCTTGGTCTTCATCACACAGCTAAGCTACAAATCAACTAACCATAATGCCTGTCCTACTATGAGACTTTCTATGCGGGATGATTTATTTAAACCAATTTAAGTTTGGCTTTCTGTCACCTGCATTCAAAACTACCTTAATTAAGATAATGCATTTTAACTACCATTGATAGGTATAGGAAAACAAGAAGGGGGGACCATAAATTATAGCACATAATACTACTAGAAAGCGGGAAGGGCATGCTGCATTCAATTGTCTGAAAGCTCTCGATTCTGTATACATGCACGCATATCTTATCATTTTTTTCATCTTATTTTTTAGTGTTATTCATCTATATTTCCATTACAACAGGCAAAACACTGGCTAGAAGTTTTTATAGCACTACCGCTGAGCTACGCATCCCAAAATTTAGTCTTACTGTGCCCTGAAGCCTGATTACTTTCCTGTTTTGTTGGTCACATCCCATCTGGATAGTGAATCCATTCATTACTCAATTAAACTGATTGGAGAGAAAATACTACACCATGTCTATTTTTATGGTCTATGCTGCTATTTGAATTTTCAGTCCAGGTCATTACTAAGTAGCTACAGATTATATTGCTGAGGACTTGCATTATTATTTGTGGTATCCATGTATTTTCAAGGAGGCAGAACTTGTCCCAACAATCTGGTTCCATCCTAAAATTTGATATGCCTAACTTTATAACCAAGTAGTAATTTTTGGAAAATGGGATGTTGTCTATAAGCTGAAATGAGCACAGAGCTAAAATATTAACATTTTAATGTTACTTGATGCTCCTATAAATTCAAAATGGCTCTTCTATTTAAAAAGCAATTTTGTAGATGATTGGAATATTACATTCACAGATGATGCCTCAATGGTTTGTTTTTTTTTCTTTTTTAGCTTTTTAAATTATTTTACTGCAGGACTATGAGTCAGCATACATTGTTATCACACACAATTCAAATTCAGAAACCAAATCTTCAGGTTTAAAGAAATAAATGACTTAAAAGCGAGTTGAAAATTCTTTAAATGACTCGGAGAGTGTCAGGGTGAAAATCTTCTGCCCTTCCTCTGCTTTTTAATTGTATCATAGTTCTTCCCCATAACATTTTGTATTTTGCCTTTTTAAAACAGAAAAATGCACAATGTGCAGTAGGAAATGAGCTTGATCACTAATGAGTAACTATATGAACAGAAGAGGCTAGATCAACCTTCGTGGGGGAAGATAGGGCAGGTAAACAATCAAGAAACACCTTCAATTTCTTCAAACCAAACAAAGGTGATCTGGAGATTCAATTACAATGGAATGCTCTGAATGAACCTGTAAAAATGGGCTATAAAACTAATCATATCTGAGTAATATGAAACCTAATGGTCTCCGTCATCTAGACATTGGGGATCATAATTCAAAAAATAAATAAGAAAAGAAATGAGTGAATAATAAACATCCTTGAAACGAAATTAAAAAAAAAAAAAAAAAGAATGGCGTTTCAAAAGAAGCAGTTAAAGAGGAAAAAAAATGGTTTCTGGCAGCATGCTTTCACCAAACAATCTGGAAAGAACAAATGTTCCAATTATGCACTGAGGTTTGTTTTCTCTGAAGTAGCCTTTCTCTCTCCCCCGAAGCAGGTCCCCTGCGCAGCAACAGGACAACTGTTGCTACAGAAGATGTTTCTATTCCACGGCACAATAAGCAGTTACGTAAGACATTTCTCTCTCTCTCTCAGGCACCTCTCTCCTCTTTCTTCCTGAAAATGTCTTTTAGTCATTTCCCCCCTCCTTTCTCTTTGCTCCAGAAAGGAGCAACACGACCAGAAAAAAATCGCATCAACATTCTGAATGAAGTGTTCAGTGCCTGGTAGGAATAAGATGGAGCAAAAGAAAATATGTGACAAGCTTACGGGGAATGCCAGAGCGCTAAACGATGCCTGAAAGGCAAATAACGCAAGAGCAGCCTTTGTGTTGACCGTGAAGGTAAGGACGCCCAAAATGCGGACGGACGATGGATTTCTGAGGAGGGCTAATAGAGCTGCCACCTCTTTTTTCTCCTTTGATCAACACAGTCACTGCTGTTCTCTTATTCTGCATGCTCATATCTTCTTCATACTTAACAGATAAGCAGCAAAAGGAGGAGGCAAGCAAAAGGTCTGTCATTAACACGATGGTACTTCTTACTGCAAAATTAATCCAAATTAAATTTATTTGGCAACAATTAGCCTGACCCATGTTGCCTATCTTGGTTTCTCACGTCATCACTCCTCTCTCTGGCCTCCCTGCTGGGGCCCTCCTTCCCATGCATATACTTCATATCCTTTTCCTTCTTGCCTGTAGGTCTGGACCGACTGTTCCTTTCCCCCCCAGTCCACAAGGTAACTCCTCCTCAAGCCTCAACTGAGCCCTACCTTACAGTTTCTTCAAGACTCGAAGCGAAACTTGTCTTAAGCAGACTTCTCCTACCCATCCAACATCACAGTGTAGATTTCCCCACTTCTTTTTTTTTTTTTAGATTTTTATTTATTTATTTTAGAGAAGGGGGAGGGGCAGGTGGAGAGAAAGAATTTCAAGCAGACTCCACACTGAGTGTGGAGCCCAACGTAGGGCTTGATCTCACAACCCTGAGATCATGACCTGAGCCAAAATCAACAGTTGGATGCTTAACCAACGGTGTCACCCAGGTGCCCCTAGATTGCCCTACTTCTAAGTGATATTATGTCTCTAGCGTACTTGGCATAATGTCTGGCTTCAACGAATTCGTTTTTATTGTGATAACTTTGAATTCTTTCAGATACTACTTTGACAATTTTACTGTCCAACGTAGAATATCATAAAGATCACCTCCAAGTTAAATATTTCAAACACCCAGTTTTCTCCTCATCCTTATAGTTTTTATCTTCTCCTGCTAAGCAAATGTAGAATGTTTTTTTTTTTAAGATTTTATTTATTTATTTCGCAGAGGGAGAGAGATCACAAGTAGGCAGAGAGGCAGGCAGAGGGAGAAGGGGAAGCAGGCTCCCTGCTGAGCAGAGAGCCTGATGCGGGGCTCGATCCCAGGACCCTGAAATCATGACCTGAGCCGAAGGCAGAGGTTTTAACCCACTGAGCCACTCAGGCGCCCCTGCAAATGTAGAATGTTTAAGTGTTACTTGATGAATTGAGTTTTGGAGGCTTATTGTTATTTTTGTAAACTTTTTTAAATTGTAAACAAATGTGTATCTTCTTATAAATTTGTCAAATCAATTCTATCAATAAAATAGACAAGTGGTTAACTTAGATTCTATCTCTCTACATGATATGCAAAATTATGGGGCACCTGGGTGGCTCAGTTACTTAAGTGTTTGCCTTCAGCTCAGGTCCTGATCTCAGGATCCTGGGATTGAGCCCCATGTTTGGCTCCCTTCTCAGTGGGAAGTCTGCTTCTCCCTCTGCCCCTCACCTTCCACCCTCCCCTCCCCCTCATGCTCCTGTTCTCTCTGTCTCTCTCACTGTCAAATAAATAAATTAAAAATTTTTTTAAAAATAAAATTGAATGCCCTAAGGGTCTCTACCCACCCTATTTTCCTGCAAGTCAATCAGTCAAATGTTTAATGCAAATGGCTTCTGTAGTGAATGACCTTGGTAATTTGACTTTCCTTCTAAATGAAAGATCATCTCTCCTTTCCAGGGAGTACACTGTTTGCCTAAAGATCTAATGATTTCTGACACAGTTAACTTTCATTCCTTGTCTTCCCTTTGAATTTCAAAAACCTAATTAAGGTTCTTTAACTTGTTTTCATTAGTAGGCAAGGTTATTTAGGGACAAATTGAGAAACACACTAAAAGGCTTTGTCATCTTTAGAAAGGTTTTTTTTTTCTCTCTCCCTCTCTTCTAAACTCTATTTTCCTGGAGAAAAGTGAGCAGCTGTTGGGCTGGCTGTCTACTACCATGATGTTGATGAAGAAACCATACCTTCCTAGGCATAACTAAATAGGTCTGAGAAATTTCTGGACACACTAGCAGATGACTGGGATGATATATGAGATTGGAGGGGTCTCTGAAGCTTTTCTACCATGGATGACTTGTTCAAAGTTTGGATACAGTACAGTATATTTATTAATAAGCCTGAAATAGCAATCTCACCTGTTGGGCCTTCACCTAGGATGAGAATTGTATCTTCCTAAACATCCGTTCACATCCAGCTGCTCTATTCTCTCAGTCTCTGTCTTGGCAGATGGCTATAACTTACAGCACAGCATAGTAACTTACAGTAGAGTGACTTTTCAGCACATATCATCTAAGCCCCCATCTCAGGCTGAACTTTTTCTTTTTCAGCTAATGCGCTTCTCTTGAATAATCTATGTAGATAAACTAGTGGTTTCCTTTGTCTTTTCCTTTCTCCCCAGCCTCCACCTTTTCCTCCACACATACATTCTCATTTAGACAAATAACTTCCTACTTATCTATAATTTCTAGATCAAATATCCTTACTCATAAAAAATCTTCCAAGAACTCTGAATTCAAATTATTACAAATAGCTGAGGGTAGTCTGGGACAGGCTCCAGTGAATTGAGTCTTATCCCAAAGTTCCCCTCTATCATATTCCTGTAAAACTGACACCCCTAAGACAGAACATAAATATAATCTTACAAAAATATTCTTACAGCAGATTTCAACCTTTTACCACCATTTACAACCCATCTAGGAGAACATCACAATATTTTTCTTTGATGGTCTAATTCATAGACTCGCAGAATCTTAGCCCTATGGGGGAGAGACATTGAGTGAGGTATCTACGTCCTCCACCTTTCTCAGAGAGAGACTGTAATTCGAGCAGAGTGACTTCTCAGGGTCAGACTACTGGTTAGTGTAGATATGGGACCAGGATTTGAGTCTTCTGACTATAGCCCAATGCTCTTACCGCTATTTTGTTAAGTTGACAATATTTCAATAAAAGAAGGAGTGGAGTAAAATAAATTACATTCTGCTTAAAAATTCCTCCAACACATAGCATCATCCCTGGAAAAGAGAAACAAATGCCTAGATGTAAATAAACCTAAGTCACAATTTCCAGAAACGCACATAATGTAAACCACTGCCAAGGTTACCATCCATGTTGGGAAAAACAAACAACAAAAACCACATATTGTGGAAATCCGCAAAATGTCAAGCATCCCCTGATGGAGGAGTGTGAGATAATTACTGATAAATTGCCGAGGACTCTGAAGCAGCTTGAGGTCAAATATAACCCTGAAAACAAGTGCTTGAACATACACCCCGAGATGAGACCCTCCTCTATATCTTGAAGAGGGAAAATGGTAGATACTTAGCACGAATGCCCTGTGGTCTGATAAGACAAAATCTCCTCAACATCTTACTCATAAAAGAGAATCAAATTAAAACTATAATGTGTCTGTTCTGTCTTCTGCTCCCCTGCCCACATCCCAGGGTATAGCCATTTGCTCTTCATAGCCCTGTTGGGAGAAGTTTCCTTAGCTGCCCCTTTCAAAAGAACTAAAGCATTCACCTCTCCTTTTCCTCCTCCTCCTCCTCCCCATCCCTCCTGTGCAACCCCCACCCCTCCCACCCCTCATCCTTCTCATCCCCTTCCTCCTCCTCCTCCTGCTTCTGCCTAAGTGTTCAGGATCTTCTGGTAAGAACTTAGTCTTCTTTCTTCTAGCATCAGAGAATAGGTTGACTGGTGGTAGGGAAGAAGGGATTTGTGCCATTTCCCCTCATATGTGAGAGCCTGGGATAGGGATCAAATAGAATCCTAGATTTCTGCCCTCGCATAATCTGGGGAGATATTAAATCTCTCCAAGTTACTTTGAAAAAAAGGAGGTTGAATCAGCTAATCTTTGAGATCTAAAATCAGTGCTTTCTCCCTTCCTTTCCTCCTGTCCTTTGAGCCTCCTTCCCCCACTTCCTCCTCCCTCCCTCTTCTCTCTCTCTCTCCTCTTCTCTTTTTATTTCTAGCCCCTTTGGATTACAAGAAGCTCAGTCTATAATTATGGATGGGCTTTTTTTTACAACTGTTGCCTTCAAAGAACAATAGACTTGACAACAGAATGATAACTTGGGCACCATCATTTTCAGGTTCAGAATGGTAAAATAAGTGAAATTTTATAGAAACATGATAGGTGGGGAAGTTTGAATGCCAACTTCTCCCTTCACCTATTGCATCAGCAAGGTCGACCACTATTGAATGTTTTGATCCTCAGCTTCCTAATTCGTGAACTGGGGAAAATGTCAATTCATCTGGGCTTTTTGTGAAGTATCAAAGATCTGGAACGTAGTATGCATTTAATAACTTAGAGTAGCACTCAATAAATCACAGCAATTATTAATATTATTTGTCCTAAGAATATTCATTTTACACAAACCTGAGGCATAGAGGAAGTATAACAATGAAAAAATAGAACTTTTTTTTAATATATGGCTGATAGAAATCTGTCAGAAATTCTGTGTCACAATTCTGTTGGTCAGAATGTCTACAAAATATTCAGGCCTCCAGCACACACACACACACGCACATACACATCCTTAACACCGAGCCAGGTTTCCAATTCCCCATCAATAATACTTACAGCACCCAGCAGCATTATCAAACCGTATGACAAGTGTGTCTAAAAGAAAATGGCAATTACATTCTTCTTGTATCTATGCCATTCTCAGAGTATGGTGCTCTGCAGATGGACTTAGGAGATGGCACCAAGGCAACCCAAGTTTCGGCCATCGACCCCTCAAGAGATCCAGAATGCCAAATAAACATCTTCCACCCCCTTCTTCTCCTGCCTCACTCAGAAATCTCCCTCTGTGAATCCTAATTCCATTGCCTTGTGGTATGGGGGGGAAGCAAGTTTAGCAGGAGACCCAAATCAGCAATTAATCTTTCCTCAAAAAAAAAAAAAAAAATTTTTCCTCCAGCATATTTTTCATGCTATACAATATATATGAGTTTCTTTTGCCCTGACATTTCATTTTGTGGAGTAAGCAACATCTGAAAAATCTATACATATGGGACAGGCTCTTTTTCATCTCCTGGAAAAATCAAGTGAGGAATTTTAACCTATCCAATATTATTTCAGCAGAAGCACTGAGGTAGAAAAGAAAAGCCTTAGGGTAAAAACAAGAGTCCCGTGTACCATTCATAACTATGTGGCTTTGAGTCGGCCTCTCTGAGACACTACCAGATTTATGAGGCCTGTCACCCACAATCCTTCCTGAAGGAAAATGCCCCCTAGCCTCTATGGCATAAATGACCACATTTGTACCATGTGACCCACAGCCAGTTGATCAGGAATTGTGTCCTTAAAAAATATGACAATCCATCCACAGACTGGATTTAGGTCTTTGACCTTGATGGGAAGAGATGACCCAAATAATCAAATTCCAGTCTTCAAAATTTGGCATTAGGAAACCCAGAGTCGAAGGAGCTATAAATAGGAGGAGGAGCTAAAAGAGGCATCAGGACAGAGAGGGGCCAGAGAGAACACAGCAAGGTCATGTCATATGAAGTTGATATCTTCAGGGAGCAGAAACTGCAAGGAAGCAGTGAAAGTGTAAAGTCACCAGGTCGATGGAAGAGAAGAGAGGAGACATGCAGAAAGAGACAGAGACTCATTCCTTCTTTACGTAGCTTCTTCCTCCCTGCACCCTTCCAGGGAAGCCTTCTGGTTAATGCCTCAGCTCATTCCTCCCACTATGCACCTCATCCTCTATTTGCTTTCCCAGACAGGTCCCACTTTGGCATGGCTTTGGATCCTCCTCAGTCATGAGCAGTCCTGGTGCTATGTCCCGGGCTCTGTGGGCCATGTGCCTTTCCAGGTGAACGTCCAGGGGTGAGACTAACATGTGACATTTGATGTACAATGATGCAAAGCATGGAAAGGGAGACAAAATCCTGAGGAAGGAGCCAATGCAAACTTTATAGACTGAATACAATCTGGGCATTGCCATGATTTTTGAAAACCATTTGCAGAGCTGAAATAGTTTTTCACATATAGAGCATTATTAGAAGTGTCCTTACTAGCCCTTTCCAGGCTGAGTCATTCTCACAGCTTTAACTTTCTTTCTTAGGTCTGTTTCCAGTTCTAATTATGGTCATTCTCCAAGTTCAGTTCTAGACCTTGGAATCTGAGAGAAGTTGGCCTAATCTTTTGCTTCATGCTATGTTCTTCACTGATAAATTGATAGAATGGGTAGAGAAATCTCAGGTCTCCTACAGTTCTAACAACCATGATACTACAAGCTAAGATATACTAATTATCAGCTTCTTAACTGAAAAAACAAGAAAAGAGAAAAAGACATTTTGTTTTAGGATCCGTGCTCCAAAGTTCTGGGAGAAGCTTCTTACTGGAGTAGGAGTTTGAAGAAACTTGAGGATTTTTTATTATATTTCCAGATTTTGTTAAGTATGACTAAAATAAGGTATACTCATCCAGAAAAATATATGTGAAAAGGAGGCCTTGACAATTTTAAGGGGTTTTTAGGGCCTAAGATATGGCATTACGAACCCTAACATCTTATAAATATGGTCTCCAAAATCTGCCACTCCTCCCACAGGTATATTCAACAATTATGGATAATCTCAAAGATAAAGAAGATCAATACTTCCTGTTTTAGAATTTAGATCAGGAAACCAAATTTTCATAGGTAAAGGGATTAATAAGCTGCTTAAAGATGCTAACTAATCGGGTGAATCAAACTGACCAAACACAATAGAGCCATGCTGAAATATTCAGTCACAGGGAGAAAAAGAAAAATGGTCAAACATAAGATTAAAAAACACAAATACTTGTGAGGCCTATTTAAGAGTTTTTTTCCCCTGGGGACTATCTCCAGGTTTACTGTCCACTCAAATGTTGAGAAGCCCGGAGTGAGACTATGCCTTCACACAGTGAAGGATGTCTGCTCACTCCAGCCGGCCAACATGTGTGAAGAGAAATTCTGTGTAGGCTAAGACTAAGCATTCAGATAGCTGCAGAATCTGGCCTGTGCACCTGAATGGAGTGGGAGGGAACCCTTAGTGCGGACAAGTCCACAAAAACAGGAAAGCCACATATTTTTCGATGGCGGCCATGTAACACTTAATGGTAGTGACCAGTTCACACGATCCCAAACAGAGGACACGCAGAACAACGCAAATTTACATCTATGTTCACGTTTAGGAAATAAACTCGTTTATTCTAATCTACTTAAGGAAAAGCATGTCTCAACTCCGTCTTTGTCCTGCAGAGCAGAGCAGACCACCTCTGTGCAGAAATAAGAATTGGCAACACAGAGGAGACATTTTTCAGGAACTCTCAGTGTATAAATGTCAAATCAAATTAGGTTCGTACTTTCCCCTTCACCGAAATATAATTCAAAGAGAGTTTTATGAGGCAAATTCACTGGAAAGCCCAGGTCTCTTCATCTCTGCCAAACTCTGAGTGCAGCAATGGCAGCACTATCGTTCTAGTAAGAAAACACTGTATCTTGAGGACAGGAACTGGAGCTGATATAAAATTTCAATATGTTCATCTTGCTTAATACAGTGATATCTTGAGAGAACACACAATAAATAACACTTGGAAGTGGCCCTGTTCTGTGCCAAGCTAACCAGAAGGAAAATGTGCTCTAAGCTTAGCTATAAACCATTAGTCTTCCAAATAAGTCTCTGGCTCTACGATTTTCAGTACACTTTGCTTATGGTTGTATTTGTTGCCTTTGTTGTATATTTTATGTTTGCTTCTTTTTTGTAAGTGTTACCATATGTATGATCTTTCAAGATTAACTGCCAGCCTCACTGCAAGTAGTTCAAATATATGCTTCACGTTGATCAGAATATCTCAATTAATGGAATAAGGTGACTCACTAAAGATTTTCTTGTTCACACGCACACAAATGACTAAAGGGATTAATTAATGACTAAGGATAATCCTTATTTGACCAATAAGTTAGCTGAGCAATTCCCCAGAGGCTTAGAGCCACTTTGAGAAACTCAAACCATCTAACTACCTACAAAATGAACTCATTAACCTTATGAAATTGCAGTAAAGCCCACTAATGTTCCTTAAACATAGCATTGACTCCAGTCCTCACTTCTGGTAAATGCTGTTCAAGCAATGCCTACATGGAAGAAGGGCTGGAAATCTTTATTTCGACAGACATTAAAAGAACCCCCTTGGCATACGTAATTCCAAATAAAAAACATCTTATTTCCCTGTCAGAGTATTATCCACTGAAGGGAACTTAAGCTTAGTACAGTTAATGTAACTTCTCCCTCTGAGTTATAAGGAAAAGCCAGGTCCAAATCTCTGTTGTCATTCTCTGTGACAACTCAGATTTGAGTCAGGCAACACTCAAGGATGCTGCAAGGGCCACACCCTGAACTAGTTCTGGAACATCACAGAATCAGAGCATCTTCAAGTGGTGGAGACTCAGATGTCATCTCAATCCATCTTGCTGCATGGAACTAGCTCTTTCTAATAACCCTCAGAAGAGGAAGAGAGTCATCAAGCCTAGTCAAGAATTCAGTGGTGACATACTCCTTGGCCATTTATACCATCACTGCATAACTCCAGCTTGAGGAAACTTTTCTATATGTGCTTGCTATCTTAGACCCAGCAAATGACCTTTGCTATCTACACATTACGTTGCCAGGGACTTAGTAAAAACCTTCTATCTGCACATGGCATCTTGTATTTCCTCACCCCCATTCACCTAGTCTGGGTAAAAGTGCTACACTCTTAACTTTCCTGGAACTTTCCTGGTTCTCTAAACCCGTGACTCAGTTCACAGCTGCTGATACTCACTTCAGACCCAGCTTGCTCTGATGACCATTTAGACAGGCCTCTCTCTGGCTTTACATAGCTCTCAAACTGTAGGCAAGATGTTGTCTCACCTTCTGCCAGCTTCCTCCTCCGCCTACTCTGACCAGCTCTCCCTCCAAGGAGGCAGAATCAGATCATGGAGAGCTGAACCTCCCTGAAACTTCTGCTCACAGGTACCCATTCTGCACTCTGTGATCAAATGACAAATAAGATTTGGTTATAAGAAACAGTTCAGGATATTCACATGTAAAAGAATGACACTTGACCTCTGAACCACTCATAAAAATTCACTCAAAATGAATTAAAAACTTAAACGTAAGACCTGAAACCATGAAACTCCCAGAAAAAGCATAGGTATGAAGCTCCTTGACATGAGTCTTTTTTTTTTTTTTTTTTTTTTTTTTATGTTATAAAGATTTATTAATTATATCAGTGTGATATTGATACAAGGAAAGGACAGATTATAAAACTGAGAATTAGATTCAACTAAAAAGAATTTAGAATGTGATAAAAATAACCTTGACATGAGTCTTGATGAATTTTTTGGAAATCATACCTAAAGCACAAGCAACAAAATAAAAAATGAATAAATGGGATTATATCCAACTAAAAGTCTCCTATGGCAGCAAGAGAAATCATCGAGAAAGTGAAAAGCCAACCTAGAGGATGGGAAAATATATTTGTAAACCATATATGTGTGACAAGGGGTTAATATCCAAAATACATTTAAAAATCATATAACTAAATAGCAAAAAACAAGTTATCCAATTAAAAATGGACAAAGGACCTGAATAAACATTTTTCCAAAGAAGACATACAAATAGCCAACAGGTACATAAAAAGATGCTCATTAGAGAAATGCAAACTAAAACCACAATGAGATATCACACCTCGTGCTTGTTAGAACGACCATGACTTAAAAAGACAAGAGGTAACAAATGGCATGAACGTGGAGAAAAGGGAACCCTCATACACTTTTGGTGGGAATGGAAATCAATACAGCCACCAAGGAAAGCAGTACGGAGGCTCCTCAAAAAAATGAAAATAGAACTCCCATATGATCTGGTAATTGCACTTTTGGGAAAATATGCAAAGGAAACAAAAACACTAACTCGAAAAGATACCAGCACCCCTTGTTTATAGCAGCATTATTTACAGCAATCAAGACATGGAAACAACCTAAGTGTCCATCGATGGACAAATGAATAAACAAGCTGTGGTACATGTTTATATACCACACCCACACACACACAACAGAATATTATTCAGCCAGAAGAAAAATGAGGAAATCCTACCATTTGCAACAACATGGATGAAACCTGAAGGAGTTACGTGCTAAGTGAAATAAGTTGGACAAAGAAACAAACACCAGAAGATCTTGCTTACAGGGAGAATCTAATTAAAAAAGAAAAAAAAAAAAAAAAACCCACCAAATTCCTAGAAAAAGAGATCAGATCTGTTGTTACTAGAGCTGGGGGGGTGGGGAGATGGAACTGGAGGAACGTGGGTCAAAGGTACAAGCTTCCTGTTATAAGATAAATAAGCACTAGGGATATAAAGTACAGCACGATGGCTGTCACTAACACTGCTGCTGTGTGGCATATAGGAAAGGTATTAAGAGAGTAGAACCTAGGGCGCCTGGGTGGCTCAGTCGGTTAAGCGTCTGCCTTCAGCTCACGTCATGATCTCAGGGTCCTGGGATCGAATCCCACATCAGGCTCCCTGCTCACTGGGAGCCTGCTTCTCCCTCTGCCTCAGAAGCTCCCCCTGCTTGTGTGCTTTCTCTCTCTCTCTCTGTCAAAGAAATAAATAAAATCTTTAAAAAGAAGAGAAAGAGTTGAACCTAGCGGTGCCTGGGTTGCTCAGTCGGTTGAGCCCTTGGCTCAGGTTGTGATCTCACGGTTGTGAGACCCACATCGGTCTCCACACTCAGGACAGAGTTGGCTTGGGATTCTCTCCCCTCTGCACCTCCCCCCACTCTCTCTTAAATAAATAAGTAAATCTTTAAAAAAAGAGAGAGGAAGTAGATCCTAAGAGCTCTCATCACGAGGAAGATTTATTCCTTTTCTTTTTATTGTATCTGTACGAGGTGATGGATGTTAACTAAACCTACCGCTGTAATCGCTTCACAATGTATGTGAATCCAGCCATCATGCCATAGGCCTTAAACTCATATAGAGTGATGTGTGCCAATTATTTCTCTGTAAAACTGGAAAAAATTAAAAATTAAAAAGCACTTCACAGTTTACCAAAACAGGAAGCGAAGGCCTCTGTGAACAAGAGGTATTATAGTTCAGAGTCCCCCCGACATCTCAAGACTAGAGACCCAGGCAAGGAGAAAGGACCCGGCTAGCATCCCCCCTCAGCACCGCCTCTCCCGTTCAAGGCATGCCTCCTGGGCTTCATCCTGAGCCATCTCACCAGCCCGTTTGGAATTTGCTTCCTTGGTTATTCCCTCTCTCCTATATCTGTGATTCTCTTCGGCAGTCATGCGTGAGCCCTCTCTCCTTCAGACCTCACACAGACTCCACCAGCCAGAAGTGCCTGCTCTACTAAGTGTATTTTTTCATCATTTCCTCTCCAGTTCTGCCACTACGGGATACGTTCCCTCTTGTCTCCAGCTTGTTGGTCTCAAAACCATGTAGCCAGAGAGAGTTTTCTCTAATGTGAAACTGGCCATATTCTCTCCCACTCGTCGTTTTCAGGGATTCCTGGGGCCTTAGCAGAGAGTCTAAACTCTTCAGCATGATAGACAAGGACTCCGCATCTAGCCTCAGAGGACCTTGCCCGCCACACATCCCATCATTTCCTCTCACTCTCTACTCTAGCTAAAACCAAGTTGTTTATCCTTTCCTGCACAATGCAAACTGGGGGCTTTCCTTCTGTGTCTTTGTTCTCCCTATCCTCTCCACTTAGAATGCTCTTTACCCACCTCCTCACTCCTGACCCGAATATTTCTTCTGCATTCTCCAAAACTTCGCTTGAACACCACCTCCTCCTGGGAGTCTTTTCTAGAACCCTTAATCCTGAAGAAGTTTGTTGGCTTTTGATACCCAGTGCCTCTCGCTAACAGTCTCATGTTGACCACAACTGTCCACTTCAGTGTCTACAAGCCCCGAGGGGCAGGGCATGTATTCTCCGTCTCTGAATCCATTGCGCCTGGTGCAGAGCCTGGTACATAACAGCAATACTTAAAATGTTTACTAAACAAACGGCTGAACAAATTTTAAAGAGATAGGACATATAAGCAAATATATGAGAATAAATGGTTTCACAGTCAAGGGCAAAACAGAAAGTTTCTAGTAAGTGTTATGAAGATTGAATTGATGGCACTGTATAAGCAGGAAACCCTTGTGGGAATAGCTTAGACTCAGAGTCCCAAAGGTGGCTCGTATTGAAAAGAGGATATATTACATTTAGATCAGAGTAGTTAGCGAGTTCAGGCCCCCTGGCAAAGCAAACTGTACTGAGGAGTCACCACTACTCTCTAAGTACAGCAGTTAGAGAATAAGAGTGAGGCAGGACAACAAAATAACATTATCTTCACATGATTTGTAAAATAAATCTCCATTCAACCTCTAGCAAGCAGGAGCCACTAGGAAGAGAGGACGGGTCTCTTATTAGCCCCTCAGCAGAGAAAAAAAATACCTTCTAGACCAAGACTAGTACCCAGAAGAGCCAAACCCTCTGGGAAAACATGGAGAAGCCCTTATTTTAGGCATGCAGAAGGAACTGAGCTCCTGTATCCACACACCCCCCCCAACACTAAATATGCCCTTGGATTTCAACTCTGACCACATAATTAAGAGTGCTTTTGGAACTGGAAAGAGTACTATGATATGGCTTCTGCATTCACCTTGTTTAGAATGTACTTGGGTGAGGCATGATAGGCAAAAACAACGTAATTAGAGAATAAGAGATAATGTGATAGAACATGGAAATAAAATCTACAACTAAATAGTAAAAGGTTATCACAAACTATTTAGTAACCCAAGTGACGCATGAATTCTATTCTCTCTCTCTCTCTCTCTCTCTCTCTCTCCCTGTCTATTTTTTATTGCTCTTCCACTTTTCTTCTCTTTGCAGATAAAGACAGACAGAAAGTGACGGATTATGAGACTGTGGATTTGGGACTCTATCAGAGATTTGTTGTCTAAATCTTGAAACTTCCTGTAGCACATATACCCACAGATATACAAACAATATCGTTATTTCAGTAATCATAACCTTTAAATGTCTTGAATTGTGTCCCCCCAAATCATTATTTATACCATAGGAGCCTCAATAGCTATCTTCAAAAGACCAATATGGACAATTACTTATATTTATGTCCTATGTAGTGAGTTGAATAATGCTCCCTACCCCCCAAAAATATTGTCTACCCAGAACCCATTTATGTGACCTAATTTGGAAAAAAGGTCTTTGCAGTTGTACTTTAGCTAAGGATCTAGATAAGGCCATATCAACCACTGAAGTGAACACTAAATCCAATGATAAGTGTCCTTATAAAGAGAAGGGGAGAAACACAGAGAGAAGAAGATATGAAGACAGAGGCAGAGATCTGAGTGACGTGTCTCCAAGTCAGGGACTACCAAGGATTGCCCACAGCCAACAGAAATTCGGAGAAAGTCATGGATTGGATTCTCCCTCAGAGAGAAAAGAACTGTTACTAAGAAAATGAGAAAACAGTAGTTTCTGCCAGGCTAGTGGGGCTTGGAAAGCAAAACATAGAGCCCTGAGGGGTCAGAATTCTTTGGAGAAGAGCGAAGTAGAGGACTGAATCCAACATACTGCCAGTTTTCCCCTTAAGACGTTTGTTGAATACTAAGTGTTGATGTTAAATGGGCAGGAGGCTAAAAACCCAAGCAGAAAAACTCCCAAAACGGAGTCGAATTTTCAGCAGGACAGGGTCTGAGAGGATAAGGATTAGAGTTCTAGACACACCAGGTAAAAACAAACAGATTTTCACATGAACCCCTAGGATGCTTACCCTAGGAGCAGAGGCATACTGAGGTAGAGCCTTGTCAGAACCATAACTCAACCTTGACACAGCTCAGTCCATGACTGAATTGGATTAAGGTACTCAGCCTTTATTTTATCTACCTAGCAACGGAAAGAGCCAAGCTTCTTTCAAAAAAAGATAACATTATCCAGACTCTCCACAATTTTTCATGTACAACATCTGGCATTGACTCAAAATTTATCAGGCATACCATGAATCACAAAAAAATGACATAAGAGAGAGTGTGTGGGGGCGGGAGACCATAGAAAGAGATCTACCAGTGACTCAGATCTTTTATAGACAGGGCTTTAACATAGCTATGATTAAAATATTTAGATGAATAAGCTGGTGTTCTTTGTCATTTTTCTTTTTCTTTTTTCTTTTTTTATTTAGGTGTTGTTTATTTCATCTGCTAATCCACTGTTCAATTAAATATTGCTCCCAGTCTCAAGAATTCCTAAAATTGACTTTTTATACCTACAATTTTATGAAGTTTCAACTATCAGATAGTCAGAAGCCTGTGGAAAGGGGAAATACATTAATTTTGTACTTTTAAGGAGAAATAAATGAAAGAAAATTTTTATCATTGTGCCTGTGTTTCTGTCTGTGGGTTTTGAAGGCTTTGAGAACTTTTTTTTTGTAGACACATTGGTTTTCTTATTCATTATTGCTGAGTTTATTGTTAGTTATTGCTTAGTACATGCTTGGGATTTTGAAGGCCCATAGTGAAACTGCATTATTGATTTCTGACATTTTTATCTATAATTACATACTGGATTATAAAACAGATGTTTTTGAGCTTTTGTAACTTCTTTAAAAAGTGTCTATTCTTGGTCAAGCATCAACAATAAATAGACTCCATGTTCAAGGCAAGCTGGTAATTTACCCTTAAAAATAATTTGAATACAAGACATTCAGAATAACTCTTTTTGTTTATGCAATAAATCACAAACATTTGTTATTGCCTTCATTATATAAATGTAATTTGGATAAATTGAGCATTAATTTCTACAACCTAAGCAGTGGACTCAGTTTATCTTCAAAAGACTTGGTAAAGACCCAGAAACAGTAGTGACAGAGTGGACCATGAGAATATCACCACTTGGTAGATACTAAGGAATAGTCGGGATTAGCTCTCAAGGAGTGGATTATTTTCTTTTGGAATATTCCAGGTATTTGGAAATTTTGAAATTCATTTGGAACAATTAAGTCTAAGATTATGCCTGAATTATACTATGGTCCTGATGAAATATTTGTGAGGTGCATATAGCCATCAGGAGGAATATGAGGAAGAAGAAATAGACTAGAAATGGAGTTCTGTGTCTTCTTTTCAGCTTTGTACTTCTGAAATCGCTTAGACCCCTCTGGGAGAACCCTTTTCATGTCTTCTCCATGTCTCTGCTTTTTCTCTCACTTTTTCCTTGCAGTAACATTCTCTAGAGACAATCAAGCACTGAGAGCAATTTAATGCCACCTTCTTTTTCTGGCAAGTTTCTCAGAATGAAACAGCAGCCTTTCTAGGCACATGAGTATAACATGGTGCCCTGGCCATCATTCCCAAGGCTCTACAAATCTTGAAGGCAGTGATAGAACAGGAAATAATTGTTCCAAAGCTGCACAGAGCGTTAGTTTTAAAAGAGGTAGAAATGTGACCACTCTTTCGGGGCAAGCTTCTTTATTTGTTCAGAGAAAACTAACAAAATAGACTCTAACTACAATGCAAAGGTAAGTTTCCACTTGGAGAAAACAGAACCATTAATCTGATTGCAGAAGTTTTAGATGGTTTAGTGATAGAAATTTTTTTGTACAGTTGAATCAGGTGTATATTTCTATGGGGTTTTGTTTCTAAGAAGAAATGCTTATTTTCTAAGTATTGCTTTAGTTATTGCTATGTGGGTATATTATTGTTTGCTCTAGTGAAGGGTACATAGGTATTTATGTATCTTATTTGCATGCTGACAAGAGCCCTAAAGCTGACATAAAATAGACAGCAGGACAAACAGCCAAACCTACTCTTCATCACACACTCTGAGACGCATCATACAAAGGAATGGGACGAGCCCAGGCAAAGCACAACCTAAACTCCCTTAGAGCTGGACTTCTGACCTGGCTGCTCACGTGGCAGCTCAGGGGCTCAGCTGGAAGCTGCCAGTCTCCTTAAAAGCTAGCCCTGGGGTTAGCACATCACTTCTGCGGATCCCTATATGTCAAAGCATTAAAGATCAAACCAGACTGAAAGGAGTGGAGGAATACTCTCCACCTCTCAGTGTGGGATCAACATGACTCTTCAGGAAGAAAAGGCATTAATGATGCCATCTTGGAGACAGTTACCACAGTCTTCAGTGAATGAGCACAAGACTGAATTACTCAGACTGTGAGAAATGAAGTGATGTGCAGCTGAATTTTATGTTATTGGCCTCACTAAAGGGTGAGGTTACAGTGGGTTGGAGATGAGATTATCTCAGAAAGGTGAAGGTATTTCCATCATTGATCAGAAGAGGCTGATCCCGAGACAGAAAACTGAGAATGTGAGCTTTAAACTGGCTCAAAGGGGGAATTTTTCTTTTTCTTTTTCTTTTCTTTTCTTTTCTTTCTTTCTTTCTTTTGTTGTTGTTGTTGTTGTTGTTGTTGTTGTTTTGGTTTGGTTTGGTTTGGTTTGGTTTGGTTTGGTTTGGTTTGGTTTTCATGGCTGTTTGGATTCTGGACTGTAACGGGGGTGCTTAAATTCACTCCAAACACCTGGAATTAGGTTGTGACATGAGATGTGGTGCTAGGTAAAGGAGCTGCATCTGGAGACGAGTCCACGAGAAGGGCCTGTGCAGGACTGCATCACACTGCCCCAAGAGGCTACCTCTCATGTACCAAAAACACAACAGGTATCTTCTTGGAATTGTGCAAGGTAGGGCATGTAGCTTCTGAAATTCGTCCCATCTTGCAGTGGGTGTGAATTATGCTCTGTGTTCCACTATCTTCGGACACTGGAAGCTGTCCCCCTACATCTGCAGGGGAGCTGGAGTGCTCTCTTCCTAGGACAGACACATCAGGCCGGGAAATAGCATCATTCAGACCTGGCAGATGGCAACGGGAAGCAGCAGAACTCATTCTCAGACCCCCAGAAGATACATTCCTGGGGTCTTTAAGAGGTATTTAAGGAAGAACTCCTGTCTGTCCAAGAAAGCACTAGAATGCTTGCTAGCTTGACGGGTGGTATAGAGATGACTCTATAATTATAACATGTATGAGTTTCCTGTGGCTGCTACAATAAGTGACCATAAACCAGGTGACTTCAAACAATATAAATGTATTCTCCCACAGTTCTGGGAGCCAGAAGCCTAAAATAAATGTGCCCCACACCTAGAACTGCCAAAAGCCCCAAGGATAAACGCTGCTGCAGAACATACATTCACCTCCCTTTTTCCTGACATTTCATCCCCTTAAATATTGATTGCCTTGGAAGCTCTCCAATGCCTTTAAATGCTTTTTTTTTTTTTTTAATCTGGCTTTTCTAAATCCCTTAACCCTTTTTGAGAGCACTGATCTGCTGTAAGCACTCACTCATACCTGGAAACAGAAGCTCAAGGTCTTTGAACAACACACAGAAAAGGAAAGAAGCAAAAGCACAGGGGTACAGTCCCACAAATAATAGCAGAACTGAAAATGCATACAATAAAGTATCACATTATGCCAAATTAGAATATGGACTTAATGTTTCATGATCAGGAAGTTAGGTCAAATCAGGAGTTCTTGTGCCTTGCCGGAAAAGAGTATGAACTGCTACAGCCATTCTGGAAAGCAACCTGGCTTATTCCTAGTGAGACTGTGAATGCCTTGTGACCCAGTGATTCCATTTCTCGTACGAGTGTGCTTGCCATGGAATTGTTCGCAGTGGGGAACTGGAGGCATCTCAGGTGACACCACTAGGTCAGCGGATAAGTAAATGTGATAGACATACATTCAGTGTGCTATGAGGCAAGCAGAAGTAATGACCTAGACAAAATAGAGCCAACTGATATACAACAGAAACACAAAAATAGAACAAAATGTATAGCCTAAAGCCAAATCAAACACACAAACACACGCACATGCAAACATGTATGACACTACATATTTTAGAAGAACATATATATGTATATGTATATACACACACTTAAAAACACAAGCCTATTAAAGATATAAGCATATTAAAAACAGGTGCCAATGGAAGTGGTTATCAGGAAGGAAGGGCGGAAAATAAAGGAAAATAAAGAGGAAACCCTTACAGAGCGCTTATTATGTGCCTGGCACTGTTCTAGTAGAGCTTTATGTTGACTTACTTAATTCTTTCAACAGCACTGGGATGCAAACACTATTATTATCCTAAGTTTTCAGTTGAGAAAACTGAGTGGTTAAGTAACTTGCTCAAGGTCACACAGCGGGTAAGTGATCAAGTCAACCTGGAACCTAGCAAATCTGGCATGAGAGTCTCCGTGTGCTGCCTCTCCCAGGGCTTTCGATCCACAGCCAAAACTAATGCTGAGGAGTACGACTAGCTCAACTCGCTGCCGCCAAGGTCCCAGAACTTCTCAACCAATGACTCCATGTATTATTAAATGAGAATAACTGGGTAAGGATGATGGCATTGAAGGCTTCAATTTCTTTCTATCAGAAGCTCATCTTTCATGAAAAATATTTTCCTCATTTCCCTTCAGCATGGAGTCCAAACCATTTTAAATGTGTAGTCGATGATATTTGAACAATGTTTGTAATCTCAACAGAAGCATACAGTTTTATGTTGTGTACTTCTTTTATTTTAGAACCAAAGACACGGTCTTTGGCTGGGTCAAGCCTTACATAGAAGCCCGACAGCCCGCCTAGAAAATGGGCACCAAGAACAAAAATGAAAGACGCTTTGGAATTGGAAGTAAATATCAGGGAAATGAAGGTAGAGAGGAATCCAGATAAGTGGACATAGGGTGAGTCCAATACCACTGATTTGCATGCTAGAAGAGGTCCTAAATGCTTCTTAAGTAGGGGGGGCACCTGGGTGGCTCAGTCGGTTAAGCATCTGCCTTCGGCTCTGGTCATGATCTCAGGGTCCTGAGATTGAGCCCCACATAGGGCTCCCTCCTCAGCAGGGAGCCTGCTTCTCCCTCTCCCTCTGCCTGCCTCTCTGCCTACTTGTGATCTCTCTCTCTCTGTCAAATAAATAAAAATCTTTTCAAAAAATGCTTCTTAAGGCAGAGGGTTTAAAAGAGTTGTAATGAAAGTAATTCTGTAGTCCCTGGCCTTGAGAAGACTGCAAGCAGTCCATGGACTAGGAGGCAAGGTGAGAAAGGAGGAGACAGTCACCAGTAATCACTTCTTAGAAGGTGTCTGTTTGCTAATAAAAGCCATGTTTTAAGAAATGAATGCAGGGGCACCTGGGTGGCTCAGACGGTTAAGCGTCCGCCTTGGGCTCAGGTCATGATCTCAGGGTCCTGGGATCGAGCCCCACATCTGGCTCCCTACTCAGTGGGGAGCCTGCTTAAAAAAAAAAAAAAAAAGAAAGAAAGAAATGAATGCAAACAAAGGGTGAAGATGGTGGGGGTAGGAGGGAACGAGGAAGGAGGAGAGCTTGAAGAAGAAAAGAAAGAATGGAGGAGTGAGACATGGGAGAGGAAGGAAGGAAGGAGAGCAAGGGAGAAGAGTGGAAGCAAAGTAAGATGCAAGAGCAGAGGGAACAAATCATCCATTCAGTGTCATAAAAATAAACGTGCCCTTTACAGAGTGGCTGAAAATCTTTTTGAGTCTAGCCCTTGGAGAAATCCTACTAAAGTGAAAATCAGTTGTTTATACTCTCCCTCTGACCCCATCTCCCCACACAAAAACGCATCTTTTCTTCACTGTATTGAGAGCCAGAGCTTGTGTACAGGTTTAACAAAAATGGTACCAGACGTCTTCCCCCGTGTTATTTATATGTGGGTTATCTCACCACATGTGATGTGTGGGCCGTTTTCTTGTTTGCTTTCACATCCAGAGCCTGTCTGCCCCCTCTTGGGCTTTAAATTATAGGCACCTGCCAACCACAGCTTCCATACCCCTTTGCCTATGAGCTTCTGGTTAGTTTGGCCAAGGAAATATGTAGCCAAGGTTAGCGGGAGGTGGGCAGCTGGGAAGAGAAAGAAGCCAGAGTATTTCCCCCCACTACCCTCACTGGAGGCAATGTCTCCAGCGGTGCCTATGCCTCTTCCATGACCTCAGCTCCTGCCAGACACGCGTCCTCTGAGTTTTTGCCTCCAGCCCGGTGGCCTTGGCTCCTGGGCTCTGGTAGCACTATCTCCTCCTATTGTCCCTCCAGCATCTCCAGCACTTCATCTCTAAGTTAGGCTACCTTGCCTTGTTTTCAGCTCCTGCCACATCTCTATATCTAAATCTGCATATTCAGTAGACTTTCCTCTTCTGGAAACAGCCCAGTTTTTCTGCCTAGATCCTGTATGAAACTCTTGCCAAGCATGCTCATACAGTATAGGATAGCACAAAATCCACCCCTCCTGTTTTCAATTCTCTTGGGTGACTGATGGAATAATACCCACTTCCTCCCCAAGTGATCTACACCCTAACCCCAGGAACCTGGGAATGTGTTCTCCTACGTGGTAAAAGGAACTTTGCAGATGTGATGAAGTTAAAGGTCTTGAGATGGGGAGACTATCCTAGATTGTCCAGGTGGACCCAATGTCATCATCAGGCTCCTATAAGGGACAAAGGGCAACAGAGGGTCAGAATGAGATAACATGGAACTAAGGAAGCAGAGGCTGAAGTGATAAGATTGCTGGAGAAGGCCAGAGGCCAAAGAAGACAGACAGCCTCTAGATGGAAAGAAAAGCCGAGAGCACTCAAGGCCCTCCTGGTACCTTGATTTTAGCCCATGAACCCATTTTGGATTCTTGACCTCCAGAACTGTAAGATAATAAATCTCCACTATTTGAAGCCACTAAGTTTGTCCTAGTTTGTTACAACAACAGGAAACTAATACATGCTGCAAGTGTCACCCACCCCAGGAATCAGGAACACTAAAAGAAACTATAGACCCTCCTGGGAGAATCACAAGATCGTGCGTTCACACGAGAGTCAAAATGATAACCCCTTCACCAAGGGCCAAACAGACTTAACACCAGGTCTCAGTGGGCATGAATGTGGAGGTCTTAGTACAAACTAGAGAATGACAGGAATTCACCCAGAACCCATATGGCAAGCAAAACACCTGATCTTTCAAAAAGGGTATGTAATAATATTATTGAAGCCTCCTTTTATCACATTTCAGTGTCCTCTCTATAAGAACACAGGGGAAATTTTCTGAGTTCAGGATCAGAAATAACTATATGATTACTTGATTTTTCTTAATGGGTTCTATGAAACTTGTCCATGTCACACTTCCTATTCCAGTTGGCTGTTAGAAGATTTAAAGCCCAAATTGTGGCCCACTTGTGACAGCAGCATAGGACTTTATAATATGCCTTCTGTGGACTAACCTCGCTTCTGACTCCATGGGTATTTTCCTATATTATTTTCCCTTTACTTGCATTTCTTATTTTAAATGCATTTGCTTTTTATCATATACAGTATAAAAGTAAAATTAACACCCTTAAAAGTACACCAGGCAGATAAAGAGGGAAAGAGTTCTCCAACATAACTCTAGCAGGCCTCCTTCAGCTCTCTGGTCAATAGAATAGCAAAGAACTGCTGGTGTGTATGGCTTTAAAGTTGCAGACACTAGAAAATCCCAGGTTGGGGGTAAGACACTCACAGCAAACGAGTGAACGTACTCAAATGTGGTTCTTAGCATTTATCATATTAGCCTAAGTAATTTTTTTTTTCATTCTTTCCAGAAAAAGAAAGGAACACACACATACTTTAGGACATATCAAGACTGCACATAAAACAGACCCAAGACTGTTCCTTTGGACTCCTCCATATCACTTCTCATCTTAAATGAAATTTTGCAGGCAGGCTTTTATATCTGGGTAAAAATAGCCAAGCCCCAAGCAGCTGCTATTCATAATGATTATTTGAAGATTTATAATATGCAGGATATAATCACTACCCAAATTAACACTATAGAGGAAAGGCATCAGGTAACCGATCTTCAGACCAAAATAACCTGACAGCAGAGAACATAATTGCTTATTTATACAAATGGTCTGTGCACTAAGGCATTCTGTGTAAATAGATCATTATAGTCATTTCCAAGACATTATAATCCATTACGTAAATTAGACATGCTTTACAAGTCCTAATGATATAGTCTCATGACCAAGTATCTCCAGAAACATTTATCCAATTCGTCTCTCAGACTGGCCTAACTTTAAGTGAGGGCATTCGACTGAGAAAGCTATCAAGTGGTTCTATTTTGAGAAAAGGCAAAAGCAGAATCTCAAGGTTCAGGGAGTTGATGCCTTTTTTGTGCTGCTGAGCAATAAATGATTGTTCGGAACCAACCCCTAAATTTAAAGTCGCTAAATTATGACATTTTTAATATCCACAAAATCAGACTATTCTCTTTATTCATTAAGTCTAGCTAATGATTTTCTTCTGAACAGCATGAGTAGGCTTCATCTTCCTTGCTACCATGACTCCCAATTGCCTAAGAATACGAATGCCCAGGCTTTTTCCCAGAACTCTTCTGCCCCCACCCATCGCCCCTTGCCTGGATTATTTTGGTAGTTTCTTATTGAGCTCCTTGCTATCGGTCTCTCTTCCCCTACTCTTTTTTTGCTTGGAAGCAAATGAATCTTCCTTAGGCAAAATTAGCAAGAATACTTTGCCTTTTGACATATGCTTATGCATATTTTCTCACTTAATTATTAGAGCAATCCGTGAAAGACTAAATCATTTCCCTGATCAAATCTGTTCCATGACTCCTCACTGCCTGCCACCCAAGGGACCTTGAGTTTCAGTTTGCCTCAGAGAGTCCCAGCTTATAGCCATTGTTCTGACACAGATCTTAAGAGAACCCACTTTCACTCTCAAAAGTGTCCCAGGTTTGGACGATAATATTGTTGTTGAAATACAAAGTTGAAACTCTTTGGCTGAAGGTTCATAGCAATCCTAAACAGGAGTTGCTCCAGACATAATGTGTTAAACATAAGACTGGGACCCCGGTAAAACTATGGGGCCAACTAACCACTCTGCAACCATTCACCCTAGAAACTTATGGGACAGAGAACACTGAATCAAGGAGCCTACGGCCTGGAAGCCACTTTCCAATTCAGGCAACTCCACCATTTCGGCGAAGAGCAAACGAACACACAACTAACTAGCTGATGACCGAACCAGACACAGGCATTTGTGCCTCCTAACCCCTGACCCAGGGTGTTTTCATTCTGCAAAGAATGTACATAATCAGGAAGTCATGAATCTGAGAGAGACTTTCTCCCCCCATATTAGGAATAAATTTTGGACTGAGCTGTTTATATTCCTCTGTACCTAGCAGTCATGGCAGCATCTAAGAGGCCTCTATGGGGTGAGGGGTGCAATCTGTTCTTGTGAAGCAGTGAAGCTAAATGACTCAGAGAGAAATCACACTCACAACCTCAATTTCATTAACACCACCTGTGCACTAAAGAAAGCAAACCTAAGTATATTTTTAAATAAAAGAGACTGGGGCTTCACTCTCAACTGCCCAAACAAAATTATAAATGGGTCTCTAGCTTCTTTTGTGTACTTGCTTCTTCCCTAGCCCATCGGCTCTGAGCAGGATCTCAGCTCCTTGCCCCTCATTTCTTTTCTGGCCTTCTTGCTTACCTTGAAACTCCCCACCATGAAGAGGAGAGACAGGGACCAAGCCCGAGTCTCCCATCATCCCTGTGCTGTGGCCAGGGCCACACTGGCTGGAAGCGCCACGACAAACAATGGGATACCATAGCCAAGTGACCTCACGGTCTACTGCCTCTTTCTGCTTTGAAATGTTGCATTCCAGCAGCTTCGAGGGAGATCTAGGAAAGGATTACAGGTATGAGGTAGGCTGGGAGTTTGGAGAGAGGGAAGTTGTTGTTAAAGGGGCATAGAGTTTCAGTTTTTGTAAAATGAAAATTTTCTAGACATCTATTGCACTACGACATGCATAGGGTTAACTCTACTGTCCTGTACACTTTAAAAAGTTCGGTGGAGTAAATTTTATGTCACGTGTTTTTAAAAAAAAAACAACAATCATGAGATAAGGGTGCTGGTTAGTTGTATGCGTCAGCGTGGCTAGACTATAGTGCCAGTTGTTCAATCAGGCAATAATCCAGGGGTTGCTGTGAAAGCATTTTGTAGATGTGACTAAATGCACCATTAGCTGACTCTCAGGGAGATGATCCTAGACAGTCCGGGGCCTGATTCAGTCAGCTGCAAGGCCTTACAAGCAGAGCCAAGGGGCGTCTGAGTGGCTCAGTCGAGTGAGCATCCAACTCTTGGTTTTGGCTCAGGTCATGATCTTGGGATCCTGGGATCGAGCCCTGAGTTGGGCTCCATGCTCAGTGTGGAATCCGCTTGGGATTTTCTCTCTCCCTCTCCCTTTGCCCCTTCCCCCTGCACACACATGTGCCCCCCCTAAAATAAATAAATCTAAAAAAAGAAAAAAAAAAAAAGGCAGAACCTAGTCTTCCCTGAGGAAGAAGAAAGTCTACCTGTGGACAGCAGCTTCACCTCAGGTCCGAGAATTCTGGCCTGCTCTTCCTGAGAGCCAGTCATAGGGATTTCAGACAACCCTTAGATTTTGAACTTGCCCCCACAATCCTATAAAGCAATTCCTTGCAAGAAATCTCTTAATCAATAACCCCCACCATTGTTTCTTTGGTTCAAACCTAACTGATAGAGTGAGGCAGGAGAATCCCGGCTTTTTTCCCTTTTGTTATAGTATTATATGGCGGGAGAGGAGGCCATAGACTTCCAACTGACATATATTTCAGGTGTAGCCAGGCCTTCCATCTGGCAGTCAGATCCCAGTGGAAATGGTCCCCTCACTGGGGCTCATTTCTCTCTCTCTTTTCTACGTTCACCTCCGGTCTTTGACACTTGCCCATCACAGCTATATATATGTAAGACTCCACAAAGGATAGGCTCTCTGCAGACTACTGATTCTCAATCTGGGCTTCACTTTTGGATGCCCTGGTAAGCTTTAACAATACTGAGACCCGGCCCCACACTGGACCATATAGACCTGAATGCTGGGGATGGAGCCTGGGCATAGTTTTTTTATAAGTTCCCAGATGACTGTCATGAGCCAAGGTGGACAGGCCCTGGAATTGACTGGCCAGTTGTAACTATAACTCACTTCAATGTCAGCTGAAATCACTCTGCCCTAGATAATCTAGACTTATCTAGATTGAACTTATCTAGATTGAACTCCATTCACCACTTGTGGAAAGTCCAATGTCCTTGCCAAGGTTTCTGCACATTTACTAGGGCACTTAGGGTCCTATGGTAGGGTTACCAGACTCAGTAAATTAAAATACAGGATACCCAGTTCAACAGGAGAATTTTTCAATTTAGTGAAAAAGGCTGAATATAGGCTATTTAGGACATCCTGACAAAATCAATACATGCTTCAGGACAAAATTATGAAACACAAGGGCACGTTCCATGTATACAGAATGACTGGCCATCCTACGACTCACGGACATCCCTCAATGCAAACTCCTTCCCTCACTGAATTGGTTTGATCTGTTAAGGCTACTTGCGATCCAGTATGTTCTGCTGGGACTTTCCCATCTATGAATTCTGATGTACGTCTCACCTTCTGTCCTTACTTTCACTGTTGAGGGTGAAGTGACTTAGGGGGAGCTCTGAGGAGAAAGCGGGGGGTTAATATGGCAGCAGCACAAACAACCAAAAATTTCAAAAATTTGTTCTCTGGGGCTATTGTCACTTCACTATATTGTCTAGTCTTGTTCTCATCCTCTTCTCTTCTCCCTTCTCTCCTCTGTTCTTCCCTCAATCCAAATTCCCATTCTTTTCCACTGAGCAAATTCTCCAATTTCCTTCCCAACTTCTACCTGAAATGCCTTACTGAGATTCAGCTCTCGACAAAGACAGGCCCTTCTTTAGGACTGACACCCTGGAAAGGCACTTATTTTTCACCCAGTTCCATGATTGTGTTCATCTTTCCTATGTCAACAAATATTAATTTGGGGTCCTTTGAGTTTAGAGAGCCATTTTCTGCACCTTCAGTATTCAGCTAGGGAGAGCTGCCTCTGTTTTCCACTCAGTATTGGCCTTCTGGGTGTACTGATATGAGCCAGAAAGACTGGATTGCCTCAAAGTGTCAAGTCTATTAGCCTGACTGGTTAGCTGGAATGTACAGTGTTATGGGCCAACCTTTGGGTTTAATGTGGTTTTTAAACATACGCTAATCATCACCATGACCTGGGCCTGTTAAGAGTACAGTTTCTGAGTCCCAGCCCAGATTTAGAGAATCAGAACCAAGACAGGGTTAATCTGAATGATTAGCCAAGTTTAGGAAACACTGGTCCAAGCACCTTAAGGCCCTGTTAAAATGCAAACAAAGGCATTTCCAATAGGGAAGGGTTAATATCCACTGGCTCAGTTGAAGAGTCCTGGATCAAAGATCCACTGTGTCTCTAATGCTCATTTTCACCCATTCGGGGGCTGGGCCAGAATGACCTCCATGTCCCTCTCAACTCTAGCATCCTAGGATTCTGCAGCACTAGATCTTATAATGGGACCTCTAGACCATGATCCAGGGACCTGACACATGCAAGGGAATAAAGCCGGGAAGAGATCACGTTAAGAGGCCACCAAGTGAGCAGGAAAGCGTAGCCCTGTTAGAAAGGATACTTGAACCTGAAGGTCTTGTGTGCAGAGGGAATACAGCAGGCACTTGGGGGAGAGAGGAATGACTAACAGCCACAGATGGGACCTTCATGACATTAGATCACTGTGCCCCGGGACGGTCTTACTTTATCTCTTCATACACAAGTGATGGCCAGATGTTCCCAATATTTCCGGGGGAGAAGCCGGCCTACTTCCACTCTCAGTAGGAATTGCAGGACGGGTGTTAAAAAAGGGGGAATGTGATCTCACTGAAGCACTAATGGAGCAAGCTGTTTCATTCCCCAAAATACCCCAACTTTCTGCTCAGCAACACATTTAACACACACAAGCAGTTGACTCACGCAGAGGTGCAACATTTAGAAACTGATCCACGGCACTTTTTTAGATGTGCTGTGGAGAGTGTGTGAGATTCAGGCTCAGGCATTCATACAGGGCACAGAAAAGGAAAGGACAGCTTATATGACCCTTATCCATCCTTAAAACAGAAGAGTTGCTCACGACCCAGTGCAGGTTTCCCCTAGTTACTCCATTACTTTGAAATGAATTGACGTCTGAACAAATTTTAATTCAGATTTGAATGCTCCAGATCATTCACGCCATATAAAAAGATAAGCGACAAAATGCCATTTATACCCATTATTCAAATAAAACTGAGATTTTTAAGAAGGAAATCTAGAACACTGATAGGAGTTCCAAAGCAATAGCTACAACTACTCCAAAGAAATGCAATCAAATGATTAAAACCTTGGTAAATAAGGCAACATTTCTGCAATGTTAATTCCACATTAAATAAAATAAAAAATAGGAGAATGGGAGTGCAGTGTGTTGAAAGAAAAACAAGAATGTACCGAGAACCCCTTTTATAAAGAGTTTCCTTAAGGATAAGGTGGCAGAGAGGGAAAAAGGCAAGCTGTGCTCCTCTCTGGGGTTCCTGGCTACCTCAGGTGGAGCCGTGGGACCGGCACACGAAGGTTTATGTCTCAGGAGCCCGGTGGGAGCAGCCAGAACACAGCGAAAGAAGGAGAGAATCGGGAGTCAGAAAGCCCAAACTACACCTGTGTGATCCTGGCCAGGGAGATTGGTTGCTGTGCTTTGTCCTTATTTATAGATTGAGTGTACAATGCCCAGCTCAGGGTACGGTTAAAGAATTAGAAATCCTGCAGAACTCCACGGCATGTAGTAAGCACCTAATAAATAGCAGCCATTCATAGGACCTGAAATCCTCATTATGTTTTATTGTTATTACTGTTTTCTAGAGACTACTGGACACTTGCACATTCTAAATTGTCAGATGTTCTCTGTCTAGGAGCAATTACACGCCTCTAGTGATGTCATCAGACCTGTTTTTGCTAATAAAAACCAACATACGAATGTCAGAATTCTGAAAACTAAGAAACCAAAGTGTCGGATTTTGAAGACAGGAAAGTGAGAAGGAAGAAGAGGGCCTGGGAGGAAGAAGGAAGAAGTATAGGCCTGGGAGGGTTGCTTGGGCAATAGGAAACCAGAATGAGTGCCCTGCATATTCCAGAGGAAGGCCTTCCAAACCGAGATAACTAGGTATTCAGTACAAAATTTGAGTCTCTCACAAATGTGCCTCTAGAGTTTACCTTTCTAAGGACTCTGGAGCCTGGCTGTCCACTTTTAAACCATGGCCCCACCACTTCCTCGCTGTGCAAGCTTGAGCAAGCCCCTTAACTGGCCTGTGATTTGCCTCCTCTGATGTACGCTGAAGAAATGCTAGAATGCGTCTCAGGGGTTATTGTGCCTAGGACGGAGGGATACTGCGTAAAGGGCCAGGATAGTTACTAACATTGTCATTTCCTCAGCCCTGAGTAAGTGGTTTAACTACATTTTTGCATCTATTACTACTATTTTTTATCTTTTTAATTTACTACTCTCATTAACTAAATCTCTCAAAATCACAGGTTAACAAGTCTCATTTTTTTAGTATAGAGGGCTCCTTTTTCCAACCAGTTTTAAAAGTTCACAGACAGCAGAGGTGCCTGGGTGGCTCAGTCAGTTGAATATCCAACTCTTGATCTCAGGTCATGATCTCAGGGTCGTGAAATCGAATCCTTGGTCCAGCTCCATGCTGAGCATGGAAACTACTTCAGATTCTCTCTCTCTCTCCCTTTCCCTCCGGCCCTGTCCCCCTGCTTGGACACATACACTCTCACACTCTCTCAAAAAAAAAAAAAAAAAAAGCTCACACATAACAATTAGTAATAGTTGATTAAAAAAATATTAATTCAATAAATTTTCTTAAAGTAGCATTAGCTACTTATTTTTATAAAAGCAATACTTGCTAATTTTTTTTTATTATTCAACCAATTAAAAAATATAAGAAAATCTGAAACTAATGTAACACTGTATGTTAACTATGCCGGAGTTTTAAAAAATTTTTTTAAGTAAAAGAAATAATAATAGAAGAAAAAAATCCCAATCCCAAAAGTCACTCCAAATCCAAGTATCTAAAATAACAATCACCAAAAATCACATTCACATAAATCTAGGCATATCTCCAATTAGGTAGAGGGACAAATAATTTCAGAAAAATGATTTACACTTGGGAGAGTTTTACAGAGAATTGGGTTGAAAAAGGAGAAAGAAGCAGAGAAGCAGTGAGTCAGGCTGTAAGAATTTGATGAAATCTTTTCCAGAACTCTCTCCTTTTTGTTGTGTGTCATGGCAGCACAGGAATCCAAATCCATCCAGTGGACAAGATGGAGAACTTGACCACATTCGGTTATGATCCCATGAGTCGTAACTCCTCTTCTGGAAGTTCAAATGGATGAAACGCAGAATGCTCTGCCATCCTCCTCAGCCACAAGGGCTGATCCTGACTTCAAAAGGCAACAGCCAAAGAAACTGTAACCTCAGCAGTGACCATCTTGCCAAATAGAGCCAAAAAAATTTAAATCGCTTGAAGTTTAGTTCAAAATAAATATGTTTCTCATCAAAGTGTGTTTTCATAGATCTTCACTGAGGCTGACATTCTTGGCTTGGAAGCACTTGGAGTTTTCTCTCTAAAGACGGCAGGTCCATGAACAGAGGTGAGGAGGCAGGTGGCCATAGAATTTCATGAACCACACTGCTATGGAGATTTAACTACTTTTGACAATCATATGTAAAAGAGAAGGGAGAGAACAGAAGTAGGACATTCAGAACTACCTGTGTACAAACAGACGAATCTCTTCTAACATTTTGGTCCAGAATAAAAAATCAGGTTTCTTTCATTGCATCGCTGTTCATTGCTCATTAAACCACGGTTAAAATGCATATAAGTAATCCCATTTTTAGTAATGTGATGTCCCATTTTTTTTTAAAGATCTAATTTATTTATTTGAGAGAGACAGAGAGAGCAGGGGGAGGGGCAGACAGGGAGGGAGAGAATCTCAAGCGGACTCCGGATGAGTAAGGAGTCCAATGTGGGGCTCGATCTCATGACCCTGATATCATGGCCTGAGCAGAAATCAGGAGCCAGACGCTTAACCAAGCCTGAGATCATTACCTGCATGGAAATCAAGAGTTGGACACTGAGCCAGCTGAGCCGCCTAGGCACCCGTCCCAAACATTTTGAAGAAAACTAGAGTCCCTTCAGTACTATCATCTCATGAATTTCTATAAGTAATTCATATGTTAGAAACTTCTAATGGAGCTATGAAAACTTCTTTTCACCAACATTGGCAAATATATCTGCCACAGGATGGTTTTAGGCATTATAAAGAATGTATTAATAATCGACTCTTTTAAATTACCCTTTACTATCACTGATCTAAAGGATGTGCCTTACAGATTTTCTGTACCAAGATTATTTTAAATAATCCCCTCAAAGAGACTTTAGGGATTTTTCTAAAAGATTTCAATCTTACAAAAGGCAAATTAAATACTATTTTACCACACTGATCAAAATAAAACTTAAAAATAGTGATCCCTGATTGTAGGTCAATTGATCATAAATTTTCATGGTCAGGTTCAGTAAAGGCAAGTGGCCTCCTGTTGTGGACCAAATTGCATCCCTCCAAAATTCATATGTTCAAGGCCTAATCCCAATGTACTAGAGATAAAGCCTTTAGGGAGGTAATTAAGGTTAAATGAGGTTTTAAGGTGGGCCCTCATCCAAAATGACTATTGTCTTTATAATAATAATAAGAGATACCAGAGACATTTCCCTCCTTCTTTCCCACTTTTAAAGGTGGCTATCGCACTTGTAGCTTGCACTGTACTTCTGTGGGACAGAGCTGATCTAGCCAGATATAGCTACAGATCCTGAAGGTCAACAGGAAATTGTGTACCTGATTTTTTAAAAAATAATAATAATAAAATTGGCTTATTAATCTCTTTTATACCTTGGAACTCAAACAAAGCTGCTTTGGGACCATTCTCGCCACCAACTGAGCATATAACAGAAGGAGGGAGTGTTCTTTAATTTTTAAAAAGGCAACTAAACAACACCTGAGGTCCTTCCAATAGGAACAGTACAGTTCAAAGACCACCACGACAGCCTTGAAGGGCTTCCCAAATCAATTCAAGAACCTCTAGAATGCCCAAGATATTAGCTGGAGACTGAAAGGCGCTGGAGTTCCTGAGTTAGGAGGCGAGGCTTGGAGCCAATGAGAAATTGTTCATAACCTCCGGCTACTGAAGCCGGAGGCAGTAGAGTCACAGTAACTACTTGAAGCGCATTATCTGTCAGGATCCTTTTAATTGCAAGTAAGAAAACTTCATTCAAAGTAGTATAAACAATAGGGGAATGTCTCCTGCAACAGAAAATTCAGAGGTAAGGCAAGGTCCAAAGTTTGCTGATCTGCACAGTTCAGAGCTGTGAGCGAGCATTCAGTTTGTTTTTGTTGTCTCCTTTTTTTCCATACACACTCTCAGAGTCCTTGTAATGCTGCTTGGTTTCGTCTTTTTCTCATGGTTATATAATTGTCGCTGGCAGTATCTGAATCCAGACGCTTCTTTATACCCACCCATAAAGCAAAGCAGAACTACTATTCGCGACACTTTCTAAAGAGCAAATAACGGTCCCCAGAGCTACCAGCAAACTCTCCTTGCATCTCACTGGTTGAAGTAGGGCCACGTGCCCACTCTTGAGCCAATCACTGGCCAAAATGTTGTTATTACATTTAGACCAAGAAGGTTCCCTTTCCCAGAGCTGAGGAGACAGGCTGCAACCCCGGCAGCTTGTCTTGCATCAGGGTGAGACACATACCTGGAAAACACTCAGGTTCTGTCAAGAGGGAAGAGGATGGGGAATTCTGCAGGGTAGGCAACACACAGTGTCCACAGTAAGTACAATTTAGTACGTTTAAGTACAAATTAGAAGGAGCCAATGGGGGGAAGCCTAAAAACACAAAATGAGGAATACTTCCCCAGCCAATTATTCGGTCCTCAGCCAGCCTCCCTCAGCTTCACGTCACCCCCACAACTGGTTTGGCTCGGGGAAAACGATCCCATTTTAAGTGGCCAATGCAACAGGTCATTATGAAAGTTAAAGCATTATAAAAACAAAGATTCTATTTCAAAGCTGAATGTCAATAACTTGCAAAATATCTGTTGTTCAGTACTATCTGGACCTCTGCTGCCTCTGCTTACTTGCATAAATGGTAAAGAATCAAATAATCCTTACTCAGCTTCTTGCTCCATTTCCAGCAGACATACTTAACCATCTTTATATTCCACCTCTCTGCCCTCGCATGGTCCCCACAACTTTTCGGACCACAGTAACAGTAGTATGTTCTCTTCTGACTCTATTCCAAGCCTTATTTGATATAGATAGGGCATGATCTAGGAAGAAAGAGTACATTTGTAGGATTGGGATTTTTTCTTTGTAACTGAGCAGGGGACAAAAGATGTCCTTTAGTTACTGTTGTGTTTATCACAAAACTGCTTGGCTTTTAAAACCCTCTCAGCATTAAATATTCTAATTCCTCCACATGACTCCTTCTGTAGCAGCCCAAAGGTCAAGATATACAGAAGGAATTGGAACTCCACAAAGTTGTCTCTTCATTGAGCACAATGAAATACAATGAGAGTATACAGTCAGGGCTAGTAATTAAATGAAACAAATCATGCTGACATGGCTCCAATCAACCCGTGGAATTTTGGAGTTAGAAGAGACCTTCAAGACAATCTAGCCTTCTGTGGTAAGCAAAGTAATACCCCCCACCCAACACGTCCATGTCTTAATAACTCAGAACCTGTGATTCTGTAAAATTACATGGCAAAAGGAATTTACATGTTATTAAATTCACAGATTTGAGGTGGAGATTATCCTGGATTATCTGGGTGGACCCAAAGTAATCACAAGGATCCTTATAAGCAAAAGAGGAGGGGCAGGAGAGTCAGAAATGGGATGTGTTACTGGAAGCAAAAGTCAGAGGGAATCAGTAGCTGGCTGGAAGGGGTTCTTCAGCAAAGGAATGCATCCTATAGAGGCTAGAGGAGATAAGGAAACTGATTCCCCCTCTAGGGGCTACAGAGGGAAAGCAGCTCTGCCAACACAGACTACATTTGTGACCTCCATAACTGTAAGAAAATAAATGTATTTTGCTTTAAGCCCCTGAGTTTGTGGTGATTTGTTACAGCAGCAAGAGGACACATATACATCCTATTGCCTTATTTTATAAATGATTCCCTGCTCCCACACTGAGATTCTTGCACTTTCTTCATGTAAGTTCTATTACCATACTTCTCACTGTAGTGTAATAATATGTTTGTTTGCTGACTATTTCTAACTAGATGCTGGGCATCTCTGGAATAGACTGTCTTTTCCTTTTTTCATCTCTAATAATAACTAACACAGATTTCTGATCCAAAAAAATCATTTCATAAATATCTATTAGCTGGAAGGGAGTCAGGAAATAAAAGAATATAAAATTAGGGCCCCATCTAAAAACCCCCTAGATGGATCCTAAATCACAGGAAACCAGTGACACCACCCTCCAACCTCATGGTTATATGTTAGCCTTCTGCCAGAACTGACAGTGCTGGGCACATTTAAGAAAAATCAACAGCAAGATTTCTTTCTAATAAGGGTATAGGATGTGAATATAGAGATAACGTTGGCCTTTGCACTTCAGGATGATGTGGTCCGTATACCTGAGCAGGGATTGTAGGTAACATCCTTTATGGCCTTAACAGAGCATCCTCAATGGGGATGCTCTCTGCTGAACCCTCCCACAGCAGAGGCGAAAAATACCATTCAGTGGTGCAAACTCCATTCCCTGTAACTCTGGGGTTGAGCTCTCCCTGGCCCTCATTCTCAGGGCACTATGGTGTCAGTGTGGTGTCCCGTGGGCCAGAGCTGAGCCAGGGTGCAGACCAAACGCACTGGAAAGGCTCCCAGACTGGATGCATCCAAAGGATGCTGAGGGTCACAACCGCAGGAGAAGCCACATTCTGTTGTCAAGTCCTAAGGTCCAGTTCATGGCAAGAATTTTGAGAGAAGTGAAAGGGGTCAGATGGCAAGAAACCCTAGAATGGGGGACTGATTGAAGTAAGATCAGAAAGAACTCAGAAGATCAAAGGCATTTCTCATGAGTGGGGCTGCAGAGGCCAAAGGTTGGTTCATTTAGAGTGGACCTAGTTTGGGGGTAATGAGTGGGTGGCCAGTTTTAAAGGCTGGGATGCAGGGTGCACCCCTTCAAGAAAGGACTTGGAGTCAGAAAGAAGGCCTCTAAATTTGTGTCTTAAACTATTGGAACAAAATGCTGCAGGAGTAACAGAAGTGGTATAGGGGAGGTAACAGTGAACTCCAGTTTTCTCTGCAGAAATAATGTTCTCCAAATTGGGGTGGTTTTCTGGCTTCTCATCCTCATCTGGGAATAGATCTGCCCCTTTGAACAGAGCGCCCTGTGTTCAAGCAATCACAGCTTATCCCACTCCGGCCACGGGACTTTGCACTAGGGGTGGGTGTGTGATACTGGCCAGGCCAGAGTCCTTCCCCAAGGGTTCTTCAGACAGTTGTTGGGAGAGAACAATTTGTCTTCCTGTGCAGATGTTATCCAGGCTGCCGCGGCCACATCCTCCCACCCTCACCCACAAGAAGAAGCTGAGAGAATGGGGTCAAGGCTCAGAGAGAAGCAGAGATGAAAAAGACTCCAAGCAGGCTTGAACCCTCAGAGGTCCCGGGGGGTCACCCTCATTTGTTTAGCTCTTCCACCAATAACTCTCCCTGTGCATTCATCTGCTTGAAATCAGTTGCCTGTCACTGTGAACAAAAAGTCTGTCAGGGGGGGTACTGGGTATATATACAACCGTGCAAGAAAAAGCAATGCAAAGCTGACGTAGGCTCCTGCTTCACCAATACACAGTCTCTCCCAGGAGCCCTCCCCCTCGGCACATATCCCTTCACTTGTGCCGGCATCTAGCCTCACCCTCCTGGGTAAGCCTCTTGACCATGATGTGCAAGTGCTGCCAAAACCACATTTTGGGTGTCCCCAAGGCTCAGAAGGTAGAGGAGAGCAGCCCGCTGCATGAGACAGTCAGAGAGGGCGAACAATGCTTTAGCTAGAAATACTCCCTTTAAGGAACATTAAAGACTGAACATGACAAAAGTTTCTCCTTTTCTCAGTTTCACCAGCTTTTGTTGTTATTGTTCCAGAATACTGTATGGCAGATAATATACACTGGCCAAACATTCATGAGGACATTCAAAGAAAGAGGGAGAGAGGAGAATTTCTGGAATAATACCCTTTTATTTTATCAACCAATGAATCGCCTCTTTTGGCTGGAGTACAGTCATTAAAGTTTCCATCTTCTGAGTCTGCTTTCATTCTTTCCAGCCTCTCCCACTCAAGTCCAAGGGATGTCTCCAACCCTGGAAATGGGCTCCCCTCCCACTGCCTCCATATGCCTGAGCCTCATAATGTGCTGACCAAAGAAACAAATTAATCTAAAAATGTTTCCTAAGGACCCTTCATCACAAGGTACTACAGTCAACCCTGAGCCAATAATAACAATGACACTAATGACAGCAGCTAACATGAACTGAGACCTTATCATGTGCTGAGTCCTGTGTGGTGGGTCTAATCTAAACACCAAAGGAAACCAGAAGAACACTGGAATTACCATTATCCCTATTTTGGAACTGAAGGAACAGAGATGCCAAGAAAAACTATCTTGCCCGAGGTCACGTGCAAAGTCAAGTGACTGGAACTCAAACTCAGGTCTGAATTATAAATCTCTGGTCTTAACCTCTTGGCTTAACAGAAGAAAACTCTATTTACCAGGGGCACTATGTGATAGAGAGGGGTGGGGAGAAAGATACAGACATACACACAGTGCACAGATGTGGTGAAATGTTAACAGAGAATTTGAGTGAAGGGGTATAAGTGTTCTTTCCACTGTACTTATAACTTGTCCTAAGTTTGAAATTATCTCAAAATAAATTATTGAATAAAAAAAATGCCTATCTTGGAGCACTTCATGGGAGAATATTAGCTATCTTTTTTCACCTATGCCTATTTCCTAGAAGGAAATAGTTGTCCAGATTTATATTTCTTTGGTAATGAGCATTAAGTTTTTTAATTTTTCCTTCGCCTTTTGTATTTTTTTTTTTTTTTTTGCCTTTTGTATTTTTACTTTTAATTATCTGTGACTTTTTCCACTTTTTCTAATGTGGGGTATAGTGGATATTGTGGTGCCCCACCCAGATCTCATCTTCAGGGATGGAGCATTTATCTCCCAGCTGCTGGGAATATTGGCTATTAATGGCTCACGGTTTCATCCCTCACTGGGAATTCCCTCCACTCACAGGAAGCTGGCTCACCCATGGTTACTTCCTCTTTCAGGGGCAGCACATGATAGTGACTGCCTGATTTGGTAATATGAAGGCTTGATCCCCTTCAATTGAATTGGGGACAACTCTGAAAAGCCATCCCAACTCCCAGTAAAACTGAGTAAATTTTGCTGTCAGCATCTCCCTCTGCCTACTCATGTCATTCCTGCTTCTCTAGAAAGCACTCCCAACAAGCTTTCTGAACACAACCCTCCACCTCAGAGTCTGTTTCCTAGGAACCAAGACAGGCAGAGCATCTTTTTCTTACTGATGTACAATGATAAGAGCTATGTTTATTGTCTTTAAAACTTGAAAGTCTCAGGTGTCTGGGTGACTCAGTCCGTTAAGCATCTTCCTTCAGCACAGGTCATGCTCTCAGGGTCCTGGGATCGAGTCCCGAGTCAGGCTCCATCCTCTGCAGGGAGTCTACTTCTCCCTCTGTCCCTCTCCCCACTTGTTCTCTCTCTCAAATAAATAAGTAAAATCTTGGGGCGCCTGGGTGGCTCAGTGGGTTAAAGCCTCTGCCTTCGGCTCAGGTCATGATCCCAGGGTTCTGGGATCGAGCCCCGCATCGGGCTCTCTGCTTAGCAGGGAGCCTGCTTCCCCCTCTCTCTCTGCCTGCCTCTCTGCCTACTTGTGATCTCTCTCTCTCTCTGTCAAATAAATAAATAAAATCTTTAAAAAAAAATAAATAAGTAAAATCTTAAAAAAAAAAAAACTTGAAAGTCTCAACAACTTTGTTTTAAGAAAATGCAAAATATTCACTCACTATTATTACTAATATCTTTTCTATTACTCACATCTCACTCACGCTTATAGAGAATCTACTGTGGGCTTTTCAGAGGCATCTGTATATGTTTCACTTGATCCTCATGATCTTAAACCATGAAAGGCATGAACTTCCAAACGCGGAACCTACCTGTGTTTAGACCCAGAGGCACCACTTACCAAATTACCTAATCTCTCTCGACTTCTGTTCTCCTATACCAAGTAGGGCTGATGTTAGCTCCCACCTCATATTGACGGTGATTAAATTAGTGAGTTAATGTAAAGATGATTCCTGCTATCTAGAAAACACTTAGATAATGATGATTTTTCACACACATCTGATGAGACAGCCTATTGTACTGCCCAAGGCCATTGCAAGTAGCCAATGTCACTCTAACTCTTCCATGTATTTTAGTTTACAAATACAACATAAAAGATTACAAAACAGCTATCAGGAGTGCAGAGGGTTACAGCTTTTGTTCATATCAAGTTTCACAGTTCTATTGCAAAATATAATAATCTCATTAAAACCCCATTCCAACCAAAATTCTGAGTGTGTTCAAATGAATAACTGCAGATAATTAAAGACATAGTCACAATATACCAAGTTTTCCATGTATAAGCTTGAATTATATGTAAGCATGCTTGATTTATGTTTCAAGGCCTCTATGACCCTATACTTCAAATCCATTTTATTATATTTAGGCTAATCACAGGCCCTGAATATGTGGAGACATACTGACACTTGAGTGCTTCTGTGTTTCTTCTAGAAAGGAGTCTAGAATTGAACTGAGTACAGTGACAGTAACCAAACAGTTCTGTGAAGTTGAAGGCTGTGAATAAGTCTTCTGTTAGCAAATAGAGGGACAGAGAGAACAAACAGTATAAACAAAGTATTATTTAAATTTTGCATATCAGTTTTTTGCAACTGATGCCTCTTCTGGTATTCTGTAATGTATATAGTGTATGCTCTGGGCATTCCTTTATATTTGAAATTCATAAGAAGTAAGAAAGGTCAATGCTAACTTATCAATCTCCCTAAATTTTAGCATTACAAATTTTCTATTTGTGGGTTTGGAAAGAATGGTGTTGCCCACATTTATTTACTTGGAAGTATGCATGCGTTTGGAATGGTTCATGCCCTAGAAAGTTTCACTCAGGGACTCACGTGTACTTCCAAGCCAGATTTGGTCTTGAAAATGCTGATTTATGAGGCATTTATAAAGCTCATTGAAGTGTTAATTCAGTCATTTAAAGTAAGGTAACTAAATACCACCCCTTACTATGCAAGTTACTTGTAACATCTTATGAAAATTACTTAACCTCTCTGTGCACCATCTTCCTAAGTTACAATGTAAGGTAAAGAGAGTTAAATATTTTCTTTGCTCTGTTACAAAATGAATTAGTACACAACTCGGGGAGTTGTTGTGAGGACTAAATGACTTAATAAATATAAAGCTCTCAGAATAGAGCCTGGAATGTAATAAGTATTGCACATGCATTAGCCATTCTAACTTTATTATTATGATTATCATCATAATAATCATCATTGCTATTATTAAATATAAGTTTTATTTCATGTACCTTATATATTCAACATGATACTTTATTTATTTACACTATAGTATGCTTCATTGTTTTCTTATTCACACTGGTTTTTCTCTCCAATTTTATACACATTTTTGAGGTTTGACTATTACATTTACTTTTTGCCCTGTGCACAATGTAATAGACACTTACTGTGAGACTTCCAAAGCCAAATAAAGCCTCATAATTCATTTCGTAACAGAGCAAATATTTAATTCTATTTCATTCTTAATTGGGGACATTTGTTCTATTCCTAATTGAAGAATTGCAAGACCCCAAAGCTGGAGAGTTTGAAACACAGAATTCATTTTAAATCTTTCCAAATTCCTGTAGGGCAAGCTCATGGCAAAATTCTGGAGAAAATGAAACCGAACTTAAGGATAATTACCAGGGCTAATCAAAGACTATTACATTTGAAGAGCACTTGATTTCTAAATTCAAAATGTTTGGCTCTTAAGTCTTTCAATTTATTCCATGTGAAGGAAACAAATAAAAGAACACAAACGGTACAAAAGTCAATACAGCTTAAAAGTCAATTTTGGTCCCCTTGGTGGAAAACAATGACTTAAACTTAACAATACTGAAAAAGAAGGGATCAGCAACTCAAGTGGATAATTGTAATTGACTGGTAAGGAACATTCTAGAAAAGACTGTAGTGAGTGTAGGAACAAGAGGGGTGTATGTGGCACCATGACAATTAGAAGCCATCTGTAACATGTCAGCCTGTACCCTTGACGCTGGTTATGGGCTCAGACAGCCCCATTGGTGATTTGTTTTGCGAAGGTTGAAGGAGATCAAAGAGCAGGTTCCTGGTGGCTATGACATAGATGTCTCCAACCCTCCTTCTGTCTGCTGCAACATGCAGAGAAATTGTACCAGGTCTAACATGAGATACTTATGATTTTATTGAGCCTGCCAGGATAATCTTATCTCAAGATCTTTAACTTAATCACATTACAAATGTGTGGCCATGTACAGGAACATATTCACAGGTTTTGAGGGTTAGGATGTGGACATCTTTGGTGGGTGCATGGGAGGGAGATGGGAAATGCATTATTTCACTTACCACAGAAGCTGGTCCCTGCTCAACAGAATATGCCTCAGCCTTGCTTGCTTCCTGTAGTCTGAGACCCGGAGTCCTCCCTTCCTGGACTCTAGCTAGCCTGTTCCCATATTCTCTCCTTTTCACCAATTCTTTCCAATTCCTTTGTCCCAAGACGACTAAATATCTATTATCCAAAACTCTTTAGTCTCACTGTGACACTCCTTTTCCCCATGGCTTTCAATGTGACCTGGTCCTTCCTTCTCTGTCCATGCGCCATCCCACCCCCAAGAGCTCATTCATGCTATCTGCCCCTACTTCTATCTACCTGGTATGCTGCTATGATTCTGCTGTCTCCATCGTGGCCTAAGACCTGCCCCTACCTGGGGCTAGGATACACTGTTTAAGAAACTTTTGCTTGGACAGGGGAGAGAGGAAAGAATGTTCATGAAAGAGAATTACAGATGGAGTGGGCATAAGTGCAAAGAACATAGTGGAATCAATCTCAAGATCTTTACTTTTGGAATCTTTGTGCCTTGATGAAAAGAAAAGGTCACCATCAGCACCTATTTAGAAAACTTACAATATATTAAAGAAAATTTAAAAAGAGAGTTTGTTTTCACCCATGAAAACACACTATTAAATATATTACACCTTTCTGTGAAGAGCCAATTTTCCATGAATGTATCAGATCAACTTGGTTGTTTTATTGGGTTGAAACACTAGCCCTAGTAAAGAGTAATGAGAATGATTTCACAACTCACATAGGAATAGAATTCCATACTTTACGCCATGGCCCCTACTTTCTCAGGCCAGGGTTCATGGTCCATAGAATCATATCTTTACGCAATGAGAAGTAATATTGCCAAATAATATCACAGAGTGCCCACAAAAGGCCAGGGCTCCACAAAAGCATCCTAGGCCACTGTGGCTTCTTTTGGATGGTCCTACTCTCCATCTGACATGTGTGCAAGGAGAATAACCAATGGAAATATCCATCCACATTCTGTTCTTAGTGGAGCAGTGCAGACTTATTTTCCTTCCTCCAAGTCAGTGAATTATAAAACATCTGTGCCTTATTAGAGTCCTAGCTTCTCTTGTCCCACAACAGAATTATAGGCCTTCACATTGAAAAGCTTAAACTCCTAGAGGTTTTAGAGTGGGAGGTAAAAGATGAGCAAAGAACCCAATATGGCGAGTAAAGAGAGAAGAGCTCTGGGTTTCCCACGTATGAAAAAGAGAAACAAGGCTGTGAGGGCAGCTCTAGAGACAAGGGCATTCATATACCAGTACTGACTCAGAGACAGCCAGTCATTCAGCAGTGAAGCCATGGGAAAAACACAGAAAGGACCTGTGGCCCAACCCGAATCAGTATGAGGAGCGAATGAGAGCCCACCGGGGACCCCACAGATGATGGTGGGACACTCAACAGCAATACTCAGAAAACACTGCAGAGGGAGCAAAATGACCACCAGACACTAAACCCAAGCCTTACGCCATGATCTGAGGAGCCTCAGGAATCCTCTACCAACCACCCCATGTAGTGTAAGCCTAGGCAACAACAAAAACTCCAAAACCATGACTAAATTAGGCATGACAATATTTTGGCAAATGTGATCATGAAGCCAGATTTATTTTAACTTGGAAACCAAAGAAAAGTATATAGCATATCTTGCACTTAGGAGTAAACTCAAGCTTTAAATCTAAATACATGTAGGAAAGGAATTTTAAAATTTTGCACACGTCCCATACACATACATATCATTTTTGAGTTTCTTTCTTTATTGGGGAAAATTTTCAAAAAGAGAGCTCCTTGGGTAAAATATGGAATACAGATTAGAATTTGTATTTCCGTGAGAGAAAAAAAAAAACCTATAGTAAAAAAATAAAGATAGATACTTCATTAGGAAAAGAGTCTGCCTTTGAAATCAAGTTTACTGGAGGAATTTGAAAAAATTAGCTCAAACTTCACAATTCATCAAATCCCATATTTTAAAAATCAGCCCATAAAGAACTCCAAACAAGATGTGTCAAAAAAGAGAATGTTTGATTAATACTGTTCTTTCTTCCTAATTTTTAGATTTCACAAATCTTTTTGCCAAATAGTTATAAACTTTTAAAGTCCTTTCCAGTGATTTATCTTTATCTTTCATAGATGACAGGTCCACTCTGCTTTTATATTTTTAAAAGATTAAACTCAAGACATCTCAGATGTTTCTCTTTAATGTTATAAGAATTTCTGGGTCTTGTTCCATCTCCTGATTTTATTTTGTTAATAGAATTAAAAAATAAATAAAAATGCACAAGTTTACCAGTAACAGAGTGTACACCATTACTCAAAATAATTTACAATTTTCTATGAACTTGAATTCATCTCAGATTTATCAAGATAACTGATTTTTTAAAGTCCTATAATAAATAGTGTGAATGTAGTTCTTTATAAAAAAGGGAATATCCCAGAAAATGCAGGAGACTATTGTCCTCACAACTTTAAAAACGAGGCATTTCCCAAAATCTTAGTAAGTCAGCTACTTATCACTGTTATCCACAGAGAGAGCTGTGGTCCCAGGTAGGGGTGGGCAGTAGAGTAGGGGAGAGGGAGTGAGAGAAAGTAGGTAAATAAATTCACAATGCCAATATCTTACTTTAAGCAGACTGAATATTAAAAAATTAGATTTTAAAATCTGCTAATGAGGCACTAAGTTCCCTTATAAAATGATTCTTTCCCATTGGATTTCTTAGAGGCACAAAATACTCTGTTCCATATCTAATTAGAGAAAAGCACTGTTGTTAGGACAAAAGAGTGAATGCTTACTGAAATTAATGCATCATACACCTGTCTCCTAAGGGGAGGTCTTGGTCTTTAGTACATGAGAAAATATTTACACACCTTCTCAGGAATATCTCTAATGTATACGGCATGTCAATTCTGTATAAACAGACCACAGAATGTGTCTATCATCTATATCACAATAACTGATATTAGTAAAATATACTGTTTACAAAGAACTTTTATACTCACTTTTTAAATCCTTACAACAAATCCATGAGGTAGAAAGTATTGTTTGTTTGTTTGTTTGTTTGTTTGTTTTTAAAGACTTCATTTAGGGGCGCCTGGGTGGCTCAGTGGGTTGAAGCCTCTGCCTTCGGCTCAGGTCATGATATCAGGGTCCTGGGATCAAGCCCCACATCAGGCTTTCTGCTCAGTGGGGAGCCTGCTTCCCCCTCTCTCTCTGCCTGCCTCTCTGCCTGCTTGTGATCTCTCTCTCTCTGTCAAATAAATAAATAAAATCTTTAAAAAAATAAAAAATAAATAAAAAATAAAGACTTCATTTATAGAAAAAAAAAGACTTCATTTATTTATTTGAGAGAGAGAGGGAGGGAGAGGGAGAGAGAATCTGAAACAGACTCAGCACTGTGCACAGAGCCCAACACGGGGCTTGATCCCACAACTGCAAGATCATGACCTGGGCTGACAGCAAGAGTCGGACGCTCAACCAACTGAGCCACCCAGGTGTCCTGAGATAGAAAGTATTATTAAAATCCTCACAATCAGTGAGGAAATGAAGGTCAGAGGATCAAAAGCAGAGAGTCCATATTGCTTCTGTGTTCAACACAGAGATTGTTCAATGTAACCACTACTGGAAAACTGGCCCTTTCACACTGAGGGTTCACAGGCATGTCTAGTCCAGATCCAGAGAGCTTGGCAGTGGACGCCCACTGTGTGTCGAGCTTGACTGGGGTCAACCAGCAGCTCGGGGGCCGCCACTGCTGGGCGCTGCCCGCTCTGCTGGCCTGGCGAGCAAGTTTCCGCGGTGAGGCCTCAACTTCTAAAGTTGTCTTTCATCATGTCTTTAAGGCTTTTTTTCTGACCACCTCACCTCAGTAAAGCATGACTCTCATGTCCACCCACACGGATTCACCATCTGTCAGCTCAGCGCACGCCTCACTTGTCTCTCCTCTGCGTGTCTCCTGATCAAACATTAACACTGAAACCCAGGGCACCTTCGGTGAGGCCCTCACTGCTGGTGATGCTGTGATCAGATACTGGTTAGAGCATGTAACCCAGGGCTTCTTAGGCATTTTCATCCTTCACAATTCCTAGTTCCACCAAATCCCCACCACCATCCCCGACCATCCCCCTCACCACACACACACACACACACACACACACACACACACACACACACTCATTTTGCCTCAGCCGGAAAGATGGAATGCCCTATTCAGTTATCCATTCTGAGTAGGTAAATTTAGAGCTTTGAAATTCACATGAATTGTTTTTAAAAACATATAACAAACACTTAAATGGTACCTACTATATACCAGATGCTGTTGTAAGGACTTTACAAATAATAGCTCATTTAATCCTAGCAATCCAGGTCTCCATTTCACAGATATGAAAACTGATGCAGGGAGGTACCTTGCCCAAGATCACTCGCTAGGAAGCTGGAAGCCAAGTTACTAACTGGGGGACTCTAGTTCCTGCATCCATCTCTCACTCACTACTAGACTCTACAACTGGGCAGGGAACATAAGGACTGCTTTTAAGAAAGGATGGATGGAAAATGAATAATAGTATAGCATGAACTGAAGAACACACACCCTCAGGCTGAGGAGACAGAAGAGTGATCTCAATAGACTGATAAAGCAACAGCACAGATTCTCTGCCCACAAATCAAACAGTACTTGGGAATTTTGGGCTTCCCAATTTTCACCACCCTTTCTTCCCTCCCACTCCTACCCCACACCAAAAAAGAACCAATCTGGAAATGTCTCACGAGCCCCTCTTCTTCCAGCTCACAAGGGAGGGCTTCGTTATAATATTTTCTCCCTTCTAATTGTCAAGATTTTCTCCCTTCTAATTGTCAAGATGTAGAGATTATATGGTCCCATAAAGAGAGGCATTGCTTTTTTAACTTACAAATAATTGTTTTGTAAGCTGTAGCCCACAGACACTTCCCTTGAGCTGGCCAAAAGGGAGGGAAAAAACCTTAGTAGTTATACATCTCAAATACCTATGACACGGGTGTTTACAGGGAAAGTGTTGGTTTGTTTTGGGGGACTCATTCTTCTTTTTTTCTCAATTTGGCATTCAGATCACATGGTTGTACATTGAAAAACTTATTTGATCCACATCCATCTGTAGGTCTTTGGTGTGGTAGTACTACACACATCTCACTCTTTTCCTTAGATTCTGGTTTATTTTAAGATGACTTAGAGAAAGTGGTAACATTATTAACTCCGAATTTATATTATAATATTGGTTTTTCTCTGGCTTGAAAAGGACTAGTTGTTCCCCATTCTGTGCTGCATTGGCTCAACTTATTCACCGAGTTATTATTGATCTGTATTTAACTATCTGGGTGGGCTTCTGGTAATAATTAAACCACCACCTCCATTAAATCCCAAGGCGAGGAAACTGTGAAGGTAGGCAGCAGAGCTCCTAGTAACATTTCACCATCATAAAGAAAGCTTAAAGGGCACTTGTGTGTTCTTTGTTTTTCAGGCCATAAAACTATAAACATCTGGTGCTAAAGCATCCTTTTAAGTACTCCGAATAATATTGGGTTCTTGCTTACGGCAGGGTTCTATTGTTTTTTGACACTTCATTTCTACAATTAGGCAGTGGTTTTGGAAACACATTAAAGACTCCTTCAAATAACACTTTAATACAAATCCCATAAGGAACAGATTTGGAAAACTTAACTCTGAACTTCGGCATCTGAAGGAAAAAGAGAGAGAGAGGAGGAGGAAGGGAGAACGAGAGACTATTATAGAGGCAGCATGGATCACTAGCAAGAAAAAGTTCTGGAATCCAAAAATGAGTATTAATTTCACCTCTCCAAGTGCTTCACTGGGATCCAAAAATAAACGAAACCATCCTTAGGCTGTTGTCTCCTAACTCCAAAACCCAGAGTTTGGATGCATCAGTTAAAACTAGATTAGGGGGGAAAAAAAAAAACTAGATTAGGGGGGCACCTGGGTGGCTCAGTGGGTTAAAGCCTCTGCCCTCGGCTCAGGTCATGATCTCAGGGTCCTGGGATCGAGCCCCGCATCGGGCTCTCTGCTCGCCAGGGAGCCTGCTTCCCCCCCTCTCTCTGCCTGCCTCTCTGCCTACTTGTGATCTCTCTCTGTCAAATAAATAAATAAAATCTTTTAAAAAAATCTTTTTAAATAAATAAATAAAACTAGATTAGGTTGCATTATTAAAAAGACAGTAACAACAGTGGTATAAACACATAATAAAAGCCTGAGTCAGGCAGCTGAGGGCTGATCTGGCCAACCCATAGGTAGGGACCCAGGCTTCTACTCTGTGGGCCTTCTCCATCCTTGATTTGCAAACTCTTGGTTTAAGATGGTTCCTTGACCTCTAGCTACCATGTCCACATTCCCAACAACAAGGAAAAGGAATAGAGAAGGAACATGTTTCCTTCCTTAAAGAATACTTTGGAAGCCTCAACACACCTTCCATATCACATTTCATGGTCTAAACTAAGTCACATAGCCACACACCTTCGTCACAAGGAAGCAAGCAAAGGTAAACTTTTAGTAAGTAGCAAAGTGCCCAGTGTTACAAACAAGACAGCAGGCCCAGAGTGGAGTTAGTTATGCTAAGTCTCACATCACCAAACCAAGACTTCATTATAGTTTCAGGTTTGCTAGAAATGGAATCTTAAACCAGTCAGTCAGGACTCTCCTAATCAGCACTGTTAAACAATCTGTCTGATAGACCCCAGCTATCCCCTAAAGGAAAGTAACCTTGCAATAACCAATCCACTTCTTTACAGCTTCCTCCTTCCCACGCACTTCTGCCTATAAAAGTTTTTCATTTTATACAGCTTCTCAGAGCTCTTTTTTTTTTTTAATCAGTCTTTTGCTTTTATTTGGGAAATAACTGTAAGTGTACCATTCATGTAGCAAATATTTACTGAGAGCATGTGTGCTCATGATATGTTTCGTGTCTATTCTGCTTTTTTTTTTTCAATTCTTTATTTAAATTCAATGTATTTAACATATACTGTATTATTAGTTTCAGGGGTAGAATTTGGTGATTCATCAGTTGCATATAACACCAATTCATAACAACATGGGTGGACCTAGAGGGTATTATGCTAAGTGAAATAAGTCAGTCAGAGAAAGACGAATACCATATGATTTCACTCATACATGGAATTTAAGAAATGAAACAAGTGAACATAAGGGAAAGGAGGGAAAAATAAAATAAAATTAGATTAAAATGGAGAGGCAAACTATAAGACACACTGAACTCTAGGAAAATCAGAGATCCTTTTGATCTACTAGATTGGATGCTGTCTGATTCAAATTGATTTTTACTTAAACTCAAAATAAAACATAATATGCCTCAGTTTATCTTTTAACACCAGCTTAGCAGGAAGCAGAGAATGGATTTAGAGAGGCAACTGGCAGTTTCTGCCCATGGAAATGAAGGCCTCCCTTCTAGAATATTGAAATGTGTCAGTGAAATGTAATACTTTCCCCAAATATGGCATTTAAACAACACTATGTAGTGCTAAGCTGTTTTCTCTCTTCACCCTAGCCATCCCTGACCTGTACCACCATTGACATTGCCCACCAGCATCATCCCCAAATCCAACGATGTCCTTCAGGTTTGCAGCAGATTATCTAAATTACCTAGTTTGTTTAGAGGTATGAAATTAGAAGACGCTTTGTAGGGAAAAGCCTACCAAAACATCAAAATGTAATAGTAAATACTAGAAGTAGCTAGTAGTACAAACTGGCAAGAGACAGAATTCACTTCTGACACCATTAGAGTGGAGATGGAATGGAGAGGTGTGATGATGCTAACAAGAGGAGCAAGGGGCTAGAAAAGGCTGCAGCTGACACGTTGCAGGACACACGTGATTCATCCCAGAGGCACGAGGGCTATGCCCACCCCTGCATCAACTGTCTCACTTCATTCTCCCAAGAGCCCTATAAGACATTTTTTTTTACCATTTTACTGATAAGGAAAATGAGGTTCAAAAAGGTTTTGAGACTTGAGGTCCCACACATAGTAAGTGGCAGAAATAAAATGAGAAGAGACTCGGAAAGGGTCACAAAAATTACTGACCAGTAAGATGGCCCAGACGAGCAAGCTCTTGCTTGGAGACAGGCTACTCTGTGAGGAGCAGGGACCTCTGCTGAAGAGACACCACCAACCCAGGGCAGCCTAGCAGAAGGGGAGCCAGGAATCATACCTTGAACTCCCTCTCAACACTTCCGCTGATCTCCTACAGATGCCCCTGTTGGATGAAACAAAACAGAAGTGCAAGTGCAAGGAGTTCTCAATATAATCTACATAGGTCAGCCCCCCAGAGCAGGAAGCAGGGTTGAAAGGAGAAGGCTGAATCTGGAGGGGCAAACAAGATTCCAGTACAGAAGGTGAGCCATCACTGTCCTTTCACTGTATTCAAGGACCCCAAATGGGCAAGTAATACAACTTTGCTCATTTTACCATTAAAACTTCCCTTGCCATTGCCCCACCCACACCTACACAAGCAGGTCAGCATACAGGATGTGATTCAGCACCCTCTTAATGCCAGCAGGTAACAAGTTAGAGCCTTGGGCCAATCTACAGATTTCCAAAACCTGAGCTAGATTATATAAGAGAGAGGCAATTGACTATCTTATTTTTAAAATTATGTTGGGGGCACAACTTACATAATTTCTTCCATAGTTTGAAGATACTCAAGAACTTTCAAGAACTTTCTCCTATTTTCACACCTCACCCTATGCTCCCTCGATCACAGCCACTGGAGGCTGGGCCACGTGCACAGGAGATGGTGGCTGAGGGACACAGTGGGGCAGAGCACAAGGGCCATGCTCCAGCCCCCATGGCCCAGTGAGGTGCACCGCCTGCTCTGGGCCAGGCTCAGGGAACACACGGACTTCAGCTGGCATATTTGATTACAATTCAAAAGGCATTCTTGTTTTCCTAAGAAATTTAAAAAAAAAAAAAAAAAAAGAATGAAAAAGAAAAACCTTTCTCCTATTATATGATTCATCTATTTACCAATGCATCTTCTACTTAGGTTTCTTAATTCTTCAGGGAAAGAAAATAACAAGGCAGCAACATTCTTCAACTCACTGTTTCCCAACTTGAAGACATGTCTCTGCCAAGATCTTTCACTTTGGTGAGCAGGTCTCTATTCCATCCTCTAAAAGTGATCTGTTTTCCCTTTTTCTTCTCTTTTGCACACTATCTTTGTCCTTATATTGCCCTCCCCAAATGTCTGCCTTTCTGGTCTTTTCTGGCTCAACATTTACTTCCTACCTACTCATTTTTTTAAAGAAAGTGTGCTTAGACTAACCCATTCCCCAGAGGAGTTTTGGTTTACTTTAAATTTCCATAGCAACTATCCTCATCAGCAAAACACTATGGAGCCTCAGTATCTATTAGTACTGCCTAAATTTTCCTTAGACTGTTTAAGAAATTTGGTATAGCAATTTTTGTATGGAAATCAGCCTCTTTATTTTTTGAGGATGTACTCTTTCATTGTATGAATCTACTATTGTTTTTAATCAGTTTCCTATTGGTGGAAACTTAGATTCATCCCTTCATTGTTTCACCATTATGAACAAAGTTGTATTGATCATAGTGATAAATATGTATCTGTGCCCCTTTGGGAGTATTCTGTAAGACAGATGCTGAAGACTGGATTTGATTGGTCAAATGGTTCACATATTTATTAGTTTGCTAGATACTACCAAAGTCCTTTTTAAAAATGTAGTAGCCATTTGCACCTTACCTTGTTTACACTGTTCTCATATCCCTCCACAACCTGCCTTGAGAAAATGGATACTACTAATAATTGAAATGTTTTCTCAGTCTCATAGGTAAAAATGGTGTCTGAATATATTCATTTGGATTTCTATGATTAACAGCAAGATGGAGCAGTTTCCCACTGTTTATAGACCATTTGTATTTTTTCTCCAACTTGCCACTTAGCTTTTCCCCATTTTCTTCTTAGAATATCTTTTTCTCATGGACTCACATATATTCACCACATTGTACAGATTAAGACTTCATTTCAAGCATATATCTGTCATATATTTCAATATTTTCTCCTAGTCTCATGCTTGCCATTGATTAATTGGTTTCTTTGTAGATATGGATTTTGAGTTTTTGTGTGGTAAAATATGTGAACCTGTTTAAATCTCCTCATAATTATAAAGATATGAAAACTTATAAAGGCATAAAACTTTTCTCTCTCTTTTTCTCTCTCTCCCTCCCTCCATCCCTCCCTCTCCCACCTGCCACCCCCACATCCACATAGTTCTGCAATTTTTATCCATTTATTATCGTCTTTCAATCCAGAAACTCTCCTTCAGCTTTAGAAATGTTCTTAGATTATTTAATAATGTCCTCCCCTCTATTTTCTCCATTCTCACATTCTGAAACATCTAGAACTCTTGAATTGGTCCTTTAAGTTTATTTTCTTTTCTCTCTAATCTATCTTTTGGTATGTTTGCCATACAGTTTCTGGGAGATTGTCTCAATTTCATCTTCCAAATCTTCTACAGAGTTTTAAATTTGTTTTCATAGTTTTAATTTCCTAACCACCTTATTTTTGTCTTTTAAATGTTTTATTTTTATAGCTTTCTACTTTTTATACCATCAGTGGAATGAATACCTTATCTTTCCAAGGATATTAATGAGACTAAGTTTGTTCTATTTTATTTTTTAAGTTTCCATCTTCCTGCATAGTTTCTGTTTTCCCCTAATTGGGTTTTTTTTTTTTTTCTCCTCATCTCTGGATTCAAATCATAGATTTCCCTTAAGTGTCTCATGATCCTTGCCATCCACTCACATTTAAGAGCAAGGTGCTACAAAGCTGGGTATATGCTCTGTGCATGGGGCCTCACTCTCAGGGAGATCTGCCTATGCCACCATGTCAAGGAAGCCCCAGTGTTAGCCTTTTTTAGGTCATTTCTAGGGCTGGTGTCAGGGTAGGAGGGCATAATTCTATCCAAACATTAAAACATTGGAAAAGAAGATTGATGGTCTTAACAGTCAGGAAGTAAACTTTCATTTAATCCTTTATTTTCAATGTGGTACCCCACCCTCAAATGTGTCTAGTGCCCCTCAGGCCAGACCCTCTGATTATATACATCAGACAATAAACTTTCAGCCACTGCCTGGAAAGGATGGGGGCAGGCTGCAACTACATGGAGTAGGTTAAGATCTAGGAGTCTACCACCTATAAACAAGTTTCAACCTACTATACTAAACTAACCCTTGCCTTGACCTCCCACTTCCAGGGCGCTTGGCTCTCTGCCAGTTCCTGAAACTAGAGATTCCATGATATGTATCAGGTTTCTTCTCCACTTTCTTTACTGCTTATTTAAAAATCAACTCCTCTAACACAAGAAACAGTAAGTGTCCATGAGGATGTGGAGAAAAAAAGAACCCTCTTGTACTGTTCAAAGGAATGCAAACTGGTGCATCCACTCTGGAAAACAGCATGGAGGATAGAACTACCCTACAGTCCCGTAATCACCCTACTGGGTATTTACCCCCAAAATACAAAAACACAAACTCAAAGGGATACACTCACCACTATGTTTATAGCAGCATTATTTACAGCAGCCAAACTATGGAAGGAGCCCAGTGTCCATCAATAGATAAGCAGATAAAGATGTGGTATAGATATACAATAGAATATTACTCAGCCACAAAAAAGGATAAAATCTTGCCCTGTGCAATAACATGGATGAAGATACAGAGTATAATGCTAAGTTAAATAAGTCAGAGAAAGACAAATACCATATGATGTCGCTCATACGTGTTATTAGAAACAAAACAAATGAGCAAGGAAAAAAAGTTAAAGAGAGAGACAAACCAAGAAGCAGACTCTAAGTAAAGAGAACAAATGATGGTTACAAAGGGGGTGGTGGGAGGATGGGTGAAATAGGTGATGAGGATTAAAGAGGGCACTTGTGCCGATGAGTACCAGGAATATATGGAAATGTTGAATCACTATATTGTACACTTGAAACTAATGTAACATTGTATGTTAACTACACTAGATTTTTTTTTAAAAAAAGTAGAATAAAATAAAATAATTAAATGTATTGCATGGACCAAAAAAAAAAAAAAATCAGCTCTTCTGTTTTGCTAGGACAGCAACCCCACATCCCTCTGCTTCCAGCTCTGAAAATGTTGTTATTGTCCCCTCTCCAGATCTATTTTTCCTTGTGGAATTATAGCTTTAAGAAATATTTTTCCTATAATTATAATGGGTTTTCAAAATTGAGTGGAGGATCAAAAAATATTTGATTCACCAACTTTAAAAGTTTCTTAGTATCAGATTTTAACATATGTATTTAAATACATTTCCCTATCAATCTCCAGCGTTAATGAGTATGTACATCCCATCCTCACACACATGCCCATATACACACACACAAAAATGAAAAGAATAAGAAAAATATGTTAGCACACTTGCTAATGTCTTCTGTACTTTGTCACCTGAGTTAAAATCATGAGAATCAAATTCTAGATTTATTATTTTTCCGTCATGTTGCTAACACAATAGTGGGATAAATGGGCAATTAACGAGCAAGCACATAACTAAATGTCACTATTTTACATAACTATGTTGGCTCTATAAAATAAAGCAAAGTAAGGAACAGAAGCAGGGTGATATTTTGGATAAGGTGGCCAGGGAAGCTCTCTCTAGAGAAGTTATGTCTGTGCAGAAACCTACTCAATGAAGCAGAGCAAGTTGTGCGTACTAATGGTGTCTAGTGGTAATCAGCATTCGCTCCCACTCCCTTCTATGCATTCCACCATATCACAGAGGCTGAAAATCTACACTTCTTACACTTCCTTGCCAGCAGGTTCTGGATACAGTTAGGTTCACCCAATGTGATGAACTCATGTGAGAGCCGGAATGAGCAAGGGAGGAAATAGGCTCATGCCTGCAGGGTCCACTGGTCTTACTATGTAAGACCTTACTATGTAGCCCATCACCCAGAAGAAGTTGGTGCTTTAGAATGATGGAAGAGTCTGTTGAAAACTCAATTACAGTACCACCCGAGAAACGGCACCTCACCAGGCTTTTGTAGTATATGGTCCCAAAAAACATCCAACAAATGGTATTGTTTCTACCCTAGTCACAGTAAGTCCAGAAGCCACGGATAGAAGTAGAGGTGGCTTCTCTCATTCATATAATTTATGAACCAGTCATGAAATGCTCAGCACCTTCCTTAGGTCTTTGCAGTCACTAGAAAGAGGTACTGATTCCCATGGGAAAAAGAATCCCACCAGAATACATGACAGCTAACTGTTCCATTAAATGAGAAGTTGCAGCTGGCCTCCTGTCATTTAGGGCCTCTCATGCCACTGAACCAACCATCAAAGAAAGGGATAACTCTCCTCCTGGAATGACTCTTCATACTTATCAAAGGAAATTAGGGTTGTCACTGTACAAAGGGGCAGAAAGATGATGTCTAGAATCCAGGGGCTTCTCTGTAACACCTTCTACTAATCTATGCCCTGTAATAAAAGGTTTAAAATATAAATAAGACACCTAATGACTCAGACCCTAATGAAATCCAACATAATCAAGACCACTGAGAGCTCAGACTTTCCAGGAGACCGTCTAGTTACCTCATCAGGTAAATAATGTCCTGAGTGAGTTTCTGGGTGAGGGAAAATACAATATGAATGAAGAGTTATAAATTCCAACTATAGCCTTATGACCAGTTGAAACAACAAGGACTGCAGTTACTACATATATTTTCGTCCTTGCGGTTAAAGTTTATATATTTGTGTAGATTGATCGATTTTTCCCTCTCCTTTTTCTTAGTATTTTATGTAATTTTTAGATCATATTTGCCTTCTTCTACTGTAAAATGAGCTCCTTTTCTCAAAACGAATGTCAGACGGAATGTAATGAATGTGGAAATGTCCTTCTGAAATAGAAAGATGAGGAAGAGAAAAAAGGAATTCATAAAGAAGACACAAAGACCACTCAGTGGTCTAGAAACCAAGAAGAAACATAAGAAGAAGGGAAGGGGAAAAAAAAAAGAAGAGAAGGGTCTCCTCTGTACAATGCTGCTGAGAGACTTCTATAAGATCAAAGTATTAGTCACTGGATTTTACAAGTTGTTGAGAATATGACAATTTGTCTATTGCAACAGGAGGCCAGGCAGAGAACACGAGTACAGATACAGGTAGGTTAGCTGATGGAAATATTCAAGGGTATATATATACTTCCTTTTTTATTTCCAACAAAATAAGAGTCAAACATCAGCTACATAGGGATGGGTTAGAGAGATTGGAGGGTTGGTTTAAGGGAGAGAAGAATGGGGTACCTGGGTGGCTTGGTCAGTTAGGCAGCCAACTGCTGATTTTGGCTCAGGTCATGATCCTGGGATTGTGTCCTGCCTTGAACCCTGAGGCAGGCTCTGTGCTCCATGGGGAGTCTGCTTCAGGATTCTCTCTCCCTCCGCACCTCCCCCTGCTCACTCTCTCTCTCTAAAAATAAATAAACAAATCTTTTAGAGAGAGAGAAGAAGGTATGAAATACTCAGCAGGAAAATGGAAAGGCAAATTTACTGGGGGTACATATTAGAATTATTGAGCAATAATGACAAGCATGCATGAAATTTCTGGTTTTAAATATAAAATAAGACCAGTAAGCAAGACTGTGTTTTACTCTATCTATATTCAGCTGCTTAGATATAAAGAAGTTGGAAATTTGAATTTAAATGGGGGTGGAAGGGTTTTTCCCAGGTAAAAAGTAGAGATAGAAAGGAGTTTGGGAGTGTTTACGACAGGATGATCATGATGAGGAACCCCAGCATCCAACCTGAGTCAGAACAAAAGTGAAAACAGATGGGAAGAAGGTGGTAAGACAGAAAATTTGGTGGGTTAGAAGACTAAAGGCCCTAGAAGACTGAAGAGGTCAAAATATTGTTGCCATCAAGCTATCAGAGTGGTGAGCTGGAAAGACAAGAGGTCATAATCACTTAACAATGAGATTTCAAAGTTGGCACGGTGGTTGTATATGACAAGATCTAAAAGATGACCATGGCAATGGAGAAAATGATCATTGAAAACGAGAAGGTCCAGGAACTAAGTGGATAATAAGAACCAGGAATTATGACTTAAGTATGAAGAGGAAGAGATCAAGTCTTCAATGAAGGAGGAAGAGTCACAGGTGGTGAGGGAACTTCTGCTTATAAGGAAAAGTAGCATGGGGTATGGTTTGAAGTTGAGGCCCTTCAAAATATGTAGGATTTTTAGGGAAGAGGACTTTTTTTTTGAGAACAGCAACCAGAGATAAGAAGATTTACCTAATTTCAAGCTCTTCATTGTGAAAGGGCTTTAGAAGAAGAAACATTCTCTCAGGAAATAACCAAATTTCAGAAAGAACAAGTAATTTTACCACAATTAATGTTTAAGTCAATACACTGGTTTCAATCTCCCCATTTTAAAATCACTTCCTCATTTCAAGAGGCATTCTTGAAACATATCAAATATTTGAATTTAAGCTAAAAATAAGGATTCATTTTAGTTTACTGAGCATTTTATACATAAACTCTTTTATTTGAACCAACAAAGAAATTGTATTACTTTACTATTATTATCTTGCCATTAGCCTCTCTCTGAGTTCCCATTCAGTATTGAGAATACTATAGCACATTCTGCATGTCAGAGATAAGTAAGCAGGGCCGGGGAAACACAGACCCTGAGCTCAGTGCATAGAATTTCAAGAGCCAAAAGTATCAGAAAGATTTATTTTTGGAGAAAATGAGATTCTTGCTCAAATCATTTTTTTATAACCTCAGCAGAAGACCAAGGGATACAGAAACCATAATTTAATTCCATAGCTTCTTTTTAACCTTTTTCTACACACACCCACCACCACAACCCCATACTGCACCCTAGGGAAATCAGGTGCTATGGACTACAATCTAGTTGTCACGGCAACACAGTTGCCTCCAAGCAGCTGAAACCAACATATTTTCAGACTACGCAAAAACAAAAAACACTAATTCTTATATACAAACTTGAACGGATCTTTCATTTAAGATTAAGATCCATTGGGAGAGCAGGCACAATAAGCCTCGTAGGATCAAATATGTGGAAGCAATTCCAAAAGTCCTAGCCATAAATATATCTCTACTGACAAATGGCACCAACTTAGTCCCACATCACTTAAGAACATTAAACCAGACCCATACATATAGCTCCTTAGTTGTTCACTTATGTCATTTGATAGCCAAAAAGGAGGACATTACAGGGGCATTTGACCCTTGAAATGTTCAGTAGAAAAGTGTTGTTTCCAGACTCTACTTGTTATTGTCAGACTTTCCTTTTCCCTGTTCTACCACCCCCCACACCAGCTAGCCAAACACACACTCTCTCTCACTCTCTCTCTCTGTGTTCTTTCTGTCTCTCTCCCACACACACATATAGACCACACCTTTGAAAACAATGTCCCATCCCTCAGCAGACTTCTTCTTTTTTTTTTTTTTAAGATTTTATTTATTATTTAACAGAGAGAGACACAGCGAGAGAGGCACAAGCAGGGGGAGTGGGAGAGGGAGAAGCAGGCTGCCCGCTGAGCAGGGAGCCCAATGTGGGCCTGGATCCCAGGACCCTGTGAGCCGAAGGCAGACATTTAACCACTGAGCCACCCAGGCACCCCCTCAGCAGACTTCTGATGCTCTACTAGGAATGGGGGGTTTGGGGAGTGTGGAAGTGAACCAGGATTAACGTTTTAAATCTCATATCCTACCATGACCCTTGTATACTTTGAAAGGGGCCCCTTCATCAGTAGGCGCACTAGGCTGCAAGCTCCTTGTGGATCCTCACAATCCTTAATTAGACCAAAAAGAGGCTGCAGTAGCCTAATGGACAAGCCAGGGGTTGTACCTAATAGAAGTACCAGTCAGAGCCAGTTATCGCGTGAGGGGCAAGCCCTTTCATCCCAGCCCTCTCTTTCCTTCTGAAATTCCCATTTCCAAAAACCAGGATAGACTGTAAATCTATGTGTGTGGCCTGAACCTTTCCCTCTGCCATTCCTCACAGTGTATGAAACAGAGAATGACCACAGAGACTCATCAGAGTGTTGACTGTCAAGTGTTCATCAGGTTCCTGAAATGCAGGGTCCTCTTCAGAGAATGTGGATCTCTGTTTACGGCCCACGCACAGACGCAAAATAATACACTCTAGCAGAGATTGGAATGCCACACCGCAAAGACGAAGACTGAATAGACTAGTCTCAGTGAATAAAACAAAAAACAAAACAAAACAAAACAAAACAAATATCCACCCTGGCATAGGGCCTACTCTGGTCTGAGCTTGTCTCACAGTTATTATTGATCCCAAATTTCTAGACAGAATTAATAGGGATAAGGTTGCTTTGGAGAACATACTACATTCTGCCACCTTTATCCTGTGGGCCTTTCTTTGGGAAACCTCAGGTGGAAGGCAATGCCACTCACAAATCAGAATTTTCTACAGGACTTCTTCAGTGGAAAAGGAGAGAGAGTACTCAGAAAACTCTCAGAGGATTGGAGAGAAGAGTAAAAAAGCGATTATTTATAAGCTTTATGTTATTAGAGTTTGGGGTTTGTTTTTCCTAAAAAATATTTCCACATTTTCCAATTGCCTAGAGTGGATCCATTGTCTAACTGGATCTTCACCTTCTCCAGAAATAGCTCATCTCTGTGTGTGGCCAACTCGGGCTGAGCAGAGCAGCTGGATGGGGCATGCTTGCTCCGGCCATCCCAAGGGAAGAGTTTAAAGACCAAAGACCAGAAGGCTCCTGCTGGTCTGCTTCCCACAGAAGACACGAAACAAAATAAAACAAAAATAACAAGTATGCTAAGATGCCAGACCCTTTCTCTTCACCACTCAGCTTACATACTGGGCTCTCCTCATTTAGGGGTCTGGCTAGTCAAATGTCCAGAGGCTCGTGGACTGAAGTAAACCCTAGTACTTTCTTCTTCACCCACTGTTTCTATATCAGCAGATACAATTTTTGCCTGGTTCAAAAATTATTATATTAAATAAATGTTTCCAACAAGTTCTGCAAGATAACATCCCATTAAGCTTTTAGTCAGTACCTTATACATGAGCGAACTTCCTTTGCCTCCAAACAATGATCTAAAGAATAGTATATAAGAATTGGGCTAGTTGAAATACTATGGTATTAAGTGCAAAAAAGCATCTGGAGATGATAGAAAAGGCCTGGTAAGCACTGGCAAAGGGCCTTTGTGTCAGTTACTTACTCTTTAACCCCACATCCATTACCTTCCCTCTTGTGATAGGCAGAATAACGGTCCCCAAAAATGACCACATCCTAATCCCTGGCACTTATGAGTACACAGCCTTACACGGCAAAAGGGACTTCACAGATTCAATTATGAATCTTGAAATGAGGAGATTGTCCCAGATTGATTGTCCCAGATTGGCCCCAATATAATAATAAGATGGAAGGAAGAGGATCAAAGTCACCAAAAAAGCAGATGTGACAATGAAACCAGGGGTTAGAACGATACACTTGGAAGATGGAGGAAGGGTCCAAGAGCCAAGAAATGCAGGCAATCTCTAGAAGCTGGAAAAGAAAACAGATTTTCCCCAGAAGCCTCCAGAAGAAACATAGCTCTGCTGACACCTTGGTTTTACATACCTGACTCCAGAACTTTAACAGAATAAATTTGCATTGTTTTAAGCCATAAAATTTGTGCTATCTGGCTACAGCAGCAAGGTGAAATTGATACTCCTTTCCTTGCCCACTCATTCAAGAAGCTAACACCAGCCAACCAGGCCTCGTGGAGGCTTACAGCTCTGCTCAGTAATGGGAGGTGCTGGAACAAGACTGGAGGTTGGGAAGAAGAGAGAAACCAGGGTACTATTTTTCCCTCTTCCCACTCTGGGCAATGTCTCCAGCTGTCTCAGTTCCTCTCATTAACACTCAGGGTCACAGGCTCTAGAAATACCACTGCTTCCCTGTGTCCCTTCAGCGCAGTTTCTGGGTGGCCTCACCTTCCTCTGTCTGCTTGTGTAGCTCTTCTAACACCTTGATGAATTTAGCATATTAAATTCCCTCTATTAAAGTATCTGATTTGTGTTATGCTTTCTTGGCTGGATCCTTTCAAGAACCTAACATGCTCCTAATGTCTGTTTATATTTATTTCCTATACCAGTGTTGCTTATTCACCAGTGGCTGAGATGACTCATCTATTTAAAATCCGTTCCCACATCTTTTAGATTACAGCAGAGTAACACTGATGGCTTTCCAGGTGACTGACAGTCTTTTCCCTTCCCTCATGCTCTGCTTCTGTCAGCATAATGAATTGGATAACTCCTCACATCAGTGGTTGAGTTGCTATTTCATTAGTTTATGCAAATGTATAATTCAGGTGTGAATCAGTCAGCCTCTTTCTATGATCTAGTGACCTAGAAAAATGAGAGCGACTATGTTCAGTGAGGAATTCTTTGTTCAATCAGCCTAACTTTCATTAGCAAATCAGAACTCACGGTTTTCGGTGTGTGAACTGAAAAGATCATTCATGTCAATTTCACTTAGCTTTACTGCTGCAGCTATGGTAATTAGGCAAGGTTTTATTTAAGACATTGCTAAATGAGGCTATCATTTGGGATAGTTCAATATACGATTAGTTCTTGAGCTTTATTTGCCAAGGTCTTAGAGTTCTTTGGAGTCATAGCACCGGCCCCTGTAAATAGAATCTCAAGGTCTAATTCCTACCCTACTGTACTAATTTGCTAGCACTGCCAGAACAAAGCACCACAAACTGGATGGCTTAAACAACAGAAATTTATTGTCTCACAGTTCTAAAGGCTCAAAGTTTAAAATCAAGGTGTTGAGAGTGCTAGTTTCTTCTGAGGACCGTAAAGGAGAATCTGTCCCATGCCTCTCTCCTGTCTTCTGGTTGTTTTCTGGCAAACTTTGGTGTCTTTGATTTTTAAAGATCTGCTTTTATCTTTACCTAATGTTCTCTCTGTGTACATGTCTATCTCCAAATTTCTCCTTTTTATAAGAAAAATAGGTGAATTGGGTTAAGGCCCATCTCATTGTAACTTAATTACTTTTGTAAAGACCCTCTTTCCAAATAAGGTCATATTCTGAAGAACCAGGAGTTAGAACTTTAAACATATGAATTGGGGGGGGTAGATGAGATTCAACCCATAAAACCTGTTCTCCAAGGAAAGCCTTTTGGCATTCATGGTTTTAATTCTAGTAAACATGTTTCAACTTTTACTCTTAGGGTATTAACAGGTTTCTCTTGTGCCAATGCCAACCAATAACAAAACTCGTTTGACCCAATGGACTATTTTCTCTACTTTTAATGTTCTTTTCAATGGGAATAGCAAGAGTGATGTTGACAAATTTTTCTTACTAATCCTAAAGACAGTAAGACAGATTGAGGATTCTACTATTATTACTGTTATTATTATATTATTCTATTATCATTATTCATAAATTAAGAGCCTTGGTGAATAGTGATATCTAGTTGTATATTCTTATTAATCAAGTCCTGTGAAGTCACAACAAAAGTAAGAGATTTTCAGGACTCAGTCAGGAGTAAAAAAAAAAAAATGATAATACGATTTAGACAAAGAAAAACACCCAATACCACATTATTATTGCAGAACTAGAACTACTCTGCCCTGTGTTCTTTTCCCCCAAGCCCATATGTGAATATACTAATTTATTAAGTTCTTAAATAATGTATCTTCCTACTTCTTATTCGTCCTTTAGTTTTATTCATTCCTTCTAGACTTTCCAAAGGAGAATTTATTTTAGAATATTAAAAGAAAGGTAGAGTGTTCAAGAACAACATACTATAAATCATATGTAAGAATGAGACCAGACATACCACTTGAGGACCAGAAGAATGTCCCTCTTTATATGGTTATATGTGAGATATAGATAGACAAAGACCCACTCACCAAACATACTGAACACATTTCTTGGTTATATAAAAATAAAACAAAAACACAAAAGCACTTTTTCACCAGATCAAAGTTGCAAATTCTGAGGTCATAGCTCCCAAATAACACTCTCCTACAGCAATCTGAACTAATTCAAGGCCGTTCTTCATAGGTTTAGAAGCAGAGAGATCAACTCCATAAACAGAAAGAGAAATGAACGTGGACTCAGAATACTGTTTCTTCACAGGTACATTTTCAGCTAGCCACTCGAGACCAAGGGCCGCTGCGTGACTCAGGCACACGCACCTCATAACTGGCTGTATGAAAAAAGCTACTTGCCCCACTTCCACAGCAGGATTCTCACAGACTCCTTTCCCACTACAAGTCATGAAGTTTTTATCTCCAGTTACTCCTGCCAGGTCCCAATCCAGTAATCCTAACCGTTTTTAGAGCATACCTTATTTCTTCTCTTATGCCCCAGCCGTCACCACCTTGACTCATTTATCATGCTAACACAGAGCAAGCATTTTTCCATATAAAGCCCTTTTGTTAAGACTAAGAACTGTAGCATGATAAGAGTTGTCAGCAAAAACCACAAAGAAACAAGTACTTCTTTTAAGAAGTTTCAATCTTCTCTGAACCACACACACTAAAAATTAGTTGATTATAACCCTCAAATAGGAAACATTTTTATACCCTGTTTTGGGGGGAGGGAAGCAACTGCATGCTAGCCTTTTGCTGGAAGCCTATTCTTTGCTGTGTCTTCATTGCGAATTTAGTCACTTGAAAACATCAAACATATCAAAGAGTTTGGCAAGAAGTCTTTCCTTCCTTTTCTAATTTCCCAAAGATTTTACAAACTTTGGCCCTTGAACACACAAAACCATACAAGTCCATTACTGTAAACTTACTCTGCCTGAAAATTAATAGAGAGAGCAACTTTATATTCCAGACATAGTCTAAAATTGCAGTTCTTGAGATTTGGAACCAAGCAGAAAATTACAAGTGAGAACAAAAGATCTCTCAGTCTCATATGTCTGGAAGAAAATTAGCATTAATACCTGTAGTCTCCAACTCCGTATGGACTGAGGGGAGGTCAAAGTATATAATTTCAGTTGCTTCCTTTTCTCTCTCATTCCCCCACCCCTCATATCCATCTTATAACCATACTGTTTATATAAGCACACTTCCATTTTCAGAACCCTATTGCATACTATCCTTGGAACTCAACAATGTATTTTAAGCTGACGTTTTTTCTTTTTAAAAAATCAGGAGTTAATTGGCATATATTATAGTCGTAATAACAGTGTAAAGCTTAAAAGAGGGCTCCAGATTCAAACTATCCCAGTTCTAAACCCAGTGCTACCAGCACTCGCTACTAAGTTGAAGCATATGAAAATGCCTTTTTTTGTAGACAGGGCAAAAAGCCATCTAATATTTACAAGTCTACATGATTCAATTTAGTTGAAGTCTCATCAAGCCGAAAAAATAGAAATAATAGTCCTTTGCATAATTAATGAGATAATAAAAAGGTTTGGGTTGCATAATTAATTATAAAATTGGCAAGTAAAAAGTAGGGTAGGATAGTGTTTCTCAAACTTCAACACGCATAGGAACTGCCTAGAGATGTGAGATGGTTCCCTAAGATGATTCCCTTCTCTGGTGAAAGGAATCACCTGGAGGGTTAGTTAAAAGTACCCCTCCCCACCCCAAAAAAACAGTACTCCTTACCAGGCTCCTCCTTTGGAAACTTTTGTTCTTAGTCTGGACAGGCCCAGGTATTTTTTTTATTTTTAGCAAGTACCTGCAGGTAGTCCACTATTAGAAAAGTATGGGAAGCACTATTGTAAGAGAGGTGGAAACCAAATTCTACGTAAAAAAATCATTTCCAGCAGAGAGGTCAGAAAAAGTTTCCCTAAGGAGACAACCAGTGAAACAGGCCTTGAAAAATAGAAGGACTTGATTCTAGAGAGATGTGGAGCAGAATATTCCAGAGCAAAACTAAAATGAGTAGAAGCAGAGAAAGTTAGGATATTATTGCACAGAAGGGGTCAATGCAATTAGTTCCAATTACCTGGAGTGTAAGGGTCATGAAGAGGAAGATCTCAAATACCATACAAAGACATTAGAACTTTATTTTGAAAAAATTAGAAAGATATTAACTATTCTGGAGCAGTGACATGATCAAAATTGGGCTTTTATCCCCACAGCTATTCATTACTGAAGCTGGACCAAGACTGAGTGTCAAAGAATCATGGTAGATCAGGAAGCAGAGCCTGTGATTCGGAACTGAGGGCTTAATGCAATGGACTCAGAGATGAGCCTTTCTTTATTTCAGCTTCATCATGGGTCATATGTTCATTTAAACATCTAAGTGTTCATGCGAGGTGTGCTTTTCCAAGGTATTTGTTTTCTGCGTCATCAATTCAGAGAGAACTATCTGCGAATGGCTATGTGGATCCCCAAAGCAATGGAATGATGGGGGATCTTCCAAATCACAAGTAAGAGTAGTTCTCATCATCCGCACAGCCTTTAAGAAACTCAGATGGTGTCCTGAGGATACCTTGTAGCTCACACCAAACCTAATTTCTCTATACTCCATCTCTTCCTGAAACAGCATTTGATGAAGTCCAACCCCTACGCTCCAGAGTAGTCTGTGAGTCCAACTCTGGAGACTCGCAAAACACCCTCCCTTTTACTTAGGACAATGCATTACAAATGTGGCAAAGTGTTTCACCTTTCTCTAAAAACAGTATTTGGATGGATGGATAGATGGGTGGATGGATGGATGGATGGATGGATGGATGGATAAAACACTTATCCATCACCCCAAGCTCATGAGAGTGCTAAATTCTACATTTAAATTTCAAACTCTAATCCTTAGGTCATTCTTCCAACCACACCAGCAACCCTCCCAACATGTTGCTGCACCAGCTCCATTCCTCCAGAATTATTCCCACCTGAGGGCCGCTGAGGCCTTCCAAGGAGCAAACTGCCTCCCTGTATACTGGCGTCTGCCCCTCCTTGACCCATTTGTTGCCTAAGTGCTCATGTTCTGCCCAACACATCTCAGAGGCAGTGTTGTTCTGGGTACAATGAGTTTTTTATTCCCCCTAGTTCATGGTATTAGATATTCAGCCAAGGCAGACTTCACAAATATTGAAGTCATACCATCTCGCACAGCTTTAAACCTTTTCTTTTTAAATGACAAATGGGATTCAAGAGCTTTCTGAGAGGAGCTGCACTGGCCTGGATGAGGTAACGTGATTAAGATTTGTGTGTACCCGTCAAGCATGCTCAATATAATAAAAAGGAAAACCCCCGTTTCATACACCAGGAACCCAGGAGAATTATAAAGTGAGTGGGAAAGAGAAAGGAGGAAAAAACACGTGAGTAAGTCACTCGGGAGACAAAAGAATAATGGCTTCTCTCTTAAATTCTAAATCAGCAGTATTAAAGATGCCCTCCACAAGACCCAAATATACATAATTTAAAAAGAAAAAAACATGCTAATTCACGTGCACTTGGACATTTTTGCCTCAGAAATAGCCACAGAGCCACCTCTTGGATCCCACATGCTCCACTGTGGACAGTACTTCTGTCACGGCTGAAAGGCATAAGCAGTCCTGAAATAGTATTTCATGTCAAAGCTTTCATTCTCTTTAATCCAACACATTCTCTTTTATTCTCTTAAACACAGCCCACTGCTACCCAGGATGTTTATGGGATTGTCAGCACTGCTGCTGGCTTACCGCAAGCCATCTACCTTCTGTTCCTCAGTTAGTGGTTCTGTAAAGCACAGACAATACCAAGTTGCCCGCTAGATAGTAACAGCCGCCATTTATGAAGTACCTAATATGCACCAGGCGCTTTGAAGAGAGTGCTGTTCATCTTTACATGGATCAGCACAGTTTTATTATTCCATCCGTCTTACACATGAAGAAACTAAAACTCAGAGGCAAAGTCATTTCTCCAAAGCCACAAAGTAAGCGGCACAACCAAAGACTGAATCCAGGATGATCTAGTCCCAGAGCTTGTAGCACCGTGCTTGCCCAAATGACGTAGTGATTAACCTATTTTGGGGCAGTTAATTGCATTTCCAGGTTAAAAATCCTAGAGATTAAAAACAAAATAAAAAAACAGGGGATAGAGCCCACGTACATACTTAAGAGCCTGGTCCACAACACTTAACTCCCGCCCTTCTCCTGAGATCTCACTCTTCTGAACTTCACTCTCATAAACCACAATGCCTTCTCTCAGCTCTCCACCTTTGTCCCCATGCAATTGTCCCTCTGTGGCCACAGCACATTTTCTAAACGACTCAGGGAGGCTTGGTTGGGAGACCACTTCCCTTCCCCACAACTGAATATGGCAAGGAAGAACACTCAGCAGAAGGCAAATAATGTAGAATCTGAGAAGGGTATTAACATCCCCAAAAAGGACAAATTTGTCACCCTAAGCACAGCTATCACAAAGCCAGTTTTACGATGCTCCAGGCACTTTGGTCACTACACGAGAAAAAAACATACGGTATTTCTTCTTAATCACTTTCAGACATGTTTTGTCCCATCAATTTAATAAAATCACATGGCTTTGTTCACATGCATAAACTGCAGATTTGAGAAAATATTAATGTATTTAATTCTTAGTCAACATATAGATTCTCCTTTAGCTACCATGTTACTGGGAGATTCATTTTGGTAACCTGTTTTTAAATAAATTCACTCCACGTTATAAAAGCCCTCGGCAGGGGGTGGGGGGGCGCCTGGGTGGCTCTGTTGGTTAAGCATTCGACTCTTGATTTCGGATCAGGTCATGATCTCAGAGTTGTGAAATAGAGCCCCTGTGTCAAGCTGTGCGCCGGGCATGGAGGCTGCTTAAGATTCTCTCTCTCCCTCGCCCAACTCTTCTTCCCTCTCTAAAAAAAAAAAAAAAAAAATCCCTCTGAGTGTGTGGAGATACACTGCAAACACCAGAATTTAGGGAAGCTGGCCTCAGGGCTGGAGGGCAAACTGGATCACATCTGCTTAACTGCATGTTTGGGTTAACCAAAAGCCAGCTAATCAGAACCACACAGTATTTAAGTGAACTCCTTTGAATCTATAAAACAGATTCCTGAAGACCAAATAAAACTTGCTTAACCAAGTGTGCTGCTCTCATTAACTCATTACCCTTGATGTTTGCTCATAAAGGCTGGTTTTGGTCAGACTAGTGGTCATTTAGGGGAAGAACCATACCCTAACAAAACTCATAATGACCCAACGGCATTCACATGAAAGAGGTAGTTCTTTGTCAAGACAAGGGCCAAAGAGGAATGCTGGAGTCTTACAGCTTTCCAAGGCATCTCATCTCCACCTAACTCAGGGGCTATGCCAGCAAACTAATGTTGCAGCCTTTGCCAGGTTAGGAGTTGAGACAGGGAAAAGACAGAGCCCAACTGGCTGTTTTCTATTCGGGGTGAGGATCATCTTAGGGGAAAGAAAGAAAACACAAAGTGGAACAGAATGTGCAGGTAATCTTGACTCTTCTCATCTTCTTTTGCCCATGACATACCTCTTTTGCACTTTTCTGGATGATAGACTACCCCCTCTTTCCTTCCTTCCTTCCCTCCATATGCATTGTGGGACCAAGCAGTTTTCTAACTATTGATATGGGAAGAGAAGGAAGAAAGGAGGAGGGAGAGGAAATGAAGCCTTGGAATTAAGCTCTGGGAAACAAAATAAGCAGCCCACAGATGACTCATGTAGGGAGTTTTGACTTCAGTGTGCTGGTCTAGAGAGAGATGTGGATTTGAATCCCACCCAGACACCATAGATCAAGGAAAGGCTGTCTCTTTCTTCCATCCCTCATACCTCATTCCTAACCTAATTGAGACCATACCCTCCCTCAGAGACACTAAAGAATTCAATGTGAAATCGAATGGTTGTGGCTCATCCATGATGTAGTCATTAGCTGCCTCATGTTTCCCTTATTTTTCACACAACCCCAACGTAGAACAGTAAGCACAGAGCTGGAGATATTCGGCTACCAAATGGAAAGACTCAGGGCGGAGAGCGCTGGCAAGGCAACCGTGCAGCATGAAGCCTGCCACATGTGGAAGGAAATATGACACTCCCGGGAATACATGCTCCCCAGAAGCAGAGGCTGATTACTACCCAGAGGCGGGGCAGACAACTTGGCTTTTGTTCGTGCTGGTTTATTCATTGTTCTGATGTGACTTATAGCATTTTTATAAGACAAAAAAGCCTGAATGGTTGGAGATGAACTGGACTTTGAGTCACAAAAAAAACTTTCTGCTAGGTTTGTTCCCTGTGATTCTAAAAGAGCTTTGTTTCCCCTGAAAAGGAGACTTAGTACCTTCTGCCTCAATTGAGAAGACTGAGACATTGACATATCTTAAACCGCCCACCATTGTGTGATCACTTAGATCGCACAAGCCATGTGACCCGTCCCTAGTAGCAACGGCAGGAGTAGTAATTGATGCATCTATCAATATATCCAGCAAAGAATAAAATTGCTGCGTTCTCTCCATTCCCACTGAAGTCTTATCACCTCACCTGGTCTCTCTTAACTTAGGAAATGTCTCTTCCATTATCTCCTGCTCAAAAACTTGGATTCCTACTTGCTGAAGCAAATCTAAGGTCCATTATCTGGCTATTTCAGGCCCTCCCTAATTTGACCCCACAACGTGCCTTCCAATCCTGATTTCCCAGTAACTTTCAATATTAATTCACTGTTTAAGTGTCCTCAACCTCTCCCTGACTGTATACTACACACATTACACTCATTTCTACTGCTGTCATGCTCCTTATACCTTCATCGAATCCCCAATCAGTATTGGGCTTTCACTACCCAATAACTTCTCTTACACTGAATTCCTACAGAATTTATGGTCTGATCCAGGTAGGTTATGTTTTAATTATTGTGGCAGAGATGTAACATTTTCCCCCAACTTCTATCCTTCTTTCTTTTAAGTTACAGAATCCCCTTTTTATCTACACACATGACTCCCATGTAGAGACTACATTTCTTAACTCCTATATGAACATATAACTTAAATTCTGTCAATGGAATGTGAGCTGAAATCAATTATACAACTTTTCATAACCTGTTTATTTAAAAAAAGACATTATCTAAAATTTTTTGAAGATCTCAATCCTTTCTAAGGAATTGATAGAACTCATAGAAAAATCAATAAGGATATAGAACCTTTAAAAAAAATGTAAACCAATTTGACCTAATCAATATTTATAAAGCACAAGACCCAGTAACAGCCAACTACACTTTCAATTCAAGTGCTTATCAAATATTCACCAAAATATACCACTCATATCTTGGCTATAAAACAAATTTCAAGAAATTAAAAGAACTGATATTAAATAGAGTATGTTCTCAGACCACAAGATAATTAAATGATAAATCAACAAAACAAGGTATCTGGAAAGTTTCCAAATATTTGGAAATTAAGTGACACATTCTAAATAATCCATCGGTCAAAGAATAAAAAAAAAAAAAAAAGATTAGGAAGTATGTTGAAGGGTACCTGAGTGGTTCAGTCAATTAAGTGCCTACCTCTTTGTTTTGGCTCAGGTCATGATCTCAGTGTTGTGAAATCAAGCCCCGTGTCAGGCTCCATGCTCAGCGTAGAGTCCTCTTGGGACTCTCTCTCCCTCTCCCTTTGCCCCTCTTGCCCACTCTCTCTCTCTAAAATAAATAAGTATTTATTTTATTTATTAAGTAAATCTTCTAAAAAATTTTTTAAAAAGAAAGTAAGTTTAACTGAATAAAAATAAGACGCAACATGTTAAGGTTTGTGAGACACAGCTAAAGTGGTACTTAGAGGAAAATTTATAGCTTTAAAATGCATCTATTAGAACCAAAAGAGACTGTGGACTTTGAGCAACAAACTGAGGGTTTTGGACAGGAGGGGAGTGGGGGGTTGGCTGAGCCAGTGGTTGGTATGGAGGAGGGCAACTATTGCATGGAGCACTGGGTGTGGTACATGAACAATGAATCTTGGAACACTGAAAAAATAAAATAAAATTAATTTTAAAAAGTAAAAAAAAAATAAAATGCATCTAGTAGAAGAAAAGAAGAAAAGGCTAAAATATATGCCTTAAGGTATTACCCTAAGAAGCTTGAAAAGGAAGTGCAAATTAAACCCAAATTAAGTAAAAGGAAGAAAATAATAAAGAAAAATAAAGGTATCATACAATAGCAAATAGAAAAAATAAATAAACCAAAACCAGCTCTTTGAAAATGTTAACACATTTTATAAAGTTCTACTTAAATTTATGAAGAGAGGGACTGAGAGAGAGGAGGGGAGAGAGGTAAAGATAAAAAACAAATTAGCACTATCAGAAATGACACAAGGGATATTACTACAGTTTCTATAGATACTAAAAGGGTCACGAGGAGCATGAAGCATGAAAAAAATTAATGAATTGGAATTCTTTGACATTAAAAATTTCAATTCTCTGAAAGATCCCATTAAGAAAATTAAAAGACAAGCTATGTTGGAGAAGATATATACAGTACATGTATCTGACATAGATCTTGATTCCAGAATTTAAAAAGAATTCTTAATATTAAGAAGACAACTCAATCTTTTTATGGGCAGAATATTTTTTTTTGCTTTGAATATCTTTTATTTTTTAAATAGGGTTATTTATTTATATACAAATGTTGCCTTCCTGTACTTCCAACTCATGAAATGTTTTCTCCATTTATCAAAATTACAGTGAATAAGTTTTTATAAACACTTTTAAGTTAATAAATATGTATAACTCTCTTTATTTTTTTAATTCAATTAATTAACATGTAGTGTATTATTAGTTTCAGAGGTAGAGGTCAGTGATTCACCAGTCTTATATAACACCCAGTGCTCATTACGTCACATGTAACGGGCAGAAGATTGTAATAGGTATTTCACACACAAAAATATACAAATAGCCAATCATCACATAAAGTCACACATAAAATCACACCGAATATTATTAACCATCAGGGGATGAAAACTAAAACTGCAGTGATGTCCCTGCACAGAGAGTAGAATAGTTTGTTAAAACAAAGGTTGATAATCAGAAGTGTTGGTGAGGCTGCAGAGCAATTGAATTCTCAACACTCCTAAGAGTATAAAATATTACAACCACTTTTGAAAAGATGGGGCACCTGGGTGGCTCAGTCGTTAAGTGTCTGCCTTCAGCTCAGGTCATGATCCCGCCAGGGTCCTGGGATCGAGCCCCACATTGAGCCCCACATTGGGCTCCCTGCTCAGTGGGAAGCCTGCTTCTCCCTCCCCAACTCTCCCTCCTTGTGTTCCCTCTCTCTCTCTGTCAAATAAATAAAATCTTTAAAAACAACACAATAAGAATATGAAAAATTCTTAAAAGTGGTTAATCGTAATTTTAAGAAATTAGCAGAGACTATATGACACCAAAATAAAAGTTCAAGAGAAAAACACTTGTTTGGACTATCATAGCACATGTGCGCACACACATTAATTAATGTTACCAACTTTTCATTTACTTTGTTGACACTGCATAAACAATATAGCTCTCTACCATGCTTCCCATGAACCTACTAGAATCTAAATTCACTTATACTTTGGGAGACTAGAAAAAAGTACAACAATAAAGTTTTTCCAAGTGGCTAGGGTGTAGCAGTAGTTTTAGTGTAATTTGTTCCTCAGAAAAAATATAGGAAGTTGAATGAAAGTGGGGTACAACTGCAAATTAGTATCATCAGCTGATGGCTGGCTCCTTTTTACATTGAGTACCTACCATGTAGGTACTCAGGGCCTCATCCAAGATTCTAAACAAATGACAACAGGTAGGCTGAAGTCACTCTATAAATAGCAGTCTTGTTAGTCCTGGGCTCAATTTTTATAGAAGAAGGAAGTGTCTATTTATTTTGTTACTTTTTAAAAAATTGGTAAATTAAAATTTCAGGGCTGAAAAACCTCTATTTTTCTCAGAAGATGCTGGTCTAAATCTCTTTGTGGCACCAACAATCATTTCCAGGGTTTGAAGTTTTTATGTATAGTCTACTATGTGAGTAAAAGGATGGAATTAGTTGTAAAATCATGAAACACCACAGGACATTTGGAATCAATAGTGTAAAAGCATTAGATGTTGTTTCATCAGAAAGTTACATGAGCTTTTCCATTTAACAGAATTTACTACAGAAAACTGAGCATATCCTATTTTAGTCCTCTCAGACTTTGTTTTAAAAAATTCCATTTGTAATCTGGAGGTACTTAACATGTTTAACCTTTTAAAAAGTCCAAAATAAACAAAAATTAAGAATTCACTGACGGGAAGCTGTCATTTCTATTCCTCCATATGTATGAATGAGATGTCTACATTACCTAGTATCAGCTAACTTTGAATGAGGGAACCAAATCTGAACATACAACCTTTCAGTTCTTAAGATGCCCTGTTGTCTTTAGTCTCATGTCTTATCTCTCAGAACTCAAAAAGGAGAACAGAAAAAAATCCACATTGTCTTAAATCATAGGTACTGAGAAAGACGTTCTAACCATACCCACGGGGTAGTACCCTGCAACGCAGTTCATCTATTTATAAGATAACACAAGAAACACACATCTATTTATAAGAAAACACAAGACGGTGGAGAAAATTCCTAAGTAACCAGTAGCAAGGCTTTACTCATGCATCATCTTCAGGCAACAGGAAGAAAACACACTGTCCTACACACACGAACACACACATGCCCATCTTCACCTTCTTCCTAGCTTTTCTTCTCTGGCAGCCCAGAGTACTGATGAGGTACCAAACTGCGGGGGTCATAAACTTCTATGTGCTCTGGAGTCTGGTAATGAGCCCCTTATCCCCACATGGCTCTTTCTCCTTTCCTTTCTGCACTCCTTTGTGGTGGACTATGCCTTCTTCCCTGAGCAGACACAGATAAAGAGGAAATTCTGCTTCTTTGTCACACGCTTAACCCCGCATGTGCTATCCCTCACCTCCAACTCCAAAGGAGGAGAAATCGTTCATCTAATCTGTCTGAGACCAAGGCACAGGGAGTGATTGTGTCTTAAAAGCAGGGGCCCTTACATGTTTTCCCACCGCTGTGTGTTATGCTGACCATGGCCAGGCTCTAGGGCTCTTTCCCTCATGGTTAGAACTAGTTGGCTCACTTGCTTACTCTTGCTCCCTCCACCTCACTTCACATAGCTCACATCTTCCCTTCTACCTTCTCTGCTTATAATTATGGGGCCTTTATATTCAAGAGCAATCAAGTAGGAAGCCTCCCATAGGCCTAGAGCCTAACCTGTTTTCCAATACAACTTTTATAAAATGAAATTATTGGATGCTTATCAAACATTAATAAAGTGGTAATTTAGCCAGTGTTCTCCAGAGAAAATGAATGGATGGCATATATAAAGAACCATCTATAAGAGATTTATCACAGGCATTGGTTTACAAAGTTATGGAGGTCAAGAAGTCCCACAACCTGCCATCTGTAATCTAGAGAACCAGGAATGCTGACAGCATCATTCAGTCCCAGTCTGAAAGCAGGGGGCGGGGCGGGGGGGGGGGTGCAGGGGCGACTAGTACAACTCTCAGTTGGAGTCTGAAAGTCTGAGAACCAGGAGTGCCAATGTCCAAGGGCAGGAGAAGATAGATGTCTCAGTGCAAGCAGAAAACAAATTTGCCCTTCCTCCATCTTTGTGTCGTATTCAGGCACTCAATGAATTGAATAATCCCCACTCACATGAGTGAGGGTGATTTCTTACTCAATCTACAGATTGAAATGTTAATCTCTTCCTGAAACACCCTCACAAATACATGAAGAAATAATATTTACCAGCTCTCTCCCTTAACCTAGTCAATACATAAAATTAACCATCACACGTGGTATTTAGTCTCTCATTGGCTCTTGTTTTGTAGTGTGTGCACCCTCAGTATAGGTCTCCCAAAGAAGGAGAGGTGATTGCTGGGATTTCTGAATGCCTACAAGGCAATACAAATTTTGTCTCCCTGCCATCCTCCACTGATCAGACTGCACTACGGTACTCAAAACAACCATGACGTCTTCATGTGCACAATCCTCTATAATTCTTGGTTTTCACATACACTATCTCATCTGACTCTCATGCAACCTTGTGAGGTTGGGACAACAAAAATTTTTGTCAATTCAGTTTATAATAACCATACTAAGGCCAAGAAGAGTTATTTGGCTTACACTGAGTTTATAAAAGGGCCAGAACCAAAAGCTGAGATCTATAACTTATAGGTCAGGACATTTCCCTCCATGCACCACCACAGTCACTTGTTCTAAAAGGAAGAAATGGACCTGTATTTGGGAAACATGTAATGGGGAGGATTTTGTGAATACTTGGACATGAGAGGAGTGTGAAAGTATGTGTCTGTGTGTACACCTACATCGGCAAAGTACCAGAACATAAAAGGGAAATACATCACTATTGGACCTAGCACAATTTTAGTGAGTCTTACTATTTCTGAAAATTGGTCCAGGACTAAACTTGCCCATTCCCCTTCTTCTTGGAAATTTACACAATAGCAAGAGTCCTCATAACCTCTTTCTGTTGACTCTTCTCAGTTTAACACAGGGAATCCTACCAGATTTCACCACCAACAGGAAGTAACCATTAATGCTACTATATATAGTCATATGATGTCACATCCTTCTTTTCTTCCACAGAATTGGCAACATACTTCCAAAGCAAAAAGTTTCATCATCAGCAATATAAAATTCTCTTGTTGATTTTTTCTTCTCTAACACTTCTCACCTACAAAGTATTGCTTTTGAACTAGAACTGTACAATTAAGCTAGAACAACCCCAAAGCAATAAAAAAGTGAGAAGACAAAATAGAGGTTATCAGACATCTCTATCAGTAAAGACAAAGTAGCCCTGAGATGATTGGCATTGCGATCTACCTCACATTTCAGGAGAAAAGTAAATCCCTATTGTGATAAAATAAAAATGATTCTGGCTTAGAATAATACACTCACTGTGATTATTAGAGTAATAGTCCACACACAACAGTGCGGCCAGACTGGAGATATGGAGCAAGAGTACAATGACAACCACATTAAACAAACTTGGCAGGTAATGGAGCTTCAACCAGCTGGAGCAAAAGCAAATTAACCAGTTTATTCCCATAGAGACATTTGTTTGCCAAGCTCTTGGCATGACACGTGCTGCCAGGGATCTCTAAACGAGTGGGCCAGTATAAGTGTTGACAGGCTCGTTAGGGCTGACGCAGCTGTCAGACACTGCTCTAATGCACAAGGTATGTGTTCTATTTGCTCATCGTTGTCATTTGGCTGAAGGATCTAATCAAATTTACATATCCTGTAGTCTTAAGTAGTGTTTTTATCAAACATCTGGGTCTACAGTTAGAGCTGTAAAATGAATTTCAAGGTATTTCCACGAATTAGGTATATCACTGCATCTTTTCATCATTTGCAAAACTTAGTTGTTTTCAGGAGGAAAAGGAGACTCTGGGTGCTGAGACCTTCGCCATATAGCTGAGGTAAATTGATTCCTGCTTGATTTTGTTCTGAGGCTTAACCAATTCATTTGTTGATTTTTTTTCCCATCAAATCCTTAGGGGCACCCACTATAAGCCTGACCACTGTCTGAGAGAATGGAGAGGAGGGGGAATGGGACAGAGCAATGAACAAATATTCCTGTCCTTGGTGCTTAAATTCAGGTAGAGAGTGGGAGTGGGGAAGAAGATCCAAGAATAAACAAATGAAAAAGCAAAGAGTATAATATATCAAAATGTAAAAAATTCCATGGAATAAGTTTTGTCTGTGAAAACTGTTATCTGAATGACTAGGGTGATGGCGAGTTTCTGTATTAAATGGAGGAATCAGGGAAGTCCTTACTCTTAAGATGCCAAAAAAGTTGAAAATAGTTCATCAGGGGCGCCTGGGTGGCTCAGTGGGTTAAAGCCTCTGCCTGCAGCTCAGGTCACGATCTCAGGGTCGTGGGATCGAGCCCCGCATCAGGCTCTCTGCTCAGCAGGGAGCCTGCTTCCCCCTCTCTCCCTCTGCTTGCCTCTCTGCCTACTCGTGATCTCTCTCTCTGTCAAATAAATAAATAAATAAATAATCTTTAAAAAAAGAAAAAAGAAAATAGTTCATCATTTGTATGTTCCCAAAGATTGGAAAATACTTAGAAAAGTGAAAAAAGTATATTTCAGGAGGAACGAAGCAGTCCACTCCTCATTCTGACCACTCTGTTCTATTCTCTTCTGAAATGAAACCATAATGAATTATCTGAATGTTTATGAGTCAGTACTATCCAGGATTAATGAAAATTTCATCCTCAGATCTTATTAGTTTTCTATTAGGAGAGTAATGAGAGACACCATCATTAAAGAGAGATCATAGAACTAAAATTTGGACTTGTAAGAGTCTAGTCTCCACTCTACCCATAGATCCTTTTGTAACTTTATGCAAATTGTTGTTCTGTCTGTTTATTTGTTTTAATGGACCTCAAAACATTTGGGAAGCAAATTATATGAAAAGAAAACCACAGGGGCGCCTGGCTGGCTCAGCGGGTTAAAGCCTCTGCCTTCAGCTCAGGTCACGATCTCAGGGTCCTGGGATCGAGCCCCACGTCAGGCTCTCTGCTCAGTGGGGAGCCTGCTTCCCCCTCTCTCTGCCTGCCTCTCTGACTACTTGTGATCTCTCTCTCTCTGTCAAATAAATTAATAAAATCTTTAAAAAAAAAAAAGAAAAGAAAAGAAAGAAAAGAAAGCCACAAATTAAATTAGAAAGGCCAGAAAAAAAATCTTTCAGCACTACTTCAATGAAAAAACTCTAAACTATAAAAAGAGATTTGGAAAGTGAGAGTGAAGTGATTTGTCAAGTGAGGGATAAAAGATTAATCAAAACATCCAAAAGAGAGTGCATCCCACACTAGGGTATGAGGGGCGGGTATAGATTAAAAGGAAAAGTCACTTCCTTGACTAGAGCCAAAGTACTGAAGAGGTTAATCATAGACAAGTAAAGAAAGAATGTAAACCAGAACTGACTAAAGGATCAGCTCAGGCATGGGAGAACTTTATGTCTGATCTAAAACTTCAAAGAAAAAGAAGTCTCCGTTACTCTAATTATGTAGAAAAAATAATGTGGTTCAGGCAACAGTCAAGGAAGAGAATCTGAGAAGTAATTTCAGAGAGTGAAGAGCAAAGCTCTTCAGAGTCAAAGATAACATCGATAGGACTGAAGAGGTAACATCAGCATATATTTTACAGATGGTCTATTATGCTTTCTGTATTTTCCAACTTTTCCATAATTGCTATTTAGTATTTTTATAATCAGAGAATGTAAGTATATATATAGTCTGAACAAAAGATGATAATGCTAGAAGCAAACAGAAAGCTCTAAGTACCCAAATTGAGACATTGCCCCAAGGTTGGGGGTCTGATTACCATCTATTTCTGTTAGAAACACTTTGGGTAAAGGAGGATGGTAGCTTTACAAAGCATGCAGAAAGAGGGTTGCTTCAGGTGTTATAAAAGTTTCTGCAGAATAGAAGACCTGCACAACAAAAGCGTGGGATAGCAATAGAGAGGATCATGGAAGAAGAAGAGAGAACCAGTAGCAAGACTAGGGCCAAAAGAGGATCGTTACTCTAACAATCCTGACACGAAAATATTCATCAGTATCTTAGGAGGAAGAAATTCGTAGCTTACACCAGAATGACTTTTTAAATCTGTGCGGTTTCTTAAAATTTGAGCTAGAGAACTCTTTGAACCCAATTCATCACACCCCCAGTATAAACAAATAAAAGAGGGCATAGATCAGCTGTGGTACAAATGCCTAGAAGTCCACCTTCTCAAGGTCTCCTGCAGCCATAAAGTGGCTGACCTGGGGCACCTCTGTGGAGTCCTAGGCTCAATCAAGCATGGCTTGAGAACTATTGGCTATAAGTTATACCTACATATTGGGAGTCTAATTCACTAGGTGGAGGAGTGCCTATAAATACATATGTATTTACATAAATGTGCATTTAAATATATTCATATCTTTAAAGTATAAAAATGAATTTGTTAATTTTTTAATACAGCTGACATCTCTCTGACATCCAGAGCCTATTGAGGACTATCTGAACTTGACTGAAGGCATCCAACTTTAGGGTCACTGTCTTGATGCATGCACCAGGCTATAGAATCAAACTGAACTGGCTTCCTAAGAGTCGCTCCCTGAGAGCCAATTAAATGACAGCTATCTTCTATGTAAAGGTGTTTGTGGGAGAGCTTACTCAAGGACGGGCTATATAATCCAATGACCAGGTTATCTGAAAGTCTGAGAATAGCTTCTATAAGATAAAAGAAGCAGAAGTGGGACGATAAGAGGCCAAAGTTGAATCTAAAACTAGAACAGTCTTTTGCCTAACTACACTGTACTTTAATCATTCATTATTCTCTGGGTTGTTGTTTTTTTCTTAATTTATCTGATTAGCTTTTGCTTTTTTGGCCTGGATGTTTGCCATTTAAACATCTTGATTAAACAATCCGCAACGACATCTGCATATGTGATTTTCTCTGACTTGCTGAAGTACACAGCCCACTGGTGTATAATAACAGAGGTCTATCAAGATTACTATGAAAAGGGGTAGTAGAGAGTGATAAATGATCTACATCAGGCTCTAAAATAAATAAGCCCCAAAGTTTTAACTCTAACTCAATAGTAACGCATAATGGATATGAAATCATTTTTATTTATCCATTTTATTTAACATTTTTTATGGGCTAAGGAAAATAATAAGAACAGACTTAGATCAATACTTTCCATGCAGATAAGTTCAGGAGAAAAATGAG
>CM052895.1:33293362-33313541 GCA_028534135.1 Potos flavus | reverse complement strand
AAAAGGCACCTCTTTTTGAAGAATATACTCAGGAGGAAAATCTGTCATCTTCTCCACATATGGGTTTTAACAACTTGCTGTTCTATGCTTTTCTTTACCTCAAATGCACTTATTGCATTTGTCCTTCTATAGGCTCCTACTCATGCTTCGACACCTAGCCCCAGAGTTATCTCCTCTGTGAAGAGTTCCTTGATCCACTACGAATATGTGGTAAGTCCCTCTATTAGCTCTATTAGGACAGATCCTACTATATCCCCTATTAATATTCTGTCTTTCTTAGTCAACACAAGGTCTTAACCTACTGCTTGGCATACAGCAGGTGGTCAAAGGTGTTAGTTGAAATAAACACGAGTTACTTAATCTGTAAAAGATATTATGTAATGAGGACATAACTACCTTCAAATATTTGAAGCACTGACAGCAATCACAATAGGTGTTATCCCAGACACTCTCAATGAGCACTTGAGGAAGATATGAAGAAAGACAAAGGGAAGAAAGTCTTCACTTAAAAAAAGAAGAAGAAGAAGAAGAAGGGTCAGGTAGAACAGGTTATTCCCCTCCTCCAGCATGAAATTACTGTGGTCTGAAAGTATTTTTAGTCCATAAGGCAGAGCAACACTATAGAACTGCTCTGATCTAGCAATCAGGTTTTAGAAAACAGATAAACAACAAAGCTCTTTTTCACTGAGTATCTGTAGCAACAGTGCATGAAGGTAGCATTTTCATTCTTGAGACCATCTTAGAAACACGATTCTAAAGTATCATTTCTCTCCTGGTAGCATTAATCCTAAAGTACAAGTTTGACTGCAGCATCCTTCTCTCTGATGTTAATCCCAGGCCCGGCATGGACCAGTCCTTAAATTTCTGAAGATGCTACACTACTAGTTTTGAAGATGGAAGGGGCCATAATACAAATAATGCAAGAATGGAGCCCTAGAAGCTAAAAAAGGCAAGAAAACGGATTCTTCCTTAAAGTCCCCCAGGGGAGTGTAGCCCAGCCAATCCTTGGGTTTTAGTCCAGTGAAATGGATTTTGGAGTTCTGACTTTCAGAACCGTAAGAGAACAATAATTTGTTGTTTTAAGCCATCAAGTTTGCAGTAAGTTGTTAGAGCAGCCATAGGGAGCTAATAGACTGAGGTACCATCTCTCAGCCGTATCTATAATATTGACAATAGTGTGTACTTACTGGGGGTTACTATGTGCCAGGCTTTGTGATAAGTCTCTTATTTGTATGGGTTCTTTTAAACTTCATAGAATATCTATGAAGGAAGTACTATTAAGATCCCCAATTTACAGGTACAAAAACTATGTCACACAATTAGCACAGTGCAGAGCTGGAGTTTGCAACAAAGCAACCCATAATCCAGAGTTGGTTCAATCTGACTTCTATCCTTGAATGTCTACTCTTTACATGTCTCACTTGGAGTTTGAAATCTTTGGGGGATGAGAAACTGTGATGGGCCACCCAGAAAATTCACATTAGAACAATTTATTTCATCTACTATCATTATATCATTCACTTCAAAGGATTTTCAAATATATCCTGCTTAACATTTGGAAAAACTGAGTCATAAAGAGATTAAGGCTGTTCAACAAGCCTGTGGCAGAACTGGGAACAGAGCCACTGCAATGAGCAGTTGCCGCAGCTTAAGCAATGACATCACATTTAATGTGCTTTCTACTCTTCAGAGCACCTTCACACCTTTTATCTCTTCCAGGCCTCACAACAGTTCTGCACGATGAGTGAAGTATTAGGACTTGCATCGTGAAGATGAAGAAACTGATATAGAGAAGTAGAGCAAAGGCCATACTCCGGTAGTTGGTAAGGTATCAAGAAAAGAGCTCTGGCCTTCCTTCTTCAGCCCTGAGCTCTCTCCACTCATCCACACTAGGCCATATTTTAAATGGTCTAGAACCATTTACTGGGCTATTCTATGACAAGACTCACCACTGGAATGGGTCCTATCTATAACTGTGATATCCGACGCACTAGCCAGTAGCCACGGGTTACATGTGACTACTGTGCATTTGAAATGTGGCTAGTCCGAAGTCACATGTGTTGTAAGTGTAAAGTGCACACTGGATCTTGAAGATTTAGGATGCAAAAAGAATATAAAATATCTTATTAATATTGTTTGTTTTGATTAGGCGTTCAAATAGTATTTTGGATACTTTGAGCCAAATAGAATATATTTTTTAATTAAATTTACCTATTGCTTTTTACTTTCCTAAGTATGGCTACTTGAAAATGTAAAATTAAGCACCTGGCCCTATCTTGTGCTGCTCTACGTTTTGTCTCAACCAGTACAGGAAAGAGTCCCTTTCCAGTATTCATGAGACAATCTCAATTTGAACATTTTCAGGGACAGAGAGGTACACAAGAAGCAGCCAATTCCATGTTTGGATGTCTCTAACAGAAAATTATTTTCCACTGGATGAAAACCACAGGTAAAGGAAGAGAAATAGATTAATAAAGTATACTTTCTCAAGAAAAGGACTTGAGTTTGATAAATTCTTTACAAATGCATGATTGAAAAATGATTTCTCAAATCACCACTCAATCCAAAACCATACCTAAAAACATGAAAACATGACACCACAAAATACCTAAAACATAAGATTTTTTTTTTTTTAAGATTTATTTATTTATTTGAAAGAGAGCCTGAGCACAGGGCCAGGGGAGGGGGCAAACAGAGAGGGAGAGAGAGAGAATCTCCAGCAGACTCCCTGCTGAGCGAGGAGCCCAATGCAGGGCTCAATCTCATGACTCATCGATCATGACCTGACCTGAAATCAAGAGTCAGACACTTAACTGACTGAGCCACCCAGGTGCCCCATTAAGATCTTTTTCTTAATAGGACATAAAACTCAGGAACAAAACTGGAAAACTATATATATTCAGTTTTATAAAACTATATATTTACATCTAATATACATATTAGATATGTATATATATACAGACATAACTCCTCCTTAACAAAGGAGAAAAGGCAATATGATGGAGAAAAGATCTTTTCTCCATGAAACAACTGGACATCAACATGAGAAAAAAATAAATTTAGACATAGACTTTGCACTCATCACAAAAGCAAACTCAAAATGGATCACAGACTTAAATATAAAACAGAGAACTATAGACACACAAAAGACACATCTACCAAAAGACTATTACCCAAAATACACAAAGAATTCTCAAAACTCAAAATTAAGAAAATCAACAACCCAATTAAAAAATGGGTCAAATACCTTAACAGATATCTCATCAAAGTAGATATTCGTGTAACAAATGAGCATATGAAAAGATTCTCTACATCGTATATTATCAGGGAAATGCAAATCCAAATCACAAGATATCATCATACACTTATTTGAATTGCCAAAATCCAAAACAGTGACAATACCAAATGCTGGCAAGAATGTGGAGCAGCAAGAACTCTCATTTATTGCTGGTGGGAATGCAAAATGGTAGAGCCACGATGAAAGACAGTTTGGTAGTTTGTAACAAAACTAGACATACTTTTACTACATGATCCAGAAATTGTAGCCATTGGTATTTACCCAAATGAGTTGATAACCTTTATCCACACAAAACCTACACAAAAATGTTTATAGCAGCTTTTATAATTGCCAAAATTGGGAGCAACCAAGATGTCCATCAGTAGGCAAATGACAGAGAAACTGTGGTACATCCAGACAATGGGATATTATTCATCGCTGAAAAGAACTGAACCATCAAGTCATGAAAAGATATGCAGAATTCTTAAATGCATATTACTAAGTAAAAGAAGCTAATCTATATATTAAATGATGCCAATTCTATGACATTCTAGGAAGGGCAAATCTATGGAGAAAATAAGAGGATCAGGGGTTTGGAGGAAGAGAGGAATAAATACGTGAAACACTGAGGATTTTTAGGACAGTGAAACTACTCTGTATGATACTATGATGGCAGATACATGTCATTACACATTTGTCCAAACCCCTAGGATGTACAATATCAAGACCGAACTTAATGCAAACTATGAGTGATGATGCTTTATCAATGTAGATGCATCAGTTACAACAAATGTACCACTGTGATGGGAAATATTGGTAGTGGAATAAGTTGTGTATGTGTGTATATGTGGTAGCAGGGAATATATGGGAAATCTTCATACCCCTCACTAAATTTTTCTATGAATCTAAAACTGCCCTAAAACTTATGTTTTTTAATTACGATTACAAAGAAGAAGATAGGTTCTGTTGCTGTTGTTTTCCTTTTGTCATTACAAAGTCTAGTTTTTTTTTTTTATTAACATATAATGTATTATCTGTTTCAGGCGTTCGGGTCTGTGATTCATCAGTCTTACACCATTCACAGCACTCACCATAGCAATACCCTCCCCAATTTCCATAACCCAGCCACCCTATACCTCTCCCCTACCCCTAGCAACCCTCAGTTTGTTTCCTGAGATTAAGAGTCTCTTATGGTTTGTCTCCCTCCCCAGTCGCATCTTGTTTCATTTTTCCCTCCCTTCTCCCTATGCCCCCCATCCTGCCTCTCAAATTTCTCATATCAGAGGGATCATATGATAATTGTCTTTTTCTGATTGACGTATTTTGCTTAGCATAATACCCTCTAGTTCCATCCATACCGTTGCAAATGGTAAGATTTCATTTTTTGATGGCTGCATAATATTCCATTGTATATATATACCACATCTTCTTTATCCGTTCATCTGCCACTGGACATCTGGGCTCTTTCCATAGTTTGGCTATTGTGGACATTGCTGCTATAAACATTGGGGTACATGTGCCCCTTCAGATCACTACATTTGTATCTTTAGGGTAAATACCCAGTAGTGCGATTGCTGGGTCTTAGGGTAGCTCTATTTTCAACTTTTTGAGGAACCTCCATACTGTTTTCCAGAGTGGCTGCACCAGCTTGCATTCCCACCAACAATGTAGGAAGATTCCCCTTTCTCCACGTCCTCACCAACACCTGTCATTTCCTGACTCGTTAATTTTAGCCATTCAGACTGGTATGAGGTGGTATCTCACTGTGGTTTTGATTTGTATTTCCCTGATGCCGTGTGATGTTGAGCATTTTTTTATGTGTCTCTTGGCCATTTGGATGTCTTCTTTGCAGAAATGTGTGTTCACGGAAGACAGGGTTTAATAGCTAATTTTATTTGTCAACTTGATTGGGCCATGAAGTGCCCAGATATTTGGTCAAACATTATTTTGAGTGTGTCTGTAGGGTGTTTTTGGATGAGAGTAACATCTGAATTGGAAAACTCAGTTTACCAAACCACTTTACTCATAAAGTGGATTGTCCTTCCTAAGCTAGAAAGTCCTCATTCAATCAGTTGAAGGCCTAAAGAGAACATAGAGGCCAACATCACCACAAATAAGGGCAATACCTCCTAGCTGACTGTTTGAGCTGGACACTGGACTCTTCTAGCCTTTAGTCTCAGACTGAAATGTCAGTTCTTATTGGGTCTTGCTGACTGCAGATCTTGGGACTTCTTAGCCCCCATAACCATGTGAGACAAGTCCTTATAAGAAATAATTATAATTCCCTATAATATATGTTATTGGAGAACCCTGACTAATACACTGAATTGTTATACAAGATACTTTGTTAAGTGAAAAAAAATTAAAGTAGACTCGTATGTGTAAAAAAGGGAAAGAAAAAAAGTGAAAAAGAAAGAAAAAAGAAAATAAAAACGAAAATAAAAACAAGATCATTATCCATATGTAGTGTTGTTTGTATACAGAATATCACCAGAACATACAGCAAGAAACAGGTAACAGTGATGACATGAGGAGAGGAAAATTAGGGGTCTGAGCAACGGGTGGATAGAAAACAGTTTTCACATTATGCCTTTTGGTAGCTCTTTGGTTATTTCTCTTTGAACATGTGTTTTCCATTCATATAAATATATTTTGTAATTAAAAATCACCTTGACTTGGGGCACCTGGGTGGCTCAGTTGGTTGGGCCTCCAACTCTTGATTTCAGCTCAGGTCATGATCACAGATTGGGTCATAATATCAGGGTCATGAACTGAGCCCCACCTCGGGCTCCATGCCCAGCTCGAAGGATTCTCTCTCTCTCTCAATATTCCTCTGTCTGTCTCTCTCTCTCTCAAAAAAAAAAAAAAAAAAAAGAGCTTACCTTGCCTTGCCTAAAAATTCCTGTCAAAACTTAAGAATAGACATTTTAAGGAAAACTGTTCAGCTTATGAGCTCAAACAGGGAGTAGCTGGCCAGTCTTGCAGCATACAGTGATATTTTGGTGCCCTACATGTTGGCTTTAAGGCTCACCCCATGTATGAAAGGACGTCAGCAATGATTAACCTTGAAGACTGAAGGAAGGACGCCACCCAATACCACCTTCCCAGAATCACACTCTAACCAGGTTCAGCCCTACCCTTCTCTACAGGACGGTGGAAGGCAGGGGGACAATCCCCAGAGCTAAGCTGCAGATGAGACCATGAGCTTCTTCACTCTCCCCTCAGACAAATGGGACATGAGTCCCCCAGAGGGCAGCCCCAGACACACAGATTCTCTCCTCCCCCATATATATGCCAGTGATAGACGGGGAGGAAGTGGTTCTCTGACAGCTGATACAAGATCCACTAAGAATCCTCTGAGGCTGGTGCTCAACTGGGAGCGCAAACTACCGAAGGGTGGGGGTCAGGGCACGGCAGCATGTTTTCACCATCTAAACTGGGCACTAACTACTATACCAAAAACTTTTCCTCACTCTTAAAAACTTCAAAATAAACTGGTCCTCAGAAGCATCTGGCTCAGTGACACAGTTTCACAAACTGCCCTCACACTCCAGTTTATCTCCTGAGGAAATCTGGTTTCTCCGTCCATAGGCAGGGAATGACAGTGTTGATATCTCTGCCCTCAATTTATGAACACACAGTCAGTTGTTCGGAGTGGTTTGCCACTACCCCGAGGACAGTTCTCACGGGTCATCTGCTGTGATCAGTAGAGTTTCAGGAACTACACTCATGAGGGTGGAGGTTAGGAACACATGCTGAGTAATCACCCAGGTCCTCAAGTATTTCAAGAGAAAAATCCCTGGTTTGCTTGGAGGGAGGGGGACAAAGCAATATTTTTAATGTTTTCATCACAGAGGACATCGTTCAGGAGTCACTTACTGGCTATTTGCCTGGAGATGTGTAACCTAATGGCTCTCAATTTGTGTCCTTATCTGCAAAGTGAGAATAAAGCTTCCTTTCTCGTGGAGGAGTGATAAGGACTAAATGAGGTGAGGTATGAGAAAGCACCTAGCACGCTGTCAGTCACTGAATCTAATTTTCTTTACCCTTAGAAGTGTAGACAGGAGGTACAGCATTCTGCCTACAGAAAATAAGTGATATATTCTCAGTTCACTAGCAGCCTTACAAACTATTCATGGTGTCACCACATTTCAGCTAAACTCTAACCTACACACTTTCTTTTCATGTTACCTGGAAACTGACAGAACAGAGCATCCCTGGGTGGGGTGCGTGCCACATCTCCAAAGTCCATTTTCCAGGAGACGTTGCAGCAAAGGGGAGCCTCAATCATAACAGTCAATGCCCAGGGAGTGATTGAGCACTTTGTATGCTTTGACTCTTTTCATTCTCTCAACAACCCTACATAGATACTGCTAATGCTGACGGGGAAGTTGAAGCACAGAGAGGTTAATTTGCCACAGGTCATGGAGCCATTATTGGTAGACCCAGAATTAACATAATCCAAGCGCTTAATCACTAGGTTAAACTGTCCTCAAGAGAAATGAATCATCTGAAGGCGGGTGGGGGTGGGTATCTGAGGTCAGGAAGGAAGGACAGCCCTTTATCATTTATCCCCTTCCCAATCCTGCCTTTAATGTAAGGCTATCTTTTAATTCCACTTCGGCCCAATTTTCAAATCTACTGGCTCCATTCTCCCTGAGTCTTTGATCCCTAATTTAAATTAGGTTCTTCTTTTTAGATGTTTGGCCTTGGTCTCCTTTTCCCAGAGATTCTCTCTACTTCTGCCTCTCAAACTTTCCCAACTCACTGTTTTCTACTCAGCTTCCCAGCTCCTACCTCTGATTCTGCTCTGGTTTAGTGGGTCTGTTCACTGCCCCCCCCAGTTCACCTCTGGATTCTCAGTCTTCATAACTTTCTGCATTCCCTCTACCTGGAATAGCCTTCTCCTCCCCTTCACCTCTTGAAGCCTACATACCCTTCAAGACACAGGTGACTACCACTCCTGCATTAAGACTTCCCCTCCTGATCACTTCAGTGAGGAGAACCCTGGTCTGCATCCTTTGTGATACACCTTTGCAAATACTCAGTATCTTGAATATTTTGTAATATCCCATCGCACCTAACACAATGCTTTATATACAATACAAGCCTGATAAGTGGTGGCTAATATTGATGCTCTAGCCAAGCATTCCAGCTACGCCAGCTATATGTGCTCTGTCTCCTTTAGGTCAGTTAAAGGCCCATATAAAACTCATATTCATAATGCCCCATATCTACACATGGTAATTCTTATTGCCAGCAAAAAGTAATACAACCACATTGTGCATGCAACTGAGGAAGAGAGCCATCTCCTCACACAGATAAAGAAGAGAAGGAAATACCCAGAATAAGGAGGGGGAGGAGGAGGAGAAAGGAGAAAAGAAGAGGGGAAGGAGAAGAGGGGAAAGGAGGGAGACTAGCCATGCAGCAACAGTAAGGGGAAAAGGTGGAAGGCTAAATTTGGGTCAGGCTTAAAACAAACAATGCCCACCCCAAAGCCTATTCAAAAAGAAGAGGGGTTAAAAACAAATTCTGAGGATGCACTGAAAAAGCATGTCCATGAATTTAGTATTATTTAAATTCTGGTTGCATGAGCGAGTTATAAAATCACAACCATTTTTCATTTGCTTTTATTTACTTCTGATTCCCAAATATACAGTTCTGATAAAAAAAAAAAAGAAGTAAAGGCTTACGTTTGCCTACATTATTTTGTTTGTTTTTGTTAATCATGTTTAACGAAGAGGCGTTTTCATTTTTGATTAAAAATAAGTCAAGACAATTGAATGTGAGGCCAACTGCTGCTTTCCAAATTCACCAGACCTTTGCTAACTCACCAAAGTCAGGAAGCAATAATAATTCCTGCTCTTTATAGAATGCCTTTTCTCCCCAGGAAATTTCAAAGCTCTCTGCTGATGCTTGGGCTCTGCAGCTGCCAGGAAAGAAATGTGGCTCCACTTACCTCAGAGGGAGTATCAGAAGCACATGGGGACGGGCTGGCCCATAGCAGTGACCCCACACCCAGTGCTGTATCAGAGACCACACCCAAACCTCTGGTTCAAGGGCAAGAAAATAGAAAAGGTTGCAGTGGTAGCAGGCTACTCCCATCCCTCACCCACCCTCACAAGCATCCTAAGTACAGGAGTGACCAGATGCAACGTTGTGATTCAGTCAACCATGTTGCTTGTCGGAATGGATAGTAGTAAAACAGACAAAGCTACACAGCTCTTTATAGATAGAAAATTGTGTTGGGCTAATCCTATCAATGTCCCTATAAGAATATAGTTCCTACATAAACAGGAAAAAAAAAAAAAAACCCCACAACCATGAATGTTCATGGTTGCACCTCCCAGCATGCATTTCCTCTCATAGTCAACCTTGTCCCTTTAGATGAAATGGAATAACTATTATTTACTGAATACTTAATATATGGGAGGCATTTCAGTTTTATTGTTGTGAATCCTCACAGCCATCCTGAGAGGGAGGTATTATTATCTATATTTTATAAATGATGACATTATGGTTCAGGTAGATTTCATTTTTAAAAAATTAATGCTAGGTATCTAAGGAAGAAATGTTTCTATCAATCTTGCAACCATCTATTTGCCCTGACAGAAATAACTTCATAGCCACTCAACATGGGGTTGTCACAGCGCATCCCACTTTGCAGACCCCAGGTTGGCCTGATTTCAACTCAGTTATCAGCAGTGCATTTCTTTAAATATTTTATTTATTTCTTTTTAGAGGTGGGGTAGGGGCAGAGGGAGAGGGAAAGAGAGAGAATCTGAAGCAGACTCCCCACTGAGCACAGAGCCTGACGTGGGGCTTGATCCCATGACCCCAAGATCATGACCTGAGTCAAAATCAAGAGTCAAATGCTCAACCAACTAACTGAGCCACCCAGGCACCACCCTTAGCAGTGCATCTTCCTCCAGCTTCATAGGTCCTGTGAGTGTCCATCTGGGGACAATGAATGGAGACAGGCAGAGAATCATATAGACTCTGTTTTTTGTTTGAGTCCCTACATTTCTGGTTTTTCTCTCAGCTAAAAGTTGAAGAGAATGAGGAATACTTGAAAATGCAAACCAGTCCCCAACTAAGGAGCCATCTGAATGCAGTGACATGAGTGTGCCCAGGCAAAGCCAAGCAGAGAATAAATTTGCCACCATTTAACAGGGGCTGAGATCACAGAGATTGATTCTCTTGCCCAAGAACACAGAGCTACTGAGTCAAGAGTCAAGTTCTGAACTTAACTCTATCTGGTCCCATACACATGCTCTTTGCACAGCAACCCCCAGCATCAGCTTTCACTGCGGCTCCTCTGGGCTTCATCAACCTGGGGGTACAGGCACTGAGTAAGACTCCACACATGCCGATGTGGACTCATAATTCAGCTTTCATTTTATCATTGCCTTCCAGGTTTACTAAATACCAGATTCACTGATTTACACGGAAGCAGGTCTTTCTGAAATGACATAGTCCTTCCACTAGGACAAGAAAAAAAAAACATTTATCTAGGGGGACCCTAGAATTCACAGATCCCTTACTTCTATGGGGCTAATCATCAGCACCACCATGAACCATCCCTGAGCCATCACCCCACAACGAGGGAAGAGTGGCTCAGAGATATCCTCTGTCTATGCTTCTTCATATCCATGATGCTGGATATATTTTGTGACTAGAAATGACCCATAAAGAGGCCTGTATGTTATCACTATGAATTTTAGAAGAATGGTCAGCCAACAGGGTATCTGTAGGCAGTGGTTGTCTTTCTATTAACTTTGCATAGTTGTATTCTGTAGAATGAACAGTTACCCATTGTTCTGAGGAGGGAGAGCTCCCCTCCGTGTTGGGATTTCCGGAAAAAAAAAATGTTGAAACACAGCTAACTTCTGAGGATGGGTGCATTACATAGTGTCACAGACAGTGCAAAATGATTTCCAGTGGATGCAAAGAGGAAAAAAGGGAAATTAGGGACGATATAGACCAAATACAGAGATGGGAACACACAAAGGACGTGATTTTAAAATATGTATAAGTAGTCTACACTGGCTGGAAGACAGGGGAATGATGACAGACGTCATGACCTTGATCAGTTCATGTATCTGTTGAGAAAAACATCCATTTTCCCTTGGGAATAAATGCGAAAAAGCTAGCTCAAGCTCTCAGTGCTGTGAAAGACCAGTAGTTTTGGAACACAGTGACGGCTACACGCTGATTCTTATTTGAATTTCCCAACGCAAGTGAGCACTGAAGTCCATATTTCATGAGAACTCCTTGAAGGATAGGGTAGCCTCTTTCTGATCACTTTTAGATTGTTCCTATGTTACAAACAATTCCCACGTGAGAGAACCACTGACTATGAGTGCAGAACCAAGACACAGGTAACAAGATGCCTCTCTTCCTTCAGCTCCACACATGACCATGATGTTCACTGGAGAAATTCACAGTTGCTAAGACATAAGCAAATTCAATAACTAGTGGAAAAAGAGCAAGTTTAAAATCAAGTCAGGACACTAGGACCTTGGTCCTGGCTCTGCTCCTCTAGCTTTAAGGCTTCAGGCATGAAAAAGAGAAAGCAACCAACACGATGTGAATTCCTATTCCGTATCAGGCATGCACTATGTGCTTTATATACATTATCTTATTCAATCGTCTACACCACATAAAATAAGTGCTATTTATCTCCACTCTATAGAGTAGAAAATTGAGAATCCACAAACTCAAATAAGAACAAATAATAAATCGTGGAGCTAAATTCAAAACCAATGCCCTTTTTATTACACCAAATAGCTTTTCTGTTCCAAATAGTAAGTCCCCTCTGTGTCTTTCAATCCTTATAGCTCTATAATTCTAATATTATTCTGATTCTGGATAGAGTCATGTAGGTGAGGTCTTTCTTTTTGTGATTTTTTTTTTGAGATATAAGTGAAATACAACATTACATTGGTTTCAGGTGTACAACATACAATTTGATGTATCAAATATTGTAAAAATAGTTGAGTTCTAATAGGAAAAAAATTGTATCCACATTCCCTATGAACTGTTATCAAAGGAGATCAAAACAAACGAAAGCGTATTCAATTCATCCAGGTATCAGAATAAAATTCTAATAAAAATGTGTACTTTTGGGACGTCTGGGTGGCTCAGCTGGTTAAGCGGCTGCCTTCAGCTCAGGTCATGATCCCAGTGTCCTGGGATCGGGTCCCACATCGGGCTCCTTGCTTGGTGGGGAGCCTGTTTCTCCCTCTGCCTCTGCCTGCCACTCTGCCTGCTTGTGCTCTCTCTCTCTCTTTCCCTCTCTCTCAATCTGACAAATAAATAAATAAAGTCTTTAAAAAAAAATGTGTACTTTCCCTGTAATGTCTTTGATGTCTCAAGAAATAGGAGGCACAAGGTGTCCTATGAATATCTGATTTCTGAATTATTCTGAAACAACTAATACATTGTCAATCCACAATTTAATAGGTTTTTTTTTCAAAGTCTGCAAGAAATATATGGTTAAAGGAGGTACTGTAATAATATTACTCAATTTATGCATGTATCTAAGGACATATGTATATGTATATACATAAATAGAGACAGAGAGACAGAGAGAAAGAGATCTCCAACCATCTGTCCAAATCTACTGATACATCTCTACCACCACTTGCTTTTCCTGTCCACAGCATTTGACAGAGTCAATAGCTCTCTCATTCTTCAAACCCTGTCTCCACCCATTTGCTGGGACTCTGCACTTGGGATCCTGGCAACTGCTTCTCAGTCTTTTGTTTCTGCTCTTTCTGACTCCTCAATGTTGAAATGCTCTAGGACCTAGTCCTCCCCCTACATTATCCCCAAATTTATCTCATCCAGACTCATGACTTTAAATGACACTTATATACTTATGGCCCCAAAATGTATACCTCTAGCTCAACTTCTCCCTAAGCTCCTAGTTTGTGTATCTGTTGCCTCATTGACATCACTGGTTGACATCTGTCAGGCATTTCAAACTTAATATATCTGAAATATCAATCCCAATAAACTGAATCCCTTATAAATAATTGTTCAGTCCAGAAACCGAAGAATCATTCTGATTCCTCTTTTTCCTCTAACCTCTTCTATGATCCATTAGCAAATCATGTTGACTGTATCTTCCAAATAGGCTTCAAGTACAAACATTCTCACTACTGCCATCGACCTCACTGTGGCCCCAGCCCCCATCATCTCCCACTCACACAGCTGCTAAAGCTTAACAGGTCTCCTGACTTTGGCCCCTTTTCTTCCTTTAATCTAGTCTTGATATAGTAGCCAGTTAAAACTTCTAAAAATGAATCAGATTATGCCATCTGCCCCTGTTAAAATCCTTCATTGGATTTACATCACACTCATAATACAATCCAGTGGCCTACAATGCCCTATACAACCCAGACCTGCCTACTCTTTGGGCCTCGTCATCTACTCCTCTTCCCACACTCAATCTGGTCCATCCACCCAGGCTGTCTTGCTACTTCTAGGTATGTCTCAAGCTTGTTCCTGCTTCAACTTTATACTAGCCCTTTCTCCTCCTCGGACTTTATTCCCCCAGATGTTCACCAGAGCCTACCTCTTCACATAACTCATCTCTGGGCTTAAACGTAGTTTCCTCAGAGAGGATGTCCTTAAGTGTGCCAGTTAAATGTGTACTGCTAACCACAACCACCGCTAGCTCTCTTCCCTTATCTCGCTTTACTTCTTCACAGTCCTTTGTGTTATCTGGAATTATATTATTATAATTATAATAAATATTATAATTATAATATCTATAATATATTATAATTAAAATACATAAAATAATTATATTATTTTATATTATTTTAATTATTACTGTATTTGTCCATACATATTTATACAAAAATGGATTTATTTACCCATTTACTTGTGTATCCTCTGCCTCCCCTTTAGAAAGTAATCTCTAAGGGACCTTGTCTGTCTGGTTGTTCACTGCCGAAATGCCAGTTCTTCCATAGTGCTTGAAACACAACCACTCAATAAATAGGCATTACTTGAATAACTTAATCTTCTGGGTATTGTATGCCAGTCTGTGATGTTCTTTTGCTCTTGAATATGGCCCTTATCTTTGTTACTGGCTATAAATTTGCCAAAAGTTCATTTTGTTTATAGTTCTCATCTACTAAATTTTTATCCCTTCAATACCATTTATCCATTTAACTCACTATGGTAAAACCAGTTCTCTTCCTATTTTTTAAATTTGTATCTCGGCCTTTTTTAACCTAAACACTCCATTTTCTGAGCAGTCCAAATATAGCTCATGTACTACGATGGTAAGAATATTTTTTTATGTGCCTCTGGAGAGAAGTATAATCTTCTGAGCAGGCTCTAGAGAGAAAACATTTTCTCTTCTCATCTGTGTCTCCCTCCAGCCCCCAGCTCAGCTCTGGACACACACACAAATATTAAACAACAGTACTGGTTTGACATCACTCCCCATACTGTGCCGCCGATCAGCCCATGTCTACTGCTGCATAAGCTGCAGGACCACGGAAGAAAGATGATGAGAAAACCCCGCGTGATTCCTCCTCTTGACTGGGGCTGGGACAAAAGCTTATGACAGAAAAGATAAGAGTGTGTGTCTGCGTTCTGCTGGCACCAGTATGCAGAAATAGAACCATAGTCAGATTGGTCTCACTCTGGAAATAGCCAATTAGCAATGCTCACAAACTAAAAAAATTAAAGACCTTTCCAGAACATCTTAAAAATAAACTTTTGGGTGCCTGGGTGGCTCAGTGGGTTAAGCCTCTGCCTTCAGCTCAGGTCATGATCTCTGCTTAGCGGGGAGCCTGCTTCCCCCTCTCCCTCTGCCTGCCTCTCTGCCTACTTGTGATCTCTCTCTCTCTCTGTCAAATAAATAAATAAAATCTTAAAAAAAGAAAAATAAACAAATTTTTGAAAGGGGTATATTAGCACTGCTTCTAAAAGCCATTTACAAACTTTTACTTCTAAAATACACTAAACAACTGAAAAAACAATACAGTTTTACTAGTCTGGGGTGAGACTATCACTGGAAAGCTTTCAAAAATGACTGACAGCAACATCACTTTCCTGTACTTTATGGGAACCATATTTGCATAATTGCATAAAGTGATTCAGAATTGACCTCACGCATGAAAACAGGCAACAGATGGCATTAAAATGTGATGGTGAAGGAAAATGCATTATGGAAATTGCTTGCAAAAACTAAGAGACCAGCCTATTTTTCAGAGTGCATGGAATTTATAATCATTAGGTTGCTGCTATATTCATTCTTTTTGAAAGATGTGACCCAGACTATTATGAAGGCTCCTATATATGGCCTCCCCTTTCTTTTGTTTGCTTACTTATGCCTGGCTCAAGAGAAAAAGGAGGTTCCATAATTTCTGCAGTCCACACAATCAAATCTTTTTCATTTTTCATATCCTGTTTCCATTCTCATTGTTTCTGAATATAAATCCTCAGTCTTCTGACTGAGGATATCTGAAGACATCCAACTCCAGTAAGACTAAAAGATTTCCCCTTGTTGACCTGGAATTCCTGTGGAGAAGCACAAATCTCAAGCCACTTCACTGAGTGAATTCTGGATACCAATAGGAGGTTAATTCATGTAGAGTCAAGACAGAAGCTTGGATGATTGGAGATATGATAAGCATCAATGAAAGTGATATTTTCCTTTATAAGATACACAATTAACATTGAAATGAAAAAACAGATGTTTTCTAAATGAACATATAGCCTTCTCCTAATTGGTTTCATGGGTAATACAAATGTCTGAAAATTCTTCTGGGGACTGCTACACTTCCCTCCAGAAGAATCATATTCATGATTTTTGAGCTTTTCATGGAAAAATAATCAGCACTGCTTGGTTCCCAGGCAATCCTTATCAACTACCTACTGTGTCAGGCATGTATCACGAGCTCTGAAATCAGAATGGCCTTTCCTGCATTAGTAAGGAAAAGGACACATTGCAACCCTGTGACGCATAAAGCAACCCATTGTCTAGAATGCCCAGCTGCTATTGTAAGACAAAGTACACAAACTGAGGCTCATATGGTTTTGCTCAGGCACGGAACACAATGATCACTCATCAAAGCAAGTAACTTTCGCTGGCCTCACCTACATGCTCTCAGCAGACACGTGGCCCATGTGTGTGAAATTGATGCTAGTCTTCCGCCCATGCCTACAGTCAGCCCTGCTCCTGACAAAACCCCACTACTGCTGACCCCACTCCCAGAAGAAGGCTCTAAGAAAGGCTGAGTTTTCCACACGGTACCTTAATGTCTGCTCTCCTGGTGCTTGCTGACGAAGGACACCCACCTTCTCCTTCTTACTTAGACTCCCTTGCCCCACTCCTGCTCTCCAGCAGGATCAGGAAAGTGCATCCCCAGCAGAGCTCTCCTCGTTTGTATACATACCTGCTGGTCTGGGAGGCCTATGCTCCTTGCCTATATTTTACCTGGCTTGAAGTGGGGGGTGGGACAGTAGGGAGAAAGGGGGTGCTGATCCTCTTAGAATCCTGAAAAGGGTAAGTGTCTTCCAAACTTTCCAATCTACTGCTTAAAACTTCTTTCCCCCGACTAAAGTAAAACATATTACAGGTTGAACTCTTTTAAAATTGTCAATATTCATCCATTTTTGACATACCAAAAAAGTCAATTTCACATGTTGCAACCTAATAACAGTGACCCAACTCTTTGGCTTTGTTAATTCTAAAGTTCAGTGTTTTTAAGGATTCAGGAGACTATTGTGACCCGCCACTTTCTTTCGTAACTTTGTTGCTATGGGAATTGAGTTCTATATCCCTAACAACTGACCGCAAACAAATTTTGGAACACAACCCATTCATAAGCTGAGGACTGTCTACAAAGGATGTTCTTTCTTATTCAAGACAAGGCTGATGGATTGCATTTATTAGAATTACAGGCTAAAGAAACCACAAAAGACTTACTTTGGGTCTCCAGATATCCTTCTCAGCCTTTTGGCTCCAAAAACGTAATCATCATCTAAAGCTTTCTGGTAGTGAGCCAGGCCATCCCAGGGAAAACTGCAACCCGACTCACGAGGTAGGACAAAGGCCTCAGTTCTGAACATGGAAGTACAGCAAAAGCTGATTAATCTAAGGATGAACAAATGTAGTCTAAACAGTGGTTCTCAACCCCATCTCCCTGTTGGAATAACTTGCGGAGGTCTAAAAATCCTGGTGCCTGTACCTCCCCAGAGATTCTGATCTCATTCGTCTGGAATGCACCCTGAGCAACCAGATTTTACAAAGCTCCTTAGGCAATTCTAACAAGGAGTTACTTTTGAGAACCATGGTTCTAAAGATTAGTCCAAAACTGAGAGAAACTGATTCAAGGAGTAAAAACATAAATAGTATCTGTAGGTTCAAAATGAGCCCTTGATCCAGGATGTCACCCAAACAGGCAAAGCCAGTGGCCATAGTCCCTGTAGTGGGCACCTGAAGGCATGCCAGCGGCCAGAAAGTCAGGAAGGCTTATGGTATCAGAAAAATACAGCATGTGCTCACAGGGCCCATGTAGTAGGTTCAGGAAACCACCCAGTAGTGGGTTCAGGTAAAACTCCAGGAGGTGGCAATAGAGTGGCAGTGAGAGGTGATGGGGAAAAGGCTGGAAACCAATCACAAAATTCCATCACTACAAAACCTATGAAGACCCAGCAGGAATCAGAAAAACAAGCGGCTGTGCTTGAGAGATACAGGGTAGAATCAAGGCTGAAAGGTGAGGAAATTCATTCAGTGCTAAGTTCTCAACTCCTTCTCTTCTTTCTCTCTACAGTTGGTATTGTTCCTACAGCTTCAAGGGAGCTTTCTTAACCCAGCTGTAGGGGTAAAGACTTAAGGGCCAAGAACCTAGCAGATCTTCATAATTTTTCCCTCAGAATAAACATCCTACCCCCTCCTGTCTGCCATGTGCAAAAGAAAGGGCCATCTCCTTTAAACTCTCCTCAAGACTTAATTCTTCAGGACATTGTCCAATCTAATGGCATAATCGATGGCCCATGCTCTCATGTCCATGTATAATCATGTACAGTTGACAGTCTGCACACTGTACAAAGGCAACCAATTGAGAGGGGATAGACCGAAGTCACGTGGCTTGGTACAGGGCTCCTTCTGCCCAGAGGACCCCCTTTCTCTAATTTGTGCAACTCACCATAGGCTAGTAGCAGCTATAACAAAGACAACTGATTTGCATCTATTCAAATATTTGTTGACTAAATGATTAAGCTACTGACTCACTCTCCCTGCCAAAACAGATAGATAAATGCTGTATTTTGGACACTTCACACAGCATTCTGTACTTCCTTTGCACACATGCATTTTCTCACTGAAAATGCTCATGCAACTTAAAAAAAAAAAAAATCCATCAAGTGTAGCGAGAGAAAGCTTGTACTTTGTCCAGCCAATTTTATCCACTGACAACAGTGGAGAAAAGCATAAGGGCCTCTTGTTTTGCCATCTTTTGTTTCCCATGTTCCAAGCAAAACTGCACAAAAATTAGGAACAGTTAGCAAATGCTATATAAGTGACCAAAAATCAAATGACATCTCTAGGAACAGAACCAGCCTGGCCCCAGCGAAGCCAGGCCACTGGAGTCCTGGAACAAGAATTAGGGAATCAAATTCTATCCCTGGCCCTGGCCCCAGTTTACTGCTGACCTTCACTTGCTCCCACTCCCAGCATCCCAGAGCACCCATGGTGCTTTGTGACCCATATATGGCAGTGCAAAGATCATTCCAACGCTACTCAAAAGAATCTGAACATCTTTGACAGAGGCCACCAAGTCAAGTCATTGCTAGGAGACCTCCTCACTTGTGTCTCTCCCTGGGGTCCAGTCCTCCAAGGGCTCTCTCTCTGGGGCTGTGCAGCTGCTGTTTGGATATCAGTCCTTGACCAACAGAACTTATGGGAGGAGAAAAGGGTGGTAGGAAATATCTCATTGCCAAATGGGATGGACATTCTTGACAGAGATTAACCCAACAGTGCAGAAAAATTCAAGTAAAATGTGACTGTGTCTTCAAAGAACAGACACATCCTGTAATTTGAACTGGCCTTTCTCTCTGCCCGCCATACTATCCTTCCCCCAGGCCTCACTCAAAATTAAACCTTTTAATACCATGTATTTCATCTCATGACTCCATCACCACTATTTTATGCTCGGATGCAGATGACCCAGATGATTCCATATGGACCTCATTTTCTGGCCTTTATCTCTTTCTTCACCAGGAAAAAACATCCCTTCTATTTTGAAAATCATTTCAGCTACTCCAAAGGTGCAACGTGGTCCCCTCCCAGCTGACGGGGTTCTCTGGACACACGTCTAAGCCTGATTCCGTTGTCTGCCTGAAGAATTAGCTCCCTTCTCTAAAACTAGAGGCACTCCACAGCAGGGGGGCAACCCACCCATTATATTTGTTCATATTTAAGTTCTGGTCTCACATCCATATCTTCCTCCCACTCACTCCCCGGAATGCTCTAATAATGTGAAGTATTTGGACCAAATAGAAAAATGAAGTTCCCACTTAACATAAGGTAGAGTTTTTGTTATCATCTCTGGGTCCCACTACCCTCTCGGGTGGGCCTGATTCATGAGGTCCTGCTCTAGTAGCATCCTCCTGTCCCAGTGTCACCTTCTGGGAACTTACAGTATACAACTGGGTCCAGGGTGGACTGACTTTGCTTTGTGAGTTTTGTTTTGTTTTGTTTCGGTTTGTTTTGTTTTGGTTTGCCAAGGACCAAATTTCTCTCTTTCCTTCAAAGTTGGCTTTCACCTTGCTCACCTAGAAGAAGCCAGAGGCCTGGAAATCTGTGATAATACTGCCCTTCTTTCCACTCAGTCCCCATGCCAAACCAGGCTCCCCATATTTAACAGACTC
>CM052895.1:33278390-33292862 GCA_028534135.1 Potos flavus | reverse complement strand
GGTCCATAGAGATAACGGTAGTGAAAGGACTTCTCACTTTGAGAAAAATGGAAAGGAAATTTGCACCACCTTCCCTGTAGTTTCTGGAGAAACAAGACCTAAGGCTGGAGGAGTGCCGTGTAACCCAGAATTTTAGGCTTCCGTCTCATTCCTTCTTGTGGTCTGCCTCAAGTTTTACCATGGCTGGATGGGCTGAACCTTGTCTGTTTTTCATGTACTAGGGGTAGAAAACTTTCAACTCCTTCATCATAAGGATTCCTAAACATCTTAAAACAATGAGAAAACTCATTCTGATCTTTACCACATGCCTTTTGAACAGATTGTGAATTCTATTTCTATGTTTTAGAGGAAGCGATTGGCTTTTTTTTTCCTTTTCTTTTTTCTTTTTTTTTTTTTTTTAATTTTATCCTGACTCTCACTCCATCCTCTAAATCCCAGACTAGCTCATAATTCAGGGTAGTTACATGAAATTAGATGGCTCTTCCTTCTGATTGTTTCAGTGGACTAGCCATGCCCATCACCACGCTCTAATTTTGCTGGGGTCCCACAAATACTACACTCCTGAGCTTATGTTATCCAAAGGGAAAAGCCTTAAGGAAAATCATTATAGCCAGAGGAGAGAAACTTGTAACTACAACATGACTGCATAATTGGCCAAAAGTAAGAATTATCTAACAATCTGTCACCTGTCTTGCAGCCCATAGGCCCCACACGGATGGGTGGACGGGTAGACAGATGGATGGATGGACCAACAGAGATGGACAAGATACAAAGTTTCCATTAGAGTTTCAACATTTCCGTATATTTTCTACCACCAAATTCTCCTAAACAAAGAATCTCATGCAATATATTACATGAGAAATCTCTGTCTTAGATAAACGCAAGGTGTTATTGAGGGTAGACACTGTTATTCATATTTACACTGCATTAAATATTAATGTGTTTGGGTTGCATACAAAAGATCACCTATTTACTTACCTCAAAAAGTTATTATAAAAATCAAGTGAGAGAAGGCAAAGAAAACATGTAATTGATACTATGCATATGCTAAGATGACATTGTTTCTGTCGAATACAGTAAAGCTGAATTGAGGCCACTCGTGTGTCACAGAGTCAATTTTCCTGAAGGTGACAACATGTCTCCATGGACATGGATGCTTATTCCTTCAAAGATCAAATATTCTAAACTATCCCTCCTCTCAAAAAAAGGAAACATGATTTGATAAGTAGACAGCATAATTTGAAATTGGAATATCCTCCACCCATTTCACGAAATATCATCCTTGTATCTAATCCAATTCATAAATTATTTTAGCTTGTAGAAAGAACCCTTAAGTAATATCCACTAGAAGCTCTTCTTTGTCAATTTATTTATTGTTTGTGTTTTACAGGATATATGGGAAATAGTAATGGTATCCTGATATGTAAGCAAAGCAATATACGAAATTGTATATATATATAAGGTCTCAACAATGTAGGGAAAATATGTGAAAATCATACGTGATTATCCCTCGATGGTAAGATTAGAAGGTTTTTCTGCTTAAATAAGGGTCTAGTATATTTCAAACTTTTGATTTTTATCAGAGTTATATATATATGCATATTTTAAAGTCGCTTAGTTGTAAAAGGTTTATAATTTAAAAAACGGACTTCCCTGCCTCACCTCTACCACAAATTTCTTCTCCTCAGAGGCAACTAATAATCAATTATTTTAGATGCTTGTTTTGGATTTTGTCTCTTTATTTTTAAATAACATATTTATATAGCTATTTCTTGATGTTGTAGATTTAGATACTATGTCCTCCTATTCCGGAATAGGAAGATTTAGCACTCTTGATGCCTCCACACACTCATGAATTTTCTTGTTCCCATCCTCCAGTGTAATTATATCATCCATTACTGTGGAATCATTAGTCAGTATTTATTTTGTAAATGTATCCATCCCCAAAATCTCTATCAAAAGAATATATCTTTTCTCAGTGCATTCAATCACATCAGAAATTCTATGAGCTTCATCCTTCTCTGTGTAACATCTTCCTGGAAACTTCTTTGCTCCAGTCCTTTCTGGATGTGTTTGCTCTCCACGCTTGTTGCACACCCATGGTATCTGGAGATTTCTTTGGCTTCTCTCCTGAGTTGAGTTTCTTAGTTTCTGGATCCCATGTTTTCCTCATTCTTGGCATATCCTCTGATTTTCCTTGAGCACATATGCTAGCACATTAACTAAGAAGAGGTCAGTGAGAGAAAATTTTGAGGCCTCACATAGCTGGGAAGGCTTTTGTTGCTCCCTCTTACTAATTGTGAGATGGCTGGGTATAAAACACTAGCGTGGATATCATTTTCTCTCAGGATTCTTATTTTACTATTGAAAAAACTGAAGAGAATGATTCTCATTTGTTTTGATCCAATGGGGTTTTTTTTCTTCCACTTAAGCTTTTAGAACCCTTTCTCTATGTATTCTAAACTGTCACAATGATGCGGGTTGTGACAGGAGTTAGCCCATCTATTTGCAAATGCAACAATTCAATCTAGAAGTTTGCATCTTTCAGTTCTGGAAATTTTTTATTTCACTTCTTTTATAATATCCTTCTTTCTGTTTTCTTTTTCATTTTTTTCCTTTCCGTAATTTATGTTAGTTAGGTATTGTACCTGCTGGATTAAATTCTTTTTGAAAAATAATTCTTTTCTCTTATTCTTCTGCCTCTTTATCATTTTGTTACACTTTTTCCTCAACTTTATCTTACAATTATGTTATTGAATTCCTTATTTGTGCAATCTTGTTTTTAAACTCTAAGAGCTCTGTTTGATTCTCTGAATATTTCTTTTTATCTCTTTCTGTTCTTGCTTTATAAATGCAATGTCATCTATTATCTCTCTGAGGATACTATTCATAGTTTTTTTTTTTTTTTTTTTAGGCTTTTCTTTGTTCTGTTTCTTGCATTTTCTCAACTTCCTTCATGTTCTGTTTGTTCCCATTGTCTCTTTAGGGTCTGTCTTTCATATTAGAAGTTTTTATCGGATGGCTGGTGTTCTTGGCCATCACTCACACTTAAGAGTGAGGCAATAAAAAGCTGACTGAAAGTTCTTGAAGTAACAGACCTTACTGTGGGATGATTTCAGAGACCCCTAACTGACGATCTCTGTGGATCTTTCCTGTTAGACTCATTTTGCCCTCCACTCTCTTGCTTAGGTGGTACAAGCCTGGTCGGAGGCATGTTTTTGAAGTGAAATTGGGAAAGGAGGCTGAGGATCTCTCTCGGCAATATGCAGGCTTTTACTTCATCCCTCAGTGGAATCTATTCCACAACAAGGTGTCGTTCTACCATACAAATTAACTCATCTGCACTTGGCAAATAGAAAATATATGTTGGGGGAAAATTGCAGAAATTACCTTAATTTACACGCAATATTTCCGAAGCACAGGAGAAGAGAATGTAGAATAGAACTACAAATTTATCAGAACCAGAAAAGGCTTCCTGTATTTTGAAAATTAAAAACAGGCACGTCTACCTGTGTGACCCTCGAGTCCTGGCAGGTTGTGCTGCCTCTGTGGCACCTCACGGGCAGCCGCACTGGCTTAGAACACCACTTCCGTCTACACCAGGTCCATCCCTAGCAGCTCTGCTCTCATGTGTTATCAACATTCCCGCTCGACTCTTTCTCCGACTTCTGACCAGCATAACGCGCCTCAGCCACAATAAGCTGCCTGCCTCCACCATTACTGTTTTTATTAATACTTTGGGTAAGCTTTGACTCCTCTGCCTCAACATCTTTTTCTTTTTTCTTTTTTGCATATGACCTTGTATTTTTAGGAAGTAAGTTTGAAGACTGGATTTTCATTCTGTTTTATGGTAGACTGTCCACAAAACTGGCGACAACTTGTCCTCTCTCTGAATCTGCACCCCCTGTGCAACAAAAGTGATTCTGTAGCTCTGTCCGTCAAGAGGTGGCACCTATCCCCCCTCCCCTTGAATCTGAGCTAGACGTGTAACTTGCCTTGCCCCACTGAATGCATGGAAGAGACACTGTGTCATTTCCAAGTCTAGGCCTCAAGAGTCCTTGCATGTTTCCACTCATTCTTGGAACCTTGCCCAGCTCAAGTAAAAGGCCTGGGCTTAGCCTGCTGGAAAATAAAAGACCATCTGGACCACAAATGAGTCAGCCCAGCTTTCCTAGCTGAAGCCCCAGAGATATGGGGCAGGGGTAGGAAGGGCATCTTTGATATGTCTGCTCTCAATCCATATTTGTAGCCAATTTTCCTGTTTCTGACCCCAATGTGCCCCCAGTTTTTGAGGGACCAGGGGTCTTAGATTACTGAGCCTTTCTGGGACTCTGCAGTAAGGCATTATTGCTTCTGGGCCTCCCCTACTCCCAGCTGAGGTTTCTGTTTCCTCAAATCAGCTTAGTTACTACTCATTCACATTTTTCCAGCTTTCAAAATGTTATTGCTCTGATGTCCTCTCCTGCTCTCTTTGTCCTTGCTTTTAGTGAATTTTTATTTCCTTACTGCAAAGTTTAGTAGTGTTTGGAGAGAAAATGTAGACAAACACGTATGTTTAATCTGCCAGAATTAACAAGAAGTCTCCTCACTTCATTTTATAGATGAGGAAACAAGTCACAGCAGCTAAGTGGTTTGCCCAATGCCACCTGGGAGGTTAGTTAAAAATCTGAAACCATCCAAAACCCTGGGAGCAGTCTAGTGTTCTCTCCTCTTTTCCCTGCTACCTCCATGATTAAGTCAGAAAGCCCATCAACAGGACTAAATATAAAAGTTACCCCTATTTGGGTGCCGGGGTGGCTCAGTTGGTTAAGCAATTGCCTTCGGCTCAGGTCATGATCCCAGACTCCCGGGATCGAGTCCCACATCGGGCTCCCAGCTCCACGGGGAGTCTGCTTCTCCCTCCGACCTTCTCCCCTCTCATGCTCTCTCTCACTTTCTCTCTCTTACAAATAAATAAATAAAATCTTAAAAAAAAAAAGTTACCCCTATTTTAAATGACTGCAGGTTTCTTGTGTATATTGCACAAGATTCTGCAGTGCTATGGTATGTTCTAGCCTTGACAAATAATATGACAAGCCAATTCAATAAACAATATGAAGAATACAATAGAAGTGTACTTATAAATATATAAATCTATTTACATATAAATATGTGATCTCTGCTGATGTCCAAACCATCATTCCCATAGAATCGTAAATTTTTGTATTCTCATAAATTATGTGTAAATTCTTAGGCACAAATTAGAAAATACTCAGTAAGTGTTTTAAATTCTAACTACATAAACAAATGTCTGTGCTTTTGAAACAAAATTGCATGGTATATAAAGTGGCCTTGCTGGACAGGTAAATGACTCTGGAGCCAATAAGAAGAGTCTAGAACATGGTGCTTCGAAACAGTACCAACAACATTTTTTGACGTCTATTGGCCCACAGATCAGTTATAGGTATCTAGTTTCTGCCAATAATTATCACTGATTATGCAAACAAGCATGGTTCAGATGCTGGGCTCGCTTATGCGAAGCCCACATGGGCTGCCATAATCCTCCCTCCCCTCTTCAAGGGACCATGCTCAACTCTGCCACACCACTCCAGTGGGCATCAAGCCAACATGAGGTCAGGACCTCTTGTGCATCCAAACCCCAAGAATAAGAAAAACCTGCATGGATAAGACACTCTTGCCTTATTTCTTCCGTGCTTATACACTGTCTAAATCAATGAGTCTTGAAAAACAATTTAACTTCCATCTTTACTCAGACTGTAACCACTCTTGAAACCTAGGATGACCAACTCTTGACTGGCTTATTGAATTTAAACCACTCAATATTGGCTTCAGGGTCTTTCACCAATTGTCCACCTTCCTTTAGACATCCTTAAGTTTCCTTTCCTTAGTGCTAAACATAGACTCCTGCCCCATACACGCATTTGTTCAGTTCCCATTAGCATCCTTGCCAGGGATGTTCTGCTGCCTGCTCTTCACCCTCCTTCACAGCAAGGAGGCACAAGTGACCAGAGCTGAGCGGGCATCCTGGAGAGTTACAGGGAATGCAATTATTGTTGCAAATATTCATTGAATTCCTGCTCTTACCACAAAGTCTGCTAAATGCTTTATGGGCATCATTTCATAACAACCCCAGACAACTTTATGAGGTAGACACAATTATCTACAGCTCAGACAGGAGGAATTTTTCGGACATTCTGAAATGCCCCAGGTTATAGACCTAGCAAGTGGGGGAACAAGCCAAGCTCTGCCAGATTCTACAACTGGGTTCTTAGCCACTATATTTTGGTAGTTTTTGTAGGACAGAGCGAGGCAGAGAGGTTTAGATTTTATGTGGTAGCAAATTTGGAGCCTAGGAGACTTTAGGAGACATGATTTAAGAGTTTGCTGACAGTAGGCTTCAGAAGGGTTTAGAGTTAAAAGCGGTGGTGAGCAAAGTTCTCTGGAACTTAGCTGACCATGAGTGACCAAGGCCTGAACTTAGGTTTCTCACAGCATATTAAACACTCATGCCTACAAGGAACACCAGCAGAGTAGGGTACGAGCAGGGCTACAGGACTATGGGGACCAAGAAGGAAAGGAGAACTCACACCCCTTCCAAGAGAAAGAGATTCTACTCAGCTGCAGTTTGGGAATGAGATGCATCATTGCTTGATCTTCCTATTTTTCAAGCAAAGAGGGGCAGAAATGCGAAAATGGAAATTATCTCAAAAAATATTCAATAGAATTTGATATCACACCACACTGTATATTTTTTAAAAAGAATAAAATAGTTAGGTCAAAAATAACAAATTAGAAAATCGAATGAGTTTGAAAATGTTGAGGCCACTGGTATAAACAGAACACTTTGGAGAAGCTGGTAAATTTAGTATTGGATCTGTTTGGTTAGAACTTATACAGGCAACATGTGGGAATGTTAATATAGCCCAATCAATCAAGTATTTTTTAAAAAGAAACACCGGAAGTATAGATCAATAGTCAATGATTAAACAACTAAAGTTGCAAGACTCTGTTATAGGCACTATTAGAGATAAAATATGAACATGATCTAGAGAGTATAGTAAGGGAGACAACCACGTACAAAAGTAAGACAAAATAGAAAAGAATAAGAACTACAATAGAAATATGAGCTAAGTGCTATGGCCCTTGAGAGAGTCAAGAGATTAATTCCTCATGGGGAAACTCGTGAGCGTTTGGATGGAATGACATAGCACAGAGAACGTGGGGAGGACATTCCCAGTGGAGTAAGCAATGTCAGCAGGTCCAAGGAACAGGAATAGCAATTAGTCCAGGAGACTGGAACATAAGGTTCATGGATGGAGGGAGGAGAGGATGGTAAATATCATGCTAGGGAATTAGGTCGGAGCCAGATAATAGAGGGCCTTAAAGTCTATATTAAGTACTATGGACTTTGTTCTATAAGGAATGAGAGAGTCCTCAAAAGCTTTAGAGCAATGAGTGACAAGTTCATATTTGAGTCATATGCTAATCTTTTATTTCTGTAAATGAATGTCTGATTTGCATAAAATAAACGAACTTCTGCTTTATATCACTCTACTTACTTTGGCAAGTCTTGACCTTGGGATAATGTTCCTGAATTCTTTTGCATTTTTTATGTTCTATACAGTACTTCTGATTAACCTTTTATCTAAACTGAAGACTTATTTTCTTCTTTCTTTTTTGGTGAGAACTAGAAATATCAGTTTTAACCAAGGATTTCAACAAAAGAATGCTTCCTCTTTTGTTTTAATCTCAAAGTCTGATATTCCACTAGTTTGACCCAGATTTCATATGTAGTTTCATGTAACAAAAGGAGGCCTTGCTCTGAATGCTTCAACCAATGTTTTTCTTGGGCAAATTCTTATAGCATCTTTGAGTGTCCTTTTTCAAAGAACCCACAGTTTCAGAGCAAAGTGATCTAAGAAGTCAAAATGCATCCATTTCCCTTATAAAGGTAGCCTTCCTACTGTAGAGAAAAAGAAAAAAAAAATGCCCAGAATGTGATAATGTCATTTAAAAACCCAATTCAGTCTCTTTCAACCTATCCAACCAGAACAAGAGAAAATTCCAGGAGCCAGACCTTTGAATTTTTCCTTCAAGGCGGCAACGGAGATATTTTCCCAGAAAACGGAGTTGTAATTCATTATATTCTCAGCAATATTCTTCTGTTAGTTAAAATCCTCCCTTCTGTAAAGTAAACCCATTCCACCATATTCCATCATTAATAAAACAAGGAAAAACAGAACATTTCTTCCTGCCCTACCATCTTTTAACTGGATCCCTTAAAGTTAAGTGACATTTGGACACTTGTCATACAGCTAAGAAACTCAGCCATATACCATTTTCCCTCTCTTGCAGATACCAAACCATCTCCCAAACAAGAAGGGGCCATACAACACATGTTTCCACTTGTCCTTTTCCCCAGCCCAGACCACCTTACCCCCCAAAATTCATGTTGCTCTTTAGTTTGTCAAAATACATTAAACTCTCAAGCCTACAAGAAGCATGAGTGGAATAGGGTGGAAGCAGTGCTACAGGGCTGTGGGGGCAAGGAGAATGGAGAACTCATACCCCTTCCCAGGCAGGGAGCTACTATTCAGCTGTAGTTTGGGAATGAGATCCAATGTTGTTTGATCTTCCTATTTTTTTAAGAGAAGTAGGAATTCCGAAATCTACTTATTCTACAACTATTCAAAACTAAAAATTCAAAAGCATTTGTAGAACATTGTATGGACAAAGGTAATGCCTGGGGCCCTAGTCTACATGCTGTGTATTACGTCAAGATCTAGCCGCAGTGAATAATCCAGAATCTACACCAAGTGGCAGTGCCATCTTTTCTGTAGCTTCTTCCAGGTCATTTTTCCTATACTTGGCGACTGGATAACTAAAGGACCAGAAACCATCAATGGACAGGTTTTAAGTTCTGGTATTCCACTGTACTTGTTTTCATCTAGATATCCTACCTTCTCTATGAGATCTGTTCCCCTCCTCTCCTGAACTCCAGCCCAAAAAGTCAGCCTGCCCATTCATCCTTTTCCTGGCCAGAGATAAACATGCAGCCTTGCTATCAGCAAAGGCATAACTAAGAAAACTCTCAGGAGGCCCTACTAGTCCCAGATGCTAGAAATAATTTCCTAGGTATGTCTCCTGAGATCTCCAGAAAGAGTGCTTCCCTTGGCTTAAAAAAGAAAAAACTAGATTGAGTCATAGCCTACCAGTCAAAAAGTTCTCCCCTAGAAGTGAATTATGCAGCTTCCCAACCTGAATGAGCCTTTTCACCTCACATCACCCATCCTCCAGGTACTTTGCCCAGCACAGCACATTTCCATAGCAGCAAGCAGTCTTTCAGAGAAGAGAGTCTAGCTGTATTATAGTATTTGTCCACAATTCCACTGTGTAGTTATAACTAGACAAGGGCTTGTAGAAGATCTTAATAAAAATGTGCAAGAAATCAGATATGATACTTGTGTAGTCACAAAACAAGTTCACCAGAATGAAGAATAAACAGCAACCACAAGTCAATGACTGTAAGGTATTTTTCATGTTTGGTTTCTTGTGTTTTTATGAAAGACTGGACTCATTAAATTAGCCTTGTGGACCTGTGATCTCTCCAGCTCCAGATCACAGTTGCATCCATAGTTGTTCCCTGTAAGATCTTCCCTTCAAGGCCTGGCAGGCCCTGGGTCCCTCCCACCCAATCAATCATCTCAGCATCCAGTGAATTAATCTTCACTCTAACTCACATTCTTTAAGGTGGTCTGACCACTAAGGCCTTTATTTTGGCCTAACATTTCACTATTCTCAACTTTTGCCACCTTTACCTCAATATCCCCTACTTCCTGTCTATCTTGGTTGGCTTCGCTCTTGGCCTGCTTCAGGGACTACTTGAGAATACACACATTAAACCCTCATGCTTACATGGCTCGCCATGCTGCCTAAACCAGAGTGCTCGCCGTATTATTTACTGTTCATGCTTGGCATGTCATGCTCAAATCTGGATATTTAGGGACAGTGCCATCTGGGGTCTGAAAACTGATACCTGAAAGGCTACATTTCCACATGACTGCAATCCAAAGGATGCATCTGCCTTCTTGATTTAGTTTTTGCTTTTTAATGGCCCACTACCCATACTATTCCCTCCTGAAATCACTCTCACACTATTTTCTTATTTTACGTAATAGAAATTTGCCTCTTTACTGGTAAATGTCTTTCTGAGTCCAAACATGAACTCGCCATTCCTTTTTTTTTTTCCCATTTAGAGAGTATGATGTCCTAATATTCCCATTATTAATACACAAGAACCTGGTAAATTTCTCAAGAATTTTACTCCATTTTCTTCTTTTGACTTCAATATTCAGCCTGGTCTCCCTCTAAGATGGTGTTTGGACACTCTAAGATGATGTTTTCCAACAGGGAGTACAAAGACTTCACAGACACAATCCCAGCTGGCTTCCACTCTCACAGGGGACCAGCCAGATGCCCTGTACCCTTTCTTGTAGCCCATCGTCAGGCAGACCCCGAGCTCTAGAACTTACCTGCTTGGGTTCAAATCCTGACACTGCCACTATCACTGTGTACCTTTGGTCAGTTTACTCATTAAGCTTCAGTTTAATCCTTCCAAAATGGGGATAATAATCCTAGGTGCTTTGTAAGGATCGTCATGAGGATTAAAGAACTGATGTGTGCAATTAGAACATTCAGCACAGAGACTGGCACACATGAAGTCATCAGCAATCACAGGTTGTTGGTGGTGGTGGTGCTGCTGTTTTTAGGAGGGGGAGGGGCAGGCAGAGAGGGAGAGAGAGAATCCCAAGCAGGCTCCGTGCCCAGCAGGAAGCCTGACAGTGGCCGATCTCACAACTCTGAGATCATGACCTGAGCCAAAACCAAGAGCTGGACGCTCAACTGACGGACCCACCCAAGCGCCCTAGTGATCCCAGTTTTTATTGCTACTCTCTCCAGCTTTCAGGGTCAGAAAACAGCCTGGAGCTCATCTCAGTCTTAGATAATATGTGCTTCACATCAGCAGTGGCTGACCTACTGTGAATACTGATGCATCCAACTGCACGAGCTTCCTCCTCTGCTTTTTCTCCTCTTTCCTTGAAGTCAAGACATCTTCAGAGGTTCATCCACAACACACAGGAATCCACTCCTCCTCTTAACAACTCTTTTACACAGCAATCAAACTAGCCAAAAGTTGACCTATGGCATATTTTAAAAGTTAAGATTTAGGAAGTACTGCCATAAAATCCAAATCCATGAGTCCTTTAAACATCAGCGGGGAGCCCTCTCACCCTGGGGAGTAGAATTTGGTCTTGTTCACAGAAAGTAGGCTAGTACAGGTTGGGAGCTGGGAGGCTGTGGTCAGCTATACTATAAAAAAAATTCTTGCATTCAGATTATCCTTCCAAGTGCATTCTGTAACTGGCCCATATGTCCCTCACCAAAGCTACTTCTTTCTCCTTCATGCCCACGCCTGCCTTAAAAAAGTCAGTCAGGTTTTATTTGGGGGAGAGGCTGTTGTATTTTTTCATTTTTTAATATTTTTACGAAGTCCTATATATTAAAACAAATAGCAAATAATTACTACTAACTAATAGTAATAACTAATAACTATTATTGGTGGACTTATTTTAAGAGATTATTGAAACTCTATGTTGGAGACTTCTCTGAGTGAACATTCATAGTTTCTAAGATATGATTAAGTCATTTCATCAATATGAAATATAAATAAAATCATATTTAACCATAAAATAAATGAATTTTTTAACTTGTAAAACATGGTCAGCTGTGCCTATTAATGAATAGATCAGAGTGTGTAATTAAAAAATCTTATGACCTACCCATCCACATATTTGTTTATTAAACAAGTATCAAATCTCCACTAAGAACAGCACAGAGGAAGGAGATTCTCAGGGCAATCTACACAGTGGGAGAGGTAGATATGTGTGCAAAAGCTACAAAGAATGAAAAAGAGCGTGAGACACAAGGAGAGAATCAAATAAAAACCAGGGAAGAAGGTAGCTGATCTCAATGTTCTAAACTGTATCCCCAGGGTGGTAGCAGAAAGGGGCCTTATTAACATTCTCAGTCTCAGCAGTATGGTTAAGAGATGAGAGTCTGGGGACAGGAGATAATCGCTAAGGCATGGCCTCTATGGATACATGTGTGAAGGGCCCCTAGTCATATGCTCTGTGCCCGCAGGGAAAGTTCCATCCAATTCTAGAGTTCTCCTCCCTTCCTCATGCCTGTTAAGAGAGAAGGAAAGGAAGAGTGAATTGGGAGAAAACGGAGGGGGAGACGAAACATGAGAGACTGTGGACTCTGAGAAACAATCTGAGGGTTTTGGAGGTGGGGGGATGGGGGGTTGGGCGAGCCTGGTGGTGGGTATTGAGGAGGGGACATATTGCATGGAGCACTGGGTGTGGTGCATGAACAATGAATCTTGGAACACTGAAAAAATAAAAATAAAATAAAACAAAGATTCAGACTTCTGTTCCAAAACCATGCTCACCCTTGTGGAGATACCTAGTTCCAAATACATTCTGGATTTTCTGATTTTATCCAAGTTGGTGGTGCTCATGCCACAACGTTCCTTCCACTGGCCACCGGCAACCTCCTGCCCATCCTCTGAGACTCAGCCCAGGGGTCCTCTTCCCCCTCGTCCTGACCGCAGCTCCAAGGGCTCCTCCCTCCACCTTTACACTCTGTGCTCCTTCTCTGTATACATCAACCACATTGTGCCCTGTTACCTGCGAATTTGGGAAAGATATTCAAAACATTTAACAGCTGGTGCCGCACAGGTAGTACCCATCAGAACCCAAGCTGGCTGCCCCAAATCCATACGCAGAGATCAAGCTTCGCTTGCTCTGATACGGCTTTCTCCCATAAGACACTGAACTCTATAAAAATAAGGGCAAGCTTTTATTCACCAATATATCACAAGGGCCCAGCAGGTTCAGTAAAGGCTTGTGGATTGACTAAATCTAAGATTACCCGGAAAAGGAAAGATCATGAGAAGCTTGTGATGAGGATTCAAACCACCTCAGCTTGCTACCCTTACATATAACACCTATGCCCATGCCTTACTCAGGGTTTGTATAGCTGTATGATAGTCAAACTAGGCAAAAGTGAAAGAAAATGATATTCTAGGTTTCGAAAAGTTCATCATAAAGGCCCCCCCTAGGTTTTAGATGCAGGTAACTAGCTAAGCATTTGTAAATTCCGGTCATTTAGAAAACTTATTACCTTTGGGAACAGCCCCCCAGAGCCCAGTATTTGTAAATCCATCTCCTATATCTCACTTATACAGATTCTTACTACTTTTCGAAATTTTAAGTAGTCCAACAGATGATATTTTTAGATGATTGCTGAATTATAATATGTCCCTTTTGTATTATTGGGGGTTAAGTAAAAGAACCTAAGCTTATTTTAAGAATACATAGTTGATGGAAAATTCTTCTGGTACACCAAAATTAAAACAGAGGGTAGAAGGTCTTCTAGCAAAATCGCACATCAACCTCACTCTCAAGGCATCAGTTATGCCGTGTGGTCTCATTACCAAACAACTCTCGGCTCAAAGGCAATTATAAGGGGAGCACTATTGTAAGTCCAGAATCTAAAGGCTGCACTTGGTGCCATATAGACTTCTCTGTTGACATGGCTTTGTTCTGTATTCCACATTGGAGAGTCATATATGGTGACTGGTACTAAATGCAATGAATTTTCTTTTCAGTTTTGTAGAATGTGCATGCAGTTTGCTGTGGCTCTAAAAAAACAAAAAACAGACATTTCCAGACGTATCATCCTATAGCCATAAAATATTATTTTAATCAAAAGCTTGCTTGTGCTACATGAAAAGAAAGTATATAAAACCATCCGGTGTGAAGGTTTGAGGGTGAGTTAATTTTGTTGAAGGAGAAATTGATTTTGCAATTACAGAAAAAAATTAAGGGATAGAACAATCCTGGTCAGAAAAAAAGAAAAACTATGGATTTTGTAGTGAAACACATTCTACCATAACTGATTGTCAGCAGGAAGGTTCTGAAGGCACATTATAGGAAAAGGACTGGGAAAACACAGAGAAAAGTAATTCCATAATTCTCTATCATACTGTGCACAAAGACGAGGACTGGATACTCACAGCCTGGTGTTACCATGATTCTCTAAGAGGTTCATGGGCAAAGACACCAGCCAGCTAGTTCTCATGGCCTTGAACTAGAAAGTACATCTCTGTCAAGTACTACAGGGCTGCTGCTACTTCTTACAAAATGACAATTAATTAATTAATTAACCCAGACAAAGGTGATTTTGGAGAACTCAGATGTGGGCATGAAAAACTGCTTCGCTTTAGAAGAGCTGACAGATTCAAGCAGAGAAAGTCAATTATCATATGGTCTCACTTACGTGTGGAGCATAAGGAAAAACATGGAGGACATTGTGAGAGGGAGGGGAGGGATGAATTTGGAGGAAATC
>CM052895.1:33253617-33278290 GCA_028534135.1 Potos flavus | reverse complement strand
CACAATGGGATCACAGTAATGAACTTTCATAATCGCTATTTCTGTGTAACATAGCACTAACGTCCTACATTATATTATGGTACACATGTTACTAACTGTCTATATTTTTATATTGAAAATAAAATCCAAAAAACTATTACTAGGAAATTATCAGGGTATAAATACTGTATACCCTAAAATTGAAGGAAAGCTAATATTGTTCTAAGTATTAACATTTTCATAACGATAGAGGCATGATGTTATAATACATTACATGAATCTTGAAGATCAAAATGCTTTAAAGATCAGCTCAAATACATCATTTTAAAATTTATCATATCACTTAATTATGTTCATTGCTGTACAACTAGAGTTATTACAAATAAACGAAATTCTTATAATCTGCATTTTGTCTAATAAATCATGCAACATAGTTAGTCACTGAGCCTCTATGCAATCAACATGGACCCAATAACCCTAGTTTCTGAACAATGTCTGGGCATAGTAAGTGCTTAATATAATTTGGTTTTTAGAATTTATATCAAGAAAGAAAATCTGTAGTGGTTTACTTTATTAATCACTTTATTGCTTTTAGTTGTTGTCTAATGGATTAGAAGTCTATTAAATATCCCTGAATTTTGCACAACACAAATGCATGGTAAGTACAGCTGTCAGGCCATTAGACATTCATTATTTTCCTCCATTAAAATGATTTCAATCATGGCAACATCCTGTGAGATTAGGACCTTAATAGGAAAGAAAATCTTCAAAAAGTGGACTTTTTAGCATTGGGCTCTTAATAAGAACAATATATTAAGAATGAAAAGTTAAAGATAGTGTGGAATCGATTCTTTAATTTCCCTTTCCATATTTTCATCGTTAGTGTATAAGAACACTGAAAAAAATAAAAATAAATTAAAAAACGAAAAAAGCTAGTGTGGAGAAAATGGCCCCAGAGGGTAAAGTGAGGAGGGAGTGGTCCTCCCAGCAGTGTTCCCATACCTCACACTAGTTTTCTTTCATCTTGCTTGGACATCCCCCACTGCAGCATCATCATTATCTAGAGACTGAGCCAACACATGCTGACAACCATGTGTGGGTTGTCTAATTACAGTAACCTCAGATTTGGCCATTTGGTAGCCAATTTTCTCTTTATGAAGGAAGATCTACTAATGATTTATATAATCATCATCATTATTATTAATACCTCAAAAGCAACTCCACCCAGAAATGCTGGGAACTGGTGGGACAGGACATGGGTGGGGCCAGCGTGTACCTTTAAATACCTGTCACCACAGCACAGGATCCCCTCTCCACAGGCAGTTCTAGAGTGTTTCAGCCTGTTCATTCTCTCCCTTGACCCTGTAGTCTGCTATTTACTCTACATTTAACTTCTATTCACTTGTCTGGATGATTCCAGCCAGCACCATGACTGATGATGAGCTGTCTGCCTTGGTGGTAGATAATGGGTCAGGGATGTGCAAGGCAGGTTTTGGTGGTGACGATGCCCCCCGGGCTGTGTTCCCCTCCATGGTAGGGCGTCCCCGGCATCAGGGTGTCATGGTTGGCATGGGCCAAAAGGACTGCTACGTGGGGGATGAGGCTCAGAGCAAGAGAGGCATCCTGACCCTTAAGTATCCAATTGAACATGGAGTGGTCACCAACTGGGATGACATGGAGAAGATCTGGCACCACACTTTCTACAACGAGCTCCGGGTGGCACCGGATGAGCATCCTATTCTCCTCACCGAGGCACCTCTCAACCCCAAGATCAACCGGGAAAAGATGACTCAGATCATGTTTGAGGCCTTCAATACACCGGCCATGTATGTGGCTATCCAGGCTGTGCTCTCCCTCTATGCCTCCGGGCGGACCACAGGCATCGTGATGGATTCTGGGGATGGGGTTACTCATACTGTGCCCATCTATGAAGGTTATGCTCTGCCTCATGCCATTCTACGCCTGGATCTGGCTGGCAGAGACCTGACTGACTATCTCATGAAGATTCTGACGGAACGAGGCTACAACTTCACCACCACGGCCGAGAGGGAGATTGTTCGTGATGTCAAAGAGAAGCTGTGCTACGTGGCCCTGGACTTTGAACAAGAGATGGTCAGTGCTGCTGCATCCTCCTCACTTGAAAGGAGCTATGAGCTTCCTGATGGGCAAGTGATCACCATTGGGAATGAACGCTTTCGATGCCCTGAATCCATTTTCCAGCCCTCCTTTCTGGGCATTGAGTCCAGTGGAATCCATGAGACAACTTTCAACTCTATCATGAAGTGCGATGTGGATATTCGCAAGGATCTATATGCCAACATCGTGTTGTCTGGAGGCAGCACTATGTATCCTGGCATTGCTGACCGGATGCAGAAGGAAATCATAACCCTGGCACCTAGCACCATGAAAATCAAGATCATAGCTCCCCCAGAGAGGAAGTACTCCGTTTGGATTGGGGGCTCCATTCTGGCCAGCCTGTCTACATTCCAGCAGATGTGGATCAGTAAGCAGGAATATGATGAGGCTGGTCCTCCCATAGTTCATAGAAAATGTTTCTGAATGGTTTTCCTGCTAATAGGTTTACATTTTTTCCTTTTCTAGGTCATAGTGATGGTACTGTTTTTATCCACTTTCCATTAAGTCAAGGTAAATACTCTGCTCTTGCTAGTGTACAACCAGCAAACTGATCTCCATTAGAGTATTGGGGGCTACTGCCCAGCTAACCACATCTTGACCTTTATCAACTCAAGGAGATTTCTGATAGTGTATTCTATTTTTTTCACCTATAGGGTTCAAAGACATGTTGTCCTGCTTAAATGAAAATGAGTGACTAGGAGTAAAATCATAAGAAATGTCCTTTCAGAATGGATAATTAGCATTTCCAAGCTTTAAAAACTAGTTCATGCTTTAAATATTTAACAATAAGCCATGTAACCCTATAAAAATGTGTATGTTAGCAAATATGTCTTATTAGTTAGTATTTTTGTTTTGTTTTTCTCCTTTGTATAGAGATAATGAATTATATGTGTCAATAATATCCATATAAGCTTGCAGGGAAATAAAATATTATATCTTAGAAGACACTGATAAATCTGGCTGTCTAAACGGCTAATGGAAATTTTTTAACTCCCCAACAATCACTGTTTTAGTAGCTACATATTTTAATTGTTTCTGTTATTAAATAAGCATAATGAAACAGCCAATATTCCATCAATGTTTATAAATCAACTAAATTTTCAGCTCAGAGCGGAGTTCTGCTGGTTAAACACATATTTTAATGTCTAACTTACTAAATTTCATTCTACTTGTAAAACAGCAAAACTACAGATAATGCCTAACTTTTAAAATAGAAATGTTGGAGAACCTGGGCGGCTAAGTTAGTCAGCATCCAACTCTTGATTTCGGCTCAGGTCATGAACTCAGAGTCGTGAGATTGAGTCCCGCGACAAGTCCGCTGGAGATTCTCTCTCTCCCCCTCCCTCTGCTCCTCCTTCCACTCACACACACATGTACTCTCTCTCTCTTTCTACATAAATAAAATCTTTAAAATAAATAAATAAAAATAAAATAGAAATATAATATCAAATGCTATCAAATATCAAATATGCTACGGTTTGATAAAGAAAATTTTATTTCTATTTCTTAGCATAACACATCTTGAGTAATTTCTGTAGTCCATAATTTGGGTATTTCTCTAATCAAGGATTTCACTATGGGAAAGCATATCTACAGCTTCTTACTAAATTATAAATTCGAATACCAGCATAGTAATTCCAATTTTATTCTTGGGTAGATTAGAATAATTCTGCTTTATTATGTCCAGTAACTAGAAATACTTCTTCATGCAGAGTGTCTCTAAGATACTGACATATTAGAAAATACTAGTGTATCTTCCTACAATCTCTAAAAACTTTTAATGAACCCAATGGTGATTTTCAACCAATTCTAAGGACTAGTATATTTATTTCAATCTATTCTGTGATTTCTGATTATCTGAATAACAGAGTTATTTATGTCTTTCAGGGTTTTTTTCTGAAAAATTAAAATATTTTTGGGTATTGCTTACTAAAGCATCATCACATTCTCAGAAAAGTAATTTCTTCTTTTTTTCCTTTTAGTTGGGAAGCTTATACTTGTATTTTAAAAGTCTAAGTTGGAGTCTGTAAGAATTTTTTGCTTATGACAAAACTTTTGAAAGAATTTACTTGATCCTCATTTCCTTTATCTGGCAATACAATTTTTAAAAATGCTTTTAACCAAAATTAATCTCCAAAGGCACCTTATTTTATAAAACTTGGAGTTTCCTTTCTCCTTCAATTAATTTTAAATAAATTAAAATTTCTTCATGTCCTGTTATTTCCCCTCAATCCTTCCTAAAGAAATGTAGAACAGGGACACCTGGGTGGCTCAGTTGGTTAAGCGGCTGCCTTCTGCTCGGGTCATGATCCCAGGGTCCTGGAATCAAGTCCCACATCGGGCTCCTTGCTCGGCGGGGAACCTGCTTCTCCCTCTGCCTCTGCTTGTGCTCTCTCTCTCTCTGACAAATAAATAAATAAAGTCTTTAAAAAAAAAAAAAGCCAAAAAAAAAAAAAGAAAAGAAATGTAGAACAATCCAGAGAGGATCACTTTTTATATGTGTGACCTATTCATCTGTATGTTATAATTTTGCACCTGGTACTTTTGACCATGTAAACATTAAAAGGCAATTAAAAAAAAAGATGGCTAGTCAGATAAGGTTATAAATTCCTTGTAATCTCAATTAAAAAGTTGGGTTTTGGTGGATGAACTAGTCTTCAGATAATTAGTAGTCAGAGGTAATAGCAGTAATAATATCTATCATAATATTTATACAGTGCAACACTTTCCATTTGCAGAGTAGTTCTCACACTCTGACCTACATTCCCAATTACCAGAAAAAACATACCTCAGCACACATAGAAAACTCATGGGACAGGTAAGGTGAACTTCCAAGAGAGAACTATTGAGCCCTGAATCACCAGATGAAAATACGAAATCTATAATGCAAACAAAACTTTAAACCTAGGGTCTTTGGATATTCTCCTGTTTATCAACATTGACTGGCTAATGGATGAATTTAATGAGGCCACATTCCATCTCACAACTTCATATTATAGAGTCAATGATATCTATTTAGGTAATATAACTGACTTGTTTTCCACCAGTAGTTCACCAGATGGGACAACACGGAGATAATCTTCACAAGTGAATTTCATACCATTGTGATTCCCACTCTCCCTCCATGAGCCACCCTGAGTTGCAGTCTAGGGCTGGAGTTGCACCACAATCCCCACCCCCCACCAAAAAAAAAAAAATTACTTCCTAGTCACAGGTAACATTTTTCTGAAAGCATGCATGATCCAAAGTCAGTATCGACACTACTCTTCCCTAACTTTCAGATGTACCTATTTTTCAGTAGTGAGATAAAGCCATGCTAGGATGCAGGATGAGCCTTACATTCACAATTCTGGGAATTCACAGAAAGGGCTGGACATGAGTATTACATTTTTCAGATAATCAAAGAATAATCCTTTGAGGTGACTAGGGCCTTACCACATTTATTCACTCATTTTATAACTATAAATTCAATGTCATATGCCATATTTTACTAGAAACATGTTTCAAGAACCTTGGGCAATTAACAACTCAGTAGTGGGGGAAAACTATGTGCAGTGGAAAGTCATATGATCTCGGGGTGGCTCCTAGTCTAAACTCAGTCCAAGGTACTAAGTACTATGATAATTCAAATAAGAACAGTTCAAACCATATGGTCAAAGAATGGTTCACCGAGTAGAAGGAGTCACTGCGTTAAGTCTAAAAGCACATCTGCGTTGTACTGAACATAAAAACTCAACTTAGATGGCTCTGGCACCACTATGATCACTGGTTGGTAGGTGATTAATTCTTATTTTTAATGTTTCCATTGGACTATGCCAGAAACTGTAAAGAAGTACATATCCTTTAAGGCTCAATTCAAGTGTCACCTCTTCCGCAGAGCCTTTTCTAGTCTTCCCTCCCTCTTTTGCTGAAGAAGAGGAGGAGGAGGAAGAAGGAAAAGAAAAGAAAGGGAGGAGGAGGAAGAGGGAAAAGAAAAGAAAGAAAAGAAAAAAAAAGAATAGAAAAGAAAGAAGAAAGAAAGGAAGGAAGAGAGAAAGAAAGAAAAATAACAAGCTACTCCTTTGCACTCCCACTGTATCATTTTCATGCATTTGGCATCACATCTATAGCATGTATCCACACTCTCCCACTCTGACCCGTCAACAAACACCTGGAGGACAGAGACAGGGACAGTATTTATCTACCCTTGAAGGTTCTAGGATTTTCCTAATACCCAGAATAGTACTAACTCAATAAATATGGTTGGAATGAATAAACTAGTGAATTCACAGATTCTGATGTACATCATTAACAACACAGTTCTACCTTATCTGTTTCTTACCACCCTAGTCTCAGCTCTGTCTGCTAGTGTCTGCCACTTTTGTTGGTGTTGTCTTTCCTGTGAGGCATATTTTCTCTTCTTCCTTTCTTCCTCTCCTCTTTTTCCTTTCCCATCCACTTCTCCCATGCTTCCCATTATGAGGATCAGTATTTTTAGTTTTTGCTTGTCAATAAAAGTTTCCCACTCTTCTGATTGGTCAAAGCATTAGTTAACCTTATCTTTTGGAGTGTGCTACCTATATAGCTGTTGACATTTTAGCCCAAAAAAGAGAGAGAGGGAAGGGAGGGAGGGAGGGAGGGAGGGAGGGGATGGGAAGTAAGGGAGGGGAAAGGAAGGAAAGAGAAACGGAGGGAGGAAGAGATGGAAGGAGAGAAGGAAGCCCTTCAGTGAGTATAATAGTATATTCAGCTCTTCTAATCTACTTGCATTCTTGCTGATATTTTTCTCTTGTTTCCTAAGCTCCAAATTGCTCCAGAGTTGAGTTTTAGGCATCTGACTCCCTAATAACTCAGACACTGTAATACATTGAAATCCTTTTCTGGTAACTCTTCACAGGCTCCTTCCAGAATTTATGAAAGATTCCTTTCAAAAAATGCTTTTTGAAATTAGAAGCTAAGCATGTGGTTTGCCCAATACTGCTTCCAGATGTTGATAAGTACTGCTAGAATGTCTTTAGGGATATACATGTACATATCAGTAGAGAGACTGCTCATTAAAATTAATTGATACTTTAAGACTTCCTTTTCAAATATGAAAGGACCTGTCTGAACTATAGCTGTCATTTTTTTAAAGCTAACACCATAAGTAATAAAGACCAAAGAGCCTCCATGAGTGGCCTGCCTTGTTTTTCATCCCATTCCAAATCTGCTGTCCTAACAACCTTATAATTTTTGGGTTCAGTTAAATCCAGTCAACAGATGTGCCAGTATGAGATGATGACAGATATTTTATCTAGACAACACCCTAACACTGCTTGAAAAATAAAAATCTTATTTAATTGGCTATTTGACAACATGTAAGTCAAAAGCCAAGTTGTTCTCTCTGGAATTAGGAATGAGGCATTTCTAACCATACACATACCAAGTGAGACAGTGTCTGGTGAATGAAGGAGAAGATACACAGGCCCAGCAAGAGGGATTAAAATTCCTGCTCATATTACCTTCATGAGTGTGTTACAGCAAGAGAAGTCTTTCCTAGCTATTATAGGTTGGGGTGAACAGAAAATGCCAGACACTAACGTGGTATTTTAACTCCATGGCCCCTACATGTTCTTCATGACCCATTCAGAATGTCCCCAGATATCATTCTCTCTTCTTTTAATGAGAAATAGTAGTTACTCAAAGTTATTTTTTCCTTTTCTGGATAATGAAGGAAAAGCTGGCCTCACCAGTGAAGACAAAGTTATGTTCACTAGTGGGAATGCTGGGACCTTCTAGAGCAATCCACGGTGTTTATGGTTCATAAATGGAAGGTTTCCACGGAATTATCAGCTTTTTATAAATCTCCAGTTACCAGAGTGATTTATCAGTTTATTGTATGTGAAATCTATAATGTCTAGATGATGAGTTGGTGAAATGCTAGAAGAAATATAGAACGTGCCCCTATTTATTATAAAATGGCATTAAGTCAATGATGAGAATCAAAACATTACATCCTTGGCTGAGTAGCCAATTTTATTAAAACAGAAGAAATTAACTGCAGCAAAAACAAATACAAAACGTACAATTTTTAAATTTTTATGGACTCAGGGAAACAAAATTTGGAGCAGAAAAAATTATATCAATGAAAAAGAAGGAAATAATAAAATAACAACTAAAAGACCATTCTTCCCCTTTACCTGGTCTTGGTGCTGCTTTATTAATGTTTGATACTAGGTATGCCACTTAGTGATTTTTTTCTAATCAGCCAAAATTACAAATAATAAAAAAAAAATTATAGAACAATACGGTAGTGTGAAATATGAATCAACAAACCTTTGCAACAACTGGTATAGTAGGGAAAAGGAAGAAAGGAAGAGAAGGAGTTGAGACTATAAATGACTCCCATCACAAAGTTAAATTATCCCAATTTGAGTTGTGACTACTTCCATATCGGAGTTGCTGTGGCCAGTCGGTTTGACCACTCTTCAAACATGGGCCCCACAAAGGGGCTCTGACCCCTCAAAATTCAGGTACACAGGGTAGGTACAGCAGATACTGGTTGTCTCATTTGGTTTTTGTCTTTATTTTTAGCTAACCAGCAAATGAATGCTCTTTTAATTTAGCAAGAATTCCCTTTTGTGTGAATACTGGTGAGAGGAAAGGCCCAGGTTCATAATCATTCATTAGCACCTACAGCCTAAGCTGTCTATCAGAGGTCCATCCTAGATTTTGACACTTGGAACCTGAGAAAGTGACCCAAAAATGCAAGAACTCTTGAGAAATTATTCACAGCCTCAGTGCCATAGGGAAGCCATCAGTGGCTGTGGAGGGTCCCATGGTAAGAATCCTAAACAGGCTATTACTTTGCCATGACTACAGCTAATTTTCTTATTTTCTAAACTCTTAGTTTCTGTCCATTTTCCAGGAATGGAATCTGTTATCTCATCATCCTCCCAAAAATGCCTTTCCTGGCTAACGCTATCTAACATCAAATTCTCTTACTTGAAATCAAGCATGTTGATTGAAACATATTTTGATACCAGGGAATGCAATTGCAGGTTATAGACCCTTAAAAAAATTGGCAAATTAGGACTGGTCATCTGGTCTGATTTTAGGCGAAGGCAGTAAAAATCCCACTAGTGTTCAGTAAAGGGAATCTTGTAGCTCATGTCAAGCAATGGAGAAACTGTTCATTAAAATATTCTCTGGAATCACTTAAAATGTAGTGCTTTTTGAAGACAAGGCTGTGGGGGACCAGGTTTTTCCTGTCATGGAACAATATAAAATATATGAGTAATTCTGCATGGATAAGTGGATGGCTTCTTCTGTTGGCTCTGGCCAGTTTAAAAGAAAGAACAGCTGGGGCACCTGAGTGGCTCAGTGGGTTAAAGCCTCTGCCTTCGGCTCAGGTCATGATCTCAGGGTCCTGGGATCGAGCCCCACATCGGGCTCTCTGCTCAGCAGGGAGCCTGCTTCCCCCTCTCTCTCTGCCTGCCTCTCTGCCTACTTGTGATCTCTCTCTCCCTGTCAAATAAATAAAATATTTAAAAAATAAAAATTAAAAAAAATAAAAGAAAGAACAGCAGACTCAAATCACTAGATAGATATATCAAAGCACAAACTAAGCTAAAAAAAATCTTTTGTCACATAGAGACATAAGACTGAGGTACCTAACAAATAAATTCTGATTGAATTCATACATTCAGTAGGTCTTTCGAGTTAAATTTGAGCAATAATGGAAAAGAATGGGACCCCAACAACTGGAGTGGAGTTTTTAGGATTTGAAAACTTAGAGGCCACACCCCATTGTAGTCAAAGCAACCCCTTTCCCTCCCAGTGAGTCCTTTATCATTAGATTGCACAGACATGAATGAAACAGCCTTAACTAATGGAGGTAGCTGGAAAGGAAAATTTAATTTTATCAGTAAGGGTTCTTGTAGATAACATATAGAATACCCAAAGGATTTCAACCGAAGAGAATTTAATCTAAAACTATTTACAGGGGCGCCTGGGTGGCTCAGTGGGTTAAAGCCTCTGCCTTCGGCTCAGGTCATGATCTCAGGTTCCTGGGATCGAGCCCTACATCGGGCTCTCTGCTCAGCGGGGAGCCTGCTTCCTCTTCTCTCTCTGCCTGCCTCTCTGCCTACTTGTGATCTCTTTCTCTCTGTCGAATAAATAAATAAAATCTTAAAATAAAATAAAATAAAATAAAATAAAACTATTTACAGAGATCTGGGAAGGATTATGGAAGCACTAAGGATGATGAGGCAATAGCACCAGGAGGAAGCCATCATTTTATCAATAAGACCAAACTAGCAAGGAAAGGGAGAGGTGTGACCAGAACCCAGTGAGAGCTGTCAGGCAAGAGGAACATCCAATGGGAACCATGGTTATAGAAGAATACAGTCCCTGGTCACAGAGATATTAGGGAAAATAAAAACTCTGAATTCTCATCCCCTTCACTCCCCAGGGTCCTCTGTCTCCCATTTGTCTAAACCAATAAAAACCCAGAGGTCAAGGGAGGCCAGGTGATGTAATCCTTAGAGGTTAGCTTATGAAAGCACACGGCAAGACAGAGAGGATAAAGAATGGATAGGAAGGAGCGAACGCACAACAACCAGTACACGGATTCTCTCGCCCCACACCGCAGTCACTTCTACTATTTCTAGACCTGAAGTCAGAGGCCAGCATGACTGAGGGTGCTCACATCTGAAGTCAAAATCTAGAAAAAAAAGTTCACATGCAAGAAAAAGGAATTGTAGGACTTTGCTAGTCTCTTTAAAGAAGAATCTTGGAAATCTGTGTACCAAGGGTGCTCTACTCTTTGCGAAGAGAAAAATCTGACCTAAACAGTGCCATGCTAAGGAGGGAAAAACATAGTTTTACATCAGGTTGAAGTTATATTTATGAATTTTCTTAGTAAGTGTACTTGATTTAATGTGATAGCTTTAATAGTTGGGTGGTGGCTGTAGCTGTGGCCACGATAACTGATGGAAGCATGGACTAAGTGGTGGACCCTATTAGATGAAGTTGAGACCCTAGAAATTCCATACGGTAATATAGAGGTAGGAATCAAAAGATTTTGCAAGATAGGAATAACAGAGTAGACTGATCATATGCTCTCCCAGTTTCCTCTAGAAAACCTAGAGAATGCACCTTTCCCCAAGCCCTTGAGAAATACAGTGGAATGGAACCTACAGTATCACTGAACAATTCCTATCTGGTGTGTTGTTCAGTGGGGCACATTTCCGGGGTTTTTAGATAAGGACCTACACCAAAGGGAGAATGACTATGGAGTGAAGGTGACATGCTTCGTGTGGATTCACTGGGCAGATGGAACAGAATTTCAGTTAAAAGTGAACATTTGCTTGGAACTTATAAAGCATCAACCACTCACATCGGTAAAGTCTGTTCTCTTTGAAAATACAGTGTGAGAAATTTTTGACATTTGAAATTTTTATTTCCAGCCCCAGCGATATTAAGGCTTACAGCTTTAGAAAGGAAACACATGTTTTAAAACGTGATGAAATATCAGGCTATTCCAGGGAATATGCTTGAGTAACTTAATATAACTCTAAAAAGACTTAAGCGTAGAGATAACTCAAAGGATTCATCTTCTTCCAAAGGAAAATTTGCAGTATTTCCACTAAGTCTTTGTTTAATTCTTTCATAAATTGACCAAATTATATATTGCTAATACTAATAAAATGAGGTATAACATATTTAGCTATACTTATTTCAAAAAATAAAGAAAAAATGGCATAAATAAGCACTCTTATGTAGAATCTTTCTAGAAAGGCTAAAAGGACTACCCACTAAAAAAAAATTCAAATCTAATAAAACTAAGAAATAACTCAACCCTTCATGATTAGGCTTAAATTTAAATAATAAAACAGATTGAGCACTTCAGCTTAAAAAGGAAAATTAATTCCAAGGAAATTCTACAGAACAGGTTGACACTTTATAAAACTCATGAGTTTTCAATAAAAAACCAGATCAACATAATCATTTCAATTCATTAAGTACAGACAATTTCAAAAATGATTTAGTCTTTGCTCCTGGATTTATGATGGAACTTCCCACTTCTTATGCTTGCTAAGTGATTTGAAAAATCTCATCACAACTCTTCCTTAGAAATCTCAGGCAGGGACACATTGTGTCTCTCAGTTCTGAGTCAATATATACATCTGTGCAATCCAGCAAGGCATTCCATGTCCTTGGCTAGAATAATAAAACGAGAACTTGAAAAGAGAATAATGAAATTGACTTCTGGAGGCTTCTCTACTCTCCCATATGGAGTGCATGCAAATGTGCTCTGACTCCTTCATCTGGCTTCCTAAAAGAGTCTTAGAATTTCAATAAATTCAGAATAATACAAAACACACATTTCAGAAAAGTAAAGAGACCTGTTTCTAAAGCCTCTGAGTTTGCTCCAAATCACAATGCAAGCTGTAAACAACTGGGCAGCTCCCTTTAATTATGTGTGCCATGTGTGTTCTTAGCATTTAATGACTTCTTTTTCACAAGAGCTCCTGTCCCTTTCAGAATGATGGAACATTATATTAAAACATCTAAATTTAGCTCTTGGTTTTTTGGTTTCAAAACCAGAATGCTACCAGGAAAGACAAAGTAAACTCAAACAGGTAGTAATATAGGTTCTTCAAAAAGACTGAACACTGACAAATGTAGTACTAATCAGTAACTAGGTTGTTAGGTTACTAACCTGTGGTCAAGAAGTCATGTTGGAACCAACTCTTCCTCATGCCTTGAGGAAATGAAGGAAGGCATCATGGCTGTCTGTCTCTCTAGCCACCAACAGTGACTCCCTCAAAGGGTCTGGGGTAAATCAGATGACAGGACTCATAAGCACTAAGACATGAGGAACACACACATTACTGGTTCTACCTTAAACCACTTGCTGAGTGAGGAAGAGTAACAAGTAGATTCTTGGGTCAGACTCACTACTCACGGTGTGGATTTAGACATGTAAATTAACCTCCCCAGAACTCAGGTTCCTCATCTATAAGCTTAATTTTATAGTAGAACCTATCTCATAGGATTACTGGGCTGATTCAATGAAATTGCATGCTACAAGTGTGAGCACTGTGCTGGGCACACAATAAATAGGAGAGTAGGTACTATTTATTAATGATGGTTATAAATATGCCCAGAGTAAACAGAAACCAGAGAGAAAAAAATAAAATAAATATCACCAGTATCTTTCTGCAGGCAGATCCATAGCTCTTTTAGCGATTGAGAGGAGATGTAGAGAGAGAAGGGAACTGGCCCAGGGCCCTCACACTGGCCCAGGGCTGCCAACTACAGTGAGGTAATGGGACCAAAGCAGCTAGTATCCCTCTTAGAACAATGCAAAAGGGCCTCTGGTCAGGGTCTTGTGTTTTAGAAGAACCCACATACACATGCAAAACACAAAGACTGTTTTTCTTTTTAGCCTTATATAAAAGTTTTTTGAAAGTTCAGTAATTGGTCGAGTGAAGGAAAGGTAAAGGAGGAGGAGGAAGGGGTGGAACGAGCCCCTGTCAGTCAGCAGGGGGGACTGAGAGCCCCGCAGTGTGGTTGTGGTAGACGGCAGGAGAGCGTCAAAGAGGATCATAGCCTCTGCCTTTGCTTTTGTTTTAAGTTGAAACAACAAATTATGTATCAGATGTATCTGGGCAGATGGATTTCCCCAAATAACTGCACACCCTCCCTCTCTTGTCTTCTGCTCCAGTAGTATCATTTTCAAAAATGCCTAGAACTACATAAAAACCCCAAGAAAAAAAAAATGAAGTATAGTGCAGGACAACACATCCCTCCCAGTTCTGTAGGAGCTTGACTTGGTCCGTAGTTCCCATCCCAAGTCCAGACAGTCCCAGTGATCCGCCAGGAGTACTGGGCATGGACCCAGCTTCCACGTGACCCCAACAGACCTATAATATCACTCTAGTTCATGCGAAGTAGGGCTGGACCCCCGTGGAGCATTGTCCCTTAGCTTCCAGAGCACCAGCTTCTGGTCCCAGGAAACAGCCTGCTGGGGTCCCAAGCCAGAAGCTGGCCAGGCTTTGGGCATAGTGTGGCTTATAGTTTGCAAATATTTGGACATGTGCTATGTGCACCTCCAGTTGTACTCTTGCCCTGGGTGCTGTTAAATGCTAGGGGCAGGCCAAAGGCAGTATTTCCTCTCATCATCCCTAAAACCATCACTAAAGAGATGTTAATGAACCAGACAGGCAGAAGATAGCCATCTCCTCCCAGCTCACACACACAGACTTAACCAGGGAGATACAAAGAACAGGAGAGCTGAGCAGAGAGGACTCTGCTGGAGAATAAATATCTTCCAAACAAATTCAGTCCCCGAAATGTAAAATACAGTAACTCTGCACATCAATTTAATGAATTCTATCCGAAGTCAAGAGAAAACAGATTCAGAATTCCAACCACATCCTCTATGGTAAAGGAAATTGGATTTACATTAACAGAATGTCCATAAAACTCTCCAAATCCAATCCTCTTTCATGTCACATGGTCTTCATCTCAGAAAGGATGTGGTGGTCTGGCTTGTTTCATAAGATAGGTCAGGAGAACCGTGTACGGCAAAGCCCTGGGAGGCCAACAGCCAGGCTTCCTCAGGAACTCGCATCTGCCACTGTCTCGAATCCTTGCCAATTTCTGTGTCTTGAGACCCAACCTTCCACAGGGAGGTTGACCACCCACAATCCATTGTCCCTACCTATCCTGTCTGACATTTCCAGTATGGAGTCTCATCTAAGAAAAACTGCTGCACAGATACAATAAAATGTCTTTCTATGGAAATACTCCAAGAAGGAAAATAATCAAGGGTAGTGAAGCCGATCAGAAAGAATCCTGTTAGCAGGAAAACCCCAATTCTTCAGCCAGGAAAATAAATGAGCACATGTGGTGGAGAAAAGGGGGTGGGAAGCAAACAGGGCAATCACACTAAGCAGCCGTGGGTGCAGATTCGGATGGCAGCTGCAAGCCAGGGGACAGTACAGGGTCAGAACTCCCGTCCTCCACCATGCTGGGGGCCCAGGCACACACCTCTGTCTGCTTCCCATCCTCCTATTCTTTGTCCCTAATGCTCATCTCTCTTTCCTCTTATTCTCCATCCACAGCTTCATTCCCAAACCTACAAGGCAAACACTTGGACACCGATGCTATTGTCAAATGACTGAATGGTGCCCATGGCATATCACAGCAAAGGAATCTATCACAGGGACAAAGAAATAAAGAGAGAACTCAAGTCCAGAGCTTAAAAAAAAAAAAAAAAAAAAAAAATCAATCTCTGCATACAGGAACTGCTTTTAGAATAATCAGTGCACAACATTCCACACTTCCCCCTCAAAGCCCTCAGGCTCTTCTGAAAGGTCAGGGGAACACAGACAAGGTAGTATAAAGTCTTTTCCTTTCCTAAACAACGTAATCTTTGTAAGTTTAATATTAGGTTTCTGAAGTACTCTGTAAATTCCTGTCTCCCAATCCTCAACTTCAAGAGTACAATACAGCTCCCTGGCACAGGCTCCTTTTTTCATTCGAGGGCACACTTTTATTTTATTTTTATTTAAATTCCATTAATTAACATATATTGTATTACTGGTTTCAAAAGAAGAGTTCCATGGTTGATGAATCTTATATAATACCTAGTGCTTAGTACATCAAGTGCCCTCTTTAATGTCCATCACCCAGTTACCCTATTCTTCCACCCCTTCCTCTCCAGCAATACTGTTTGTTTCCTATGATTAAGAGTCTCTTATGGTTTGTCTACCTCTCTGATTTCATCTTGTTCTATTTTTCCCTCCCTTCCCCTATGATCCTCTGTTTTGTTTCTTAAGTTCTGCATATCAGTGAGATCTTATGATAATTGTCTTCCCCAATTGACTTATTTTGCTTAGCATAATACTCTCTAGTTTCATCCATGTCCTTGCAAATGACAAGATTTCATTTTTTGATGGCTGAGTAGTATTCCATTGTGTGTGTGTGTGTGTGTGTGTGTGTGTGTGTGTACCACATCATCTTCTTTATCCATTCATCTGTCGATGGACACCTGAGCTCTTTCCATAGTTTGGCTATTGTGGACATTGCTGCTATAAGCATTGGGGTGCATGTGCCCCTTCCGTTGACTACATTTGAATCTTTGAGGTAAATCTCTATTAGTGCAATTGCTGGATTGTAAGGTAGCTCTCTTTTCAACTCTTTGAAGAACCTCCATACTGTTTTCCAGAGTGGCTGCACCAGCTTGCATTCCCACCAACAGTGTAGGAGGGTTCCCCTTTCTCCACATCCTCGCCAACACCTGTCATTTCCTGACTTGTTCATTTTAGCCATTCTCACCAGTGTGAGGTGGTATCTCATTGTGATTTTGATTTGTATTTCCTTGATGCCAAGTGATGTGGAGCATTTTTTTAATTTTATTTTATTATGTTATGTTAGTCACCATCCAGTACATCATTTGTTTTTGAGGTAGTGTTCCATGATTCACCGTTTGTGTGTAACATCCTGTGATCCGTGCAATACATGCTCTCCTTAATATCCATCACCGGGTTCACCCATCTCCCCAACCCCCTCCCCTCTGAAACCTTCAGTTTGTTTGTCATCTCCCCCTCTGATTTCCCCCTTTCATTTTCCCCTTCCTTCTCCTAAAGTCCTCCATGCTATTCCTTATGTTCCACATATAAGTGAAACCATATAATTGTCTTTCTCTGCTTGACTTATTTCACTTAATATAATCCCCTCTATGGTCCATATATACAATGGAATATTACTCAACCATCAGAAAGGACAAATACCAACCTTTTGCATTGACATGGATGGATATGGAGCATTTTTTCATGTCTGTTGGCCATTTGTGTGTCTTCTTTGGAGAAATATCTATTCATGTCTTCTGCCCATTTCTTGATTGGATTATTCGTTCTTTAGGTGTTGAGTTTGGTAAGTTCTTTATAGATTTTGGAAATTAGCCCTCTCTTTATCTGATAAGACATTTTCAAATATCTTCTCCCATTCTATCAGTTGTCTTTTGGTTTTATCAACTGCTTTTTATCTTGAAGGAGTCCCAAGAGTTCATTTTTGTCTTTGTTTCCCTTGCCTTTGGACACATGTTTAGCAAGAAATCACTGTGGCAGAGGTCGAAGAGGTTGCTGCCTGTGTTCTCCTCTAGGATTTTGATGGATTCCTGTCTCACATTTAGGTTTTGAATCCATTTTGAATTTATTGTTGTGCATGGTGTAAGCAAGTGGTCCAGTTTCATTCTTCTGCATGTGGCTGTCCAATTTTCCCAACACCATTTGTTGAAGAGACTATCTTTTCCATTACATATTTTTTTCTTGCTTTGTCGAAGATTAGTTGACCATAGAGTTGAGGGTCTGTTTTTGGGTTCTCTGTTCTGTTCCACTACTTTATGTGCCTGTTTTTGTGCCAGTACCATACTGTCTTGATGATCACAGCTTTGTTATACAGCTTGAAGTTTGGAATTGTGATGCCACAATTACAGCTTTGGTTTTCTTTTTCAACACTGCTATGACTGTTCAGGGTCTTTTCTGGTTCCATACAAATTTTAGGATTATTTGTTCCATCTCTGTGAAAAAAAGTTGATGGTATTTTGATAGGGATTGCATTGAATGTACAGATTGCTCTAAGTAGCACAGACATTTAACAGTATTTGTTCTTCCAATCCATGAACATAGAACATTTTCCATTTCTTTGTGTCTTCCTCAATTTCTTTCAAGGGCCTATTTAGAATGAAAGGAATGGTCTCTATCATACAGGTCAGGAAGGAGACTGAAGGAAAGCAGAAGCCATTGGCTAATAACCACTGGACTTTAGTGTTGGGGTTGTAATTCTCCTCTTCAGGGTCTCCCTGATGCCACAGCCCCTTTACCCTCCCACTCCTACATCAACTGCCTTGGATTATAAATTGAAAGTTTCACGATTTCCTCAAAACAATTCTCATTTCTCTGGCTAGATTAAAAGGCATCATCTCTGTCTTACCCTACCCCATTTCCATATATCCCCTAATCGAGAGCTTTTTCCACTCCAGTAGATTCTGAGTTTTGTGTTTGCCACCCCATAGAATAGCCAAGAGTTCATTCCTTCCTGGGAAATGGGGAGGTGTCACATACAGAGACCGGTATGAGTAAAGATGAATGCCACAAAGCAGCTCCATACACTGAAGAAAGCACAGGCTTTAGATTTGGACTGATGTGAATTCAAATCCTGACTCTGCCACTCCTTGTAACTTTAAGAAGCTGCTTTCCCTTTTTGCACTTGTTTCTCTGTCTGGAAAATGAAGATAATAAGATCTACTTCATAGCAAAGATATGAACAGAGTACAGTAGATGACACAGTTAGCTGGATGACAAAAAAAAATTCATTCACTAGGTGTCATGTAGTGATTTCATTACTTTTTAAGAAATAACAGCTGAAGAAAATCAGGGATGAGAGTGAGATCCCCAAGGGCATGCTCAAGCCATTGAAAGTATTTGTTAAACTGATTTCAAAAGAAGGTGATAGCTGACAAGTAGAGACCTTCAGTGTAGACAAGACAGAGTTGAACTACTCTGCATAAGAAAAGGAATAGGGACGGGCACCTAGGTGGCGCAGTTGGTTGGGCTTCCAAATCTTGGATTTGGCTCAGGCCGCAATCTCAGGGTCCTGGGATTGAACCCCGCATTGGACTCTGTTCCGGCATAGAGTCTGCTTGAAGTTCTCTCTTCCTCTCCCTCTGATCCTCCCACTCATGTGCTCTCTCACTCTCTCTCACCTTTCTCTCTCAAATAAATAAAGACTTCAAAAAACAGAAATAAGTTCACATTTGGGAGCTGGAGAGGGAAAATCGGAGAGGAAGAAGCATTCGTGGATGATTGCAACTAGGGAAAAGAGAAATCAAAAGACCTCCTTGTAGTGCTTGAGAACGGGCTTTGCAGAAGAAAGTATGTGCCCATGACCATTGGTAAGATGTTTGCTATAGGTGAGCAATATAAATGCCCTTTCCCATCACTCCTGTGAAAATATTAATGTCTACATTGCTGACCTGCATGGATTCTTGGAGGCCTCAAAGAAGTATTTGGTTCTACCTCTAGGCGTACTTGAGAGGAGCCAGAGGATGGGACAGCTAAGCTTCACATTACATCCCAGAATTCTTTTACCAAAATCAAAATGGATCTTACAGTTGACATATTTATATAACATGCAACAGTTTTTCATTTTTTTCCCCAAAATACTGCTCCAAAATCAATGCCATCTTACAATCAAGAAAACCCAATAATTAAGAAGTTTCTGGCTTGAGTATTTAATGAGCATTTTTTTTTCCTTCTACTCCCCCAAACCCCCTATGGGTATACAAAAAAGAATAAGCAGTATTATCCCACTAGGCTTAGAAGTGCTACAAGGGGATAGGAAAAGGAAAAAGGCCAAAAATAAACTCAAATTTTTGAAGTCATAGAACCAATACATTCCCCTTCTCCACCAAGAATGATTGGCTAACTGTTGCTGTTCACATCAAGCACTTTCCTCAACCCACTCAACCCACTGCTTCTTCTATTCAGTTCCAAAAACCTTGTTTAGTACCCCCTCCCTAGGTGGCAGGGGAACCCCCAAATTAATAAAGTACCCCTTTGCCCTGAAGGAGATTACCGGTTAGATGGACATGGTAAGCCCAAAAATAATGGGGAAATCAAGCTGAATGTGCTAAGTCCTTGAAGAAAGGAAAAGGGAGGCAATGGGTATCAGAGAAATGAGAAAAGGCACCAGTTTGATGGAATCAAGAAAGGTTCCATGAAGAAGGTGAAACTCAAGATAGAAGCTGAGCTAGGTACAATTTTGATAGGCAGATTTGACGGTAGAGAGGATACTCTAACCATCATCTTGTGTTATTACCACCCGTCCTCACAACCATGCCCATTACCCCTTCTGTCAGCCAGATAAAATCTCATGTTTTATTAGATTTTAATGCACCTCCCAATTCAGAGCCTTCAACTCTGGTTCTCTTTTCTTATCACCTACAGATCAGAAGTTAGGCTATAAACAACACATCTCAAAACACCCAAGACACCCTCAAACTATACCACTTCTCCGGGATCACTCAACTCTCCTGGTTGTGTCTTTTCCTTCTTCCTTTCCACCATGTTTCATTCTTATCTCTCAACTTGTCCTCTCAAAGCCCAGTGGTACATAGCATAGTGAGAACATGAACTTTGGAGTAGGAAACACCCAAATAGAACCTGTATCTGCCACATACCAGCTCTGTAATATCTAACACAACAGGTTACCTCTCTGAGCTTCCAGTTCTCATTCATAAAATGGGTTTAGGACTAAATAAAATAGTGCATGTGATGGTGTCTAGAATGGGCCTTTTATCTTCAAGTAGTCTCCACATGTGGGGCTTGAAATCATGACCCTGAGATCAAGACCCAAGCTGAGATCAAGAGTCGAATGCTTAACCAACTGAGCCACCAAGTGCCCCTAGTCTGGGCCTGTCTTGTAGAGGTCAGCCTGCTCCCAGATCTTCCCTTCTTCATATGTAGGTTGCTTGTCCATCAGCTCCTCACCCACAAATAGCCTTTACTCAAACTTGTGCATGACCTCCAAGAAAATTTACCACCTACCAGAAGAGAATGGGTTTCTTTTCCACCTGGGACACACTCTAACCAAAGCATCCCCTTCCATCTCAGGACTTAGCAGGATAATTTTATTCTTCTCACTATGAGAACATTTTGTTTCTAACCAGTTTGTTTATGCTCTGTATCTGTTTGTATTTATACAATCACTGATGTGTTTCTTTTTCCTATTTATTTATTCTCTAAAGTGAATTTAGCTTAGGTGGCTATCACGTGTGTCTTGAGGACTGAGACCAGACCTGTTTTATCTGGTTTGCACAGTGCCTGAAGTGGGCAATGAAAAGAAAAGCACTCAATCAATACTGTCTAATGTTTGCAGATAGACAGTAAACATTAATATTTTCTGAAGCACTCATTCCTCACAACAAACTGTAGTCCTGGCAGACCTTCACGAGGTAGGTCAGAACTATCATCCCCATATATAAACTAGGAAACCAAGCACAAAGACGTGGCAAAAGTAATGCAAAGCTGCACAATGCAGTGTCAAAAGACTCTGGTGGCTGAATTTCTGCCTGCTGGCCCAAATAGCAAAGCGATAGAGGCAGCACCGTGACATAGAGAAAGGCCAAACCTAGATTCTAATCTGGGCTCCATTTCTTAAAATGAACAGGGACAAGTGACCCAATCTCTCCAAGCCTCGGTTTTATCATCTTTATCATCTTTAAAATTATATAGTGGATACCTACTCTTAGTAGGGACATGTTTAGGATTAAAGGAGATAACAAAGCCTTCTAGAAGAACTCTTGCTAAATAGTAGGCTCTCAGCAAATACTACTTCTCTTTCTTCTCTCCTTCTTGACTTTGTGAGAAATTCCAGGGAACAAGAGATATGCCATTCAGCAGAATATGGACCAAAACTGGAAGAAGTTCCCATTTGGGAGCCCTGGGAGCCCATGACCAGAACAAAACTGTGACATAATTATTTACAGGAAACCTAGAGCTATGAGCTAGAACCAGAATAGTTGTCCCTTGTTTTAGGCTTTGATCACTGCTCATGATTTATCCCTAGAATCACTTTCTTTATTCTCCTCTGAACCTTTGATCCACGGTAGACATGGAGAGACAGTAGACAGTGGCAGTAAACTAGAGGAACAATGCTTTCTAAATAGGAAAAGTCACCTAAAGATCAGTCTTCTCTCTATGCATCCTATCCCCATCAGCTGCCCCCACGATCCCCATGGTGTGAAATTTGTGAGCATTAGGCTGGCATTGGCCGGGGTGGACAGAACCTTCTCAAATCTTATCATTCAGCCTAACAATAAATGGCTCCATCTATGCAGTAGAGGACAACCAAGACAGTGAACTCAGCTCCTAGAGGGGCAATGCTCCCAAGCACAGCACATCGATTAGTATGGTTGGCACATCTACAATTTAATTTGTCAACAAAGCACCAAATGTAAACTTATTTTGGTTGTCGCATGCTTAAGACCAGAAGCCGGCCACATTCCATGCCCTGACTTCTTCAATAGAAGCATATCGCTTCCTATTTTTCTTCACCAGTGACTAATAACAAAAGACAGAAGGCTTTAGAGATAACCCATTACTTGAAAAGCAGCTAAGCCCAAAATACACGTGTCCAAGCCCTATCTTCTCTGTTTATGCCCTGATGCTGGTTTTCTCTGGCAGAGTCAGGAAAGTCAATAAACACAGAGGGATTGCCCCGGTTCTAAGAACGGATATTAGCAACATGTATGTTACCTTTTGAATTGTGTTAAAGTCCTTGTGAATCATGCTTACCCTCCCTGAAGACATGGCAAAATAGTGTTAAGCTAGTCACAGGAAAGACAATGGAATTCAGATCTCAGAACGAGAGGCCCTTTGGTAATGTACCTTGGAGAACTCCCAGCTCTAACTCAAAGTTTTGCTTATGTTGACCAGAGATGGGGGTTAGCAATTGTCACTTCATCCATTGTACCCTGCATGGATTCCAAAGAAAATAAAGCAAAAATTCAGTACAATGCAAATTTTATTTTCATCTGGTCTTCTGTGAAAAATAAATAACATGCTATCACAGTAGGAATGAGTGTTTCTAGAGATTTTGATTATTTTGGATCCATGGTCTGAAGTCTTTACATTCCACAGGAAGGCTTTGTTAGACTGTGAAAACTTCTAATTTGGTGTGACAGAACCATATATAGGGAATCCTATCAAAGAACATTATCTGGCTTCTTGGCTTACTCTGAATATGTAGACCATTCATTCCTTTTCCCCAGTTTTCCTCACTCCTTGAGTTGCTCTCTCCTGACTGCCTCAAAATCCATCCAGCAGTTTACCCAATGCATGTTCAGAAAAGATCTGTCTTATGTGCACTGCCTCAAATACCTAATATAGCTGGGTGTTCTAAGCATTGCCTCCAGTGTGGCTCACAAACTGAATAAAACTGAGATTCCCTCCACTTAAGGGTAAGCCCAGCCCTAGGAAGAAATGATCCCTTCATATGGTCCCCTTCTTGGGCCAGCCCACTGCCATTTCACAAGTTCAAGCCCTCTTCAATTCTTACCTATCTCTTGCACTAGCCTCCTATTTGAAAGCTCCACATTTTACTCCTCCCTATCCCAATCTAACTTCCACCACTTTTTGATAAAACTTTTTTTAAACTCAGTTCTGATTATATCAATCAACTGCACAGAATCCTTCCTGGACCCACTCCCTACTGAACTGAAATACGGGTTCTACAAAAGCCATTCAAGCCTCACATGGCCTGACCCAACCCACCTTTCTATCCCTGTCTTCCTGGGCCTTCCTAAGAACTACCTCCAGCCAATACGGACTGCCCACTGTGTCTTAACACACCCAGTAAATTCTCATTTCCATGCTTTCGTGAATACTTATTTGTCCAGAGTCCCATCTCAAATCATGACAAATCAAGAAAACCTAAGTATGACCCTAAGATATACTACATTCCATTGTTTCTTTTTTCTGGCCCATTCCTTTTTTTAAAATTGTCCTAAAAATCCATTCTTCCTGTGTAGTTATTTGTTCATATACATTTGACAAATTTGCTGCCCAATGTTATCTAATCTTTGCATTGCCATCTTGGATCTAATAGGTTGTTATGAGTTGAACTGTGTCTCTCCAAGAAAGATATGTGAGAAAGAGGAGCAAGATGGCGGAGGAGTAAGAGGCGGAGATAGTGTCTGATCCAAGAAGTTCAGCTAGATAGTTATCAAGCCACTCTAAACAACTACAAACTTAGCAGGAAATAGAAGAGAAGACGAACAGCACCTCTAGGAACAGAAAATCAACCACTTTCCGGAAGGTAGGACGTGCAGAAAAGTGAATCCAAAGCGACGGGAAGATAGACTGCGGGGGGAGGGGCCGGCTCCCGGCAAGCCGCAGAGCAGCGGAGCACAAAATTGGAACTTTTAGAAATCGGCTCCACTGAGGGACATCGCTACAGAGGCTAAGCGGGGGGTGGAGCCCTCGCGGGGACAGCGTGGTTTCAGGACCCATGGGGTCACAGAAAGACCGGGGGTGTCTGAGGGTGGCAGAGCTCCCAGGTATCAGAACAGGGAAGCCAACGACAGAGACCGAGCCGAACAGTGAGCTACCAGCTCGGGCTTACCTTGAACCATGATCCCGGCACAGTCAGGCCACTGCTCTTCGAGCAGGGACCCCACAAGGGGCAGATCCGGAGAGACCCCCTCTGTCTTCCTCCAGGAGGAGCAGCGCGGTAGCTCGCGGCAGGAATCTGCTGGGTTTGGAGACTCCAAACGGCCGTGCGCCAGGGACGGAAACACTTGGTCACAGGCCGGGTGAGCTCGGAGCACAGCCGGAGACCAGGGAGACGGGAGGGACTGACTGCTTTTCTCTGAGGGCGCACTGAGGAGTGGGGCCCCAAGCTCTCGGCTCCTACGGGCCGGAGACTGGGAGGCCGCCATTTTCATTCCCCTCCTCCAAAGCTGTACGGAAAGCGTTCAGGGAACAAAAACTACAAGAGCGAACCGGAGCAGATTACCTACCCC
>CM052895.1:33205625-33253117 GCA_028534135.1 Potos flavus | reverse complement strand
TGCAAGGAAGGAAACAGCAATATCTGAATAGTTGGAAACAGGCTCTCCAACGCTTTGTGCTCAGTCTCAGTAGAAAGTTCCATACAATTTGCTTCCCTGCCTAAGTAGAAGACAATCCTGATTTGCACCAACTGGGCATAAATTGTTGCCATTACTCACTCTCCCTACAAAGTGACCCTCAGGACATGTAGATGACTCACCTGAGAGTGGGACCTTGCTTTTCAGCTCCCACCACACTGCAGATAGGGAAGCTGACTTGCAGGCATTCAGGCCCTTGTGACTTCTACAGTCTTTTCCAGTGTCCGGAATACTACTCCCCTGCCCACACAGCTATATCGCTTTTGGGAGAAATCAGGTCTTTTATTCCACTTCAGAGATACCATATATGACCAATGAGTATTCTTTCCCGATAGCTAATTTTGAGAAGAAGAGAGAATGGGGACAACACAAATGTGGGAAAAGACAGTCTGGTGAATTGAAAATGGACTCCTTCACCTTCCAAGTTTTTCTTTTGGATTAATTTAGCTGAAAGTTTTTCTATCAACAAAGGTCCTCTGAAGCAAAAAGAGTTTTGATGGAGGGAGGTAGGAAGGGAGGAAAGAGAGAAGGAAGGATGAGGGAGGGAGGGAGGAAGGATTAGGGAGGGACAGAGGTAGGAGAGGAGGGAAAGAAAGAGAAAAAGGGAGGAGGTATATTTTCAAAGTATAAAAAGCATGAGAAGAGTCGGGTAGGGGATGAAGGAGCCGAAAGAGGAGAGAAAGGGCATCTGAGAGTTGGAGGAAAAGAACTTCTGGGAGGCAAGAGAGAGAGCTAAAAAGAAGCCCGAGGACTTCTCCACCTTTATACTATACAATATCTCCTGGAACCGGCATCAAAGTGCAACAGAAAGGAGCTTTTCTCAGACTGACTTTGTACCAGGATTCACATGGACTCCTAGCAGTGAAGCCAGAGGGCAAAACTTAACACGAGGAACTAGAGGAGGGGGCATTTCAAGCCAGTAATACAGGAAAAGACGACTGGCTGGAAGTTTGGCACCTACACTGGAGGCTGGTCAGGGTCATCTGTGTGCTCTCTATGCCAGTGAATGCTGTCCCTGACGGATGATGTGAAGTCAGAGTGGAAAGAGCCTCTGAACCAAGTTTCAAGATCTCTTACTCATTTCAGGGCTATTCTTAGATCCAAGTAAAGGGTGGTCCTGCCTTGCACACCCAACTGCAGCTCTGACCAGTTTCTATAAAGCAAGGAGTTCGCATGGCCAAGGGGAGTTCACATCTCCCTTCTGGACCACTCTCTGGGTACTGAGGGTCCTGCTTGCCCAAACATCCCCAAGCCTGCTTGCTGGCATGGCACTGGGCCTCTTCCGAGGTCTGCCCTACTGGTAATGGCCTGCACAGCTAGTGTGTGCCACCTGAGCCAAGGGTCAGCTTTTTGAAGGAGGGAGGGGACAAAACTTGGACATGGGCACACCAAGCCCCTCCTAGCCCTGTTGGATTTGATGTTGAGAAGGGAAAAGAATGGGTGATGTCCAGAAACCAGTTCTCCCTTGCTATACCACAGCAAAAGAACTGTGAAGAGTTTAGAAAGTCAAATTTTAAACCTGGTCTTCCAGTTTATTATCGAGATATGTTTGTCAAGATAGAGAGACAGAACATATATTATTTAACACCTTGTAGCTTGACCATTTAGACATAGGATATGCCAGCTTCCATTTGTACTCTTGCCCTATGCTCTGCAGGTTTGAAGGTGAGCCCACTGGGTTTCGCTAAAATCTCCTTAGTGATTTTAATGCTAAAATCAAGCATTAGACCCAAGGACAGGACATGGTGGAAGGAAGGGGAGAGTGTGTAGGTTCTGTCACCAACTATCTATGTGCCCCGGGACCAGTAATATCCACTCTCCAAGACTCAGAGTCCTCTCAAAGCTATTAGGCAAGAAGTTCCACTGAGTTTCAACATTCAGCAATCAAGGAAATCTAGGGCTTGATCCACCAACAGGGAAATGAGGCAGACAAGGGTTTTTCTAATGTTAAGCTACCATGAGAATTAATGCAGAAAGAGCTCCAATATCCTGCCTTTGCATTGTTCATTTTTCCACTGAGAGAACTATTTTTAACAGACCCCTGAATAATAAGAAGAAAACTCTCCACAGACCCAGAGCTGTGGAAATTCTGGCACTCCAGGTCCCACATGATCACATTTTTGTGTGATTAGTACAAGGTTCTTCTAGATAGGTATTTGTTTGCATTGTAGAAACAGTTCCAAAATCAATAAGAAATTTTATACCTTATCGCTCCCCAGAAGGGAAAAACAATAAAGAATTTTGTAAACCATGTCTGGGAGGCTGAGAAGTGCATGCATTCATGTCTAATGCAGAACAATAAGAGCCCTGGAGACAGCATTTATCACATGTCACTTTAGGAGCCGTTTCTCCCAACCAGAGGAATCAGCCCAGAGAAACCACAATACAAGAAGATAAGACTAGCAGATGATTTCACTTTCCTTACCACCTGTGTTCAACCCAAAGCAGAGAGGACAGCAGGAAGCACAGACCCCATTAAAATGCATAGGAGCCTATGCTTTCTGTGAGAGAACAAACTGGTTTCTGTTTGAGTGATATGATAACTCATTTCCTCAATGGATGAAGAAGCGCATAGAGCAATGCATGGCGGGGAAGTGGCAGTTCAAAGCAGAGACATAAATTGTATCACATGAAATGAAAGAGAGCTAGTCAGGGGCAACAACATGTAGGATACGGCAGTTCACAGAAACCAAAGAAAGACCGATCATTCACTGTGATGTGGCTGTCTCCACCGTGACAATGGGGTCGGGGACAGAATGGGATGCAGGTGTGAGAGATACCAGGACAGAAGAGTGTTGACATTGTATTTGGGGAAAGAAAAAGGAGGGCCCCAAAATAATACAAAACATAACCTTGGGTGAGAGGAAAAGTCATGCCACCAAGAGAAATGAAGAAGGATCTGGGACGGGTCAGACCTAAGTTTAAGGTGGTAGCTGGATATCTAGGTACAGCTGTGCTGTAGGTGTCTGGAGATTTGAGGAAGAAGCCAAGGAAAGAATACATAGTTGGAGCCGTGCATCAGGAATTATTCAAAATTGGGATCAGAGATGAAACCCCCAAAGCTACTGTATGCTGAGAGGAAAAAGGGAATATTGCTTAGAGGATTATGGTTAGATTCACTGTTAGGGAATGGAAGAAGAAAATAGGGCCAGAGGGGAAAGAAAAGGAAGGGAAGAGAAGGGAGAGAGGGGGGAGGGAGGGAGGGAGGGAGGGAGGGAGAGAAGGAAAAAAAATAAAAGAAAAGGGTATCTGGAGAGTTAGAAAGAGAAGCAGAACAGAAGAGTTAAGGAAAAGAGATTCAAAAAGCAGAGTGCAACCAAGTTTAAGTTAAGAAACCTGAGAAAACATATGAGGATATTCAAATTGGAAGTGACCTTTGGAGAGTAATTTAGAGGGAATGTCAGAGCTAATGTCAGGTGGACAGGTTGAGGATAAGGGCAGAAGAATTAGAAAATGCAAGTGAGCACTACTCTTTTGACAGGTTAGGCCCCAAAGGGATGACAGCCAAGATATCAGCAGCAGAGGACACAAGAGCATGACTTTAAGAAGGGAAAACCAGTCAAGTACCCAGCATGACAGAGGTGGCAGGTTCCTGAGGCCCATTCTTTTCCAAGAATGCCAGAAATGAATAGGTTACCCCGCAGCCACTGGGCAAGTGCCAAATAACCTCCATGTTACTCCCCTGCTTTGCTGCTATCGGAGCTGATTAGAATTGAGGGTCTGGAATGTGCCTGGATTTTCTCAGAGAAAGGAGCAAAAGAAACACAAGACATTGTGATAAGCAACACATGCATAAAAGTTGGCCAGAGCAATTCCAAAGGTAAAGGTTGATCTTTATGGGAAATGACTCAAATGTCCCCATGGATCTACTGAAATAGGGCTTTTACAGACTTGAGTACAATAGGCTATCAACATGAATTTAGGGACACAGGAAATCTAATTATGACCACAGCTCTGCCATTCCCTTTGGGTGACCCGAGACAAGCTCCTCAACATCTGAGCTTCCATTTTCTTATTTAAGAAAAACATTATCTCCTTGACCTATTACACAGGGTGCTGGGAAATAAAGATACTTCATGAACTACAGAGATCTCTACAAATACATATTTTGTAAATTTTTTTGTTGTACCACTGAAACAGATAAAATTGAATTCTTAATGATCTCAGGCACCTGAAATACCAATTTTAAACCTTGTATATCATGATAACCTTGCATCAAAGTTGCACTGAAATCTGCTGTCTGAAATATTCAGGAGGAAAGTTCATGCACACAGAAGTAAGCTGGGAGCCTGCTTTTCCCTCTACTCTTAAGACTGATGACCCAGTTTTCGATGAAACATGTTTATAAGTACTCTCAAAGTCTTACTTTGAGTGGTATCAGCAGAGGAAAAAGGGAAAGTAAAGCAAGTCAGACTTCTTCCAACTGATTAGGGGACTTTAAAATTTTTTTAAGTTTTGCTTCAAACTGACAAAAGGATTTTTCATTTTATATTTTATGTGGGTAGCGAACAGACTAACAAGAGACTAATTCAATCAAGCTGTTATATTTTATGAGTTCATTTGAATTTCCTGACTGAACTACAGCTTCTTAATTCAGTTTTTTTCCATTTAAATTTTGGTGTTATAAAATACATTTCCATAGAAAAAAATCTGGTTTCTTTATCTGGGAGCTCTCTAAATCTGGGAGCACTTAGTAGCCAAAAATAGAAAAAACAATTTTTTTTTTTAAGTTCAAAGAATCAGCAGCTTTTGTTCCTACAGAAATCAGAAAGGCGGAGAGATTAGGGTTCAGGTATGATTAAATACCTAGATGTGAAGGCTGAAATAATTGATTCAAAATTTTAAATTGGAGCATAGTTAGGATTGAAAAGAAATAATTTTCTTCAGATATACGAAGGGCCTTATTTAAAATGGAATACCAGTGATATTTTGTTTCTACTAGGAAACAAATATATATCTCAGTGCTTTGCCAGTGTCGAGAACATATCAAGGTTTTCAATGAATATATGTCAAATGGACCTAAGTTACATCATAAGAGGCCAAAGTAATATATGAAGAAATGAAGAACAATTCCAAGTGAAATAACATAGCTACCACACAGTGGAATGATTAACTCAGACATATTATTGGTATTCAAGCCCCTCACTTGGAAGTTAAGTACAAGGCTGGATTCTTAACCCTTTGACGTGGTTTGCTTGCAGTTCTGCCTAAAGACAAAAAAGTTTCTAGACAACCTACCAAATCAATTCCTTACAGGGATCTCATAAAATATCCAAATTTGAAAGTGAAGTAGACTAGGCAAAGTGAAGAAATTAGGTCAGAAGGATATTTTTCTTCCCATAAACAAGGCTATGGTTTACAAACCTATCTGTTTCTGAGTTGGAATGCTTTGGACAGATAGTAAATATGGTGCCTTCAAAATTCAAAATTTAAGAACATCACCATGCTTAGTATAAGGCCCCATTTGCTTCACTGGACAAAGAAAAGACTATAAATCATCTGTATTTGACCTTCTTTATGATATCCCTCAGCTAGCTCTCAGATACATTATCCACTATTCTCCCCAAAATAAACCTGCAGATTTCAGAAATACAGGTAATTTAGCTCAGAACACCTATGTATTAATTGGCAGGATCTGGGGGCACCTGAGTGGCTCAGCCAGTTAAGTGTCTGCTTTGGCTCAGGTCATGATCCCAGGGTCTTGGGATCGAGCCCCACATCTGGCTCCTTGCTCCACAAGGAGCCTGCTTCTCCCTCTCCCTCTGCCTGCTGCTCCCCCTGTTTGCACTCTCTCTCTCTGTCAAATAATTTTTTAAAAATCTTTAAAATTAAAAAAAAAATTTGGCAAGATCTGGATTTATATCCAAATATGCCTGATTGAAGTTTAATGTTTAGCACCTCTTTGTTCATATGGCTATTTCCATCTGACAAAAAAATCAGAGGATAGTTTACACTCACCACCTTCTGTTCCTTCCATGTAAAAGGAGAAATCTGTACTCCAGTAATTCCCCAGAGTCTATGGCCCATGGAGTCAACTCTTCCATGAGCTGGGATGTGAGCTCAATGGCCAATATTGCAAAGATCTGTACATTATGAGCATGAAGAATCATGGAGGGCACGCCCCTCCAGCAAAGTGTGGCTCCCAGCTACAACATAGGCTGAAGAAAAGAGGCCATCACCTCTTAACCTGGTCATTTTCCTCCCCAGAAAGTTTGCCAGCTTCCGGGCCTCATGGAGAACCAATGTTGCCATTGAGGGCCTTAACAGAATGGCCTTCCAACTGTGTTTGCTCAGTCTGCTTGTATTTACTACCTAATATTCCAACTTCGTCCATATGCCCAGGGGTCTTGGCAATAGGAGGTTTCCAAAAGTCTAATAAATAATTATATGCAATATTTACTGCAGTCTTTTCCTATTACACCAGATCCCATTAAAATCAAAAGAAAAAAAAGCTGATTATTTTCCCAGAGCACTGGACCATATGCTATAAAGTATCTCCTTGTTAGGCAAAATAGGCAAAAGGATTTGGGTTTGTTTTTTTTTTAAAGACCCTTTCCCTCAACTCAAATAAAGCCTTTCTGATGTAAAAAAAAAACTCTTTGAAGGTCTCATTACTACTTGTTAGTTATGAGTGCCTCTCCTGTTATGTACGGTTTGAGCCAAGGCTAATGATGCTGAAATGCCAAAGGAAAACCCTTTTTAGCAGCATACATCATCTTTCCAACTGGAGTTGGAAAATTAACATTTGAACATTTACCTTTGAGATTTTCCTGTCTGTTTTCACAAAGCGAAACTACACGTATGCCCCCAGATCAGCGCCTGTCTCCAAAGCAATTTCTATTCAATTCAAAACATACTTGCCACACTCCTCCTTTTCTCCATTTCCATGAGAGAAATTGATGAAGAAAATGTGAAGAACAAATGTTTTCTGTGGTGTTGTCTGACTTACACAGTATTTCCATAAACACCATTTAATTTAGCCTTGTAAAAACTGCACGAGATAGATACGATTGAAGTGATTTTCCAGATAAGAAAACTATAGCTCAAAGAATTCTAGCCCAAGATCACACACGACTGTAAAGAGTCCACTCCAGGTATTAATAGAAAATGCCAGTTGTCCCCTAATGTATTTTCTCTCTTCACTTTGTAATAGAACCCTCAATTTGGGCTGGGCACATGGCCATGGGGCGGGGGGGGGACATTTCTCAGATTTCCCTCTAACTAGGTAGGACAACACCATTAAGTTTTGCCCAATGGTATTTAAGAAAAAAAGGCATATGCAGCTTCCAGAAAGGGCGTGAGTGGTACCATGCAGTCTGTCACACCTTTCTTCTTCCTACTTGCTAGAATGTGGACTCGATGACAGGAATGGGAGCAGCCACCTTGGACCATCAGGTAACCTTGGCCATGGAGGTCCTACACAGCAGAGCCACAAACTAGAAGGAGCCTGGGCATCTGTCAACTTTGTGGGGCAAAGCAGCCACACGATACTAGACATTAACATTAGAAAGAAATAAAGCAAGATGAAAGAGCCAACTCTTGCCTTATTTAAACTATTGTTATTTTGATTTTATAACTTACTCACAATTGAACCTAACTTTAACTGAGAACTAAGTCTAACTGACAAGCAGCTTGAGTTCTCTGCAATATCATGGAGATAAATAACAAGAAAGAAATGATTTGATGAGACTGGATGGCTTCTTTGCAAAGAGCCAGTTGAGATGGTGACTCATATGGTGCTTAACACAGCTATATGACCAATTAATTTGCATTACAACTCATTTTGCTACCTTAGTCCTTTTGGATGGAAAAGCAACTATAATTACATACTCCCTCTAAACCAAACAATCTAACCTCTCAAATGTTAACCTTCTCTAAGTAGCATCTACTAGAAAGGCAAATCATGGAGGTGAAAGATACAACCACTGATGTGAAGTTTTGAAAGGAATGCTGCTGAATGTCTAGTTCTGATACCAAATCATTCATTAAATCCCCTGAGACACGAGACACTAACGACATGGTCTTTCCACCTTTAGGGCAGCCCCGTGAGGGGCTCCCATTGTCTTTTCATTCTAGGTCTGGGCTGGGGGTCTGCCGGGCAAATCCTAGCAGGCTCTGATGGAAACCAGGGAGACAAGAACACATCACGAGCCCAAGCTGGAGAATACACCTCAAAAGAGCCCATCCAGGGCATAGCTTATCTGGGACCAGACCATGGCAGTCTGCACCAGAGAACTGGGGGATTTTGGCAAACAACCAAGAAGTCCAGACGGGAAGCATGGAAGGGAACAGGCACCCCCGGTACTTGGTAAGCCTTCTGAATCATGGGGTGTAGCATAGTACAATGAGGCCCAGACTCTGCCTATAAAACCAGAGCTTCTAAAGGTGCATTCTTGGCCAGAGCTGTAAGCCCTTATCACTAAGCAGGGTCTCTCATTGTTCGGATGGGAAGCTAAGGGCTTGGAGAGGATGAGGGACTTGCCTGCAGTCTTGCGTGGTGTTAGAGGCAGTGCTGGACCTGACACTCATGCTCACCAGTCCTACCTCCCTCCCCTCTCTCCAGCCTCGGCCTGCTAAAGTTTTTAAGGACGTGGCCTAAGCTCAGTCCCCAACAGCTGCACCCCACACCTCTTGAATAAGGAAAGGGGAATAGGGTAGTCATTCCCCTACATGCAGCACCTGATCCAGCACCCGAGACAGGCAGGTCTCGCCTGTCCAGGAGTTCAGTCACCATCCCTCCCTGGAAGCCACTCGGATTCCTTGGGGTGTGCGAAAAGCCCCTTCTCTGTGTCCTCAAAATACTCTGTATATGCCACAATCTGAAATTTTATCCTGTTAAAATAATTTTGTTTCCTCAGATGTCTTCCCCCACTGAAATTTAAACGCTGTGAGAGCAAAGACTCTTACTTATTTATCTCTGCCCCTAATGATCTGCACTGTCTTAGGATTTTATTTATAACTTTCCATTTAATTCTCATGTCACCCTTAATGTACCCACTCTACAGATGAGAAGACGGGGGCACAGAGAAGCTCTGGAACTTGACTCAATTCCACAGGAAAACTACATAAAGGGCAGAGCTGGGATTTAAACTCCCAAGAGCTCTGAATCACTCTGTTGTACTGCTTCATCTACATCATATTAAGAGTTCCATCCTCATTTTTCAATGGATAGTCAAAACACTTGTTTTATCCCAACATCTCCAGACCTGGAATGCAAGGCGGCCGTCGCAGACCACAGCTCTGCCCTGCCCGAGCCCAGAGGATGTGACACCATGCTCAAGAGATATCCAAATGCTAGTATCTGTGTCTCTTGCCTCCGGGACTTTTTTTCCAGAAGTCTCTGCCCATGTGTGGCATACCAGAATGCCAGGGAATTTAATTTCTCCGAGGAGCCTTCAACCAACGACTCTGGGGAGTTGCTGTTTAAATGCCCCAGCTGCCTGGGGTCATTCTGAAGTATGTGTTTGCACCATTTCTCAGAGTTCCCCACAGGATTAAGCCTGAGGTGCCCACTGTGGTAGCGTGCACGGTACCACACACTGTATTACGGCCTTCCCTTCTCAGTATTGTAGTCTGATTCCCCAGTAGAGTCCTCTGTATTTCCCAAATACACTCTTTACACTTTCGTCTCAAAGTCTACTTCTGGAGGAGCCCAGCTGCTGTGTTACACAGCCAGGAAAGGCTCTTTCTTCTTATCCAGCTCGGTGGACAATTCCAGGTATCTCTAAAATGCTATCAATTCAACTGGCTTCCATTGGATAATGATTTATGCAGCACCTACCATGTGCCAGGAATTATGTTAGGTTCTGGGAATGCAAGAATGAACACGTGCAGAGGAGATGGACAGCAAAGTACAGAACAATCAGGAGGTTACTGGAGTATATATAAGGGGTTCCTAACACAGATTAAAGGGGAGGGTGCCAAATAAGGCCTCCTAGAAGAAATTCTGTCCAGGCTAATGAGTTGAGCTAAGCAGGTTTACCCTGTGGCAAGGAGGGGGCAGGCAGAGGCAAAGGTGTGCAGGGGTAATCTCTATCACAGTGATCAACCTCCATATCAACTTTCATTTATCACAGCTGCACTGGACCAGTAAACTCCAAAACCTCCCCGCATGACTCGCTTTCACAGGAGTCCACTAATCACTTTGGATTAGTTTTTTCCTTTGGAGCCAGGTTCAATGTCTGTGGGTAAAGGGTTAACAAAACCATGTTTCTTTCCACACGGGAATTGGACCCTCAGTTAACTTTCTCCCTCTGTCCCTTGGTTAAGCTGTCATCTCTGCCGCCAGGACACGCTACTGATAACAAAAATTACTCCTGATCTGTAAACTGCTTCTGGACAGAGTGAAACTATAAATGGACCATAAACACGTGAGGGGAGTTGTTCTAAGAGGTACTGGCTGCTGTGGGGCATGAGGCTTCTCAGTCAGGGCTGTTTCTGTACCCACTGGACAGGTACTTCCTTCCTTCCTTCCACATGGGGGGGGGGGTGCGAAAGAGAGTCACTCTCGGCCAGCTGCTGGGCAGTGGCAAAGACTGCTACAAGAATGCGTCCCACGGAAAGGAGCACCTGAATCTGGGCCGCTGGTACTCCGGACTTCCTGATCCATAGCATCCTGAGTAGATGGGGGCTGAGGGGGGCCAGGGCCATCACGTGAGCCTAAATGCTTTGTTTTTTAAGATTTTATTTATTTATTTGTCAGAGAGAGAGAGCTCATGAACAGAGGGAATGGCAGGCAGAGGGAGAAGCAGACTCCCCGCGGAGCAGGGAGCCCAATGCAGGACTCAATCCCAGGACCCTGAGATCATGACCTGAGCCAATGGCAGTTGCTTAACCGGCTGAGCCACCCAGACGTCCCAAGTCTAAATATTTAATTGAGTCTGAGAAGAAGGTGCTCTGGCAGGCAGTGCCATATCTGTGCAGAAACTCTTCACTTAACTCTCAAACGCTTCTTATAAAAGCCAGTGTTGAGGAAGGACAATGAGATAACCATATAATTTTTCCTGTATTTGTCCTTTCATCACAGCCCCTGTATGAAATGATGAAAGTCCCATTCATCATTATTAATTATGAATCAGTTTTACCTTGTACTAAGGCCCTTCCTCTCTCTGAAATCTCCCTCCCTCTGTCAGCTTCCCACCCACACACCAAATATCATTAAGTCACAATACTTTTCAAACACCATTTGTCCTTCTGGTCCATTTTAAATTCAACCGAAGTTGGCTTTCTTTCTAGCCAGTTTTCCCAAGGTCATTTTCTCACAACTTCTAGCTCTCCCTCTGCTCTCTCAGCAAAACCTAGGCTCCTTCCCGAGCTCCCATCTATTTGAATCCCCTCTTACTCATTTTCATTCTTTTTTATCTCAACACTTCCCTGGGTCCCAGCAGAATGCTTTCCTGAACTGCCAAGTACACATTGCACTCTGAGAATCTTTTCTGAAGTAAATTCACCTCTTTACTGAAGGCTTTCCATCCTTGCACAAACCTTCTGGTCACATCGACCTGACACCCTCCACAAAAAAGCATAAATATACAGAAAATAAATCTATACAGAAACAAGTTACAAAACTATCAAATGGCCAGTTTTCTCATAGGTTGGTTTTTAGCATTAAAAACACTTCTGTCAGTATGTTTTATTACCTGCTATTATTTTAAAATAGCTTTTCACAAGCATACACTAAACTACAGAAAAAGAAAAAAATAGCAAACCCACAGTGGCATTGGGACACAATTTAGTTCCTTTCCACTGTGGTTAAAAAAAGAGACCTCGTGTGGGCTTTCACAGCTCCCCTAAAGATGCAAGACTGTGACTTCAAGATCTTGAAATATCTACAGTAGAGGAAAAGCTGTATGCATACTGGAGAATTCACTGAGAAATCTGGGCTGGGAAGAGAATTCTGATTTCCTAAGAAGAACAAGCATCTGGGAATCAGCAGTTTTCTTTCTAAGAAAAAACTGTTCTGTTATTTGAGTATGACAAAAAAATTAAAAATAAAACCATAAGTGAAATGCTCTAGGTATAATTAAGAATCAATTAAAATTAAAAATGTGTAACAGATATTCTATACAGTATATTTTTATAAACTTATTTATGTTTATTGATTTCTCTAAATCATATTATCCTAGAAGTTTAGGAGGTTTAGCTAATGAAGATATGTTTAAAATTCCATGTAAAATAAAAAGCTAGGGGTGCCTGGGTGACTCAGTTGGTTAAACGTCTGCTTTCAGCTCAGGTCATGATCCCAGGGTCCTGGAATCGAGCCCCGCATTGGGCTCCCTACTCAGTGGGCAGCCTGCTTCTCCCTCTCCCACTCCCCCTGCTTGTGTTCCCTCTCTCGCTGTCTCTCTCTGTCAAATAAATAAATAAAATCTTAAAAATAAAATAAAATAAAATAAAATAAAATAAAATAAAATAAAAAGCTAGAATTCCTTTATGGTAAGTATTCCACCACCATGGGCCTTGAGAGTTGGACCTTGGGAATCATGACTCTCCACCACCCCTTGCTGGCGCCACCCATAATTGCAAGCGCAGCTACTGAAAGGAAAAGTTTAACCCCTGAAGCGCTGAGGCTGCCATGAGCTCCAGGGCTTTGGAGCAGTATCAACTGTTGTCTATTTTGTTTGCTCTGTTTGACAACATTTAGACAGAGTTTTAAACGTTGAAAAGTAAACGAGAGAGGAAGACTAACAAAGGAGAGTAGATAAAGACTTCAAAAAAAGAAAAAACTGGGGCGCCTGGGTGGCTCAGTCGGTTGGTTAAGTCTGCTTTTGGCTCAGGTCACGTTCCCAGGACCCTGGGATCCAGCCCTGTGTCAGCTGCATCAGGCTTCCTGATCAGCAGGGAGTCTGCTTCTCCCCCCCCCCCCCCCCCGCACCCGCCCACCTCTCCCCACCTCTCCCCACCTCTCCCCACCCCCACACTCCTGCGTGCACACTCTCTCTAACAAATAAATAAAATATTTTAAAAAATGGAAAGAAAAGATTTTCTACTTTCAAGTTCTTTCTATCTGTATATAAACTGGAGGTATTCCCTAGTATCTGTACTTTTGTCTTCCTGACTTCTATGAAAATATATTCGATTTTGTTTAGTTGGCCAGACACAAGACTTCATTAATCACCAAAGAGCAATAACATATCACTGAGCTCAATGAGGTCCCAAACATATTGCCATCGTCACTGCCACTTAGCAACAGTCTAGACCATGTAACCACTTATCATCAGAAACCAATCAAAGAAGTTCCTGAAAACAATGACTCCTTCATATGGCTCAGGCCCACCCCAGCTCTCAACACCCTCACTTGCTCCTTTCCAATAAGTTTTATTTCAGTTCCTCAAGTGCCCCACGATTTCTCCCACATCCAGATCTTTGAATATGCTGTTGTTTCTGCCTGGAATATTCTCCTGCTGCTCACTTGGCTCACTCCTCTCTCAGATCTCACATCAGCATCACTTCCTTCAGAAAGGCCCTCCCAGGACCCTCTCGCAGACTAGTGTAGGAGCCCCATAGCCCTGCGCAGGCCCCAGCACAGCACTAGTCCGTCCATTAGCAATTCATCATTAAAGTGCGTAGTCCCCACCAGACCCTGGGCTTTAGGGAAGAAGGGGCCATCTCTATTATACCGACTACTGTATCCCTGGAACACGGTGATGTTCAATCAGCATTTAGTGAATAAACAGATGAATCAATGAAACAGAGACTCAATTCAGGCATGATGTGATTTAATACCACATTAATACATGGCAATCCTCCATAGGTTGGTAGCGTCAAGACTCAGCTAGTGACATATGCGAGGAGACTCTTAAGTCCTGCACATCAAAAAACTAATGTCAATTCACAAAGTTATGCCTTTAAAGCAACTAAAAGAGGAAGGTATTAAAAAAAAAAAAAGGCAAAAAGTGATCAGTCATAACTCAATTTAAAGCCCAAGAGGCTGTGTGTGTGTGAAGCATTTTGGTTTGTCCTTGGTTCATTCCCAAAATGCTGTGTGGGGGCTGGCATATTGAAATGGGGATGGCAGACTGAAAACAGAAAATGTGCATAAGTCCCAAATCAGAAATAAAGGCAAGAGAGTGAAGCCTCTGGAAAAGCAGTTTGCAGACGGAATTTGACAAGGACTATGTGTGTTCAAATGTGACCCGGAGACAGGAACCCAGTCAAGTCTGAAATAATAGTGGCAGCTGACCTGATTGAGCCACCACCATACCCCTTGCAATGTGATAAGCAGGACCTCATTTAGTCCTTGGAAACATCTTATAAGGTAGGCACCACTATATTCTAACCGTATAAATGAAGTAACCAAGCCCTTAAATGGTTAAATCATTTCACAAGGTTATATAGTTAATTAGTGTGAAACCCATATTCAAACTCAATTTTGGTGGGATCCAAATTCTTCAAGTCACTATACTATAAACCACCCCAATCAAAATCCGTGCCCTCCATTTCAGCTATATCCGCATCAACATCCATCCCTTTAGGGACATTTCCGACCCCTCCACAACATTCTCCCAAGTGCTCGGTAAAAATATCAGAAGATTTATGTTTAAGCCATCTCTCCTGAGTAGCCATAGACAATGTCATAAAGAAACACAGAGAAGGGCTCCCCTAAAGTGGGGAACTGAGGTTGGTGTGTTGCAGCGTCCAATCAAGGCGCAGAATGATGATATGAAAGTGAAGCCCCACTTACATAAGTGTTCTACTTCCACATACGTGTCATTGTGCCTGTGTGCGCTCCTTTATGCACATGTGTCCATATGTGAGCCTGAATGCTCAGGATAAGACCTAAAAGCACTTACGCCAAACTCTAACAGTGACGATTAATGGGCAGTGGAATTCGAAGCAGGGCTAAAGGGGAAACATTTTAGGCCTCATACTCTGTAATGCTTGCAGCACTTTACAAAAAGTCAGTTAGGTCATATAAGTCACCCAGCCCATTTTCTGCTTGGAAAGAGAATTGTCTTGTTGCAACTATGACAGAAAGCTCTCTTCCCACCCATCTCAGAGGCTGTCCCAGACTCCTGATTCCTTCCCAGTGGATACTGCCTTGCTTATTTCTGCTGGAACTTAACTACATTTTCAACCTTTTTTTTTCTTCTTTCAATATACTAATAGCTCTTTGATAATACCCACAATTTCTTAACAGCTCCCAGAACACGTTAGGGCACTCTGGTCCCTTTGCCCACAAACACTTAACTCACAGTAGGCCTGGGACATTCTGCCTTCAGACAGACGGTTTGTACCAATTGTCCCTAACGTTTCCTGTCAATTCTCCTGTAGGTGAAAACCTGAAATAAGCTTTAACTCATCCATTGCTTACATTTCCCAAATCACTAGGTTCTGTTTTTGCCCCTGTTGTTTTTCAAATACACAATTAACATATGAATATGCTCTTTATAAAGAGTAGAACTGCAAAGACATGGTATCAGGTAAAAAGTGAGTCATCCTTGACTTTTCCTCTAATTGCAAAATTAAACACTGAAAAGGCTTTGTGTGTATATCCTTCCAAATATGTTCCAATGAATTCACAAGCTAACCACACAATATTGTTACTTGCTTTTTTCATTCCTTCCTTCCTAATTATTTCCTGTCTTTTCACGTCAGCATTTTGGATCTGCCTTATTCCTTTTAATGGCTCCATGGTGTCCCATGGTGTGACTAGCATACTTAATTGAGGATACTATTAAATTAACATAAGACCAAATAGCAGTAACATAAACTAAATTAATGTAACACCACTGTACTGATGCACATTCAGGGCACTTCTACTTTTAAACTATTACAAGCAACGCTGCAGTGAACACCCTAGCACATGTCTCTTCATGCCCATTGAGTATTTCTATAGAATAGTTCTTAGAAAGAAAATCTCTGCTAATGTCAATTTTGATAAATATTAACAAATTGTTATCAAAAAGTGTGCCTCTAGCTTTATGGTATTTTCTTATATCTGGCAGGACAAGAGAGTTTCCCTATCTCTCACAGATTATTCCTATTCTTTGAAATTCCTTTAACACAATTCTCATTCAGGGCAACTTTACAATCCGTTTTTCAAGCTTCACTGATTTTTTTCGTGAGATAAGAAAAAAATGAAGAAATGAAGAGGGTGGTTACTCAGTTTCCACCAACTCCATGTCCCACCCTGTGGCACAAGTGGCCAGGACCCTGGAAAACCAGGCCTCCAAGACCCACAAAGGCAAACTTCCTCCTCCTCGTCTACTGACCAGAAGGCGGGATGGGGAGCAAAGGCCTCTCTGGATCCCACCTGGTCTGTTGGCCTCCTGCTTCAGGCAGCAGTGGCCTTAAAGGTCTTAGGTCACTGGACAATCAGGAAGACCCCTATGGCTCATCTCAGAGAGGGTATGGGGCACGGGAGGGCCAGACCAAGCAGCCACACTGCAAAAGTGAGGGAAAGAGGCTTTGAAGCCGGACAGACTGGGCTGCGACCTGGTCTCTGGTGTCTGTCGGTGTGAGCCCAGGTGAGGCAGGGGACTGCTCTGAGCCACAGGCTCCCAGCCGGTAGGTAATATAGAGATAACTACCGCTTGCTATAAGGACTGTGAGGTAAGGACTAGCAATCGCATTTGTGAAGTGTCTAGCATAGCGCCTGAAGCAGGTAAGAGTACAGTAGGCGAGAAAAGAAAAAAGGGATTGTTTCCACTCGTTTTCTATCCCCTTCCCAGTGGTTTTTCCTTTCTTCTCTCCTCACCCCTACCCATCTCCACAATGCCACCAGGACAGCAAAATCTGACCTGCTATCAGTCACCACTTAGTGTGAATGTGCTAGAGGGAAGGGGCCATCGGATTTGTCTCAAGGATTATTTGAGTTCTCATCTACTTCTCGCCACAGTCTCAGGGCCTAAACCCCTGAAATTATCATCCTACGAGGCAATCTTCTCCATCATCCTCCTCTATTAATCCATTCAACAAATCTTTACAGAGCACTTGCTCTGTGCCATGCGCCATGCTAAACTTGGGGGACACAGTGGAGGCCCAACACACAGTCCCTGCCTTCAGGTGGCACATGGGTTCTCTCCTCCATTCTTTTGCACAAGCACTTACGTGTGAGTGGCTGCGAGCCAGGATCTGTTTTCAACATTTCCCTCTCCTCTCTAATGCCACCCATTGCCAGCTCCCACTCCTTGAAGTAAAACTATAAAACAGCCCTGCTAGCAAGAAGATTCAGGCATGTAACCGTAAGAAACTCCTATCAGGGGGCGCCTGGGTGGCTCAGTGGGTTAAAGCCTCTGCCTTTGGCTCAGGTCATGATCTCAGAGTCCTGGGATGGAACCCCGCATCGGACTCTCTGCTCATTGGGAAGCCTGCTTCCCCCTCTCTCTCTGCCTGCCTCTCTGCCTGCTTGTGATCTCTCTCTCTCTCTCTGTCAAATAAATAAATACAATCTTTAAATAAAAATTGTATTAGCTATTAAAAAAAAAAAAAAAAGAAACTCCTATCAGCACCAAGGATACACCATTGAGAATCCTTGCTGTTGGAAATCCTATCAGGAACTGCAAGACCAAAATTAAAAACAAACCAGCTTTAACCGAAGACAGAGCTAATGCTGAGTGTGTTTAAGCAACCCTGATTTGGTCTAGGAGTCAATCAGTGTCCTTGTCACCACTTCCATCAGAGTTAATCAGGACTGCCTGTGCATCCCCGGTAACTCATACAAGGTCGGCTCAAGCACTGCTCGTAGAGACTATGTTTCTAAACACAGAGCTCCCTTGCCAGGCAAGCTTAATAAAGTAAGGTTTGTTTTTCAAAACTGGAGTCTGTTATCTCAACAATAATGCTTTATCCCACTGTTTTCATGGCCAGGAGTCCCCCAAATTAGTTCTGGGTTGGTTGGCCAACAACGGATACTACCTAGATGTGCCATTAAAAGATTTTTTAGGTGACGAAAGGGAGACCCAGAATAAAAAGGAATGGAGAGAGGTTAGTGTGGAGTCTGTACTCTGTAGACATAAACAAACATGATACAACTGTTTCCGGTAAATACCACCACCAACACTCTGTCAAGCCCCGAGCTCCTACTGGATGGTCTGCTCTGGAAAGGATACCGCAGACTGATGCATAACTTTTCAGTCACAAAGAATCACGAAAATACATTTATTTCAGTTCTTTAACAATCCATCCAGTTCATTTTAGAATTTCAGTCTAAGGGCACCTGGCTGGCTCAGTCAATAGAGTATGTGACTCTTGATGTTAGGGTTGTAAGTTTGAGGCCCATGTTGGGTGCAGAGATTACTTAAAATAAAATCTTTAAAAAATAAAATAAATAAACAAAATTCCTATTTAAGACATAAAGCTATAAGAGTTCATAACGGAGGTGTGGGAACGTACGGTGTGTTCCTCTCTCTCAAATGGATTCAAGATCGTGCTTCAGGCTCTCTTTCCTACCTCTATGGTCAAGAAATACCTGACATCTGAAAAGATTAATTCGAGATCTTTGTCCTTTACCACACATAAATGTTTCTGGAGCATTTATATATTGTTGAGGGCAGAGGAAAAAAGAGAAAGATTTTTACATTCATTTCTTGTTGTATAATATTGACTTTAACGTGTACATGGTTTCAGGAAAAACTCATGATTAACTGTAGATGCTGGAGAATGAACATTTCTGGATAAAGGGAATGCCACTGACAATCATTCATCATGGCCCTGTACCAATTATGGGTATTTACCAAGTACCTGTTAGGCATACCCATGAAATACCAGATCAATTGTGACATAAATGAAACTGTGTGCATGTATGCTGAGTGGTCAATTACTCATATCACTGTCTGCTTATGATATTCAAAACATAAAGTAAACAAGTCCAACCTCACATATAATTTATATAAAATTGAATTTATTTAGTAGGACTGAGGGTACTAAAAATAATATGGCATTTGTAACTGGGGAATCTCCGAACAGGCTGCTCAGATTGTTCACTTAGTAAAGAAACACCCATAAAAAGTGCCATTAGTACCTATCAAAATGAAATGAAAAAATTCAGAAGAGTTCGCCCATCAGAAATATTTTTAAAATAAAAGAAAATAAAGAACAGCTAAGAAAATGTGACCTGCGCTGTAAAAAAAATAACAATCCAAAAAGCCCCGTTCGAGAGACATTTAATAATAGAATCTTTCTTATTCCTTTGGGCATTATTCAGTTTGAGCTGAAACTGTACCTTAAATGATTCATTAACAACTAGGAAGAACATGAATCTGGATTTACATAAAGATGAGTAAGACAAATAGAATATTAATAGATATAAAAAACATACACACACACACATATCCCCCAGGATGTAGGGAAAGGAGTCTGGGGGAGGCTGGAAGACATACGAGACAGCCCAGATCAATTTCCTTTGAATAACTACAGAGGAAGAGGGGCTGTGAAGTGAAAGTCCCCTGTCTGGGAGGCTGCATTTGGCCCGGGGCCTCAGTTCCCTCCACCGGCAAACTGAATCAATATAGAACTGACTAAGAGTGTCAGACCCAGGAACACTTTCTTGCTTTAAGGCTTTTGTGGCCATAGGAAGTCACCCTCTATATTCTGAAAGGTGGTTAATAATCAGATTTGAGAGAAAGCAAATTCTGTTTCAAACTTGAATTCAGCTCACAGATGAACTGATAAACAAAATGTGGCAGAGACATACAATGGAATATTACTCAGACTTAAAAAGGAATGGAATGCTGACGCAGGCTATAACATGGATGAACCTTGAGGACATTAAGCTAAGTGAAAAAAGCCAGACACAAAGGGACAAATATGGAATAATCCCATGTACCTGAGGTAGCTGAAACAGTCAAGTTCAGAGACGAAAGTCAAATGGCTCTTGCCAGGGACTGGCAGGGGGAGGGGGTAAGGGACAATTATTGTTTAATAAGCACTGAGCTTCAGATTGGGAAGATGAAAAATGTCTCTAGATGGACAGGGGTAATAGTTGCACGACAATGTGACTGTACTTAATACCACTGAATTGTACGGTTAAAAATGGACAAATTGGGGATGACCTTTGGCTCAGGTCATGATCCCAGGGTCCTGGGATCAAGTCCCACATCAGGCTTCTTGCTCGGCAGGGAGCCTGCTTCTCCCTCTGCCTCTGCCTACCACTCTGCCTCCTTGTGCTCTCTCTCTCTCTGACAAATAAATAAATAAAATCTTTAAAAAAAAAAAAAAGTCAATATTTTTTAAAAAATGGAAAAATTGGTATATCTTATGTTAGGTATAGTTTAAGACAGTAAAAAAAAAAATTGTATCTATAAAACCAAAGTCAGAGTCAGAGGAACTTCACGTATCTTCAATCCTTCCAGTTCTTAGCTAATTTCCCACCCACACAGCCTGGTACACACAAAAGTTCTCCAGAACCAACACCTACATTTGAAGTTAGTTTGCCTGTCACTCTTGACTAGATCCTGGTTTGAATTACAGAAGGAGAAAAGCAACTTCTCAGTGATGAGATTCACTCCTAAAAAGGGTTGCCAGATTTGACAAATAAAAACACAGGATAACCCAATTAAATTTAAATTTCAAGTAAATATCAAAATTTTTTAGTGTATGTACATCCTAAGTGTTGCATGGAATATATTTATACTAAAAATGTTTTGTAGTCTACCTGAAGTTCAAATTTAACTGGGCATCTTGTACTCTTATCTGACAATCCTAGTCCTAAATGAAATTGCTTCTAGTAGACGATACTGTCTCTTGCCTTCAAATACTGGCTGTATTTAAAGGCAGCCACTGGCTGAGTCTGCTGCACTCAGGCATGAACCAATCCGTTATCAATCCTTGTAGTGCAGAGAGCAGAAAATGAAACACAGATCTGGTCACAGTCACTTTCCCCCATTATGCATCTGTCCATTTATCTCCAAAATCCAACATTTCAGCCCTTGTCCTCGGCCTGAGGGTTAAGTACTATTCCGTTCTACCCATTAGCTTAGTTCTCCATGGGGTCTGGGGTTTAGAGGAGCCTGGTGGATTCTATCAGTCCTCCCTAATTGGTCATTAGATTTAGAAACATCACACTGAAAAGCTATTTACAGCATCGTTTCTAGCTCTCCTTATCTAAATATGTCTGTAATGATTTCCAACAGGAAGGACGTTTTAAAACTATCACTGCCAAGTTTCTCTGTAAATACATCCCCTGGGTTATTAAACATGTAGTACAACTGTCACGTAAACTTCGCAAAAAGGACAATCTATTCTCCATCTTCTATCTAAAGAGACAGACCAGGCACTGACTTTCTCAGCCAACTGTCCACTCAACACCCATCACTTTCTTCTCTCCACCTGCCTTGCCATTCCCCAGACATGCTTCTTTCCTTAAAATCTGGTGCTGAGACCACACGTGTGTTTCCCATCTTGACACCACTTGCTCGTTCCCTTTGGCCTGATGGTTCTGATTTCTGCATCCCCAGAAGGAAATACTCAAAAGCATAAAAATAAAACTAATGTGAAATTGATCATAAGGGCTGTTTGCCCTTCCCAGTGTCACTTCTGGATCTGCTACTCAAGGAGGTCAAGACTAAAAGAATACACACAACCCCCTCTACCGAGCCCACTATGTTCTCAGTTTCTAGAACAGAAAAATACAATTCAGTTCAGCCAATACCTACAGGGTTCCCAGGATACAGAAGACACCACCAACTGATGCCAAGAAGACACATTATTAAGACATTGTCACTGGCCACAGAGCACTTATAAGCTCATAGAAACTGAAAGTAAACCAAATGCTTTATAATTCTTTTCTTTAGACATCTTAATTGAGTGAGGCACTAACATGAAATGGCTTAATTCCTGCTTTCAACCACACTTTCCTTCCTTTAACAAAAATTTGGATGCATTTGATATTTTTTGGTCACTCGAAACTATTAAAAGACCAGTTCTGTTTTATTTTAAGATTTTTTTTTATTTATTTGACAGAGATTGAGACAGCATAAGCAAGGGGAGCGGCAGGCAGAGGGAGAGGGAGAAACAGACTTCCTGCTGAGTAGGGAGCCTGATACAGGGCTTGACCCTGGACCCTGGGATCATGACCTGAGCTGAAGGCAGCCGCTTAACCGAATGAGCCACCCGGGTGCCCCAAGACCAATTCTGTTTTAAACTCCATTCCCACATGTGATTCAAAACCTTTTCCTCCATCCTGGGGCTCAGGGGATTTGGTGAGAAAGCCATGTGATCTGTTCCTTCACGCCCCCTCTCACCTGGCTCCCCAAATGGGAGGTGGCAAAACTCTCTTATCCTAGGGCACATCGGTTCCTCACCTCCACCTTTTCCTTTGAGGTGTAGTCCCTTCAGAGTTGGGGGCTGGGAGATACAGGGAGGAAAATTCTTAACTGACAGTCCAGTGGTGGAGACTGGTGCCATTTTGCTCAGGTTTAATGTGGTCCCAACTACTGATATGGTGGTATTCAAAATAATGGTGCGCATGCTTCTCTTGGGCGTTGTTCAGCTTGACCTCCGCCCTTCCTCACATCGGCTGCAGACGGAGCATCACTTTACCTGGTCCAAGGCACATTAGGGCAACCCTGCAGCCTGACTCTAACATCAGTGCTCCTTCATGTGGAGTTAGAGGAATCACACACGTCCCCTTTGGTACTCTTTGAAGGACCCTGAGCAGGGAGGAGCATGCCCAACCTTTCTCTCCTTTCCTCCAAGAAACTATGCCCCAATTCCTTCTCACCCCGCTGTACAGACTCCTCCCACAGGACCATCAGATTCAGAAATCTCCAGATGAGAAGGAGCTTGAATCTCATATTCAAGAACACTCCTTCCTTTCCTTTGGGGATATATGTCATGTTGTCCCCAAAACCCTCTCAGCACACTCTCCTCTATGCCAGCGGCAGCTGCGAGTTGTTCCTTGGCAAGCATCCATTCAGGGAGGAGGATGCCAACTTCCCCTTCTGACAGACACACTCAGTCTGTGAGCGATTCCCTTGGATCTGTGAGGAGGGTTGGAGCATTTCCAGATCATCCACCACCCCAGGGAGGAGACAGAAAAGGCTCTCTCACCATAAATACTCTGCCATGCCTTAGACCCTCCTCCCTTTCCAGTGTTCTCCTCCCTGGGCCTGGGGGTGGAGTGAAGGGTGTGGCAACAGAACTTTGTTTACAGCTTTGGGTTCTTATTGTCAATTTCAGGGCATTGCGAAAATTCCGACTCAACATCCCCACTGCTGCTCCTAATCTCTGAATGACACTCACCAATGGGTACCCTCAGCTCTCCTAGGCTTATACCTGCCTTAGTCCATTGACTTCGCTCAGTCTATCATTTAACACTCAGCTTCCACATGGTGTGAGCCACCTCGAGCCGGGCAGAAATGGTGAAATGATGATGAGCGGGGCAGAAGGAAGAAACAAACAAGTAACTGAAACAGAAGTGCTGGTTTGGAGGTGGGAGAGGTAAACAAGACACGTCAGTGGGGTACTGTGTCACTCATTTTCCCTCACAACCACACACTTCTGTTTTCCAGAGCTTTCGTGATATGGCGACAGATGGCACGCAGGAACAGATACGAGAATCCATCTATCTTCTATTAACCCAGACATGAGAGGGATTTGCAAAATACGTACAAGAATACCATTTTGTCTCCCTAATTTTGTTTTGTAAAATATAGTTCAATTTTAGAAAATGTATTTGATGTTAACATGTAAAGAGTTTCTTTTATTCTTTTAAAATAATCATTTTAAATTGTTTCCTCAGTTTTCATTTCTAATACAGTAAAAATCAATAGATAAAACCCACAGAAACAAAATTCTCTGGGATCTGTTCCAGACTGAATGTTTGTGTTCCCCCCCAAAATCCTATGTTGAAGCCCCCACATGACGGCATGAGGGGGTTGCATCTTTGGGAGGTGATTAGACTGCATTAGGTCATGAGGGTGGGGTCTCTGTGACAGGATTACTGTCCTTGCAAGAAAAGGAAGAGAGAACAGAGCTTTCTCTCTCTCTGCCATGTGAGAATATAGAGAGAAGGCAGCTGTCCACGAGCTAGGAAGTGGGCTCTCACCAGGAACAAAAAGTGCCAGAACCTTGATCGTGGATTCCTGGCCTCCAGAACTGTAAGAAATAAATGTCTGTAGTGTAAGCCACCCAGTCCGTGGCAGCCCACAGCTGACTAAGACAGGGCCCTTAATCATTTTGAAGAGGCCAAGGGTTTTGACACTAAAAGTTTGAGAAACGCTAGTCAGATACAATGATCTGTGTTCAGAATTTATGCTGTATACCCAGCCGTAGCTCTTGGCAATTTGTCCCTTCTGAAATGCTCTCCTTTGGAGCACAGGATAATCTGAAGAAAGCCTTTCCTGACCATACATTTTAAGTCTTTTCCTACTAATTTCTATATATCCACCTACTGCTCTAAAACGAGGAATTCTTTAGAGATCTAGCCTCTTTCTTCCCTGCTTCTGTCCTATATTCTGGTCCATGGCTTCAACTCTTACCTCTTTGTGTGTGTGTGTGTGTGTGTGTGTGTGTGTGTGTCCAATTCTCTTCCCCTACCCTACACCAAGACTTCCCACATTCCCACTGGACACGTGGCTGTTAAACTACCTCAAACTCCACATGCCTGAACCCCGACACCTAGTCTTCCTCCCGGGTCTTTGCTCCTAAATTCCTCTGATCCAGGGCATTACTATATTCCACACGGTGGAAACTGAAACTCCTCATTCCAAACACAAAAGTTACAATACCAGCCAAGTCCACCTCCCACAGTGCCTCCCACATCTGCCCTTGCCCATCTGTAAACCTCACCTTGGCTGTTGCCCTTGTCGTCCATCACTCCCGTGTGCCCCAGTTGCTTTGTAACTATTCCTTTGACCTCCAATCTGTCCCTTCTCAAATCTGTGATTCAGGCCACCACATGATTTATCCTACAACTGCTAGTCAAAGCACATTACCCCTCTATGCAAAACCCAGGTCTCCCCACTGCCTGAAGAAAAAAAAAATCCTTGAAGTAACATTCTGCAATCCAGCCCCACCCTCATTTCTGGCCCTTTCTCCCACTTCATTTCCCAAACACCCTATACTTAGGCCACATAAAACCTTGCAATTTCTCCAAAACTACTCATGTAGCTCCACTCTTCTCTCTTGGAAAGAGCATAGCTGCTTGAAGCAATGCATCTGAATTCAAGTGTGTTTGTGTGATATCAAATGGTGTCTACCTCAGATTCCCCAGCTTTACAATCGTGATAACAATTACATGTACCTCTTAGAGCTTTTCTGAGGTTTAAGAGATGATGCATTTAAAGAGATTAGTACAGGGGCGCCTGGGTGGCTCAGCCAGCTAAGCCTCCAACTCCTGATTTCGGTTCAGGTCATGATCTCGGGGCTGTGAGAAAGAGCCCCACGTTGTGCTTCATGCTGAGCATGGAGTCTCCTTAAGATTCTCCCTCTCCCTCTCCTTCTGCCCCTCCCCTGCTCTCTCACCCCTCTCTAAAATAAATAAATAAATAAATAAATAAGACCTAACATATTCAAATCTTAGTTTCTGTTTTTGTTATTGTTAATTTATCCATGTTTATCAAAAATTGCTCATTCTTCAAGGCCCCCTACAAAATGGCACTTCCCCATGGAAATGCCCTCATTTGCCTTTACCAAAACCCCCATTAACTCCTCCCTCTGCCTCTCAGCAAAATTTGTCACTCAAGTTGGAATATTTACACCTGCTTTGCATTCTAATTAGTTCCTTGGATGTATGTACATCATCCCAAACCATTCCCCCTGACACACACACACACACACACACACACACACACACGCACACACACAAAATGGCAAACTCCCATTAGTCTAGGGCCATTTGGGGGCTCCAGATAAAAATTTTAATTTGAGGCCTTTTGATGGAGTGTAACACCTCGTTTTTGAGACCTAATCCCCCACTGACAACATTGCTCTCAATGGTACTTGAGGCCACAAAAAAGCTTTCCACTTTCTATTTTTACTTCTGTTGCTATAGTAAATGGCTAGTTCTCCTTCATTTCCCTGCTCTTCTGATTTGCCTCTAATTACACCAGACTCCTACTTGATGACTTTTAAAAATTTTTTAAATGTTTACTTTCTAATTCTCTGGAAATCACAGCTTTCTCTTAAGCTTTTCCATAAAATCGGTGAGACCTATTTCATGGTGACCAAAAAAAAAAAAAAAAAGATTTTAAAAAAGCTGCAATAATATCGATAACTGTAAGATGACCAACTACAAAGGCTTTCAAATTTTTAAAGTGTCTCTCATCCAAAACACACAAATTTTCCAAAGAAATTCATGGTATAGATATAAAATATTTTAGATGTCAGAAATTATATATTTTGTTCATTTTCATTAAGATAAAATGGTTGCCATGCTAATAAAATTGACTTCAACTCCACTCAAAAGATATTTTCACATTCTAATTAGAAATCAGAATGGAGCTAACCTTACATCTGAAGGAGCTAGAAAAAGAAGAACAAAACCCCAAACTAGCAGAAGGAAGGAAATAACAAAGATTAGAGCAGAAATAAATGATACGGAAACTAAAGAAAAAAAAGAAGAAGAACATATCAATGAAACCAGGAGCAGGTTCTTTGAAAAAAATCAACAAAATTGATAAACCTCCAACCAGACTCATCAAAAAAGAGGGGGGGAGGGGCACCTAGATGGCTCAGTTGGTTAAGCATCTGCCTTCAGCTCAAGTCATGATCCCAGGGTCATGGGATCAAGCCCCAAGTTGGCTCCCTGATCAGCAGGGAGTCAGCTTCTCTCTCTGCTTCTGCCCCTTTCCACCCCACCCCACTTGTGCTCTCTCTTTCTCTCTCTCAAATAAATAAAATCTTTAAAAGAGAGAGAGAGAGAGAAAGGACTCGAATAAAATCACAAATGAGAAAGGAGACGTAACAACCAACACTACAAAAATACAAACAATTGTAAGAGAATATTATGAAAAATTATATACCAATAAATTGGACAACCCAGAGGAAATGCATAAATTCCTAGAAACATACAACCTACCAAAACTGAAGAAAGAATATGTAATAGGAAAATGCCAGTCTCTTCAGCAAATGGTGTTGGGAAAGCTGGACAGCAACATGCAAAAGAATGAAACTGGACCACTTGCTTACACTATACACAAAAATAAATTCAAAACGGATTAAAGACCTAAATGTGAGACCCGAAATCATAAAAATTGTAGAAAAAAGCACAGGCAATAATTTCTCTGACGTCAGCCATAGCAACACTTTTCTTGATGTGTCCCCTTGAAGCAAGGGAAACAAAAGCAAAAATAAATGTTGGGACTACCTCATGGTAAAAGCCTTCTGCACAGAGAAGGAAACAATCAACAAAACTGAAAGACAACCTATGGAATGGGAGAAGATATTTGCAAATGACATATCCGATATGTCAACAACATAAGAAACAATAAGCATTGGAGAGGATGTGAAGAAAGGGGAACCCTTTTGTCCTGCTGGGGGGAATGCAAACTGGAGCAGCCACTCTGGAAAACAGTACTCAAGATTCCTTAGAAAGTTAAAAATAGAACTACCCTATGATCTGGCAACTACTAGTGGGTATTTACCCAAAGAATACAAAAACAGGAAATCAAAGGGATACATGTACCCCTATGTTTATAGAAACATTATTTACAATAGCCAAATTATGGAAGCAGCCCAAGTGTCCATCAATAGTTGAATGGATAAAAAAGATGTGGTATATAAATAATAATGGAATATTATTCAGCCATAAAAAAGAATGAAATCTTGCCATTTGTAACAACATGGATAAAGCTAAAGAGTATAATGCTAAGTGAAATCAGTCAGAGAAAGAAAAATGCCCTATGATTTCACCCATATGTGGAATTTAAGAAACAAAACAAACAAGCAAAGGGAAAAAATAGAGAGAGACAAACCAAGAAACAGACTCTTTCATTATTATTATGTTCAGTTAGCCAACATATAGTACAACACTAGTTTTTGATGTAGTGTTCAATGATTCATTAGTTGGGTATAACACCCAGTGCTAATCACAACACGTGCCCTAGACTCTTTTTTTTTTTTTTTAAGATTTATTTATTTATTTATTTGTCAGAAAGAGGGAGAGCACAAGCAGGAGGAGCAGCAGGCAGAGGGAGAAGTAGGCTCCCCGCTGAGCAGGGAGCCTGATGAGGGACTCGATCCCAGGACCCTGGGATCATGACCTGAGCCGAAGGCAGACGCTTCACTGACTGAGTCACCCAGGGGTCCCAAGAAACAGACTCTTAACTATAGAGAACCAACTGATGGTTACCCCAGGGAAGACAGGTGGGGCAATGGGTGAAATAGGAGAGAGGATTAAGGAGGACACTTGTCATGATGAGCATTGGGTGTTGTATGGAAATGCTGAATCACTATATCGTACACCTAAAACTAATATAACACTGTATGTTGACTATACTGGGGAAAAAGAAAACTTCCTAACAAAGTAATCCCATTCTCTTCTTAGATATCTGTGGTTTATTTTTTTTTTTAATATTTACATTCATGAACTACCAGGAAAATAATTTAATGTAAGAAATAAGGTAGGGATTTATTTTTTCCAGATGGCTAGCTTGTCCCCAAACCATTTATTGAATAAATCATCATTCCTCCAAAAAAAAAAGAGAGAGAACAGAATGAAGCTAACAATAAAAATTTTGCCCAAGCAAAGACTCCAAAGTTTCCTGTCCAGACCCTGCACTTCATGCTTTCATTTTTGCTACAGTAAATCCTAAAGAAGGTGCGTACAAACTGAACCTCCTAATTTTGCCTGCATGCTTTTTTTCCCTCCTCAAGCATTTTCAAATGGAAAATAAGTTTAGTCAGGAAGTTGGAAATCATTCTGTTTACTCCACATATTTGAGGGATGTACATACAAATATTTACTGGACATGAAAATTCAATGTCCTAACACAAACCATCTGACTTCAGGACTTTGAATATGTACAGCAATGATTAACAACAGATGAAAATTTTACATTCTCAGAGTTCCACATTTTGAACTTGGGCATGCCTTTCAGAGTAGGTGCTCATTAGGGCACGGTGGGGCTTTTAAGAAGCATGTTTTCATTGCTAAAATTTGTTTCTATAGCCCCACTCAATCTGAGGAAAACATTATTCTCTGAAATGAAGTGTGGTTAAAAATAGAAAGCAAACTAATAGCCAATCTTTAAGATTTCCTCAGCTGAACTCTGATCCTGTCCAAAAAGAGGTTATTGTGAAATCTTTCCTTTTAGCTAAAACAAATGAAGAGCTACATGAAACACAGTAATAGAAACATCACAGCAGTGGAAGTTATGAAATTCTCTGCACTTGCTAGTAAGGAAAGATAGAGTTTGCACTTCAACTTGATATGGTGGTGTTTTCTCAGATTCTATATCTTTCTTCTTAGGATTTTATTTATTTATTTGTTTATTTGAGAGAGAGAGAGGGAGAGAGGGCATGCACAAGCGGGCAGAGGGGCAAAGGGAGAGAAACTCTGTCAAGCAGACTTTGTGTGGGGCACAGAGCCCCAGGTGGGGCTTGATCCCAGGACACTGAGCTCATGACCTAAGCCAAAATCAAAAGTTAGATGCTTAACCAACTGAACCACCTAGATGTCCCTGATTCCAGATCTTAAATCCTCTAGGTCACCATGTCTATAAAGGATTCACATAATTACAGAACTGTGGAACCCAACCATTTCATTTTACACATGAAGAAAAGCAGTAGCCTGTCCAAGGTAAAATTTCTAATTATTTATAGTACTGGAAGAAGACCCCAAATCAACTCACCTTCCACCTCAGTGTTCTTTTTATTCCAAAACTAAGTGTGCCACAGCCCTCTTGCCAGACTCATGATACTAAGAGTTGCAGGTCGCTGAAGGAGGAGACAAGAAGAGAACCCAAGTATCCACAGCAAATTGCTCACATCTCCCTGTAGGGCAGGCCCTGAAGTCGCCAGGAAAAATCCCACTCAGGAGGAATGCCTGGGACAGGAATGGCCAGAGCCCACCATTAGGAAACCAGATGGCTGTGAGCGGGCACTAGAGCGTTCTCTCTAGGGTCATGCTAGCAGAGGAAACCTCAGCTGCCAGCAGAGGGAGGAAGCGTGTTCGCTGTAGGCTGGAGCTACATGCTATCTTCTCCCGGGGACTCCCAGCCTCCTCGTGGAACGAAGCCTCCTCTATTAGTCTGTTCTAGCTGCCATAACAGTGCCACAGGCCATGTGGCTTCAACAACAGAAATTTATTTTCTCACAGTTCTGGAGGCTGGAAGTCAGATCACAGTGTTAGCAGACTTGGTTTCTTCTGAGGCCTCCCTTCCTCCTTGGCTTGTAGAGGGTCATCTCCCTGTGTCCTCACATGGTCTATTCCCCTGTACATATTTGTGCCTTAATGTCCTCTTCTTATAAGGACATCAGTCATACTGGATTAGGGCCCACCCTAATAACCTCATTTTAAACAAATTTCTTCTTTAAAGACTCTATCTGCAAATACAGTCACATTCTGAGGTACTGGGGTTAGGACTGCAACATATGCACATGGGAAAAAGTCAGTCCATAACACCTCCTGAACATATCTAGCAACCAACCCCAAAATCCAGTGGTCCATCTTCTTGGCTAAATCTCTTCCCCAACTAATTGCACCAGATGCACATTCAGGTTCATGCAGACCATGCCTGCCTGGCCTTCCTTTAAATGCAAGAAATGGCCCCATCAACCAAGCTGCTCCTCTTTCCACTACTATTGCATTTCTATTACCATATTTCATTTAGCTCTTCATCTGTTTGGCTAAAAACAAATATTTCACAATAACCTCTTCAGGAAAAGCACAGGCAGGCTAATCCTCCCTCCCTCCCTCCCCCTTCCTCTCTCTTTCTCTCTCACATACAGACACACACACACACACACACACACACTAGAGTATTTCCCCACTCTCTTGCAGATCTACCATAAGTCAGAGCCTCCAATTCCATAAACGTAGAGAATTTCCAAAGCTCTGAAAAAGCCGGGATAACTCCTAAAGAGCCCTCCAGAGATCCACTGGGGAGGAAGCTCCCTTTAACCCCTTGTGGTAGGCAGAGCTCTGAAGGCTGCCCTCAAGATTTTCATCCCCGGACTATTCAGTCATACACTAATTTAGATACTACTGTGAAGGGACGTTGCAGATGGAATTAAGATTGCCAATGAACTGACTTTCAAATAGGGAGATTATCCTGGATTATCCACGTGGGCCCAGTATAATCACGTAAACCCTTAAAAACAGAAGAAGACAGCAGGAGAGTCTCAGAGATGTGCTGGGGGAGAAAAGAAGGTCAGAGGGACTCCAAGTGTGAGAAGTACTCCCCACCTCTATTTCTGCTTTGAAGACGGAGGAAGGGAGCCATGAGCCAAGGAACATAGGCAGCCTATAGAAGCTAAAAAGGACCTCCAGCTGAAATCCAATAAGAAAATGAGGACCTCAGGACCTCACACATTTTCATTTCAAAATGAGGACCTCATACATTTTCATACAAATGTATGAAACGTAATTCTGACAAACAAAACTGTGAGATAATAAATTTGTATTGCTTTACAACACGAAATTTATGGTAATTTATCACAGTGGCAATAAAAACTAATATACCCACCCTGTTATTAAATGTCACGTCCCTACATTGGTCTCTTTTATGAATGAATTTCTTCTCATATCACCCACATTCGCATCATTCCGTGTGGCTGATATTACCCTTTACCACTAATTTAGCATCCACATTAAACTAAAATTCATGCCGTGTTTACAAAAAAACTCCTAGAACCAGTAGCTTACATCCTAAACATGACACCACATTCGTATATACCCACAGTTGTAATTCCCTGCCCTGGATTCCTCGCAGGACAGTTAGGGGCTGACTGTACCCTCCAAAAGTCACAGATGCCTCTAGGAACCTCTGCCCTGCAGACAGATCCTGAATATGACCCCAGAAGAAACAGTCCCAACCTGCCACATTGCTTTTTGTAATGTCCACTCTTGTGACCTCACATAGTAGTTGGAAATAAAAATGGCATGCATTTTTTTTAAGCACCACTTTAAAAGAAATGAAGGTTTAGAAAAGCCCACACCATCTGATGGATAAAAATAGTAAAAAGAAGAAAGGAACAACCTAAGCTCCAGGCAAGAATCTCCTGAGAGAACAATCAAAGAATACAGCCCTGTTTTGGCACAAAAGTCTCCGGAGAAAAAAAGTTCCAACCCACTTCCAGGGCACCACGTGATCAGTGAGGTCTTTACAGCACGGAATCCGTGTCTGTAACTAGAAGGAGCTGGGGTTTCTTTAGCTACAACAAAGAGGCCTTAAGACCTGAAACAAATTCCTATGATTCTAAACCACCACCTCTCCCAAATGGTATCCCCAGATTCCAGATCCTTGTCACTGGTCGCCTGCTAGAAATTTCTTTCCAAGTTCCCACGGGCACCTCAGACATTACTAGAACACAAAGGAATCCCTCACCTTCCTCTCCAACATTCTCCTGTCCTTTGAAACACCATTTATTTATTTATTGGACACCTGCCTCATGCCTGGTACTCTGCTCCACATTTTACATACAACATTCGTTTAAACTCACAAATCTTCAACATTTACATAGAAAGTGCATTTCACGCAGGTTAAGTTGCTTCTTTACATTTTGCTCCAAATCATCCTTGTCACCTCTGTAAAGAAGCAGCTTCCTTTCCCTCGGGGACACTAGATGGTTCCTGGCCCTCAGGCCTGTCACATGCAGTGAGAAAGAAGGAAATGCTGAGAAACAGAGCCGAAGTACCAGGGAGGAGGGAGGTGGAAGGACAGAGTGAAGAAGGGAGGGAGCATACACAATCTGTCAATATCACTTGAATGTTTAGATCAGGTGCCTGTAGCTACTTCTCAAATTCCTTTTCGCCCTTAGTTTTTGTCACCTACAACCAAATGTCTTGACTAATACATACCGTTAAAGAAATTGCTTGTTATTTTTATTTTCTTTTCCCCTTCATCTTGATATTCATGCAGTTGTGATTAATGAAATAATGCAAGCACAATGTGTTTTGAGTTAATAATTCAAATCTATCCAACATAAATAAATCCATTGTGCGGCGGGTCTAAGTTTCACAGGTTTCTTTGGTTGGCTGGTTATTGTTTTGTGTGTTAAGCTGCTCAAACTTTTATTAGCTACTAAAAATTACTAACTAATCAACAAAAAAAATAGAGTCCTTTAAAAAGAAAAAAATAAATAAATAAATGCTCCCCATTAGAATTTACTCCAATCTGTGGTATTTTCTAAATGTCTTTGTGTTATATTTCCCCTCAAGAATTTTAATTCTGTAATACAATCATATTTAAATTTTAAAATTGGATTTACAGAGATTTTAACAAAAATTAAATATTTTAAATGGTTTACTATTTTTCAAGTCATTTTATTAAAAAAGGAGTGTTTGCTTAAAAAAAAAAAGGAAGACTATAATGCCAAAGTGATACATACATAAATGGTCACTTAGAAATGAACTTGACAGGGGCACCTGGGTGGCTCAGTGGGTTGAAGCCTCTGCCTTCGGCTCAGGTCATGATCTCAGGGTCCTGGGATCGAGCCCCGCATTGGGCTCTCTGCTCAGCAGGGAGCCTGCTTCCCCCACTCTCTCTCTGCCTGCCTCTCTGCCTACTTGTGATCTCTGTCAAATAAATAAATAAAATCTTTAAAAAAAAAAAAAAAAGAAAGAAATGAACTTGACAGAGCGCCTGGGTGGCTTAGTCGGTTAAGTGTCTGCTTTGGCTCAAGTCATGATCCCGGAGTCCTGGGATCCAGCCCACATCTAGCTCCTTGCTCAGCGAGGAGCCAGCATCTTCCTCAGTCTGCTGTTCCCCCTGCTTGTGCTCCCTTTCTGACAAACAAATAAAATCTTTGAAAAAGAAAAATAAAAAGGTGCCGGGGTGGCTCAGTCGTCAAGCGTCTGCCTTCAGCTCAGGTCATGATCCCAGGGTCCTGGGATTGACCCCTGCCCCGCATCCAGCCCTGAATCCAGCCCCACATCGGGCTCCCTGCTCAGTGGGAAGCCTGCTTCTCCTTCTCCCACTCCCCTGCTTGTGTTCCCTCTCTTGCTGTCTCACTCTCTGTCAAATAAATAAATAAATAATCTTTAAGAAAAAGAAAGAAATGAACTTGATATACAGGGGTAGAGGGACTCACATCTAAGGTAAAGTTTTTGTATTTGTTTTTAGAAAAAATTAAGACACATTTTTATAAGTTTATGAAAAAATATTCATTCAATTAGAAATATTCCTCCCAAGTGAAAATCAGTAGGGACTTTTTGCAAGGTCACTTTGGCAGTACCTACAAAAAGGTCACATGCACACGCACAGCCATCCCACCTCTAGGAATCTGTTCTTCAGATGAAAATGTTTACTGCACAGAAGAAAAAAACTGGCCACCCCTAAATGTCCTTCAGTAAAATTAAAGAAGACATTTACATACATAATAAAATATTATGCAGCTATTAAAAGGAAGGTACTAACCTGGAAAGATATTTACTATATATTAATTTAACAAGAGTAATTTCCAGAGACATATATATAGAATATTGGAATATAAAATACACAAACATTGCAAAGCAACAGTAACAGCCTTTAAACTCTGGCCTCTTCTTGCCCCTCCTGAACAGCATGACCTTTTCAAAGAACATCTCTTGTCAGGTGCATCTTCTCTCCCTCCACCACACCCCTGGTCCCACTTCTTCCCACTGCTCTAAGGATATAAACCAGAATGCAACTCAAGTTCTAAAGCCTGCTCACCACTGACCTTCCTGCTCCAGGATTTCACCATGATCCTGCTTCAACACCGGGCCTTTGTGCATGTTTTCCCTCTGCCTGCATACACCTCATGCCCCAATGCCCTACTCTACCTCTTTCCCTAAAAACTGATAAAATTCCTACTTATCTCTGTAGATATTTCCTATTTCCTCTCCAGATCTATTCTGCACCATTCCTCTCTCTGCCCTAAGAAGCTGATCTACTGAGGTCTACCTCCCTTGCCCACTGGTGTCCCCTTAGCTACAGCCAACAAAAGGCCCCAGCAGGAGGTTAGAGGGAAAGAGGCGAGGAGGGCTGCTGCAGCATTTCCTTCCTCAGCTCCTTTCCTGCAGGATCCCTTCAGAGTATCCCAAAAATCCCATGACACTCTCTCCTTGTGGGTTCTGAATCTGTTCCCTCATCCTTTCAGCCCTAGGGAGGGGATGGTCCTTCAGATGCTGCACTCTCCCTTATGGCTTCCCTGCAGTCCTTTGTAAAGAGTGCTTATGTTAGATTCTCCTCAAATACTATCACTGCATGGGCCAAGAGCCTGAACGACGGATCATCCTTCATCTTGGCTTAAATGTCACTTCCTCAGAGAAACAGACCCACAGACTAGGTTCCCCTGTATAACATGGCACCCTAACTATTAATTTATAGAACTTACCCTGGTTTGCATTTATTTTGATTTCCAGATTTAATTTCTTTCACTCTCTACTTCGATCTCTTTTTCCTCCTCCCCACTCCCCATTACACTATAAGACCCTTGTGGCAGGGGCCGGGGGCGGGGGATGTCTTCTTATTCTCCCTTGTAGCGAAAAAAACTAGCTCAGTGTTTCCCACACTTAGCGCTTGCTACTGAACATGGCATTTAACTCTGTATTGTCCTATTATGGCTTATATTCATACTGTGGCCTTTTCCTTCAGAAAGAAAGCACTGACTGTATGTCTTTTATCTGTATCACCACCCTACAGGCAGAGGCGATTAACAAATGTTTCTTGGACTCAATTGAAGGCCTGCGGGGAGCCATACACTGATTTAGGAGGATGGTCTTTGACAATATTCACTTTGGCTCAGGCTTTGGAAAAACACCAAAGATCAAAAACATACTAAAAATACTGAACAAACAATCTGAGGGGGAATAAATGCACTATTCTTAAAGTTACGTTTATTTTCCTTCATGATGTGAAATTCTTTTATCTTTTGTCAATACACATGGACTGAATTAAGTTGAAAAGATTGTATTCCCTTACTATGTGGTTCCATAATGTCTTTCCCCAAAACTTATATATCTCGGTGGTTCTAAATGTCATTTTGTTAAAAATCTCTTGTCCTAAAATAAGTAAGGAAAATGGAAGGCGAAATAAGATGGATATATAATTATACCTTGAAAGAAATTGCAGCAACTGATGTGCAAAGAAAGATACCAGAGGTAGGTAGTGCAATGAATGACAGGTGAACTTTTTCAAATGCTATGAGCTTTTTTACTGTTCGGCTCACTGTGAATGTCTTTAAAAAGTATAGCAGAGTAGATCATTAGAAGGAATTCAGCATAAGGTAGATCACTTCAAAGCACCTATTTGGAAAGCAGCTTGTCCCCGCTGGAACATTATAATTTAAGATTGGGTTCACTAGCAGACTTGGTACACGCGTTATCTAATTAATAACATAAGTGATCCCATAGTACTAATGGGTATGCAGATTATAGAAAAAAATAACTTGCAGGATCATCAATTTGGCCCAAACTAATCATTTAGCTAAGAAGTTATGGTAATGAAACATTTGTTGACAACCATTTGGCTTTCCTTTTTCTTTATAATTTAGAATTCGTCATGCATGATTTGTGTAGTTCATGTAGCTTAAAAAACTTTCCAGAGATGTTTACACAAATGCCCATTTTCAGGGGTGTGTGTGTGTGTGTGTGTGTGCGCGCGTGTGTGCGTGCGTAGGCAGAGAGATTAAATTTTATCCGTTGACATTACAACTGTATTAAAAGTGGTGACTGTCCTTTTCAAAATAATCACTGGAAATTCTAAATATTTGTATTCACTCTAAGAATTTCAGTTGTAGAGGTGCCTTGGTGGCTCAATCAGTTACACCTCTGCCTTCCACTCAGGTCATGATCCCGGTGTACTGGGATCGAGCCCCACATCGGGCTCCCCGCTCAGCGGGGAGTCTGCTTCTCCCTCTCCCTCTGCCTGCTGCTCCCCCTGCTTGTGCTCTCTCAAATAAATAAATAAAATCTTAAAAAAAAATTGTAAGAGGAGATTCTTGGAACTAGTATTCAACAGTATTTCTTTTATTTCCATAATGTGGAGGAATCTCAGAAGTAAAATGCAAACAAGAATGTACAGCAAGTGGGTTAAGTGCCCAAAGGATTGAAAGTGAAACTAAAAAAAAAAAGATTTGTGTGCCAATTCCATGGCGAAATGATGCCGTCAAGTTTCTCCCGCCTCATCCGATTTGGATGGCAGGCCTAACAAAGGACAACACTGAGGTTGGGAATCGAACATCTGGCCATACAGCCTCCTGCATTCTTAGTAAAAGGTTTTCATCACGATTGCATAATATTTAGTAGCTAGCTTCTCCCTGACCTCCAGCCCCAAAAATAAAAGTCAGAGGCAGTAGGGAATACTGATGTGTGTGTTTTAAAAGAAAATGTCATCATAATGGAGGTTATTTCCAAAAGGTTTTCTACAGCTAAAAGTTCTCAGAACATTTGACGTTTCTGCAGATTAACACCTAAGAATTATGTCCTCTTGTGCCATCAGTTTTCTAGAAAATTCTCTGATTAGGGACTAGAGATGGGGCTTCAGAAATAAAGTTATTAGGGGCACCTGGGTGGCTCAGTCAGTTGAGTGTCCAACTCTTGATTTTAGCTCAGGTTATGATCTCAGGGTCATGAGATCGAGCCCCACTTGAGGACGTGCTCAGAGTGGAGTCTGCTGGATGTTCTCTCTCTCTGTCTCTCCCTCTACACCCTGCCCCTGCTCTCACACATGCACACACGTTCTCTCTCTCTCAATAAATAAATATCTTTAATTAAAAAAAAAAAAAGAAATAGAGTCAAGACAGCTGAGATGATGATACTGAGCCCTCAGAGGACAGTCTAAGACCTGGTGTCCCTTCTCCCCATCTCCAACTCTCTTTCAATTTCTTCCAGACTACTGGACTAAATGCCACATCATGACAGTAAGTTTTGAAGTGAGAAAGTAAGACTTGGGTACTAGAAAAGGACAAAGGATATGAGCTGTCTTTTAAAAGAGCAAACTGACTAATGGCTTAATAAATAGGCTTCCTCCATTGAATGAGGCAAAAATAAGTTGAATGAAAATCCCAAGTTAAAAAAGAGATGGTAATAGAACTATCTCCTGTCCCTTAATTACGACAGGTTAGATCAGGAGACAGCTCTAATGAGCAGGAGATTGCAGGAATTAATGACTCCCTTGAATGGCTTCTGGTTTAACCTTTTTGCAGTGTGCTCAAAACCATCTACATTATAAACCAAGGGCTGGTGTCTCTAGGCAAAACATACAATTTCTCTGAGTCTCTATTCATCTCCTGTGAAATACAATGAAATTCAGCGCACATAAGAACAACTTAGGGAGTTTTTTTTAAATGTAAGTTATCATGTCTCATTCCAAGAGATTTTGATTCCATAGATGTTACTCAGGAATCTTATTTTGTAGACATATAGTTCCCGAATTTCATTCTACAACATATTATGTGCACATGGCTTTGCTTTTAATTTTTAAAATTGTACCTTTCTAATTCTTCTTTAATTTTTCAATATTGTGGAACATGAAATGTATATTTTCTGTTGACAAAGTATAAAATAGATGAATTTGAGCAATACACATAGAGAAAAAATTAACATCCTTTAATTCAAAAATTTATTTTTTTGAAGATTTTATTTATTTATTTGAGAAAAGGAGTATGAGAGAAAGATCATGAACAGGAGGCAGAGGGAAAGGGAGAAGCAGATGCCCCACTGGACAGGAAGCCCGATGCAGGACTCGATCCCAGGACTCTGGGATCATGACCTGAGCAGAAGGCAGACGTTAACTGACTGAACTACCAGTGCCCTAATTCAGTAATTTTAATTCAAAGAATCTATTCTAAGAAAATAATCCCAAGAGTAAAAAAACTTTGGCACAAAGATGCTCATTAACACATTATTTTAGCAAGCAGTTTAGTAGGGAAAAACCTCAAAATGTCAGAAACAGAAGAGTAGTTGAGTAAATAAAGGTCCAACCATAAAATATCATAAAGTATTTAAAATTATTAACATGTATAAATTGCAATGATTAATTCTTATGACATATTTAGGTTCTAATGCTATACGAAATGATAGTACAAAATGTGTGTGTGTATACATACACACACACAGTAAATCTGATCTACATAAAGAAAAAAATTAATGCATAGAGAAAGATAAGGAAAAAATACATTAATGGAGCACCTGATAATTATTTCAAAACAAAAATGTAAAACCAAAACATAATCATCACAATAATCAATAAAATTTTAAAGAGAAAAGATTTTATTTTTAAAAATTTTTAACCTTTCCCACATCATTTTTATCCTATTAAGTAATTCAAGGAAGAGAAGTCCCTGCCAAAAAGTATATGAAACATTCAAGGAGTCTTTCAGAAGCTGCTGAAGTCATTTTCCTGGAAGATACGAAAAGTGGATGTATTTTCTGTGTTTGGGTACGACTGGGGTATTATGACCCTGGCTGGGGTAGAGACCAGGACTTTTTCAACTCTCAGGATATCCTTCTCCTTACAATGTTCGTTTCAGTGGAAACTAAACACACTTTTACAGAGAACAGAAAGAACTTGGTTAGTACTAGGGTGCAGAGGGGCTTTCTTTCCCCTATGTTAATCCATATACAAGCTGAGTACTGAACAAATTGAGAAATAATACCAAAAAAAAAAAATATGTGGGAAGAATTCAAATATCAAGTTCATTAACGCTAAGGCTGCTGTTGGAAGACATGGCTCATATTGCTATCCGGTGGGCTTCCTAAGGCTGGCCCATGGCCCACCTCCCCACACAGAACAGTGCTCTCTGCACAGCCTCTTCCCAAGAGACAAAAAGAGGAGAAAGGGCTAAGTACGCCTGCCCAGGTGATCCTTCCAAAGTCAGCAATCAGACTAAGTCACTGTTCCTTCCCAGTAAGTAAGGAGCCAGGTGTGTTACTAGTGGAACTCAAACCACATGACAGGAAACATGAGTAAAGAAAACAGCCCTACCACCAAGTGTCCTAGCACTGCCACAACAAATCACCACAAACCAGGTAGCTTAAAACAACACAGAACTCTTCTCTCACACGTCTGGAGGCTAGACATCCAAATCAAGGCATCAGCAGAGCCATGTTCCTCTAAAGGTGCTAAGGAAAAACCCTTCTCTGTCTGTTCGTAGCTTCTGGTAGCTGCCAGCAATCCTTGGTGTTCTTTGGCTTGTCATCGTTAAGACTCCAATTTCTGCCTCTATTGTCACACAACATCTTCCCTCTATGTGTGTCTATGTGTTCACATGGCTTTCTTATAAGTACACCAGTCATTGCATTTAGTCCAGTAGGACCTTAAGCTTATTAATTACATTGGTATAACCCTAATTTCAAATAAAGTCACATTCTCTGATTCTAGAAGAACATCAGTTTAGGGGACACTATTCAACCTAGGACAACCATCACCAACAAGAACAAGTGTGTTAATGGTCTTTAGAAAAATGGTCATTTCTAAAGCATATAGTGCACTGAAGGCCATCGTCATAGTTATTTCCTCCCTTAAAGCATCTTTATAGGGGAAACGTGGTTAAAAAGAACATGCCCAATAAAACTAAGATCATAAATACTAGGAAAGCAGTCACATAACTGTTGCAGAGGGGAGAACACTGTTGCCAAGAGCCAGGCCTAGACCCGTCTGTGTTGCCCTGGTTATGGAAGAAGTGGCCCAGGGTTTTTGGTGTGGTGACGTGGGAGTATGATACAGTAGAAGATGCAGGGGTCTGGTGCAGTATTACTCATCGTTTGTTGGAATACTGCTACCAAAAGAGAGCTCAAGTAAGAACTTTACCAATACTTTGTTCGGTATGTTACAGGTAAGATCGTTAGAGTCAGGTAGATTTCCTTTCCTGTGCATCATAGAAGTATAGCATGTGTCAGATCCAAAAAGAGATGAAGGCAGAAATCCATCTTGTTTTGCCCAGCAGGGTCACCAGAGTCTTAATTCTGATTTAATTGTATAAGGTCCATCCAGTCCAGGGACCTACTTGTCAACCCACTTACACAGGCATCTATCTACTTATCTGTCTTCAGATACCCAAAATATCAGCAAATTCAATTTTAACTCAGGACTTCATGCAGATGTCTAAAGGAATTCTAAGACTAAATTTTAATTGTTCCTAAGGGACTGGTGATAACTCTTAAGTCCCTCAGCTAACAAAACATTCCTACCCCTGTCTAGTCCTCTTCCATTTGTCCTGCTTCCCTTGTTCTGCATCTTCTGCACAGGAATGTCTCATTTTTATGTCAGGCCTTTGCTACTGAGTAATCACATTTATTTTATGACTCTTTCATGAACCGGTCCAAGAACAGTCTCTCAGTACCAAATCCTCCATAGAAGGATGCTTAAAGAAGGCCTTGTTTGTTCTCAATATGTAAACTACTGACTTCCAGTTTTTATTTCTTAATGAAAACACTTTGGTTAAGTTAAGTTCTGCATCTCTCACCTGTCCTCTCTGGGTCTGTATCACATCCTTCCTGTACCTCTGGGCACCTGCCCATCAATAGTACCGTGGAGAATAACCCTGCGGCAGCAGGATGTAAACTGGAGCCCCATTAGCCAGGGATACCATCAGCCATGCTTGGTTTGGCCACACAGCATTTTAGAAAGGTGATCTTCAGAGCACCTGGCTGGCTCAGTCAGTGGAGCATGCAACTCTTGATCTCAGGGTCACAAGTTCGAGGCCCATGTTGGGTATAGAGATTACTTTACTTAAAAATAAAATAGATAGATAAATAGATAAATACAAAGACAGACAGACAGACTTCATTGTCAACCTTTAAAATTAGAATTCACACGAAAATCAGTATTTTCTTCAGGTCCCCCAGAAAACTTAGAAGTTCTGACAAAACTGGTTTAGAGGATAGTAATAACTGCTCCCCTTAAATGAGGCGTCTGTTTCATATATTTCTTATATTAGTTTCAGGTGTACAACAGAGTGATTTGACAACTTTATTCATTATGCTGTGCTCACCACAAGTGTACCTGCCACATGCCACTATACATTGCTATTACAGTATCATCAACTATATTCCCTATGCTGTGCCTTTTATTCCCATGACTTACTCATTCCATAACTAAAAACCTGTACCTCCCACTCCCCTTCATCCATTTTGCCCATCCCGCACCCCTAGGCATGTGTTTCTATCATTTCTATAAAACCTCCTGGTCACTGGAGGCATTTGGGTCCAATCCCTGGCCAACAACATCATTCTTAGTGTTATGTAGGTTCACATGTACATAAAATAATATGTAACAACACTAATTCTGTGGTTGGTGTATAAGACTGGAAGGTAGCCATTCTCTCATGCCACCATGTTCCAGATCATTGTACATTTCATCACTAAATGTGGGAGTCCTGCTGCCCTGCTGCCAAAGCATCTCCCCTGACACTTGTGTTCAGCTCTGGGAACCAAGGGCTCTCTGCTCTGTATTGCCCTGGCTGCCCAGGCTCACTGTCACAGGCTCACTGTGCCTCCTTCTGAAGCCCACAGGATGGTGGAAAGGCAACTTGAGGATGAGGATCTTCTTTATTTCCTTTACCACCCCATCTTCTCCTCTGTTTCCTCTGATTCTTATCACCCCCTCCATCCCATTTTGCCAATTAGAGAGTCACTTCCAGGCTCCCTTAGAAGTCTTTGCTTGCCAACCAAGTTAAGCCCCACTACACTAACACAGGGCACTTACCCATATTTAGTGTCACACCTGTGACATGCATGTGTCGTTACTGGAGAACGACACCTCAAAATTCTGGTGAGATGGAAGACAGCACTATTTGGTTAGACCACCTTCTTCTCTTCCCCGACACTGTCACCAGTTCCCTGCACTAGAGCGATCTCACATTTTGCAGAGCTTGAGAAAATAGCCAACAGTGAAACTAAGCCAAAGGGTTTAGCTGCAAGTAGCAGAAAAACAGAAGCCAAGTGTATGCATTTGAATGTCATGGACACAGTGGCAGAGCGCGAGGGAGAGCAGATCACCGACACCTTACTCTGTCTCGGTATTCCAGCCTCCTTTCCACCCCTGCTACACACACCCACAGACCCCTACACCCCACACACACACAGAGGCTCATGGATGGTGGACAAGGGACCAAGAAGCACAGGATCATCTCCTGGATCCAGAAATCAGTGGGAGAAAGGGGACTTCTCACTCTCCAGGTGACCCATGTGCAAAACCTCCCATGAGGGCCTCTTCCAGCTCTGCCCTCTGATGGATGGGGCCACTTCCTGCTCCAAAGTCCAAGAGCCCCTGCTCCATATCCAGCCAAGGGCTTCATGTGTGTAAGCCACACCCACTTCTCTTGGCCAAAAGAGTGTGCTGCTTTGCACAGTAGCTTGTTAAACACGGTGACACCTGCTGCATGCTGTGCAGGGCAATCCATTTTACTATTTTAACACGGAAGCTTACATGTAAGCTAGCAGAAATTTGAACCCATGCAGCTAGTAGAAACAACTGCTCTCTGTTTTCAGAACTACAAACATCATCCACAGCCAAAAGACAAACAAGAGTCCCCGGGCCCATGTGCAGCATTCGGGCTTCCCGTGCACTCCAGCTAAGCATGCAGTCCTTAAAGAGTCACATCCTTTCCCATCACACTCTTCCTGGGATGAGGTTCTGCAATCGTGCATTCACAGAAATCTCAAGAAATCCTGAGACTTCAGCCCAAGCTGCACGCTGGCTCTTTAAAATGAAAACAATGAACATTAACATCATTTCACATTGGCTGCGTGTGAGCCTGCCGTGTAGGTGGGTGGTGAATCATCATGCAGAAATTATTTTCGTACAAAAGTTCAACATAAAGACTCCACCCAATAAACAGTTTTTATAAAAAGGCTTTATGCGACAAGAGTTCCTTCCCTGGCATCAATTCCCGGAAATGATGAAACATGACTCATTAGCATAGAACAACTCATATTCCAAATGGAGTGTAATTGCTCCCGAGGTAACCGTACTTCTCTCTCAGCCGAGGGCCAGCTTGGGTGATGACATAGCATCCTTTGCCTTGTTGTCCTTATCTGATCAGCTGGTGCTTCAAAACTGAGCTGGACCATTTCTGCTCTGTAAAATTAGTGGTTCAGCTCGATTCGCACTACTTTTGTGAAAGCTTCACCGAATCCTTCCACTCAAACCAACCTCCTTTGCAGGAGGTCAAAGCACTCATCTGCCTTGTTTATTGCCCACTGTTCTGCACTGTCTTCACAGCTAATGTCCTAAATAGCTCTCTCTCCCTATAATTGAGCCTCCTTTATTCTGAATTCTAATGTAATAGGATTCATTGCCAGGAAAATTTCTCTTCTGGTTTATGTGAATTACACAAAATGAAAATGACTTGTATTGGTGAAAATTAGCAAAAGGGGAAAAAACATAAGGGATAATAAACAGAAATGGAGTAGATGGGAGAGGAGGAGTGGAAGTCGTATGAAGACAATAATCATTAACATTAATTTAGTGCTTACTATGTGCCACATACTATGCTAAGCCGATCACATATATTGTCACTTAATAACCATAATCCCCATGAGGCATGTACTTCCCAAGAAATTCATTACACAGAGGAGGATATGGAGGTCCAGGAACTATTACAGAACCACCAACCAATCTCCTCTACTTCTGGGCTCACAACAAACCATGCTCTTGTAATCAGTTTAACTATTGGCCCATTTCTTTACCTCTCCCCATGTCCATACCCTCTGCCAAGTGACTGCAATTCCTTCCAGGGATGGGGTCTACTTCCCCACCCCTTGAGTTTGGGCTTAGCCACGTGACTCGTGTGGGCCATATATAGGCAGATATGATGTCCTTGCCTGGTTGCTCTTCTCCTCCTAGAGTGGGTGGAATAGTGCTCCCCAAAAACTCATATCTATCTAGAACCTCAGAATGTGACCTTGTTTGGAAAGAGGGGCTTTGCAGATGTAATTTGGTAAAGTTTTAGATGAGATCATACAGAAGCAGGATGGACACTAAATTCAATGAGAGACAGAAAAGGACACAGCCCTGCAGACAAAAAGGCCATAGAAGTTGGAAGCAGTGTTTGGAGTTTTGTTGTCACAAGTCAAGGAACACCTGGAGTGACCAGAAGCTAGGGAAAGCAAGGAAAAATTCTTCCGTAGAACCTTCAGAGGAAGCATGGCCCTACTGATATCTTGATTTTTGGACTTCCAGCCTCCAAAACTGTGAGTGAATCAATTTCTGTTATTTTGAGCCACCCGTCATGTGGGATTTTGCCATGGCAGCCCTAGGATATGAATACACCTCCTGTGCTCCTGCCACCACCTTGAGAAGAGCTTCCTTCAGGCAGCCGCTGCATGAGCCTGGACCCCAGGATAAACACATGGGGAGTGGACCTGAGCCCAAACCACCCACCCAAGCCCAGCCAAGATCATCCAGGCTGCAGCCAACCTTCAGATTCACAAGTGTGACCATAAATGTTTATTGTCTTTACGAAGTGAGTCAAAGTGCTGAGACAACTCCAACTTCTGGCCCTGAAAAGCCCCATACAGCATTCTTCATGCTTCTTCCTCTTCCACAAGGGACCACAGCCTGAACAGGTGCCTGCCTGCCTTTTTTGCTCAGGAGCACTGCTGCTATTGCTGTCGTTGTTCTACTCTACTAAAAATAAGCTTCTACTTTACCAAGCCTGTGCTTTAAAAGTTTATTGGTTATAGCCACTACTGTTGCTTTAATTAGTAAAGGGAAGATGACTAACTTGTCCAAGGTCAAATAGTGATTAAGTAAAAGTAGGATTTAAAACTACATCCATCTAACTCCAGTGTCCAGATAATTGCCAGTTGAAACAGTCTGCCTCCTGCATTAACAGCAAAACCCTGGGAAAGGTAAATCAAGATGCCTTAGAACTGGGCCCTTGTGACATTTGATAACAGAAAAGTTACTGATACCACTGTAAGAGCTGATGGAGGAGGTAGATTGTAGAGGTAGAGGGTAGGTTAGCAGAAGCAGGCCATAAAAGAAAAATCTGAGGAGGCAGAAATTAGCAACTACCAAGTAATCCAATAATGGTAACTACTATGCACAGCATATACTTTGTGGCACACACCGTTCACAGGGATTAGCTGATACCACATGTAATCTGTTCCACCACCCTGTAAGAGGGTACTATTACTATCTTCGTTATGATGAGAAAACTGAGGCACACAGAGAAGTTGAGTGACTTCCCCAAGAGCACACAGCTAGTAACTGACAGAGCTAGATGGAAATCAAGCCCAGGCAGTCTGGCTCCAAGAGATAGAAAGGAAATTAATAATACAGTATCCATCATTTTAAATTATTCATTTAAATATGGAAAATAGCATTGATCTTATCTTTATTTAGTATCAAGCCATTGTTGTTCTGTTTTAGAGCATAAAACCATACACATAAAGGCTTTGCAGAGGCTCTTCTATTGGGCTGTAGCCTGGAAGGGCAGGAGTGGCCTGCTGATTGGAGCTCTGCTGGCTGACTGATGGCGACTCCAATCCAGACTCTGCCATGTAAAGTTAAGTGACCTAAGCCAGTAACTTAACCTCTAAAAAATGCCATTTCCTCATCAGTTATGTGGAGATAATAAAAGTCCCTACCATAAAGGGTTGCCATGAAAATTAAATGAGAAAACCCACTTACCGCAGTGTGTGTCACATAAAGAGAGCTCAATAACCACTTCCTATTCTTCTTTTTAAATATTATAATGGAAGTGTATTGTCTAATTAGTTGCCAAATAACATACATTCTACCACTATAAGTTCCCTAAACCTGAAACTTTCTGCTCTACTTTAAACATTCTTCACCTCTGAGAGCCATTTTAATTGCTTCCTGAATGGATCTCTCCACCTACCATTGCTGCCTCCTCTTCTCCATTTTTGTGAGTTGCTGCTCACAAGGTCCCAGTTCCCAGTGCTCAGCTCCTCGCATGTCACTCACCCACCTGATAACCTTCACTGGCTCCTCGCTGATTCCAAGCAGTCCACTCTCCTGCTACTCCCCTCTCCATACTGTCCTGTACTTCATTTAAACTGGACATTTCATTCTTCTTAAATATACCTCATGATTCCTTGCTTCTGTCTTTACTCCCCCAGTACTTCCATCTCTCCTAATGCAATTCATCTTCTATCCCCCAGCTCAAACTCACTTTCTTCAAGATTTTTACTTTGCTCTTCCCCTCAGTCCCACTCAACTAAATGTATGACCTTCCCTCTCATTCCCAAGGCATTATCTTTGTGGCTCCTTCATGTCTTATATCATAATATGCCTTTATTAAGAATTATTTTGGGGAAAGAACCTAGATGTCCATCAACAGATGAATGGATAAAGAAGATGTGGTATATATACACAATGGAATACTATGCAGCCATCAAGAGAAATGAAATCTTGCCATTTGCAACGACGTGG
>CM052895.1:33177315-33205125 GCA_028534135.1 Potos flavus | reverse complement strand
AAAAAAGAATTATTTTGGTATATGACTAATCCAGTCACACAAGACAAGCTTGAAGACAGAGACTATGTCTTCTCAACATTTTAATATAGAAAAGATATGTTCCATGGGCAGTGGATTATAAATGAATGCTCACTGATTATTTAGGTTTAGCATGCATATGTTTTATCTCTCATATTAAAACTTTGATGGTGGAAACCATATGTAACTTACTGCTACATCCTTGATAGCATTTAACCAGTGTTCTGCACAGTGTTAATAAACACTTATGAAGTGAGTAAGGTGGGAGACTGGATGGATGGATGGATGAATGGAAAGCATTTGTACATTTCTCCAAAGTTCTTTGGCTATTAGTTCTTCTAGTCATGGGCTCAATTGCCAATTCACTTTGAAAGAAGTGATACTCTGCTGTATACCCACTGATGAAAAATAGAGCATAGAGGGAATTCCTGACCCACTTTCGACAAACTGGGCACACAAAGAAACCGAACCCTCCTTCCTTAAAAACCAACAAGCTATTGAGTAAGGGATGTCCTCTCAGCAATGTGAATGCAGCTCTGCACCTGAGAGGTAGCAGCGGGGGCCACCCGCTCAGCCACTGTTTGGAGTAGGCTCTAATGCTCCACTGTGAACAATTCCACTAGGTTTGCTTTTAGAGGGTAAATGCAGGACTGACTATAGAGAAAGTCAAAGGAACAGTCACCTTGGCCATGCAGGCCCTAAACAAAATCATAAAGGACTTAAATATGTTTTCAGTGACCTCTACTTACCCTTTTTGCCCAGTCACCCACCTTTATAAACCTCATTTCATTCCACAGCAATCCAAGGTGTTTATGCAGCCTTGTTCTCGTTGTATAAGAAATCTAATAAAGCAGAGAAAAACTAATTCACAATAACATGCTGGTGCCCTCTCAAGGGGAATTATATTTTAAAACAGAATCACTCTGAAAGGACAGTGTAAATCCAAAGAACTGACTCCCCAATTCTTGAAAGTTTAATGCTGTTTCTATCTGTCTCAACAGAACAATGGTGTTTAAAGCAGACCATGAATCGAGGCATGTGTTCTAGATACTCTAAGTCCACACACACAGCCAATGAAAGAACTGTCCCTATAACGACAAGGTAGCCCATAGTCTGGCCTAGAGTATATTGTTCCAGTGCTGATCCAGTAAGAATTTTAAGTCCCAGAACCTGGACCTCAGAGGCTCTACCTGCTGAGAGGGCAAATTTTTGCATTATATGCCCAAATAAAATATTTACGGATGCCAGGTATAAAAGGCACTTGATTCTGTGCCCTTCAAGCTGACAGACTTTCAGTTTACCAAGGTTGGCCAAGGCCAACAAACTCCGAGGGCATCTCCATGAGATACAAAGGAAACAATGTGACCACATCCACTCAGGTCATATATTACATGTATCCTTTATACCACTGATAATCCACCATAGGAGTAAATCAAGTAGGAGGAGGAGCAAGATATTGGAGGAGTAGGAGACTGAGATATCATCAAGTCCCAGAAGTTCAGCTAGATAGTTATCAAACCATTCTGAACACCTACAAACTCAACAGGAGATCGAAGAGATAGTTTCTAGACCCCCCGTGGTCTCTCCTCCTGTATATCGCCTCAGATTCACTTCTCCGTATGTCCTACCTTCCAGAAAGTGGCCACTTTTTTGTTCATAGAACTGCTGCTATTCTTTTGTTTGATCTCCTGTGGAGTTTGTAAGTGTTCAGAATGGTTTGCTAACTATCTAGGTGAATTCCTAGGACCAGATGAAATTTAGGTCTCCTACTCCTCCGCCATCTTTGAGCTTGCCCTGCAACTGGCATTTAATGGGAAGGAGCCGGAAATGCCTTGAAAAGAAGACACTGCATTTCTCTAACCCTTATTGCACACTGTCAAGTAGTCTTAGCGTCAACAATATCCAGATTAATGATGTCTGTTTCCTTTAAAACCAAGCACATTCATCACCAGGAGGTATAAGCATATGTCTCTTGCAATAAGACTTCTAGTATGGCTGTGCCTGAATTTGCATGTGTGCATCATTTTTTTTAAAACTGATTACATTTTATTCTTTACATTACAGCCAGAACAACATATTGATTTTTTTAAATTATGTGTTTTGAGCTTCTATGATCTATAAATTTAATTTCTAGAAAATAAAGCATATGTTATAAAATATGCATTTAAAATGTAGACATAGATGGGGTTGAGAATCTCTGAACTACACCAACATCAGGGGGAGGACCCTAGAGAGACAGATAAAGATGGAAACAGCAAATGAGAGGATAAGCCATGAGGGATGCAGAGAGCTTGAATGTAGACAGAAAGAGAAAGTCAAAAAGAGAAAGGGCAAGGATGAAAAATGAAGCCGTCTTCCCCACTCCCAACACTCCCCATCATCCTCACCTCACTCACCACCACCACCACCGCCACCCTGCCTTGGCAGCTCTCCCGCTTCCTGAGAGCTCTTCTCTCTTACACTTTACAATTCTGTTTCTCTTGTTTCATGATTTTCCCCAGCCTGGCATGCCCACTGACAGCACATCCCTGGCAAGATCAACCACGAGCAATTATTTTCAAGATCCTAAACCCAAACTTCCCATTGGCTCTGCCCCTGGGCTGTGAGATGACAACCATCAGAAAAATAGGTCACTGGCCAGATGCGAGAATGGAAAGGAAATGCCTGCTGGAATACTACAGTGCAACTTTGAAAGTCAAGTACAGAGACGAAGTAGAAATATCCACATATGTCAAGCACATCTTAAGTCAAAGGCAGGATATTTCATTTTATGTTCCCTATATTATAACATTGTTTTTAAAATCATATTTTATAGACAGCAATTTAACATGGCAATGGCAGGATATTTCCAAAACTAAAAATTAGTTGCTGTGATGCTGGTATTGAATTGAATTGAACAATTTTTTCTTTAATAGTTACCCTTAGGATTAAATATTTCCCCCCAAAAAATCTGTTCATTTCACTTTTCCTCTATTTCCCTACTCAAAGCATCTCTCCTTCCCATTGATTTATTCCTGGACTTTTCCTAACTGGGAAATCAACTGAGTCATCTCTTCCACTGATAGTCCTCCTTCAACTTCCCTACAAAAAAAATGTATAAGCTTTACTGGGAAATTAGCAAATAGCATCAGTTGCATTGATTTTTCAACTTAAAAAACGTTTTCCATAAATTTCTCTCACAATGTTAACATGAGCACTGGGTGTTATACACAACTAATGAATCATTGAACACTACATCAAAAACTAATGATGTACTTACTATACAGTGGCTAACTGAACATAATAAAAGGGAAAAAAAGAACATTAACATCAATCATACCCTTCTGCCTAATGCCAAAATAAGCCACTTAATTTGATAACAGACTTTTGTAACTCTTTAACACAACAAAAGCCTACGGAACACATGCACCAGACATGTGCATGTTGAAGGAGGGTAGACTGAAGCAGAATTTTTTTTAAAGCAGAATTTATATTTTACAATACACATAATGGTGGGATTTTTTTAACAACATTTTTTAACATTCGTAAGAATCATAGGAAGGTTTATTTAAGCTCGTGCAGGACAGCTGGCAATGGCTGGCTCATATTATCTACATCACCCTAATTCAAGAATAAACTAATATGTAATTGTACTTTATTGACCATAGAAAATCAGACCTGTAGAACCTCATTCTCCATGACTTCTCTACATCTGTCAACATTGCTGACCATTCTCTCCTTAAAATCCTTCTTTTGATTTTCACAAAACTGCACTACCTCAGTTTGCTTCTGTCCTCTTCCTATAGGTATGTACAATTTCTCCACTCAGGAGGAGGAAGCAGTGAGAGGGACTGCTCCTCTCAGCAGAACTGTGCCCAATAAGAAATTCAAAGTAGAACCTCGGGCTGGTCATCATAACAGTCAAAGAAGGGATTGTTGGACAGGGTCAGATAGTTAGCTCAGACCAAAAGAAATTACACTTCAAGGAATTCAGAGAAAAGATAGCTTGTTACCTGATCAGAAAGACTCTAAAGGGGTTCTAAAAACTCACTTCAGGTGGAACTTCCCTCTCGGTCATTATACCCACAAGAGCACCCCCAAAAGATGCCACGCACGCCCACACACACTCCCCTCACATCTTCCAGCCTGGAAGTCACCTGCCCACATCTCTCCCCAGTTCCTGTCTTTCCTCAAAGCCCCTCATGGTCTTTCTCCATGAAGTTTTCCCTGACTGCCTCAATTCAGGCAACAGTTCCCTCCTCTGAACTTCTGTCTTGGATTCTTTATTTGGCATTTAGCATAAGCTAGTGTCATCTACTTCTTGTTTTTGCACATGAGCCAAAGCTCTCAAACTTAACTGTAAGCTCCTCTAGGATAGAAACTACCTCCCCTCTTTCTATAACCCCCATAGTTCAAAATAATGGCCAATGAATGTCATAAAGATAACAATGATGCTTACGGTCACTTCCTGACATCCATTCTCCACCATGGTTATTTCGAGTGAGAAGACTTTGAACCTGGGCTCTGTTCTTATCCATTCCCCAACTCCCTGTTGAGCCATAGGATCAAACCTACTAAAATTCAGTTTCTTACTCTTCAAATGAGCCATAGATACTACATAGGTGTGGCTCACAGCTCAGTGAGCAAGTATTTACAAATACTTTGAGCAGCTCTGATGACAGATGTCACTTACTGATGTTATTTTTCAGTGGATGTTGTCTTGCTCCTGGCATGTTTTCTGGAAAAACAAACAGACTGCCTTGATTCTCTGTATAACTCCCTGACTCTTCTTGAGTTCACACTGGACTCCTTCCCCTTGACCAGCTATGCAAATAGGACCTAAACTCATCCCTAGACATAACTGCTTCACAGTCTTCTTCTTCCTGCTGGAGAGGGTTCTCAGGAAGGAGCAGGGAGAGCTAACCCAAAAGGGAGGGTGGGCCTATGTAAAGGGACCATTAAGTTATACCTAAAAATTTCACATAAAGGCAACTGTTTATTGTAAAGAACATTCTAACTATAATTCACAGCCTACAGCAACTTACTCACTGAAGGTACCAGATATAGACACACTAAGATACTCCAAATGTTGTAGTTTCTGAAGACTTGTGCCCACTAGAGCAGGCTGCAGATTTTTAAACAAATTAAGAGAGGTAATATAAAATTTGGAACTGTGATTTGCCCCCCTTAAAATTTTCTTGGATAAATTTCTTAACCACCCTGAGTTTCACTTTTTTGTTTAAAAAAAAGAAAGAGTCCAATCTCATGAAAATGATAGCCAAAAATTGTTAATGATGGTTTTAAAATGCCTTCTTTTGTTAAGAACTTCAACAATTTTTCCTCCCATTTATAGCTATAGCCGTTGGATTCCTAATTATGAAAGCAGTTCATCAGACATGAGAATGATTTTCCTCAGATTTATTTAATGGATTTTCAACTAAACTAGTAATGTAAATTTTTTAACTTTCAGACTTTTAAAAAATCCAGACAGATATTTTCACTAGAGGTATGCATTCTGAGTTCTAATTGGTCGTTTTCATTGTTTGTTTCAGTTTTCCAAGTGTTGTGTCCATGTCTTATTTTGGCTCTCCATTCATGGTGATACAAGGCTTCTATTTCTCACACTGCTCTCTGGTTCAAGTGTTTAAGAGAGTTAACACCTGGGGTGCGTGGGTGGCTCAGTCAGTTGAGCATCTGCCTTCAGCTCAGGTCGTGGTCCCAGAGTCCCAGGATCAAACCCTGTATCAGGCTCTCAGCTGAGTGAGGAGTCTGCTTCTTCCTCTGCCCCTTCCCCCTGTCCTCTTGTGCTCTCTCTCTCTCTCTCTCAAATAAATAGAAAAAATTTTTAAAGCCTCATAAACCTGTTATTTATTTTTTTAAAAAAGAGAGTTAACACCTTATCAACACTATATTAACATTAATAAATGTTGCTAAGAAGTTATATGAAAATGAGTCATTTAAAATCATATTTCAGGGGCGCCTGGGTGGCTCAGTGGGTTAAAGCCTCTGCCTTCGGCTCAGGTCATGATCCCAGGGTCCTGGGATCGAGCCCCGCATCGGGCTCCCTGCTCAGCGGGGAGCCTGCATCCCCCTCTCTCTCTGCCTGCCTCTCTGCCTACTTGTGATCTCTCTCTGTGTCAAATAAATCAATAAAATCTTAAAAAAAAAAAAAATTGCATATACAATAGCCCAATACCTTAGTTTCTTTTCACAGAGTCTATTTCCTAAGACTTCACTCAATTTGTGTCTGCATCTTCTCCTCCACTAGACACATAACCCTTGATTTATAGATTGCAGAATTATTAAACAAATACCAACTGCCAAACATTACACTGAGGGGGTGAGAAAGCAAATTATATAAGAGCAATTGTTATTTTGTGAAACTTTTAAATACAAAACTAAGTAATGTATTGTTTATAGATAATACATATATGGAAACATACTTGGAAAATCAATGGAATGATAAATATGCAATTCCAGACAACGGTTTCATGGGGAAGGAAGATGCTTGAGTTGGAACGTAAATGAGACTAGGAGAGAGATTTATATGGCAGGTGTTAAAACTTAAAGGGAATATTCTAGTTTTTAAGCTGAATGGTGAGTATATGGGTATTACTTAGCTACTCTTGATATTATCAATATTAGTTTAGATGTATGAAAAATTTTCATCATTTTTAAAGCAAGCCCACAGTTGCTCACTTCAAAAAAAAATCAATATTCTTGCTTTATATCAAAGGATGTTTGCATGCTAAAGCTTACATGTCATCATCTTGAAGGGACATATGGACACCAGGTAAAATCTCCCCAAAACAAGCCGCTATGGGGTTGCAGGGGTGGCTCAGTCTGTTAAGCAGGCAACTCTTGATTTTGGCACAAGCCCCACGATGGACTCTCCACTCAGCAGAGTCTGCGTCTCTCCTTCTCCCTCTCCCTCTCCCCCTTCCCATGCTCATGTGCATGTACTCTCTCTCTCCCACATAAATAAATCTAGAGCGCCTGAGGTTCATTGGGCCTCTGACTCTCAGTTTCTTCTCGGATCATGGTCTCGAGGTCATGAGATCAAGCCCCACTACGGGCTCTGTACTCAGTGTTAAGTAGGCTTGAGATTCTCTCTTTCTTCCTCTCCCTCTGTGCTTCCCCCTACTTGTTCTTTCTCTCTCTGATAAATAAGTAAATCCTTAAAAAATAAAATAAAACAAAATAAATCTTAAAAGAAGAAGAAAAAGAAGCCACTGTGACTTTGAGTAAATAAAATCCAATGAAAGTTGCTGAGTCTAACACTGGTTGTCCATTATCACAAAATAGCTGTATTGACAACTACGGAAACCAATACTAATTATTGCAGGAAGGTTGACTGGTTATTCGGCCCATTTCCAAGGCATTAAAAGGGGAATATGAGATTTTAGAGGCTACCATCAACAACAGACCAAATGATACCCTTGATTTTTGTTTTGTTTTATTTTGTTTACTAGATTCAGTCAGCCATCTGTGGAAAATTATTCTGGGAACACAGCCATTATTTTATTCAGCTTTTTGTTCCCTGACTTTAATAAATTAATGAGGTGTTAACCAAATTCACAAGTGATAGACTATAACAAATGCACAGTTCTGAGGATCTGGACCAGCTCCGCAGAGCACTGCAATCTCTCCAGGTGCATCTTTCCTCCCTCTCCTGGAATGTATTGATGTGCAAAACTAGGGAAAGTCTATCAGATCCATACAAATGCTAAAAGAAAAATTTCTCTATGTCTTGGAGACTAAGAGTGCCTCCTTAGGGACATCAATAATTTTATCACCTGCACATAATAAACATGTCATCTCTACCACAAGTTTCTAAAGGAGAATGATTTTTAAAGGAGGGAGAGTAGGAATAGCAGAACATCAAGAATTCCAAACAAGGATCTTACAGAAGAGGAAAAATGAGTTTGTTTTCATTATTCCATCAAGATCCAGAAAGCAATGAACTTTCCTAATCATCCATGGAGATTACTTGGATGTACAAAACAACACAAAACAAATATAGGTTCTTTCTTGGCTAAAGCAATGTGATCTGGTCTGAACGGAGAGTAAAGCCCTCAAACTGTGCCAGTCAGTTTCTAATTGGTTCTAACAAACTCTTCTACCCTCATATAAAGACTATTTCCCTCCCTGCCCCCCAGCCCTCCCAAGGGACAGACTTTCTTCCTCACATTTGAAATTAACTTTCTCATCAAATGCTCCTTCAATGATACACCAATAATTTTTTTCTGTTTGTGCATTTATTTTAACACATACCCACTACCATCAAAACATTATGTCTCTTGGACCATACGATGTGAACTTTATAGGTCAATTTGCATGGCAGAATTGTTAACATCAATAAATGATTTTGAACTCTGTATAAGTTTCAAAAAGATATGATGGGGAAGAAAGAAAACTCTGGTCAAGGATTCAAAATTAAGCTTTCATCCATATCACAACTGCTCCTTATAAAGTCAGGGTCACAAAATAGACATCTACCCAAAGAATCAGGCACAAAAGATGTGTTAACACATGTTCATGCAGGAAACATGCAGGAAACATGCAGACAATCCATAGGTGTCTTTCTGAGTCTCATGGTATGGCATCAGCAGCTGCGGATCTGGAAGGAGGAAAATCCATTTCCTATTTGATCCTAAGTAGCACAGCCTGAGAGCAGAAACATTGAACCTCAGAACAGAGGACCCAAGAGTGACTCCTTGGCTCTGCCATTGCCTAACTTAAAGCAACTTAATTGCCTACTGTGAGGCCATTTCCCCATCTCGAAAATGGAGGAAATAACCCTATTGATATCACAGGGTTATTGGGGATTAAATGAAATGAGATATGTAGAGTCCTGGTAGAAGGCAGATGTTCAAAATGGTGCTTATCATCTCTGGGGTTTGTTTTGCTCACCCATCCAGCCCTCCAACCTCCCATGTCATTTTCAAATTGCCCCCAAACTCCTTCACCATAGTCATCAGGACTCTTTCAGTCAACCACAGATACCCAATGCAAACTAACTCAAGGAAAAAGAGAATATATAGGCTTTGAGAAATTGAATATAGAAACAGACAATTGCCAGATTATATATAAAAATAGAATTCTGACCCACAATCTCTGTAGCAATCATCCCAGGAAGTCAAACAACAATCTCCATGGCAATTGGCCCAAAACTTTCAAGACTTGGTCAGTAACTTCTTACCTCCCTGATTTTTTGACCTGCTTCCAACTTAAGATGAACCAGACAAAATGAAGTATATTCCACTGCCAATCACACAGGATATCCCATGCCAACAACCTCCAATTAGGGCATACCTGAAGCCTTTCCATTTTTCTAATATAAAGCTCTCCCACTCCTCTGACTCTACCCTTGAGCCTCTGCCAAAGAAAAGTGATGATGGCTGACCCCTTTGCCATAGCAAGCTCTGAATAAATAACCTTTTCTTGTTCTCATTTGGTCTTTATTTTCGCAGCTTGAAAACCATGGGAGGACAAATGGATGGCACAGTTGGATGCAGCAGTGCACATGATTTCTCTCTCTCTCACTCACCTGCCTTAGCCTTCCTTGGGTTATCTTCTGCCCTGCTGGAGGCAGCCTTCTTCTTCTACACAGGTAGACAAAGTACCAGGCTTACATGATACCACTTAGGACCCAGAGCAGAAAGAGAACTTTTCCTCTCTCAACTTTTCTCACTGGTAATATCCTCAACCACCATTGTCATTGCTGTTACCTGCCCCTCCTCCAGTCTGAATCCTGTTCTCAGCAGGATAAGAGAAGAAGCACAGAGCTCCTGCTCCTCATTAGCCAGTTCCGTCCCCCACCTTAGCACTACCTGTCTTACCCCTACAAAATGCCTGGTCAAGGTCAACAATGACCTCAACTTTTCCAACACTAGTGGTCAATTTCTTTACGTTCCTCACATTATCCAAACTGACTGTTTACCTTACCTTAAGAAACCACCACAATTAATCCCGAGCTAATAATCTTCCTCCTTACTTCACCAAGACACTAAAAGCAATCAACAGAAAACTCCCTCCTTTCCCTATCAGTAACTTTACCAACCTAGCCTCATCTGTTTCATAGTCTCTACCTCATCTCAATGACAAAAGATGAACTGTCCCTGACCCTAAGTCCAAACCCTCCACTTAATACTATTCCCATTGCCTCTTACCTTCTAAAGGTCTTTGCTATTACAATTTTTCCCTCTCTGTCCTACCTCTTCAATTTTCCCTTTGCTATAGGATCATCTCACCAGCCATATATGCATGATATAATATTTCCCTATTAAAAAGCAAAACAATAAAAAAGGACAAAACAAAAACCCTCCCCTAATCCCACATCCAGCCTCCAAATACTCCTTTTCTCTGCTCTCCTCTAAAGATTACTTATGCTTCCTCTCCTCTTTTTCAATCCACTCTATGTGTCTTTCAACCAACTCTAATGTGACTTTTAATCTCTACCTCTCCAATCAAACCACTCTTGTCAAAGCCAATGACCTTCACCTTGACAAATCCAATGTCAATGCAGCCCTCAATTTATATGACCTCAAGCATTGTTGCACAACAAATCCCTCCCACTTTCTCAACATCCCTTTCATCAAATCTGCACTCTTCTGGTTTCTTCCTAACTCAGACCTTTTTCTCCTCCCCTACCTCATCTTGAAGACCTAAATGATGCCCCAGGACTCCTTGTTTGGCCCTCTCTCCAATTTATGGAGACTCATTACCGATGTGATCTCATCTAGTTCCAAGTCATTACATGTCATCTACTCAGATGGCATCTACCCTCTCCCCTAAGCTCTGAACTTATACATCCAATTGCCAACTTATAAATCCAGTTCTCTACTTAAAATCTCCTTTTGGATGTGTAGTAGACATGCTTAAATTTAATATGATTCAAACTGACCTTCTGGTTGTATTCACTTACACTTATACCAGGCTTCCCTCATTTCAGTTAATGACTCAGTCTGGGTCACATGCCAAATTCCAAGTGAAGGAGGGCGTTATTACCAGAAAGGAGGTGGAAAAGGATGCTGGCCAAGCCAAATTAGTTATTTCCACAGCCCACCACCTACCGCAGCCCTCAACTACCCTTGCTACTCAGCAGAGGACTCTGCCTCCTGCCTTACTGGGAAAATTAAAGTATGCACCAATCCTTACTCCTTTCTTCTAGTTCAAAGTGAGCTCTCCACCTGTGCCCTTGGTCCTGTTCTTTCACTTTTCCTCATTGTTGGTGCTCCATTGATAATCCCCTTTCCCTGCACTTCAGCCTTTTTCTCCCAACTGGTGTCTTCCCATTAGCCTAGAAACATGTCAAATCTGTATCATCCGAAAAAAGTTCTAGCTCCTGCCTATATTTCTCCTTCTCTTTTTAGTCAAGCTTCTTAGAGGGGTACAATTCACTCTTTGTACTTACTTCTCACTGTCCGCTCAATGTCTCAGCAACCTGGCTTCCGTCCCCCACTGCCCATTCCCTTCCAGGGACTGCCTAAAAGTTCAGCCTGGAATAGCTGAGAAATATTGGTCCAATTATCTCAAGAATTAGCTTAGAAAAAGTAAATAGAAACCCTTAATTATTTTAATTTTATAGTAAATATTACTGGTAGAAATAATCAACTCAAAATAATGACAAAAAATACATGGAAAACTTCTAACAGATTTTTTTTTACTTTTTTATTTGAGTTAGTTGACATACAATGTTATATTAGTCTTAGATGTACAATATGGGGATTCAGCTTCTCTACACGTTATGCTGCGCTCTGACCACAAGTGTAGTTACCATGTCACCTTATGCTATTACAGTATCATTGACCATATTCCCTATGTTGTACCTTTTATTGCTGTGACTTATTCATTCCATAACTGGAAGCCTGAACAGATTTTTTTTAGATCTGATTGAATAATTACATTTTGTTATAAACTAAAAATTATCCTATGAAAAATAATGAAAAGCATATGAAACAAGCCAACTAAAATTTCATATGGTAAAAATTAGACAAATCAACCATTCTTGACTAAATTTGAATCTGTAACATTTGACTGGGTAAATTAGGCTTGGTTGACACAATTACCACAAAATACAATACCACAACTATAAGCCGACAAACTGTCCTTGTGAATTTTTCATGAAAAAGAGTTGCTCTGAGGGAAAATAATTTTGGTAAATAATGAAAATAGAAAATAATGGATTACTTTAACTATCCTGAATATAAAATTGATTAAGGTATTGAGTTGGCTTTATGGAGTTAGCTCCATAAAATATGTTGTCATGAAATTGTATCAAGTGGGAATAACACTATTTTAAATGTTACATCCACAAATACAGAGAGGAACACCCACTGAGTCAAGTTAGCAGGGTAAAAACATCTATTTGATTAGAACTGCAGGACTGAAATATCCTTCCTCATTCAGAGAGAGTTTCTTCATTTCCCAGACCAGCCTGCTGCTTTGTTAACATAACTTTGTTAACATTCAACCTTGTACTGAAATTACCACCAGAATATAAACCCCTCAAGGGAAAAATTGTTCTACTCATCTTTGCATCTACAATTATAGTGCCCGATTATAGGGCCTTAGTAAATGCTCGATGAGTGTCCAGCAAAATGAATTCAGTAAATCAACACCTGAGGATAGGATTTCTCAAATTTAATGTCCATCAAGCTCCCGGATGTTAGAGCTAGTATCTCTGAGATTCTTTTAGTTTCCCACTTGTTTGTTACCCCGTGGGTGACGGATGCCTGCTGTAGTGGCAGAAATTACATCCATAATCCAAGCAAGAGTAAGAGGGGTGGGCCATGACATGCGCAACTGTCTCTTTTATAGGGAAAGCAAAAGCATCCCAAGAAATTGTGCCATAGGCTTTCACTAATGTCTCTGGCCTCAAGCTGTGTGTATGCCCATCTCTCGCTGCAAGGACAACTGCAAGAGCAAATGTTCGTTCTTCCTGCTTCTCTGGTGAAATGAGCACAAGAAGAAGGATTGAGAATGATGACTGATTCAACCAAACAAGAATGTCTGCCATACTGCAGTCTCAACAATTCCTCCTCTACACAGTTCCCCCAAAAATAAAAACAACAACAATAGCAGCTCACCCACCCACAGCACCTACCATGTGCCAAGGGCCTGTCTAAATGCTTTGCACCTATTAATTTATTTAATCCTCACAACAACTCTGAGATTCTATTATCCCTATTTTATAGATGAAGAAACTGAGGCACAGATAGGGTAAGTAGCTTACCCAAAGTCACTCATCTGGTAAGTGACAGAGTCAAATCCATACCAGTTAGGCTTTGGAGTTTATGCTCTTAACCCCTACGCTCTATGGATTCAAAAATAAACTAACGGTGGGGCACCTGGGTGGCTCAGTGGGTTAAAGCCTCTGCCTCCGGCTCAGGTCATGATCTCAAGGTCCTGGGATCAAGCCCCGCATCAGGCTCTCTGCTCAGCAGGGAGCCTGCTTTCCTCTCTCTCTCTCTCTCTCTGCCTGCCTCTTTGCCTACTTGTGATCTCTCTCTCTCTGTCAAATAAATAAGTAAATAAATAAAATCTTTAAAAAAAAATTAAAAAAATAAACTAATGGTAAGTGGGCCCCTAAGTAGCTGCTGTCTAACATAGCTGTCGTCAGCTTTTACTACACCATAACAGTGTCACCCAGTAAAATACACCTCCAAAAATTGACCTTTATCTTTCAATCTCTCTTTGAAATGCAGCCCCAGGATGGGGTGAACACTATTAATATGCATTAAAGTTCAAAACTTGTCCTATTGCCCAGTTTATTTTGGGTCTGGTTATTTTTCATTGTACACCTTGGCACATGAGCCCTGTCCAAACTGCAGGTCTGATAGGAAAGTCTTGCAAATGAGGTCCCAAGACAACAGTAGGCATGTCTTTATTATAGGCCTGTCTTCCAAAATGGAGGATATATTCAAATTCTCAATAACACTGAGCCCCTGAGGTCCCTCTAACAACTAAGCCTATTTATTCTAACTAGGATGTGTTCAGGAAGTTCAAACGTTCAGGATAACTTTTCCTTGGAGCTGTGCACATAGCAGTGAAAATAAACAAGGAGGGCACCTGGGTGGCTCAGTTGGTTAAGCAACTGCCTGCAGCTCAGGTCATGATCCCGGAGTCCGGGGATCGAGTCCTGCGTCGGGCTTCCAGCTCCGTGGGAAGTCTGCTTCTCCCTCTGACCTTCTCCCCTCTCATGCTTACTCTCTCTCTCTCAAATAAATAAATTTTAAAAATCTTTTTTAAAAAAATAAATAAATAAACAAGGAAAAACGATAAAAAAGATTTACCTCTTTCGGAGGTAATATTAATATTAAATATTAATATTATATTTATATATGTTTTAATTTTAATATTAAAATCAATATTACATATTTAATATTAATATTGAAATTAAAAACCAGGAATGCATGCCATTGTTTTCAAGTGTTGAAGACGAAGGATTGTATACATTTCCAGATTAAAAATAACTTTTTTCAGGGCCCCTGGGTGGCTCGGTCGTTAAGCATCTGCCTTCGGCTCAGGTCATGATCCCAGAGTCCTGGGATGGAGCCCCACATCGGGCTCCCTGCTCAGAGGGAAACCTGCTTCTCCCTCTCCCACTCCCCATGCTTGTGTTCCCTCTCTCGCTGTCTCTCTCTGTCAAATAAATAAATAAAATCTTTTTAAAAATAAATAAATAATTTTTTCTGGGGCGCCTGGGTGGCTCAGTAGGTTAAGCCTCCACCTTCGACTCAGGTCATGATCTCGGAGTTCTGGGATCAAGTCCTGGGTCAGGCTCTCTGCTCAGCGGGGAACTTCCATCCCCCTCTCCCTCTGCCTGCCTCTCTACTTGCTATCTCTTTCTCTCTGTTAAATAAATAACTAATATCTTTAAAAAAAATAACTTTTTTCTTTTTCTTATAACAAAAGTAATATATATTCATTGTAGAAAATTTAACCCCCAAAAAATAAGAGAGAAGAGAATTTTAAAAACCCACAATCGCACCATTCATAGATAACCACTGTCGATATCTTAGTATATGCTATATTCCCATACATACATGGGATATGATAAACCCCATATGGTTTCCTATTAGGCTCTAGATTGACAACTAACATGATTAGACCATATCAGAATTAGTTCTTTGTTTCCAGGCAATGGCACTGGATACTCAGTCTGGGGAAGCAAAGGAGGTATTGAACTGGGGCAGAGAGTTAGCAGGAAGATAATAGGAGCAAAAAAGGAATGAAGATAACGAATTTCAGGCAAGTATCCATAATCAGAGACCAGACTCAAAAGAGGCAGGGCCAATCCCATTTGTACACGGAACACCAGTGACATCTGATCTAGGACAGGGCAAGAGTATGGCTTTGGAAGTACATTATAGACACAGCGGTAGTATCAGATAGAGACATGGATCATTTCAGGAATTCCATATGACAAGCAGAAATGAATAAGAGAATGAAATCTAGCCCTGGGACACAGTAGCACCAAGGCTGAACTGTGGGCAAACTTCTGAAGCACAAACCAGAGGGACCTACCCAGCAAAACTTGGAATGGAGTGGAGTGAGAGTCACTCAGAGAAACACTTAACGACAGATGCAGACAAAAGAGAAACTTATATTGAGGGGAAGTGTGAAGTGCCTGACCCTTCCAATTCCAGGTATGGGACAATCAGAGCTATTTTTAGTCCTGCTCATTTGCCCTTCATTGGTTCTGAGAGAAGAGCAGGGCAAATACAGATGGCATTCATCCTGAGCAACAGGAAAAAGGTAAGACCATCTGATGTGGGTTAGTGGATCACAGTATCCAGACCACCTTCATGATTGAGCTGAATGCAATGGTGGTCTGTTGTTATGTGGCTTATTTTGATCACGGAAGTAGTGTGACCATCGTGTGATACTGTGTGTGATTAGTAGTGTGATACTAATAGTAAACACTATTAGTATCCATCGACTAGTGTCAGAGTGGAAGACTGATGAGCTAAAAATGCTGGAACCAGTAAGAATAGCCCCCTTCCTCCTGCAATGTCTCTCCAGTACTTTCAATCAACATCATCGTTCCTGCTGCACAGAAGAAATGCTTAAAGGGTCCAGGGCCATTATCTCAGAGCAAGTGATGAAGGATGGAGATGGAACTGAGAGGCAACAAATTAATAACTGACAAAGATGCTCCACAGTTAGTAGAATTTGAGACTCATTTTTTATCTTTGTGTTGTTGTTTCTGCTACCGCTATTATTTTAACGAAAACCACTCTATGCCTACAAAGATTTTTGGTTGCCAAATATTTTTTTGAGGTACATTTCACAACCCCCGAAACCACAGCATCATCTCTAGCCCCTGAAATGTCACTGTGTTTCATACTGAGGAATGTGGATTCCAATCACTTCCTAACTCTTGCATCACTACCACCCTGATCCAAGCCATCATCAGCTCTCTCCTGCATTATTGTGGCAGCCTCCTAACTGATTTCCCTGCTTCTACCCTTGTGCATTTGTCCCTACAAATTATCCTCGACACAATAGCCAGTGGGATCCCCTCATAAAGCTAAACCTGTTTAAGTCACTCATCTTCTCAAAACCCTTCCATGACTCCCAACTGCGCAGAGTAAAATCCAAAGTCTTACAATGACCTACTGTGGCCCTACAAAGATCTCCCTTACCCCACTAGAATGTACTCTCTGAAAGGTAGGGATTTTTGTCAGTTTTATTTAGTGCCATATTCCTAACTCCGCAAACAATGCCTGGCTCATAGAAGATATATTTGTTGAATAAACAAGCACCCCACACCTAGGAATGCCTCAGTTCTGAACTTGCTCTTTGTGTGATAATATATTTCTTCATTGATGGAACCCAGCCTGATTAAGGATATCATGTTATTTGTAGACAACCAGCTTCTAATAATAAAATATGCTATTTTATCTAATCCCAGAAAATCAGCCCATTATAATTCGCTAGATATCATTGTTCTTTATAAGAAAGGAAGGAAGGCTGGGAAGGAGGGAGAGAGAGAGGAAGAAAAGAGAAAAGAAAAGCATTAAGACCCAAAGAGCTATCAAAAATATGGCCAATGGTTCAGGCTGCTGTTAGTTTCTCTTAATCAAAATTATTAGATGGTAGAATTCAAGAACTTGTTACATGTTATTACTTGGTGTACTGATTAAAAGTAAAGACTTTGTCATGCAAAAAAAAAAAATTTGGCCAATGGATACTTTATTTTCCAATAAATAGTATATTCTGTAGCCTGGGGCTATTATTGACGAGTTCAGATTCCCAAAGCAAGGTGAGGAAGGAAGAGCTAATGGAATAGAGTTTTAAGTATTCAGACAATGAGTTTATTTCTTTCCTTTTCTTTTCATTCAAACATGTACTTCTATTTCACCGGAAACATTTTTATTAAAATTATATGATGCTTCCATTATAAATAAAGGACGATGGGTAACAATTCTATTGTCTTTGATCTCCAGAAATAAATTATGTTCACAGCTCTGCTCATACATTCATCCCATTCACCACTGTACATATGCACACAACCAACCCCAGATTCATCACATTTAACAAATACTAATACTAATGAATGAATGCCTACAAGTTATAATTTTCCTTTTTGCAACTACTAGTTTAAGTCAGTTATCAAAAGTCTGGAATGGAGAGTGGAGTGGAGACTTATTATCTTCTAGAGAAGGAGTCGGAAAAGAATATTAGCCTTCTTAAGCCATTCGTTCATTCAATTAATACTTATTGAATAATTATAATGGGCTCTGATGAATAAGACAAATATGGTCCCTGTCCTCATGAGGTTTATGGTATAAAGAAGGGTTGCCAAAACTTCTCTTTCAAGAGCCAGATAGTAAATATTTTAAGTTTGCAGTCAATGAGGTCACATACTCTGCCATTCTAGCATGAAAGCAACCATAGACAATACATAAATGAACAAATGTGGCAATATTTGCTGGTTGGACAAAACATGTTGGGTGCCGAAATATGATCTGTGGCCATAACTTGTGGATCTTTGGTCTACAAGAATAGAGATATTAATCAAATAATCCCTTTAACAGCTATAGAATTGCACACTGTGATAAATGCTACAAAGAAAATTGCAGGGTTAAGAGCATAACAAGGAAACCTAGCCTAGTCTGGGGAGGCTAGTATAGATATCCCTGCAGACAGAAGATGTGACTGAGGAGAAACTGACAGCTGGGTGAAGAAAGAGGCTCCAGGCAGAATGAGCAGCATATGCAAAGGCCCTGAAGCAGACAGTAGCATGACCTGTTCAAGAAAGGTAAAATTGGCTTTTCTCCAATGCTCAAGGGTGAGAGGAGGAATGGGAGCTAAAACCAGAGAGATTGTAGGGGCCAGAGTACACAGGACCTGGTGGGCCATGCTGTGGATCTGCTCCTTATCCTGAGAGCAATGGGAAGGCCTTGACAGGGAGTAACATTCACTGAACAAAAGTCGAATACCGCCCGTGAAATGTCAAGTAAAATAAATGTCAAGAAGAATACACCGGAATAAATGGAGAGGAGTGGATGGTGCTGTAACCAAATTTGTGTTTTAATTATTCTGCTTGACATGGAGAGAATATATTGGAGAGGATATGTATGGGATCAGAAAACCAGTTAGGGGGACTACTGAGGTGGCCAAGGTTATAAAAAAATGAATAATATAGCCTGATTTAGGGCGATGGCAATAAAGATGAGAGAAATAGATGGGTTGGAAAAATTTATAAAGCTAAGTTTCCTGGCCTTGGTGACAGATTCAGTATGAGGGCTAAAGGGTAGGGTGGTGTTGGGATGAAGGATGACCTTCAGGTTTCTTATTTTGTGCAACTGGAACGATCATGGTAACTTTTGCTAAGAAAGGAAACCTGGAAGAGTTCAGCTTGGGAGGGAAGATGGAAGCTCACCTTCGGACATGTCAGTGTGCAGGTGCTGTGGGAGATTCAAAGACAGAGAGTAGGCAGTTGGATAAGTGGTGGATTTGTGTGTCCATGAACAGAGCTCTGACCAAGTAAGGCAATGCCCAAGGGGCAAGAATTGCCCTGTCCCGGGACTGGGCAGAGGGGCCACCACCTAGACTAGGGTTCAAGGACAAGGATATGGTCCTCTATCCAGGGATTCTAGTAATGTTAATGATAAATGCTGTGGTTCTGTATTTAGTGTTAAAATCATGACAGCTAAAATTTACTGAGTACTTATATGTGTCAGGCACATGGATTGTCTCATTTAATCCTGACACAATCCTATGAGGTATGAACCATTATTCTCTCCACTTCAGAAATGAGGAACCAGAGTCTGAGAATTTAACCAGCATAAGTTAACAGATGTTAAGCAACAGAGTCAGAACCCAACCCTAGTCAGTCTGACCTCCAGGGGTGAGCATTTACAGACTGACAGCAACCTGCTAGTGACAGACTAAAAAGAAAATGCTGGTAGTCTGGGCTAGGAATAAAGCACAGCCCAGCACAAGGGGAGCTGCACCCTATGACTGAGGAAGCCAACAGGGAGAGAAAAGCCAGAGCTGGGAGCCTGGCAACAGTGAGAGCCTCAGGGGGACATCTGGGACATTCAGAAAGATTAGCGTTTTCCATTGCTACTAGTGTTATTTTGACACAAATTCCTTCATTTTAGCATCCTCAGGATAATGGAGTCTGGAGAAACACCTGGAGATATGTAGGCGGAGCCTAAGGATTATGTTGAAACAACTGTCACCCCTAAACCAGTGGTTATTAAACTTTTATAAGCTTAAGACTCCATGGGGAGGTTGTTAAAAATTCAGATGCTATAATCTCACCTCTAGAGATTCTGAGTCAGTATCTCTGGTATCTGCCTCTTTACAAGCACCCGGCGATCTGGTCTGGATGATACTAAGATCATAGCTTGAGAACCCTCCCTGGAGAGTTTTCTCTTCTTGGCCTCTCATCAAAGCAGCTCCAGCTAATTCTCCTGAAGTTTCAACTTAGAATTATCTACTAGTGAGTGAGAAGGTGTACAACAATGTGCAGCAACATTCACAGGAGTAGGCAGTTAGCTCTCAGAATCTTTTGCATCGTCTAAGCGATCCAGGCCTACAATAAAGTATCACAGAGACTTTCTTCTCTACAGAGCAAAAAAGTCTATGGCATCCGCTGATGGGTTAGTAATGCCCAGAAATGACTGATTTTTCATTGACTTAAGAGAAAGAAACTTCATTCGAGGATTTCAGCTTTTCAAAGAAATAACCAGTTTTCCTCAAACCAGATTTCACAATGTCAATTAAATGATATAAGGTTCTTTTCCTGGTGGGTGGCAACCAGGCAATTTAGGATGGATGACAAGGACACAGCAGGCTGAGCCTTCCAGAGCTCTCAGGTGAATGGATGACTGGGCGTCTCTCTTCAGTATGTTGACTCCAGCTTTCTTTTTTGATATTTGTCTGTTTGTTTTTCCCCAGCCGGCACATATTGATTTTTTTTTTCCTGGCATAGCATCATAAGGATGAAAACTGTATGCCCAGATAAAGCTGGCAATTTTATTTCATCTTGGGAACAGATTCTAGGAAGTTCAAATACAAGTTACACCCACCAGCCAACCCCCTTTCCCAGAAAAAAGAAAAGGTAAAAAGTGGGACCACACTAAGGAGGGCATCCTCTCATCAAAAGCTGTAAATAAGGGCCACTTGGATGGCACAACCAGTTAAGAGTCCGACTCTTGGTTTTCGCTCAGGTTGTGATCTCAGGGTTATGGCATTTAAAAAAATAAGAAAATGAGAGCACTGGCTTTAAACTCTCCCAGGGAAGCACCTGGGTGCTAGCACTCATTCACTTAATTAATCAGTTCACAGCACCCTGTACAAAGGCCTACTCAGCGTGTGGTGCTCACCCTACTGCTGGTTCCCAAACTGTTGATTTGCAAAGAGAGTGAGCACCTAGAAACTTCTGTAGCAGTTTGACGATGACACGACATCCAAGTGCACCATCCATGGACTCATCTCATTGAACAAGGTGCAGATCAGTTCAGGCGTGGAACTAGTCTGTTGAGTTTCACATGGGTGAACTGGGTATTAGCATTGGTGTGCAACAGATTGGGAGAAACCAACCTGGTCCTTCACCTCAGAGAGTTTGAGAACAAGACTGCAAACAACAGACCCCGTCGGGAAAGCTGATGCATTGTGCCACTGTGGAATAGTGAAGCTTTATTAAGGGAGCTAACTTTAAGATTCGGTATGGAAGGACCCAAAGTTCTGTTACATTAGGTGGCTTTCTCCAACTGCCATTTCTCAAGTCCCACCTAGATAACTTTAAGTTCTAGAAAACATTATCAAACACTTACAAGAAAGCTCTTATCGCCCTGGTTTAGAGATTATGAAGGAAGATAGGAAATTACCTTATGAACCAGAAAGCAAATTCCTGTCCTCAAGCATAATTTTTAGGCAAGAGAAGGCAAAGACTTCAGATAGAAAGCAAAAACAGATCAAGACTAAGTGACAATTTTAACACCAGAAGTAAGCCAGGAGTGAAAAGGGCAAGCTCTCCAAATATTCCTGCTTCCTAAATGGAATATTTCCCAGGAGATCTTCAACTTGCAAGAATTCTTTTCTTCACAGTGACAAAAGGGTTAAGAATGTGAGCCTTGAGGTTGGCTTTGAATCCCAGTTACCACATTTATTATATGTGTGCCCTTGGTAAAATTACTTAACCTTTCTGAGACTCCGTTTTCTCAGCTGTAAAAATGGATAATATAGTACCTTTATCATAATATCGTTGTGAGGATTAGAGGAAATATTACACAAGAAGTACTTAGAATAGTAACTGGTGTTTAGTAAATCTCTTAATAACTCCTACTTCTATTTTTATTATTATTATTTATTATCATCATTTGAAAAAAAACTTTCATATTAAGAATGTCTCTAAAATGTGTCTCACTTTCAAAATCTATAGTGCAAAGCTATTGCTGTTATTTTCGTAAAGCTAAAATGTACTATTTAAGGCCCCCCAAAAGGTAAGCTACAAAGATCAGCTGCATTTCTCATAAACCCCAAGTGAGATCATTTCCTAACTTTTCCAGGCAAATTTCTCTAGGTTGTTCCTTACTGCTTATTTTTTAAGTCCATGGAGAAAGGGGAAAGATATACATTTATACTTATAAATGCACAGGCTATCACCAAAGGAACACACAAGAAACGGGGAATGACAAGTGGGAAAGGGGGAAGAAGGCTTCCTTTTCATTCTATATCTACTATATCTTCTTGAATTTTAAATCATGGACACATATTACATAAGCATTAAAGATTCATTTAAAATTTTTAAGAAGAATGTGAATGCTCAATATAATTCAGTATAATATAAAAAAAAAAAAAATACTAGACTGGGACCTAGGAGACCTGGACTCTATCACTTACATGCCATGAGATCATAGCGAGACACTTAATATCATCTTGGATTCCACAGCTGTAAAATAAGGAAAATAATGCCTTCCAAACCACCTCATTGGGTTTATAAGAGGGTCAAATAAGATTATACAGGCAAAGCTGCTTTCCAGAGTACAAAGCATTATACAAATGTAAGATATCTTTATTGTTACTGGAATCTGTCCTCCTTGGTTGTTTTGGCTCTTAGAATCTCAGAAGATGGAAAAGTTTGGCTTCGAGAATCAGGAGTCATGTATTAGCAGAACAGACGGTGGCCCTTTTCGAGTCAAATCCTTCTCTACTCTATAACGTCCTTCACTTCCCAGTCCCCAATCCCATCACCATAGAAAACAACATTCAAGAGACATGACCAGAAGAGCTGAGAGCAGCCAGCAAACGAGAATCCATCACGGAGATGATCATCCATGCAAACCTCATGTAATGGTTTTATCTTGGATTTTTTGGATCTCACACACATTGTGTTTGAGAGCATCTATCTACTGGGGATACCCCAAAATCTTGGCAAGAAGGACCACACTTTGGTCTAAAAATCACCTCCCCAGCATCCAGCATGAAGAGATGACATGAATTCTGAATCAAGAGAAGGGTGAAAGAACCCAGCTCTAACTATGTGACTTCTCCAATCACAAAAGGAGGCTGTGCACATATTTGAATGCAAAGAGAGATACCTCTTCACCAGATGGTCCTGTCAATAGATAGGAAAACTCAAGATGTCAGAGAGAAAAGCACAAGCCAAGAACAGTTTTTGTTCGATCCAAGGACTTCAGACTTGCACCCCTGGAGCCAGATTCTCTCTGCAGCCAGCCTCAACTCCAACTACTCAGCCCTCTTAAGCCTCTCAGACAGTTCTTCTTGCATGAAGACATTTCTATACTGGCAACTGACAGGCTCACCTTTCTAAAAATTCATAAACAGCATTATAAGAAGCTATTTCACTTTTATGGGCTTTGCCTTGTAAGAGTAAACCAATATTTACTAAGCATTTATTGTGTGTCAGGCTCTTTCAAATACGTAATCTTGTTTATCCATTGAAATCTACAAAAACGCCACTATTAATCATGTATTACAGCTAAGAAACCTAAGGTTCTGAGAGTCCTAAAGGAACCTGTTCACAAACATCCAGCCAAGTTTGAATCCAGGTCTCCAAATACCAGGTCCAGTGTTCCTTCTCTTCATCCTGGTGCTCCCCAAATTGAATTTACCATAGAATACTCTCAAACACTGAAACATTTTAAGTGAAACATTTAGCTATACTATATGAAGAGCTGAAAGTAAAAGCAAAATTCATACCATAAACCATATATTTGAAGTTAAGTCACAAGCTTAAATTGCAGAAGGGTCAAAGGCAATGTGGACAATAGTTAAATTCCACCTGAATTCTGCCATGTCAACAGTGAAGGTAATTGGGGCCCCTCCTTGGGCTATTGCGCACAGATGTGCAGGCTGTGCACTGCATAATAGTACATATGAATGGTGGAGTTTGGTGAGATTGTCTTTCTACAGAGAATTAGACTTTAACATTTTCTAGTCACAACTGCAAGGGATACCCTCTCTTAGAGGGTATATGGGTATGGTTATAGGAGGAAACAGATGGTGCATACTAAAAGGGGTGATTAAAGAGAATTTAATAAAGTGACTATTTATCAAGATGTGGGCAGCATTAAGGAAAGCCAGCAGGCATCTGTGGGTAGCAACAAGAGGAAATTGCTACAATCCCTGGGCCTAAAGATGTCAGAGGAAAGAGGGATTACCTGAATTCAGAGAAACCTGCAGTGTAGATAGGGCCACCCCAGCAGTTATGGGGCCTTTGGTAGAGGAAGGGGGTTGCTTCTAGGTAGCTAGACAGGGAGAGAACAGGAGGAATGACTCTCCAGACCCCTCTGTCTGTCTGCCTTCCATCTCCTGCCTTTCCCTAAACTGTCGACCAGTCAGAGGGGATGTAGCACACAGAGGCCAGCCTCCAGGGGGACAGCAGGGTGGACATTGGAATAGGGGGTGAGAGTATCCAACATTAAAGGTTTACCAGAAAGCCAAAAGGTATTAGCTTAAAGTGAGGTATTCTGTGGTTGCCTTAGGACCAAGGTAGACTTTTCATAGCTCCTAGATGAAAATTATTACAGTCAGGGAATTTGGAATCTCACTGCCCATTTGTCTGAATGTCAGAACAGGTTTTAATTTGTGTTCTGAGAAAAAGTTTAATTCCACCTCCGGCTACTCCATCTTTATATACAAAGATGATAGGTAGGTAGACAGACACACAGACAGTCTATCCTCGCCTTGTCCCCACAAGACAGCTCCAAGGCGCTGGGGTGAAAATAACCAGGGATAGAATGACCTTGGTTTAGCAGACCCAAAACCCACCCTTCCATGGAGAGTAATAACAATAGTAATACAGAATGTGCCTTGAACTTCTCATGTGCTAGACACTGGGCTAACTGCTTTATAGTTCCATCTCATTTAATCCTCACACAACCCTCCCAAGTCAATACTACTCATATTTCCATTTTACAGAGTTTAAGAAAGAACTGACATGAACCTCTTTAAAAATAAACTGGCTTATGTCATTTCCCTGCCTGGAATGCTTTCTTCTGCACTTAGAAGAGAATCCAAAATCTTCGTCAGAGCCTACACAGCCGTGTGTGAGGAAGCCTCCAGCAGGCTCCCTGGCTTTATCCTGTCTCCAGCAGTCCAGCCACACAGGCTTCTGCCATTTCCTCGAGGGCTCCAACCTCCTTCTCTCCGCAGGGCCTTTGTATAGGCTGCTCTTGCTGCCCTCGGAATCAGAATGTCCTCCCACTGTCGTAGGGCAAGCGCTGTTGCATCTTTTATTGGCCCAAGTGTCACCTCCTTAGAGGCCACCCCTGGCCTCACTGAAATCCACCCAAAGTAGATTTACCCACCTACATGCCCCTGCCTTTCTCCCTTCTTTCTCTCAGGCCCTTATTTCTTTCGTGGCTTTTCATGGTAGGGGTGTGTGTGTGTGAGAGAGAGAGGGAGACTCCCACTAGGACATGAGTCCCCTGACTGTAGAAACCATGACTGACTTGGTCCTCTTCCTCACCTTCCCCACCATCAGTCTCTCAGCCCCTGTGTTTCTTTTGCAATGTTTATTATTACTATTCTCCTGTTTTCTCTTCACCTGTTCTTAGACTATCTTCCCTGTTAGAATCAAAGTCCCTGTGTTCTGCACTCTATCTTCAGCACCCAAAACTCTACCTGGCAAGGAGATGGTGCAATTTGCCCAAGGACTTGGGGGGGAGCAGTCCCTGAATGGGCAGGACTTGCACCCAGGTCATCTTTGTCCAGGACTGCCTCTAAGATGGTCCTCCTGTCCCAGGGAGGAAGCAGAACACACACTCCACGAAGTCTGCCCATGTGGTCTGCCTCCACGGCTGGGAACAGAGCAGACGTTCACTCTCTATCTCCCACGTCCCCCACCAAGTTGGCTGCACTCATTGAAAAGGCACAGGCCGCTGAGCCAATAAAAGAAAACTCTACACCTTATCTCTGATCCCAGCTGTTTAGGCTGCATGGAAACTGGTTCTGTTTCTCCTCAAGGTGGGAGAGGCCACTCCTGCTGGCTTTCAGAAAACAAAGACAAAGGCAGCATCGTGACACCAAGGTATCAGGCTCTGGATTTTCATCAGCTTGCCTGCCCTTCCCACGTTATTCATTTCTTTCAGTTGAATCACAAAAAGAAACAGGATATACAAAGCCACAAATAGCATCATCTCCTTCTTTTGGGGAATGTGTCGTCTTTCCTTTTGTATCATCTACTGAAGCGTTTATATATTTCTTTCCTCTGGTGCTGCTTTCGGCGTTGCTCTTTCTAAATCCCCTGCTTTCTCTCTCCAAGGGAATTCACTCAGTGTCAGCACGTGTGTGTGTGTGTGTGTGTATGTGTGTGTGTGTGTGTGTGTGTGTGTCTTTTAAACACAACCCTGGCTACATTCCCAGCAAAGGAGGAAGAAGACCTTGTGGCCCAACTAATTCAATAAGCTTCAATTATTCATGGAATATTTATTAGGTGGGAAGAAAGCAATGATCCCACCACTTGTTATTAGTCCGCAATCTATCAGGGGAGAAAATTAACTTCTTGTCATCACAGAAGTCACTTTATCCTTAAATGCAGGAGTGGCTAACGACCAGTTTGGAAACTGTTTCACAAAGGGGTCATGGACACACATCACTGGGTTTATGGGACGGGGAAGGATGACAAGCAGAGAAGCAGCAGAGGGCATAGTCCCCTGAGCTCTCCTTCTCCCATGAGCTTCAGCCAGGCATACCCGAACTTCAAATCCCATGGTCAGCTGCTTTATCCTCTTGTATGAGATCAGTCAGGCACAGCCACAAGACGAGACACAAGAGAGGCTCAAGAAGGCAAAACTTATTACACTCCCAGGTCCTAGAGAAAGGAGGCATGCTGCACCAGGCAGGACCAGCATGGCCAGGAAGCAGAAGAAGGGAGCAAAAGGAGCAACGAAACCACAGCCTTATTGGGGTTCCTCCCCTGACAAGGTAAACAGTTTGAGGCCAGCTAGTTTGAATAATTTTGGTGGGCTTTGGGCTATAGGGGTGGTCCCTGGTTGCCTGATACTAGGTAGCCCTGGGATGATTAAGGCAGAAGCATTCTGCTTCCTGGGATGCAAAGCCCATCAGAGGAGGCTGCCTCTGGATTGGTTAGTTTGCATATCAAAAGCAGGCTACGGCTAAGCCCTTGCTATCTACAAGTCTGTGCTAGTTTCCAGAGGGGCCCTCTCTCCCTCCCCAGCCAGAAAGACTTTTCAAGATGTCAAAACATCGTAATATCGAGCAAATGTAAAAAATATATACATCAGTGTTCCTGTAGAGCTGAGCCCACCACCATCAAGCTCCCGACATTTGCAGGGACAGAGGACAGGATATCTGCGTGACCATAACAATGGCTGTTCTCTGGTCAAGGAAGTGGCCTTGTTAGAAAGGGAAGCTTTGGAGCTCAGGGCTAGAGTCAGCCTGCTCTTCAAACACAGACCAGCTGAGCCAGCTCTCTACCAGGACACTGAAAGGTCAAAAGAAACAAACAAACAAACAAAAAAACTACGGTTCTCCCCCTCAGAGGCTAAATGGGTTCATTTCCTGGTAAACAGAACCTGGAGCTACTGGGTCTGCTGGAGAAGCCACCAAATGAGCTCTTCATTCATCAGCAATTCAATCTCAGGAGAATACAATAGCCAAATGGTTGGGATTCGTAGTATATGGAATTTGACATGAGCATTTTAAAATGTAGGTTTTCACACTGAGATACCACCTCACACCAGTTAGAATGGCCAAAATCAACAAGACAGGAAACAACAAATGTTGGAGAGGATGTGGAGAAAGGGGAACCCTCTTACACTGTTGGTGGGAATGCAAGTTGGTGCAGCCACTTTGGAAAAC
>CM052895.1:33152422-33176815 GCA_028534135.1 Potos flavus | reverse complement strand
AATAGAGGTACCCTATGACCCTGCAATTGCACTACTGGGTATTTACCCCAAAGATACAGATGCAATACAAAGAAGGGTCACATGTACCCCAATGTTTATAGCAGCAATGGCCACAATCGCCAAACTGTGGAAAGAGCCAAGATGCCCTTCAACAGATGAATGGATCAAAAAGATATGGTCCATATATACAATGGAATATTATGCCTCCATCAGAAAGGATGAATACCCAACTTTTGTTTCAACATGGACTGGACTGGAAGAGATTATGCTCAGTGAAATAAGTCAAGCGGAGAGAGTCAATTATCATACGGTCTCACTTACGTGTGGAGCATAAGGAAAAACATGGAGGACATTGTGAAAGGGAAGGGAGAGATGAACTGGAGGAAATCGGAGGCGCGAAGAACCATGAGAGACTGTGAACTCAGAGCAACAGACTGAGGGTTTTGGAGGGTAGGAGGGTGGGGGGATGGGTGAGCCTGGTGGTGGGTATTGAGGAGGGCACGTATTGCATGAAACACTGGGTGTGGTACATAAACAATGAATCTTGTAACACTGAAAAAATAAAATAAAAGTATTTGGGAAAAAAATTTTAAAAATTTAAAAAATAAAATAAAATGTAGGTTTTATTAAGCTTATAGATACAGAGAACAAATCGGTGGTTTCCTGAGACAGGGCATCATCTGTCGGGGGTGAGCCAAAGGGATGAAGGGGGTCAAGAGGTACAAACTCATGGGAATATAATGTAGAGCCCAGTGACTACAGTTGACAATACAATAGTGTATATTTGAAAGCTAAAAGAGTAGATCTTAAAGTTCTCATCCCAAGAAAAAAATCCTATGGTTATATATGGTGAGGAAGGTTAACTAGACTCACTGTGGTGATCGTTTGCAATATACACAAATATCAGATCATTACATGATAGACCTGAAGCTAATATAATATGGTATGTCAGTTATGCCTCAATAAAAAATAAGCTAATAAAATGTGGTGTTTATTTCCTTCAGGTATGGTAAGACCAACAGATCGGGAGATGACTGCCAGTGAAAAGATAGTTTGTTGTTATACTCAGATCCCAAAAGATCGGGCATGCCTGGCCATGGGGTGCCATCTGGGGAAGCACCAGTCTCAGTCAGAAGGTGGCAGGAGGGGGAAAATGTGGGCAAGTGCCTTTATTATGGTTCCCACAGGAAGGAATGAGAGCTGCAGGACAGGTGAATGGGCTTAAGGCTGGCTATCTTGAAGGATTTCAGCAGGCTGTGTGGCGTGGGGCAGCACTTACTTGCCTGACACGTGGCTCTGAGGATATGTGGGCACACAGATAGTGGCCACACTATTTTTTGATGGGATATCAAACCTCTGTGAGGAGGCCGGCTGAGGGAGTGGGCTCTGCATCATCCGGTTTGTGTATGAAAGATGCACCAGCAGGCTTGTTCCTCGCCATCTCTAGGAACTGGGTAACCCTCAGAGAGGCAGTCTTTCCAGGGTCTGCAAGGCCCCAGATGTCAAAGGATGAAAAATACAGAAAATGAAAAGACACGGTCAATATAATGAGTCCTCTCGCTGATTGCAGAAGCCTAGGGAAACCTCTGACATGTGAATGGAAGATTGAATCCGTGGAAGGTTGCTGTGATCTAGGACTCCTGGAAAGGGTGACAGAGAAATCTAGTCCTGAGGGAGGCCTTTATAAGTAGAGATGGTTAGAAGATGGAAGAGTTAAAGAGGAGCTGGGGACAGGAAGGAGGCAACAGAGGGAGGGAGGGAAGAGTACCTTGCAGGTAGTGAAAATGGTACAAAGGTGAAGAGGTAAAAGACCTCTAGTATCCTGTAGTCACAAAAGCTATCCTTTTCCTCCAACTCGTATTAAAGATTTAATACATGCCAAAGAGTATTAAAACATAGCTGAGGTAAAGGAGGATTGCCCCTACACCACACAGGGTAGCAGTGAGGACTACATGAGCACTAACACAATGGCTAGCACTTGCTCTCATACACAAGATGACAGGAGAGATTAGCTTCTTCTCCTCCCCTCCCTCTCCTCCCTTCTGAATCATCCTCACCGCTGCCCCACACCTGCCTCCTCCCCCCTGGACCTCTAGCTAATCGGCCAGCGCCACTCTCGGTGACACAAAATCTCCGTTACAATCCATTTGTTCGCCCCTAAAATTCCTACATTGAAGCCCTAATCTCCAATGTGATGCTGTTGGGGGTGATTAGGTTTAGGTGCAGTCTCGAGGGGGGTCCCCACCTATGAGGTTACAGGCACAAGGCACCCACAGTGAGAGGCTATGTGCAAGCCAGGAAGAGGGTTCTCGCCAGAACCCAGCATGCTGGCACCCTGATCTGGGACATCTGGCCTACAGAACTGTGAGAAACATATGTGTGGGGTTTAAGCACCTAGTCTGTGGCATTCTGTCATTACAGCCGTAGCTGACGAAGGTGCCCGCAAAGCTCCTGGAGGAACAAAACTCTCAGCTCCAAAACAGGAAGGGGAGATGCATGGGCCTATGTCGAAATTCTCCTGGGTCACAGCGATTAAGAAAATGTCTCTCCTTTAAGGAACTAAGCTACACTATTTAGAGAAATCCCAGAATGCCAGGATCCTACAGGATTATGATCCAGAGGTCAAGACAGTTGCCTGGTGTCAACATTTCCCACGATGCAGCTCCTAGATCGCCTTTATCAGAAATTACCCAGAGTGCCTGTTATAAAAAATCAGATGCCTGCCACCTGTTACATGGAAAATGATTGCTGGGATCCAGTACTTTAAGTCTGTACTTTAACACACTCCGCGGGGCATTCATATGAACAGCAGCACATAAGAACCACAGACAGATAGATCCTGACCACCACCACCTCCTCTCCATCTAAGTACTCTACAACAAATTAACACGTGAACATCCAAAGAGAACCTTCTTCAAATCCTTGCACTCAAAACATGGTCTACGCACCAGCGGCATGGCCTCACTTGGGAGCTTGTTGGAAATGGAGAATTTCAGGCCCCAGCCAGACCTGCTGCCTCAGAGTGCTTTTTTCCATTAGAGTTTAGAAATAGTATTATGCTCCAGTGAACCCAGGCTGACCCTAAGACCTTGTAAACACCTTCGGAATGTACCTTAACGTTCCTGCTGTCAAGATTTCAAAATCAAATTCAGCTACTCAGAAAAACACAGAGAAGAATCAAGGGGACTGTCAAGTGATTGCCAGTTGAGAGTAGCCTGCTATCCGTGGGAATCTAACGGTGGACAGGTAGAGCAAAAGATAATGCTTCCGTGGCCGCATTACTCAACCACTCTAAAGCTAGGGTGTGTGCATGTAAGTTCTGACCAGTGAGATGTAAGCAAAAGTGTCTTTTGCAATTTCCGGGACATGTCCTTATAGGAAAGGGACATGCCTTTATTCATTCTTTCTTTCCTCCTGGCAGAATGTAGACATGATGGCTAGAGCTCAAGCAGTCATTTTGGACCACGAAGGAGAAGTTATATATTGAGAATTGTGGTTCCTGACAATGTCATAAACTGAAATTCTTAAATTTCTATTTTGTGTCTGCCATTTTATTTGGAGTTTTCGTTTCACTCTCAGATGAGGCCAATTCCTAAGTGATATGAACCCCCTTTATACTATAACATGGTTCCAGCAACATGAGCTGAGTAACCCCTGTGTCCTAAAAAAGGTGCAGCGTCTTGACCGGGAGAAAAAAAAAAAGAAAAATCCCATTGCTTGGGAGGGATTTAGCATCATGCCAAGCATAGCTGTGTCTCCTAGTGGAGAATAAATGGAGGGGGAAAGGGAAACAAACAACAAAGCATCCAGGTCCTACCTTTTCTTCTCTAGGAGACTATGCTTAACCTTTCCGTTGCCATAAATACCTCTAGAAAGAACTTCATTAACCCTCTTAAGCTCTTACTAATATAACTTTCTGCTTGCAGCTGAGAATTCTCTTGTATTTCTCTTATTGCAATTGAGACAAGTCTCTCTTCTTCATTTGTAGTGAAAAAATAAGTAGAAAAAATAAGCCTTCTACAAAGAACCCTTCAGTATAATCTCTTGTATTCATCCATTAAATAAAATCTTATTTGAGGGCATACTATGTGCAAGTAGTAGGCTGGGACAGAATAAAACCTTCCTGAAAGCTGTTTCTGATTAGTGTATTGGTCTCTAAAAGCCAAACCACTGACTCCAGGTAATGGGTCAATTATTTCAAAGAAAACCTTGGGCCTTGACCTTGAAAACCTTATGCGAGGAATTGACCCTTCTGAAAATCAGAAAAATAGTTTGGTTTGGTTTGGTTTGGTTGCTACATAATTACCTCCCTTATGCCTCCCCTCAGACTCTTAAATGACTTTTCCTAACATTCATATAATTTACCCTTCTTCAACGATAGGGGCTAAGTTCTCCAAACAGGCCTCATCTTTCTCCTTGTCTCTCTTTCTCGCTCTTTCCCTCCCTCCCCCTACCCATTCTCCCTCCTTTTTTAAGGATACATGAAGAACCACGTGCATTTCCTAGCACATAAACAAGTCTTCAATACATTCTCCTAAAATCTCACTTCTTCGGTTGTATGTTTTATGTTCTATATTCTACCCCTTGCACCATACCAATTAACAAGTATCTGTATTGCTAGAAATCATGACCATTTTATTATTTTGTGTTTCTAATATAATACAAATTACCGATTATACACATTGGTCTTCAGAAGGGTTGTCTAGAAGGCACCCTAATTCAAAATACGAAGCAATCAGATCATGTATATTTATCACTGGGATGTGTTCCTGTGGCTACATTTGAATGTGGAAATGCCTCTTCTGGAACTGTTAAAAGAAATCACTTCCACTAGGTTGGACCGTGAAGCCATGAGGATCTGCAGCAGAAGCCACTGGAAGGCTGGCTGGCTTCCCCAAGGCTGTGGTTTGGGTTGAAAGGAAGAAATCAGACTGACACCCTGTTAATGGGGTGTGAAACTGGGATGCTTGTGCTAACCAGGAGACAACCTCCTTCCCAGACACAAGCAAATGCAACGGCCTTTTTCACAGCTCACCTTGCTAATTCCCTGGCAACTATTGAAATAGTTTAATTTAAAAGTGCTTTTCCAGAGCCAGTAGATGAAGCTGCTATAGAGAACTCACATGATGATAGGAAATAACACTTAGGAAGTGGGGCATGCTGCACTCATGGATCAAGGAGTTCAAATCATCCCAGGCCCAAGTCTTTCTGGAGTGGCTGGGCTGGGGTAGAACAACGTGTGTACCTTCAACTTGACCGGCTCACCCTACTTTACAGCCTGGGGTAGACAAAAGTCAGTAGTGTAAGAAGTCTCTGTATGAAGGCTGAAGGCAGATCTAAAAGGAAACCACCAGGGTTAATTTCTAAAGGCTGGCCTTTGTATAAACAATTTAGACACTAAAAGGCACGCTTACTGCGAGGAGATTTTCTTACTCGTTCTTTACAATTCTGAACCTACATGCATAGAAAGAAACAGGGCTTTTTCCATTCATCTCGTTTGATGTACTATTTTTTATTATCCATTTCTCTCAACATCCTGTTGGGCCTACGCTGCAAAGAAAGCCTCTTACATATTTGGGGTTTGTGAGGAAAGCAGGACACGGGGAAGGGAGGATGTAGGGAAGCTCTTGATGAACTTGAACAGGAAATGTCTTTAACAAATGAAGCCTCTCTTCCCTTGCCCAATTCTGAAATGCCTCCAGCTTGAAAGTTCCCCATATGCTCGTTATTTATGTATACCACGCAAATTCTAAACAAAGAGCTCCATTCTTGGTCCCCCACACACACCCTCAAGCAGCAAGGAAATTTTCCACCAGAGAGATATAGGGAGATCCGGGACAGAATGAAACCAAGGTCACCGCACAAAACGTTATTGGCGAAAGCCAAATCTAGGGTTGTATGGACAATGCAGGGTCGATCATCTCTGCCATGATGAATTTGTGTGTTTTCTTCCGGGAAATCCAAACGTTCAAGTGGTGCCTGTATTACTTTCCCAGGGCGGCCGTGACGAAGTATCAGCCTGGGTGGCTCCAAAAACCAGAAGTTACTGTCTCCCAGTTCTGGAGGCTGGAAGTCCCAGATCTAGTTGTCAGCAGGGCTGGTTCCTTCTCAGGACTATAAGGGAGCTCTCTGTCCCTCACCTGGTTTCTGGTGGTTTGCTGGCAATCTTTCCTACTTCTTGCTTAAAGAAGCAACACCCTGATCTCTGCCTTCTTGTTCACAAGGCATTCTCCCTGCTGCATGTGTCTGTCTCCAAATATCCCTTTTATAAGGACATCAGTCACACTGAATTAGGGCCCACCCTAATGATCTCATCCTAACCAGTTATATTTACAAAGACCTTATGTCCATTTTTTCTTAAAAGATTTTATTTATTCATGGGAGAGAGCACGCACGCAAGAGAGACAAGCAGGGGGAGGTGCAGAGGGAGAGGGAGAAGCAGGCTCCCGGCTGAGCAGGGAGCCTAATGCAGGGCTCCACCCCAGGACCCCGAGATCATGGCCTGAGCCCCTGAGCCGAAGGCAGATGCTTAACCAACTGAGCCACCCAGGCGCCCAAGACCTTATGTCTAAATAAGGTCACACTCACAGGTACTGGGGACTTTGACATGAATATGGGGGGGTACACAATTCAACCCATAACAAGGCCTGATATAAAGCATCCTGACAACAAAGCTGACAACTCAGCCCTGGGAACAGTTAGTGGGACGATCATGTGTCAGGCTTTCAGAAAAACCATGGCCTTCCTGAGTTATGGAGTGCATGTTTCTGGGCTGCAAAAGTCCTTCAGGAAGAGCTAACCTCTGAAAGGTTCTCTTTAAGATGAGGAAACTGAGGGGCACCTGGGTGGCTCAGTCAATTAAGGGTCTGCCTTCAGCTCAGGTCATGATCCCGGGGTCCTGGGAGCCCCATGTCAGGCTCCCTGCTCAGAGGGGAGTCTGCCTCTCTCTCTGCCCCTTTCCTGCCCCCTGCTTGTTCTCTCCCTCAAATAAATCAACAAAATCTTTAAAAAAAAAAAAAAAAAGAATGAGGAAGCTGATAATTCAAGAGGAACAGCCTGAGCCCTCTGCTCTCAGAAGGCCAGTCCTTTCTCTCCTCAAACAGATGAATAAAAATCTAGCTAAATCTGAGAGAACAGTGGGTGTGTTGGGCCGGAGGCTTCTCCTCCTCAGAACCAGCCTTTTCCATTGCTTCTCCTCCCAAATTCAAGGCAGATGGAAAATAATCGTCATCCCTTGGTTACCAGTCTTAATTCTACCCTGCTCCCCTCCAAATAATTTCTTCTGCCTCCTTCCCCACTCTCTTCAACCTTGAATACCAAGAAAACTGCCCATAGGAAATTCAAAGGAAAAGGGTAAAGTGGGAAGTACCAATTTTGCAGACAGCAGCATATTACGTTTACGAGTCTCTCCCTTTGGGATTCCAAAGCCTGTGAAGCCGTGCCCATGCTCGCCCGCACACAGGCACTTGGGACCCAGGGAATTTTTTCTTACTGTGTTTTGGTTGAACTTCTTTGGAACTCAAGGGAGTAGGCAAGCTATTTGTGTACAATTGTTTTCCAAGTCATTTTCTTTGTTTGCTGGCTTGCTTCAAAGCATCTGTGTCCTCCCTCTTCTACACAGGGGAAGAGGAGTGCTCTAGAGAAAGAAGGTGCCAGAGAACCAGGCTGGGGCGGAAGTGCTGGCCTGCTCCTCGCCCAGGCTCTGCTGGCCTTGGTCCGAGCAGTCCCTGACCCGCATTCACATCTAAGGAGAAAGCACTAAGACAGAAGCTCGGGCTTGTCAGCTGGGCTTCACTGTCATCAGGAAGAACTTTACTGTTTCACTGAGGAACCCCCAAATGCCAGTACCTGTAGACTGCTTCCCTTCAGCCAGTTTCCCCAAAAAGGATACCTGTCCTCCTCCTGAAGCATGTGAGCCTAAGAGGAAGGGTTCCAGGGGCCCAGAGGAGGAAGAGGGTAAAGCCTCACTGTCCAGCAGGATGTGACAGAAGTGGGCATTAGAAGTCCTCCATGAGGCCGCAAAGGCCCCTTCCTGATTCCCTCTTCTCCACTGACCAGGTCACTCAGTGTGGTCTCTCTCACCACAGCTGACCGTGAGGACAGCCCCGGCCCGCAGCCGATGCAAGCTCCTCGTTCTGCTGGCTCAACCCAGGCCCTCTCAGCTGCTGCCTGAATTGCCATACACAGCTCCATGCCTGGGGTCCCACACGGTCTGTCCTCTGACACCCAGCTCCCAGCTTCACCCCATTTGCAGTTAGTCCAACATCACGCCCACCCTGCAGATAGAAAGGCAGACAATCCGTCCCTTGCTGACCTGATAAAAACCATCTGACCCTTTTTCCAGGATGACTAGACCCCTCAGCATGGCAGGCCTGAGATGGTGGGGTCCTCGGCAGTCAGTTAAAATCAGCTCTGGGGAAACACGCTGTTTGGTAAATGCAGGTTAACTTTTAGGACCCCTGCACCCTATAACGATTCAGGTCCACACTCCAGAGTCTGCTAAGTTACAATCTAATGCATGCATTTAAAGCTTCCGGTTTAAGACGCCAAATGTCATTTTCTTTATTTAGTAAAAACAGTATTCACCACTTGTCTGGAGCTGTTGTGTTGGCTTTACAAGCATTAAGTCATTTAATTGGCATAACCGTATGAGGTAGGTACAGGTCTTTTCATCCTTATTTTTGCAAGTGAGGAAAATGATACGCAGAAGAGCACTAAGCTAGTAGTAGCCGAGCCAGGATGCAAATCTGCAGAGTCTAGTCCACAGCCTGCACTCCTAACCCCTGCACTGAGGAACAACGAGAACGTCAGCATGTCAAACGGAGCAAAAGATGGGAGGAAATCACTGAAAAGGTGTAGCTGATATGAGCTCCCTGGACATGAACTCACTTGCATTTCCCTGTGAGGCACTGACGACACTTGAACAAAATCTTCCTCTACGTCAACAAGACATGGCCAGAAATTAGACCACAGGCCATCTACTGTGGCCCAGAAGTACAGTTACAAGGAAAAGAGATGCCGCTGCTCTGCAGTAGGATAGACATCTAAAGGACGCTGAGCTACATGCTGTTTTTCCCCAGTCCTGAGAGCTTTTTCTCTCTCTCCTCTACATGGGAATTCTAATGTGGTAAACATGAAAAAGTCTTGTACGATTTTTATCAAATGGTTATTTTCTCCACCAATAGGGAAAAAATTAACATACGAACCTTCCATATTTCAACTCTGTCACTGACTCACTGATTCCCAGCTGTAATGGAGACCTCCAGAGGTCGTTTCCATTCCTACCCTCAAAGGAGAGCCATGAGACATGATTCTTGCACTTTCACTTATTTTTTTTTCAGTAAACCTCAAATGCATTTTTTTAATTTAAATTCAATTAGCCAACATAGAGTACATCATTAGTTTCAGATGTAGTGCTCAAGAACCCATCAGTTGCGTACAACACCCAGTGCTCATTTGATTCTTTCACTTTTAAATTAGCTCTTTCCTGTCAGGGAGGGAGACCGTCACCGGTAAGTTCATCATTGGCCTGGCAGAAAAAACCCTCCAAAGTGCTCCTCAGCATTTGGCAAATCCAGATTACAGCATCTGTCAGATGTGCCCACATATTTGTGGCCTCTCAACAAATGGAAGAACCCAGTGATTACTGCTGCTGACTAAATTAAACTTAACAACGTAGTTTATTCTAGCAGGTTCCTGGTAAACAGCACTGCAGCTGAAAAGGCTTATCCTGTTTACATTAGCGTGAAATATTCTGCATTGGGGCTCCCAGAACAGGGCAGAGGCTGCGTTCCCTGAATGTCAGCTGGTTGAAGGGCTTTGTATTTAGATAAATGGTGTTTAGGTAAGAAAGCCTCTGTTGATGTGATCTTTTGTATTAACTTCGAGTGTCTGACGTAGATGGACGTTGTTCTATTTCAGTATATGCCAGACCTTCTCAAAGAGGAGAATCATCTGTATGTGTAACGATTGGGAGTTCTCTGTTGACTAAACTTACAGACACAGTGTGACCATCTTGAATTTCTGCCTCTGCGTTAGGGTTTCTCAACCTCAGCACCATTAACCTTTGGATGAAATACTCTTCATATCCCGTGCATTGTAGGATGTCTTAGCAGCATCCCGGCCTCTACCCACCAGACTCCAACAGCCCATACCACACCCCAAGTTGTGACAATCACAAATGCCTACAGACCATGCCAAATGTCCCCTGGGGGATGGCAGAATCATGCCAGAATCATGGAGACCACCACTCAGTTAAAAAGAAGGGACACCTGGGTGGCTCAGTCAGTTAAGTGTCTGACTTCAGCTCAGGTCATGAGCCCAGGGTCTTGGGATCGAGTCCCACATCAGGCTCCCTGCTCAGTGGGAAACCTGCTTTTCCCCCTGCTTTTGCGCACACACATTCTCTCTCTCTGACAAATAAATAAAATCTTTAAAAAAAAAAAAAAATTGAAAAGAAAGTCTTTTTCTGAGAACCAGCAAGGGCAGAGACCATCTGTAGAACATTCAGGAACTCTCGGAGCACCCTCAGATAGGTCTCCTTCGTCCATCATCCACATCCATAGGACATCCTTACTGGTTCTGCTTTTGAAACTTCAAAACACAAACACTTAAAAGACTTTAAGAAACATGACCAAAAAAATGAAAATTATCCTGTGACTATTCAGTAAGTGCCCTCTACGTGCCCACCTGATATGGTCTACTCTAGAAATTCTTTAAAAATGTCTGTCCCTTCAGCCTGAGAAAGGAAACACTGACACATACAACAATATGGATGACCCCTGAGGACATTATGCTAAATGAAATACCACCAGATACTAAAGGACAACTACTATATGAGTCCACTCATATAAAGTATCTAAAGTAGTCAAATTCAAAAAATAAATAAATAAATAAATAAATAAAGTAGTCAAATTCACAGAGACAGAAAATAAAATGGTGGCTGCCAGAGGTTGAGGGAAGAGGAATCTGGGGTATATTGTTGTTTAATGAGCACAGAGTTTCAGTTTTGCCAGATGCATGTTTCTGGAGCTTGGTTGTATGACACAGTGAATGCACTTAATCCTACTGAACTGTACATTTAGAAACGGTTAAGATGGCAAATTTTGAATTATGTAGGTTTTACCACAATAAAAAGTAAAATAATAATAATAATGAAAAATAACAATAAACGAGCAGTGAAAAAATTTCTGTCGCTCACTATTATCATCTTCTACTGGGGCCAGAATGGCTACACTAGAATCCTGTAGACACTCACGCATGGCGTCCTTCACACACTCCTACTCTGAACCCTCTTTGGCTCAAGTCAGTCAACGTCTTAACTTAGGATCTGAAAACTTCTCTTCATCAATTTTATCTTACTTCTCCAATAAATCTTTTGGGATACTTTAAAATATGTACATTTGAAGCCACGTCCTTTCTGTATTTTGGCCAAATTTCTGTGGGAAGTTCTAATGAAACTTGGAACACCTAAAAGCCTGAGGGTTGGGGGAGTGGGAATCGATACTTTCAAATTGCCAATCTGGCCCCAAAGAATCTGTAGCTGAAGAACTATGGAGCTATATTGAAACACCCTCCCCGGCCCCTCACCCACCAGGCATATTCCAGCGCAGTAACAGAGCAGCATGGGCACCTTGGGTTGGGAGGGATAGGACCAGGGAGAGAAGGCAATAACTGAATTCAGGACCCTGGGAGTCTGACCCCTCCCACAAGTGTCCTTAATGGCCAAGAAAGCGCTCTCAGACCCGACAATTCATATGACTGATGGCCATCTGCAGTTTCCTGTTCTCAGCTAAGCAGGAACAAATGTGGAAAATGACACAACATTCAGATGTTCTTTTGTGGCTTTCAAAACAATTGCCCAAATTTTACACTAATTTCCTTTTGTGGGGACATACCATGGGTGCAGAGAGCACTTTGCTGGCATTCTACTTGCAAGGTCCTGATCTGCTGTCCATGACTATTTCAGACCCGCCTTGGCTTGCCTTCCTCACCACTTTGGCTTCCTCTGGCTAGTACCACTTTTATGAGAGCTATTTTTCTGTTCGATGACATTCTGTATTCCCTTTTAACTTACAGCAGTGTTTCCAAACTATGTTCCAAACCAATAAATAATAATATGTATATATGATAGATATAGATATATAGGAGGCAATATTTTTCTTCTAAATATACAAAACTTAGAAAAATGCTAGGCACATACATATAGCTTTAGTATTTCTTTGATTCTAAAATTAATCATTTTTCTCACACTTTAAAGTTTCTGGAATCAACATGATCTTACTAATCATGTGTGGCACATCTTTTTCCTAAAAAGCTATTATTAAATCAATGGCGCAACCACTGTTGTCTGAAAGCAATGAAATACTGTAGCTTGTAACTGTACGAGATATCACCTAACCTGACCCCCAAGCAGCTAGGACACTAGGCACCAGGAGTTTTTGCAAATGGTGAGCTCACAGAGAACGTCTTGGTGGGCAGAGCAAACCATATCTTCAAGGCAGGTTGTACACCAACCTCGTCTGGAGTATAGATTTGATATTTTTTATTTTATTGAGTACTGAACATTGATACCTCATACACATACTTCCCGCAGTGCTACTTCTAAAAGAAAGATAATTTGCATAAAAAGTAGAGAGGTGTGTAGCCCCCAAAGTGTGTATAAATCAAACATACACAAATTCAGAATTCTCCAAAGTAAAACTGAAAAATTTCTGTCTTGGATATTTAGAAACTGAGAAAGAGGTTGTCCAAGGCAAAACAATTCATGAATTTTAAAGCAGTCTAACTCATATTGACCTGACTATAATAAAATGTATAGGTGATCTTAATCTTCCTTCTGCTACAAAACTCCTCATATGAAATGCAATTTCCAAATTAGACTGTAATTTTAAAATATAGGAGTGGGCTCCACAGTTTTCTTTTGTGAGAAACTGACTCAGCAATATCATCATAAAATTTAGCATAGAAAAATGATTAAAAACACTGCTTTCATACAGATTTGGTGCAACCCCTATCAAAATTCCAAAGGAATTTTTCACACAGATGGAACAAACAATCCTAAAATAACCTAAATAACCCTAAATAACCTAAATATCCCTAAATAACCAAATTAATCTTGAGAAAGAAGAACCAAGCTGAAGGCATCATGCCCCATGATTTTCAAAACTATACCACAAAGCCACAGTCATCAAAACTATGGTATTGGCACAGACATAGATCTATAGAACAGAACAAGGAGCCCAGAAATAAACTCGCAGTTACATGATCAATTAATTTACAACAAAGGAGCCAGGAATATACAATGGGGAAAGGACAGTCTTTTCAACAAATGGTGTTGGGAAAACTGGACAACCACATGCAAAAAATGAAACTGGACCACTTTCTTACACCATACACAAAAATTAACTCCAAATGGATTAGAAACTTGAATGTGAAAACCTAAAACCATAAAATTCCTAGAAGAAAATATAAGAGGTAAGTTCCTTGACATAGGTCTTGGCAATTATTTTTTAGATTTGATACCAAAAGCAAAGGAACAAGAGCAAAAATAAACAAGGAACTGCATCAAACTAAAACACTTCTGCATGGCAAAGGAGATCATCAACAAAATGAAAAATTCAACCAACTAGAGGAAAGTATTTGCAAACCATTTATTTGATAAAAGTATTGAGAATATATAGAGAACTTGTATGACTCAATAGCAAAAAACAACAATCTCATTTTAAAATGGGCAGAGCTGGGTGGCTCAGTCAGTTAAGGTCTGTCTTTGGCTCAGGTCATGATCCCAGAGTCCTGGGATCAAGCCCTGCATCAGGCTCCCTGCTCAGCAGGGAGTCTGCTTCTCCCTCTCCCACTCCCCCTGCTTGTATTCCCTCTCTCACTGTCTCTCTCTATATATCAAATAAATAATAAAATCTTTTTACAATATAAATAAATAAATAAAGGCAGAGGATCTGAATAGGCATTTTTCCCAAGAAAACATACAGATGGCCCACAGGTGCATGAATAGATGCTCAACAGCACTAATCATCACAGAAATGCAAATCAATACCACAGTGACTTACCACCTCCTACCTGTTAGAATGGCTATTATCAAAAAGACAAGAAATAGCAAGTATTGCCAAGGCTGTTGAGAAAAGAGAACCCTTGTGCACTGTTGGTGGGAATGTAAATGGGTACAGCAACTGTGGAAAAAGCCAGTATAGAGGTTCCTCAAAAAAATTGAAAATAAAACTACCATATGATCCAACAATCCCACTTTTGAGTATTTATCTAAACAAAATGAAAACACTAACTCAAAACACTAATTCAAAAAGATATTTGCACACCTATGTTCACTGAAGAACTATTTACAACAGCCAAGACAATGGAAACAACCTAAATGTCCATTGATGGGTGAGTAGATAAAGAAAATGTGGTTTACATATTCAATGGAATAGGATTCAGCCATAAAAAAGAGTGTAATCTTGCCACTTAGGACAATGTAGATGGACCTTGAAGGCATTATGCTAAGTGAAATAAGTCAGACAGAAAAAGACATATAATGTATGATTTCATTTACATGTGGAATCTACAACAAACAAAACAACAACAAAAATGGAACTCATGGATATGACTGGTAGTTGCCTAAGGCAGGAAATGGAGAGTGGCCAAAATGGGTGAAGGAAATCAAAGGTAAAAATTTCCAGTTGTTTAGGTGTATCTGGGTGGCTCAGTCAGTTGGGCACCCAACTCTTGGTTTCAGCTCAGGTTATGATCTCAGGGTCATGAGACTGAGCCCCACATCCAGCCTGCACTCAGTATAGAGTCAGCTTGATATTCTCTGTCTCTGCCTCTTCCCCCACTAGCACTCTCGCTCTCTCTCAAATAAATAAATAAAATGTTTTTAAAAATGTTTCCAGTTATTAAATGTATAAGTCATAAGGATGTAATATTACTGCAGTTAAAAATACTGTCTTGCCACATGAAAAAGTGCTCACCATTCAGCATCAGGGAAACATAAACCAAAACCTCAATGAGATACCATGTCACACCAGTCAGAATGGCAAAAATAAGTCAGGAAACGACAGATGTTGGCGAGGATGTGGAAAAAGGGGAACCTTCCTACACCATTGGTGGGAATGCAAGCTGGTGCAGCCACTCTGGAAACAGTATGGACGTTCCTCAAAAAGTTGAAAACAGAGCTACCCTACGACCCAGCAATTGCACTACTGAGTATTTACCCCAAAGATACAAATGTAGTGAAAAGAAGGGGCACCTGCACCCCAATGTTTACAGCAGCAATGTCCACAATGGCCAAACTATGGAAAGAGCCCAGATGTCCATCAAAGATGAATGGATAAAGAAGATGTGGTATATAAATACAATGGAATATTATGCAGCCATCAAAAAATGAAATCTGGTCGCCTGGGTGGCTCAGTGGGTTAGGCCTCTGCTTTCGGCTCAGGTCATGATCTCAGGGTCCTGGGATCAAGCCCCACATTGGGCTCTCTGCTCAGCAGGGAGCCTGCTTCCTCTCTCTCTGCCTGCCTCTCTGCCTACTTGTGATCTCTCTCTGTCAAATAAATAAAATCTTTTAAAAAAAAAATGAAATCTTATCATTTGCAATGACATGGGTAGAACTAGAGAGTATTATGCTAAGCAAAATAAGTTAATCAGAGAAAGACAATTATCATATGATTTCACTGATTTGTGGAATGTGAGAAACAAGGCAGACGATCATATGGGAAGAGACAAAAAAAATGAAACAAGAAATCAGAGAGGGAGACAAACCATAAGAGACTCTTAATCTCAGGAAACAAACTGAGGATTGCTGGAATGGAGGGGGAGTTAGGGTGGGGTGTCTGGGTGGTAGACAGTGGGGAGGGTATGGTTGTGGTTAGCACTGGATATTGTGTAAGACTGATGAATCACAGACCTGTACCCCTGAAATAAATAATACATTATATGTTAATAAAAATTAATTAATTAATTCATCAATAATACTGTCTTGCATGTTTAAAAGTTGCTAGGACAGTGGATTTTAAACATTCTCACCACAAGGAAAAAAATTGTAACTATGTATAGTGACATATTAACTGGACTTACTGTGGTGATCATTTTGCAATACAGACAAACATCAAATAATTGTGTTGCACACCTGAAACTAATGTTATGTCAGTTATACTTCAACAATGGCAACAAAAATATTGCTCTAGGTAAAGAATGTAGAATAAATTTTTGCTCAATCTGTACAGTTTATTTTTTTCTTAACAAAGGTTTTCACTTATCTAATTTGTGCCATTATATTCTAAAAAATTTTTAAATAAAATTCATTTCTTACAGCAATTAATTCATATTGATTCCATATTTGCTATCTACTATAATTCACATACAAATTTTATTTCATAAGTTCTTCTGGTGCTTTTTCAAGTCACTATAATTTGAAGGCTATCCTTTCTTCAAATCAGTTCAGATACCCTGCCTTAATGTGAATTCGCTTAATATGAAAGTCTCCTGGGTTTGTTTTGTTTGTTTTCTTTTTTTAATTTAAATTTTAGTTAGTTAACATATAGTACAATATTGGTTTCTGGAGCAGAATTTAGTGATTCATCACTTACATACACACTTACATACAACACCCACTGCTCATCACAAGTGCCCTTAACACCCGTCACCCATCTAGCCCATCCCCCATCCATCTCCCTCCATCAACACTGTTTGTTCTCTACTGTAAAGAGTCTCTTACAGTTTGTTTCCCTCTCTCCTTTTTCTCCCTTTCTGTATATTCATTTGCTTTCTTTCTTAAATTCCACATATGAGCAAGATCATATAGTATTTGTCTTTCTCTGACTGCCTTCTTTCACTTAGCATAACACACTCTAGCTCCATACACATCATTGCAAATGGCAAGATTTCATTTTTGATGCCTGAGTAATATTCCACTGTGTGTGTGTGTGTGTGTGTGTGTGTGTGTGTGTGTGTGTGTGTGTGTGTATACCTTATCTTTTTTAACCATTCATCAGTCAATGTACATTTGGGCTTTCTCCATAGTTTGGCTATTGTTGATAATGTTGCTATAAACATCAGGGTGTATGTACCCCATAGAATCAGTATTTTTGTATCCTGTGGGTAAATACCTAGTAATGCAACTGCTGGATTACAGAGTAGTTCCATTTTTAACTCTCTGAGGAACCTCCATACTGTTCTCCAGAGTGGCTGCAGCAGGATGCATTCCCACCAACAGTGCATCCTTGCCAACACCTGTTCTTTCTTGTGTTACTAATTGTAGCCATTCTGACAGGTGTGAGGTGGTATCTCCTTAAGGTTTTGATTTGTATTTCCCTGATGATAAGCGATGTTGAGCATCTTTTCATGTGTCCATTAGCCATCTGGATGCCTACTTTGAAAAAGTGTCTATTCACGTCTTCTACTCATTTCTTAACCGACTTATTTGTTTTGGTGGGGGTTGAGTTTGATAAGTTCTTAATAGATTTTGGATACTAATCCTTTATCAAATAGATCATTTGCAGATATCTTCTCCCACTCCAAAGATTGCCTTTCAGTGCTGTTGATTGTTTCCTTTGCTGTACAGAAGCTTTTTATCTTGATGAAGTCCCAGTAATTCATTTTTACTTTTGTTCCTCTTGCCTCCCACAATGTGTCTAGTAAGAAGTTGCTATTACTGGCCAAAGTCAAAGAAGTTTCTGCCTGCATTCTCCTCTAGGATTTTGAAGTTTTCCTGTCTCACATTTAGGTCTTTCATCTATTTTGAATTTACTTTTGTGTATGGTGTAAGAAAGTGGTCCCGTTTCATTCTCCTGCATGTTGCTGTCCAGTTTTCCCAACACCATTTAAGAGACTGTCTTTTTTCCACCGGATAGTCTTTCCTGCTTTGTCAAAGATTAATTGACCATACAGTTGTGCAGTCTCCTGGTGAAAGACAGCAAACCTCAATATTTACACTTATTTCCTAATACTGAGCATAGGAAATGGTCATCCTGGTAGCAAGATGTTGGTAGCACCTATATCTATTTGAGGACTTTTCTGTTGCAAACAACTAGAAGCTATATGATACCAGATAACAAAATTCTGAAAATGAAAGGCAAGCTGAAACCCTAACTAGAACATTTTTTTAATAGAAGAGTAAGATCATATTACCATGTTGGTTTTCAATCTCTCATGGCAGGTCAGTGGTTTACGAAAGGATATGAAGTGTTCTGATGATGTTGAGCAGTAGGTTGAACAGTATAATTAGAAAGGGGTTTGGGAATGGTGTAATTCATAAAGTAGATTTACCCTTTAATCCTTTAAGCTGATCCTATTCCCAGAATGCCAACAGTCACTGTGACCTTCATAGATTAGCTGTATACATCATCTTCTGCAGTATTTTCATCAGGACCTGAGAGAGGGGTGTATATGTGGGCCCGAGTGCACACACACATGTGGGGTAAGTATTTGTAGTACAATAGACTCACCTTACCATTTCTCACAATCTCTTTATAAGGAAGGGAATCCAGATGGAGAAACTCAAGCTCAATGAGTCTAAGAAAAAATGATTACCAAATAGTGATCCACAAAACCCTAGAAGTTCCACAGAGGCCAGCTTGCGGGGGGGAAGGGTCGGAGAAAAGGATGAGGGGGCAGCATCCTGGGCCAACCACCTCCACTTCAACCAGAACAACTCCTTTCCCATATGCTTTACATACGGGCTTCCACCAAGATGTCCCTTAAAGAAAGGATACAGCTTCTAGAATTTGAAAACCATTACAGTAGGAACAACTCTGGGTTCCTTTACTGCTTAAACATTCTGTGATCCCATTAGAGCTGGTTATTTTTCATCTGATCATTTCTCAGTCAACCTCCCTAAAAATTGGGCACAGCTATAATCCAGGCACAGCACTAAGAAATAAAAATGAGTAAGATGCAGCCTCTGTTCTCAAGAAATTCATGGTCTAATGGGATCCAGCAACATACAAAACAAAAATTACTGTGTGGTACTCTAATAAGAGGATTTATAAGGTAAAAGAAAGTAATTCTTTACCTGGAAAGAAGGAGAAAAGGAAGACTCAGGAAAGATTTGCAGGTGGGGTTGGATTGTTATAAATGACAAGAAGGAATTCTAACACAAGCAGAAAGGAAATATAGTAAATATTGTAGCTAGGAAGAATCCAAGGGCAGCTCACAAGATGAAGGTCAAAAATGCAAGACTGGTGGCCTGGAAATGAGACCCAGGGATTCAAAAACATGGGGCTTCCACTCCCTAGAAGCAGATAGGCCCTCACTCCTTCAGAAGATATGACTTCCTGCAGTCCCAGTTAGCATTCCAACTGACAGACAGCACTTACCCTCAGTGCTTCTCTATCCATTACAGGAAAGGACTCTTTCTTGTTCTGAGTTATGTGCCACGGTTGCCAAGGGTTACAGCACCATGACTGGTCTTGTCAGGAGCGTGAGCACCCTATCCATCCCCACACCCATTATCAAAGGGGCTGAAACCAATAAGAAAGGGGATGGTAAAGCCACTTAGAAGAACAGGAGGCTTAAAACAATCCAGGCAGAGGAACCCCACAAGTGTGAAGGATGGCTATCTCACCTTCTGTCCCAGACGTCTTCCTACCACACCATATTACTCCATCCAGGCCACCTTGAGCCATTTCTGGGAGTAAGGCATCCACTGGAGGCCCAGACAACATTAGCCATGAGTTTCTTAGCACTACTATAACAAAGTGCATTAGTCTCCCACCTTGTCCATGGGGCTGTGTTCCAGGACTCCAGCACCTGTTCTGAGACCCCCGTGGATGCAGATAGTACTGAACTCTATATATAGTAATTTTTTCCTATACATACCTATAATGAGGCTTACTTTATAAATTAGGCACAGTAAGAGATTAACAACAATAACCTAACGATAAAATAGAATAATTGTAACAACATACCATAATAAAGATTATGTGACTGAGGCCTTTCTCTCCCAAAAACAGAGCTGTGTGGTACTCTTTCTCTCCCAAAAAGAGATACTGTACTCACCCTTCTGGTGGAGATGGGAGGTGGTAAAATGTCTCTGCGGTGAGATGAAGCAAGGTGAACGATGCAGGCACTGTGACCCAGTGTTAGGCTATCAGTCAGAAGGACCATTATCTGCTTCCAACCACAGTTAACCGCAGGCAAACAAAACCTTGAAGAGCAAAAGTGCAGATGAAGGGGTGTTAACTACTGTACCGCAAATTGGGCAGCTCTAAACAATGGAAATTTGTTGTCTCCCTTTGGGAGGCCACAAGTCCAAGATCAAGGTGTCCACAGGGCGATGCTCCCTCTGAACCTTGGGGGAACCCTTCCTTGCCCCTCCCTAGCTCCTGGTAGTTGACCAGCAATCTCTGGCACTGCCCAGCTTGTAGGTGCCTCGCTCCAATCCTCTCTTTCCACATGGCGTTCTCCCTGAGTGTCTGCATCTTCAAATGGCCATCTTCATATAAGGACACCAGTCATTTTGGATTTGGAGCCCACCCTACTCCAACATGACTTCGTCTTAAGTAAATATATCTGCAGCAACCCTATCTTCAAATAAGCTCACATTCTGAAGTACTGTGGGTCAAGACTTCAACATATCTTTTTCAGAGAACACAAATCAACCCATAACAACCATCTACCTAACCAGACACTGGGCTTTTAGTGCTTTTTCTGAAAGGAGAACCTTAAGCCTTTCTTACCCTTGGTATACCCAGAAATATCTCAAGGTCAAAGATAGTAGATTGAAGTATAATCCAACAAGGGAAACAGAAGTCAATCCTTACCAGAGTAAAAAAAAAAAAAGTTAAAAATAAATAATGCCAAAAAAAAGAACCATAATGCAAAAACCCTATATTAATGTGAAACTCCAAGTTAGAATTCATGGTCTGTGCCTACGAAATTCACAGACTTGACTGCTCCATAAACATCAGTATTCTGCCATTTTCCTCATTATGCAAGACCATACAGTACTTTATGGAAACATAAAATTGGTAGTCAGTCCTTAAACCATATGTTTTAATAAGTAGCGGCTAATCAGGCAAAGCAGTTGCATGTCTGCTATTTTGGGATTGTTTCAACATCTCCCAGGGATTGTAAATATCCTTACTTGCAGCAAACTGTACCCAAAGTAGTACCAAATATAAGCCACAGCTAGGCAATTAAGCTACTGTGAGACTGTTCTCAGCAGGTGAGACTGCAAGAGCAGGCCAGGTGATTAGAAAAGAAACCTGGTAATGAAGGCAAGACACGGGGCCGAGGCCAGGTGAGGGAGAGCAAACGCCCAGTAGATGCCATTTAGCTATGCTGCCAAGAATCTAGCTTTGTCTGAATGTTAAGAGCTATATGAGATTATCTCCTAGCCTGGGACTGACCTTGTTACATGGCTTTACTTACTTTTTACTGCAAGAAAAAGAGAGAGAAAGAGAGAAGTATACAGAAGGTGGGGAAAGGACTTCTCCCTGTTTTTAAGAGCTCTGAGTTCATCAGTTGGTCTTTTATTTTTCTGAAATGAGGAACAGTGAACCATCAAGTGATTTTTGCTGCCCCTACAAATGATAAATGCCTGTTAAGTAAAGAAGGTCTATTGATGGTTGCCCAGAGTAGTATAATTTGGGAGATTTCCTCCTGTGTACCCCTAGGGGCAACTACCCTAAATTTCACCAATAAAGACATTTAGGGGAAACAGCTGCTCCTCTTCCTCAGTCCTGCTTTAAAATGCAAAAGTTCAGGCTTGAAGACACCACACAAGCACAATCTCCACAAAGTAACTTTCTGGAATTCCAGTCCAAGTCCCACCCCACAACCCACTGGCTAGGTTGGACTGAAGAGACCCTTCTCCTGGCTCCCTGAGCCCCCGATAAGATAAAGTGATCTCCTTCACACCAATCCACTGTGATTTTTTTTAGTATCTCCTTTCAGTCCCTAAAGCGTCCCAATCTAGAAGGAGTGCCCAGTCAACTGAGTCATTCTTGCCTTCTACCTGCCTCTGCCACAGGGCCTTGCATCTCTCACAGAATGAAAGGAGGGGCTGTGTGGCATTTCCGTCTTTACTTCCAGTGGCTAAAGATACCAGGCATCTGGCAGACAATCAATAATTTGTGGAACTTAACTAAACTAAATGAAAACGCCCTTCACTCATTAATACTCTAATGTCCAGCCACATACCAGCTCCCCAGATGGCAGGGACCCCTAGCCTCAGGAGAACACTGAGCCACAGAGGGTAGCAGATCCCTCAGAGAAGACAAGCAAGTGACTGAGAAAAGCTTAGCCTCTCCCACCACCTACCTACCAGGCAGTCCCTCCCTATCCACCAGCGGGGGACAGTAAACACCAAACCCTACCTGCCAGGATCCTTCCCCAGATGCAGTCAGACGGCAGCCAAAGACATATGTGAGCCACTTACTTCAGACTCTGAAGGTTCTTTCTGCCTCTCTTTTCTGGACTTTTTATCTTCACATTTATTTTGCTTCTCTTTCTGGCTTCATGTTCTTCTGTGTGATTAAATTTAGCCAACCTGGGGAAGGAGCAAGATGGCAGAGTAGTAGAAGTACTACTACTGAACAGTAGGAGGACAGTAGAAGTACTACTACTGAAACAAACTCAACAGGAGATCGGAGAGAAGAGCAGCAATTCTACAAACAGAAAAGCGACCACTTTCTGGAAGGTAGGACGTGCGGAGAAGTGAATCTGAGGCGATACACGGGAAGATAGACCAGGGGAGGAGGGGCCGGCTCCCAGCAAGCAGTAGAGCAGCGGAGCACAAATTCGGAAGTTTTAGAAGTCTGCTCCACTGAGGGACGTCGCTCCAGAGGCTAAGCGGAGGGTGGAGCCCTCTCGAGGACAGTGTGGTCTCAGGACCTCAGGGTCACAGAAAGACCAGGGAATCCTGAGTGTGACAGAGCTGCCAGGGATCAGAGCGGGGAGGTCAGCTGCAGAGACGGAACCAAGGAGGGGTCTCAGCTCGGGGTTACCCTAAACCGTAATCCAAGGCACAGTTGGGCCACTGCTCTACGGGCAGGGATCCAACAAGCAGCAGATCTGGGGAGACTCACCTTCCCCCTCCAGGAGGAGCGGCACAGAAGTGCGCTGCAGGAATCTACTGGGTTTGGAGACTCCAAATGGGGCCATACACCACAGATAGAAACACTCAGTCACAGGTTGGGTGAGCTCGGAGTGCGGCCGGAGACCAGGGAGACGGGAGGGATTGACGGCTTTTCTCTGAGGGCGCACTGAGGAGTGGGGCCCTGAGCTCGCGGCTGTGCGGGCCGGAGACTGGGAGGCCGCCATCTTCATTCCCGGCCTCCAAAGCTGTACGGAAAGCGTTCAGGGAACAAAAGCTACAAGAGCGAACCCGAGCTAATTACTTAGTCCGGCCTCTGGCAAGGGCGGTGCAATTCCACCTCGGGCAAAGACATTTGAGAATCACTGCAACAGGCCCTTCCCCCACAAGATCAGCAAGAAAATCCAGCCGAGGGGCGCTTCGGTGGCTCAGCTGGTTAAGCAGCTGCCTTTGGCTCAGCTTGTGATTCCAGGTCCTGGGATCAAGCCTCGCATCAGGCTCCCTGCTCAGCAGAGAACCTGCTTCTTTCTCTCCCTCTGCTTGCTGCTCCCCCTGCTTGTTCTCTCTCTCTGTCAAGTAAACAAATAAAATCTTTAAAAAAAAAAAAAAGAACATCCAGCCAAGACCAAGTTCACCGATCAATGAGAACTGCAGAACTCCAGAGCTAGAGGAAAGCAACACATAGAATTCATGGCTTTTCCCCCATAATCCTTTAGTCTTTCAAAGTTAAAGTTTTTAAATTTTATTTTTTTCTTATTCTATTTTTTTAAATTTTCTTTCCTATTTTAACATTTTTAACTATTTTATCTTATCAATACCTTTTTAAAAATCCTTTTTAATTTTCGTTGTTAATAGTCATATTTTATCCCTTCATTGTATTTAATCTTATGTCTTGTATACATATAGGTTTTTTCTTTCTTTAAAAGTTTGGGAGACAATTTCTTATAATAGATCAAAATATACCCTAAATCTAGTGAATGGCTTTGTTCTAGTCTCCAGCCTGATCACACTCTCCTCTTTTTTTTTCTTTCAACCAACTTCTTATCTTATTAATTCCTTTTTTAGAATCTTTTTTAATTTTCATCTTTACAGTCATATTCCATCCCTTCATCATGTTTACCCTTATTTTTGTATATATGTAAGTTTTTCTTCCTTTAAAATTTTGGGGAGGGACGCCTGGGTGGCTCAGTTGGTTAAGCGACTGCCTTCAGCTCAGGTCATGATCCCGGAGTCCTGGGATCGAGTCCCACATCGGGCTCCCAGCTCCATGGGGAGTCTGCTTCTCCCTCTGACCTTCTCCCCTCTCATGCTCTCTCTCACTCTCTCTCCCTCTCTCTCAAATA
>CM052895.1:33114520-33151922 GCA_028534135.1 Potos flavus | reverse complement strand
TCCTAGCCTCAGCAATCAGACAACAAAAAGAAATAAAAGGCATCCAAGTTGGCAAAGAAGAAGTCAAACTCTCACTCTTTGCAGATGGTATGATACTTTCTGTGGAAAACCCAAAAGACTTCACTCCAAAACTGCTAGAACTCACACAAGAATTCAGTAAAGTGTCAGGATATAAAATCAATGCAGAGAAATCAGTTGCATTTCTATACACCAACAGCAAGACAGAAGAAAGAGAAATTAAGGAGTTGATCCCATTTACAATTGCACCCAAAACCATAAGATACCTAGGAAGAAACCTATCCAAAGAGGCAAAGGATCTCTACTCAGAAAACTATAAAGTGCTCATGAAAGAAATTGAGGAAAACACAAAGAAATGGAAAACCTTTCCATGCTCACGGATTGGAAGAACAAATATTGTGAAAATGTCAGTGCTACCTAAAGCAATTTACACATTTAACACAATCCCTATCAAAATACCATCAATTTTTTTCAAAGAAATGGAATAATCCTAAAATTTATATGGAATCAGAAAAGACCTTAAATAGCCAGAGGAATGTTGAAAAAGAAAACCAAAGTTGGTGGCATCACAATTCCAGACTTCAAGCTCTATTACAAAGCTGTAATCATCAAGACAGTGTGGTACTGGCACAAAAACAGACACATAGATCAATGGAACAGAATACAGAGCCCAGAAATGAACCCCAAATCTACAGTCAACTGACCTTCGACAAAGCAGGAAAGAATATCCAATGGAAAAAAGACAGTCTCTTCAACAAATGGTGTTGGGAAAATTGGACAGTCACATGCAGAAGAATGAAACTGGACCATTTCCTTATACCACACACAAAAAATAGACTCAAAATGGATGAAAGACCTCAATGTGAGACAGGAATCCATCCAAATCCTTGAGGAGAACACAGGCAGCTACCTCTTCAACCTCAACCACTGCAACTTCTTCCTAGAAACATCACCAAAGGCGAGGGAAGCAAGGGCAAAAATGAACTGTTGGGACTTCATCGAGATCAAAAGCTTTTGCACAGCAAAGGAAACAGTCAACAAAACCAAAAGACAACCAACAGAATGGGAGAAGATATTCACAAATGACCTATCAGATAAAGGGCTAGTATCCAAAATCTATAAAGAACTTATCAAACTCAAAACCCAAAGAACAAATAATCCAATCAAGAAATGAGCAGAAGACATAAACAGACATTTCTGCAGAGAAGACATCCAAATGGCCAACAGACACATGAAAAAGTGATCCACATCACTCGGCATCAGGGAAATACAAATCAAAACCTCAATGAGATACCACCTCACACCAGTCAGAATGGCCAAAATTAACAAGTCAGGAAATGACAGATGTTGGCAAGGATGTGGAGAAAGGGGAACCCTCCTACACTGTTGGTGGAAATGCAAGCTGGTGCAGCCATTCTCGAAAATAATATGGAGGTTCCTCAAAAAGTTGAAAAAAAAAAAAAAGTTGAAAATAGAGCTACCCTATGACCCAGGAATCGTACTGGTATCTACCATAAAGATACAAATGTAGTGATCCAAAGGGGCACATGCACCCCAATGTTTATAGCAGCAATGTCCACAATAGCCAAACTATGGAAAGAACCTAGATGTCCATCAACAGATGAATAGATAAAGAAGATGTGGTATAAAAAAAAAAAAAAAAAGATGTGGTATATATACACAACGGAATACTATGCAGCCATCAAGAGAAATGAAATCTTGCCATTTGCAACGACATGGATGGAACTAGAGGTTATTATGCTAAGCAAAATACGTCAATCAGAGAAAGACAATTATCATATGATCTCTCTGATATGAAGAATTTGAGAGGCAGTGAAAGGGGTTGTGGGGGGTAGAGAGGGAAAAAATAAAACAAGATGGGATCAGGAGGGAGACAAACCATAAGAGACTCTTAATCTCAGGGAACAAACTGAGGGTTGCTGGAGGGAAGGTGGTGGGAGGGAAGGGGTGGCTGGGTTATGGACACTGGGGAGGGTATGTGCTATGGTGAGTGCTGTGAATTGTGTAAGACTGATGATTCACAGACCTGCACCCCTGAAACAAATAATACATTATATGTTAATTAGAAAAAAAAAAAAAAGAACTGTCAGTGTGGTAGTCTCGGGCTCCACAAGGAACAGAACTTGGCATTCGCTCTGTCAGGACTTCAGGAAATAGAGTAGCCGGTGACTCAGGAACAGCAAACCAAGAGCACTGGACACCGCCTTCTAGGGCAGCAGGGTGGTGGCCAATGTGACTAAGTGCCCTCCTGCGGCAGCAGTGGTCATGCCACCCTGAGAAGTGGGCATCAGCGCCATTCACTTTGCTCCTTCAGAACTCAAGAGCACATGAGGGGAGCAACATGCAGGTGAAGTACTTTGAAATTTTGAAATCACCACCAAAAAAAGTGAGATCCATGTGAATTATCTCAGTGTCGTTTATTCACTGTGGTTTATTACTCTGTAGGTGTACAGAGAGCCAAACATCGGTTGTTCATCTGACCAATTTTCCCCCAGGGGTTGAGTGGGACCTTTCAACAGAGAAATACCACACAGCCTTTATTTTGTGCTCATGTCAAAACACTTGCTGTGAAAAGGTAACTCCTAAACAAAACAGAAGCCAGTGGAGAAATAGGATTCACAACATAAACAGAAATTTCTCTGCCCAGTTTTTTGTTGTATTTTAGAGAAAATACAGTATCAACATGAAGCCAAGTTCTGATGAAATAGAGTAAAAGGGTCATTTTCGGAGTGCTGACGTTATAGATGTCCGCTTTCGGCTGATGACTCGGTAAGAATGATTTAGCTGTTTAAAACGTCTTACTAATATATTCTGCTTGGAGAACATGTCACAACCTAATATGTCACCAGAAATAAGATGATCTAAACTAATTAAATGGAATGGTGCTCTTAGTCTGAAAGAAAATTTAGAATCTCTACAGGGAATAGGTATAAGTACTGAGTGTGTCCTTCTTGTTTCTTAGTTTTGACAAAATAGTTTATTTTAGATCTAAACATACCCCTGACATACTGAGAGCTTAAAATTTTCTGTATATTTTAACTAGAAAGAGAAACTAACTAGAAATAAAGAAGATAAACACATTGACCCAACAGACTCTTATTTTCCAAGCAAAAACTACAGGCAAACTATAAAAAAGCAGAAAAAGCAAAAAGCATGTAATGTTTGCAGTTCCAACTCACCTAAACGAGTACTGGTGAGAGAAGGAAAGTCTTGCCATCTACTGAGATGAGCAGGTGGCTCAAAAGTTCTGCCCTGATTTCCAGCTTGGCTACCATACCAGGGACACAAAACACCTTCGACATAAAGAACTAACTGTTGGTTGGGACTGGCAGCCTTTGGCTCACACTTTAATAATAGCGATGTTTTGTTCTAAGAGGTCAACATGTACTAACACATTTCATCTTCCCGACGATTCCATGAGGTTGGCACTGTCACTGCCCTAGTCTATCTGCAGGTGAGGAGACTGAGGCACAGAGTCTGAGGTACTGAGGCCTCCTGCCAAAACCACACAGTGGTGGGCCCAGGCCTGGAGAGTGCCAGTTTTCAAAGTCCTCCAGAGCCCTGCTTCCCAAGGTATCAGCCATACAGCTATCCTAGAGGGGAGAACCAATTCAGGTTGCAACAGAAAGTAAATCTTCTGAAACGTTTATAGAAATATGACAGAGGAGTGTCCTATCTGTTAAAATTGTGAGGGACTAGGAATTTTTTTAAAAGCTAGTCGTCCCCCACAGAGGGTATGAGGAATACTGATCTGTAGCTCAGAAAACACCCCAAGATCAGGGCTGATAAGAAGGAACACGACTCCCCATCTGTCTTCATCTGGGAATCGCTGTTAGTGGCAGAGCAGGTGCCCTGGGAAGGAGCCACCTGCCCGCTGAGAGTGACCCCCCTCCCACCAAGAAGGCAGGGCCAGGGGAGCTGGGGGTGCAGGGGTACAGAGCTGGCGATCTCTGGAGTTCTCTTGCTAAGCCCAGAACTTTCCCCCTGCAGTGTGTAAAATTAGGAAGAAACTGTGCTGTCTTCAGCACCTTGCAGAGACTTTGTTAGAAATGTAGCATTACAAGCGATCCTGAATAAGGTCACCAAATGCCTCCCCTGTCCCCTGGGGAAAGAACTATAAGGGGATGGGTTACCATGTTCCCTAAGAACAATAGCGCTGTGTCACCTCCACACCCGTTTCTTTGGTCCATCTGATCCCAAAACACCTCTCCCAGTAAACAATGTACACCTTCCCCCTTGTAAAACAGGACACAAATGCACCAACCCCTCTCCTCACTCTAGAAATAAAGAAGCAGCAAGGGAAAGGACCCCCAATATCTGAAGCAAGAAAGGCTTAACCTGAAGCCCGAGGGGGATGGGAAAGGCCCCCGCTGCTCAGGGGAGGGACAAGGAGCACAGTGCAGGACATGCTGGTCAGCTCTTCCCAAGCTCACTCAGCTCCGATTTCTGGGAAACCCTGTCCCAAATATACCAAAATGGAGCTTTTGTATCTCCGAAGCCACAATTCACCACCAAACCTAACATTTACAAAGAAACTAGATGATACAATGGAGGAGGCTTCAGCTGAGGTACTCTGGACCGCAGGGCACATTTTTCTGGTGGAGGAGATGGAAGCTGTGTGAAGGGAGCTGCGGGGAGGAGTTGCCTGAGGCCGGGTACACGAAGACGTGGGTTGTTGTGATTCATGGAAAGGAAACGAGAGAAAACCCAGAGAGGTCGCTCACTGTGTACAAACTAAAAACCCCCAGAGTCTACTGCTATCTTTCAGAGATGTGGATGGACAGGAAAATTCCCACCACTCCTGCTTGATAGAAGAGGCGATGGCAGTATTATTATTAAGGCTTAGGGCTTTTGTAGTTTACAAAGTGTGTTTGCACATGTGATCTCATTTTTTTTAAAGATTTTTTATTCATTTATATGCCAGAGAGAAAGAGAGAGAGAGAGCATGAGAGCACACAAGCAGGGGGAGAGGCAAGCAGAGGCAGAGGGAGAAGCAGGCTCCCCGTTGAGCAAGGAGCCTGGCGCAGAATTCAGTCCCAGGACCCTGAGATCATGACCTGAGCTGAAGGCAGACACTGAACCAACTGAGCCACCCAGGTGTCCCGACATGTGATCTCATTTAATCCTAGCCCTCATCCCGGGCAATAAACAGTAGTTTTTATAATCCCCTTTGGAAAGTAATAATCAATAAAGAGGAAAGAACTCAAGACATTTTGCCCGGATCACACCACCATGCATTAGCTACTGAATTCCATGTCACTCATTTCTTGGTTCCTATGTCCGAGGGGGTTTCATTTCATCAGCTACTATTAGGTCACTGAGATTTAGACAACGAATAATGATATTGTTACCTAACCAAGTGCCCATTACTATACTTACTGGAACAGTGTGTCTGTGTGTGTGATATAATCTTCCTGGGAATTTTTTAGTGGGTCCGAATTTCAAATGGACTCATGAAGACCTTTACATCAGCATATTTGTGCTGAATTTTTGGTGAATAAAGGAACGAGTGAATCAAAGACAGTCAGAAGGAATACTTGCAATGTTCTAGCCTGAAGTTTCCTCCCCTGGGGAGCTAACTAGGACCACTTGGAATGGGCTAAATTCCCACTCTCCCTGCCTCCACCAGCCACATACACATGCCAGGGGCCCACCTCTGGAGACTGTGATTCTGTAGGAGATGTGGCCTGAGGCTCTACATGCTTCAAACCAGACCCACAAACGCACACTCCTGACCATGAACCGCCTTCTAGGCTAACTCCTTCCTTTACAAAGGAAGAAATCAAGGTTATGTGACCTGGTCAAGGTCACACAGCTCATGGAAGAGAACACTGCAACCCAACATTCCAGGCTCTGACAGAGCCTCCACTAGAACTACTTACCAGAAAACATCATATGGGACCCTATGAGGGCTAACTGAAAAGCTCCAACTTTTCACCAAAAATAACCAGATTTAGGCCACTTAAACAATCAAAATGCAGAACATCTTTTTTTCTCCTGCATGGATAGACTATGGAAAGTTCTAGTTAAGAAAATAATACCTGGGTAACAACTCCCAGAGTTAGCAGAGGAAATAGACTTAGGTGATATAGAATAAAATACCTAGCCATACACCATTGAGCTTTTGGCTATACAGAATGTCCCTCAGCACAGTGCAAGGTGTCAGGGTCATTCCTGAGCATGGGCACACCTGACCTGGTGTCCCCGAGTCCCATCACCTGTGTGAGGGCCTTAGTGACTCTGTACTGAGAGGCTTCCACTTCCTCATTCCTCAGGAGACAGGCACCGAACTACTCCAGATGCTTCTCCCTGGGAGAGGTGGTGTGTCCTTGGAGGATCCATGTGAGGAGCCTCTAGGAAAGGAACTAGGAGGGTTCCCTGTGAGGGCCCCAATATGCGGTAACACGGCAAGTGTCCACTATCATATGGAAATGTGCTTCTTGGAAACATACAGGGATAGCGGGATAATGTGGAGGGAAACACTGAAAAAGTTGAAACTGTCCTTCAGGGAAGAGTGGCTCTGACATCAGGGCCACCTTTCTTAGAAGACCTTTAACAAACACATCCCATTTTTAAGAAAACAATCTTTTTCGCCCTGCTGCATTTGGTGCAGACGATCCTCTAACGGTGCTTTGCTGCCCCCTCGTGTTCCTTTTCTTTTATTAAAATGTAAGGATTTGTTAAATCCTGAACTTTTCATTTTCCTTTCTTTCCCAGTCTTCCCAAAGAAAACTATTCCTTGAATGTCACTGAAATAGCCAAATTAAATCACAATTAAGTTAAAGAAAAGGGTCTTCTTAACCACATACATGACAGCTGCTTAGAACAGAAACCTGATTTCTAAAAAAGAAAAAAAAAAAAAAAGAAACCCGATTTCTGCTTCTCCTCCGTTGTCACTCACCAACCAGGGCCATCAACAGGTTAGGAAGGACTCCAAAGGACCACGTGACAAAGGTCATCGCCATGTCACTTCAACATGGTCTCTTTAAGGAGAGGTTAATTCTCTGTCTGAGAAACGCCACGGGCTACCCCAGCGCTTCCCAAATCAGTCTGGGCATCTGTGGAGCAGTGTTTAGACTCCTGGGCCTCACCTCCCCCCTCCCAAACCCCCGGGACTTCTGAATAAGTAGAGCTGGGACAGTTGGGTTTTTTAAAACTCCACAACTAATTCCACTTTACTTTCAGATTTGAGAGCCACTGACCTACTACACAAGCGAGGACGGACGTGTATAGAAAAGACCTAAAGGACAGGATTTAAAAAAAAAAAAAGGCAAGTTTTTTGATAGCAGAGGTGTGTGCAAGGACGCACATGGGAGTTTAGGACTTTGTCTGGGGCCAAGAAGGGGCCCCTTCAGGGTGATATCGGGATCTGGCAGCGGGCACCCAAGGTGAAAGTAGCCTCCTTATGGGAGGGGTGGGGGCCCTGGAGACAGAAGCTGCTGCTCCACAGCTAGGCAGACAGCATGTCCTGCTCGGTCTCTTTCGTCAAGCTCTCCAAAATGCGGCGCTTCCCTGTCTACAGTTCCCACTTTAATTCTGGTAACAAGGAAGGGGCAAGGTCAAAAGAGAAGGGGGCCTTTTCTAAAACATTCCCCTTATAAAATCATTTACTGGAAGATAATCTGCTGGTTCTGTGTTTCATGTTTCCTGTGATGCTTTCCACAGAGTCACTCGGGCCCCTCTTTCAGGAATCCTCCAAAAAGTAAGGGGACAGAAACCCTTGGTTTCCTGTGGCCAACATAGCACCCATGTTATCTCCTCAGTCTTTTCGGGACTTCACTAAAGTAATAGGAAATGCATATGAGACCTATAAGACCACAGGGACAGATTTACAGTGGAGGATACAACAGTTGATGATCTGCTGGAGGGAAGAAAGCAAAGAAATACAGGAAAAGTTCCAAGAATTGAAAAGGCCTCCTCAATGCCTAGAAGAATAAATGAAGGAAGACCTACACAAAGTAATATCTTCACAAAATTCCATGGACCTAGAAATAAACAAAGATAAAAGCAGATCACATACAATGAATCAGGAATCAGAATGACTTCTGACTTCTCAACCAGAGACACTGAAAAGCAATGGAAAAATTCTGCAGGGAAAAGATTACTAACCTGGAAATACATATTGGGCCAAAGTATAGATCAAGAAGTAAGACATGTTCAGACTTGCAAGGAATTCAAAATATTAAATGTGCACCCTCTCTTGGGAAGAAGGTTCTGGAAGATGTGCTCCAGAAAATGAGGGAATAAACGCGGAAAAGGAAAATGTGTTAAACAATCAACTGAGGCTCATTAAAGTTTTCAAGAGTTCGAGCCTAAATTAATGTGATCAGTCAGTGTCAAGCCAGAGATGCTTAGGAGTGCTCCCCCAACTGGAGCAAGGGAAAGACTTAGAGAAGGTGTGGAAGCAAAGAAAGGAAGTTATGTAATTGGCTATAGGCTAAAGGCTAGTTGGTTGTCCATGAGTGGTTATCTCTAGTGTTCCAATTTTGTAACCTTGAGGCACTTACAGGCTTAGATTTCATTTTGCTTGCAGAGGCCACCACAGCATTAGAACCTCTTCAGTCTAGTGGCCTTCCTGCTTAATTAATTTAACACATGGGACTCAGGCAAAAGGAACTCCAGCAGAGTGAAGGGGTGAAGGCAAGTTGGAGGACAGGAGTTCTGCGCAGGCTCAGAGAATAAGCAGTTCACCTTAGAGCAAGACAGAGAGTGGCAAAGGATATGTTTGGTAATTTGGAAAGTATCATTGGCATTTGACAAATCTGATGATGTGCATGCAAAATCAGTGCCAAGGGCATAAAAAAGCAAACCAAGGAAAAAGTGAGACAACTAATGCCAGGTTAACAAAATATTATGTAAGAAAGGAAAAATTACTCCAATATGAAGCTCAGGAATGAAGGTTATGGTCTACAAAATGATGTCATTGTTATGTTTATATCAGGAGGTCGAAGACCGGAATGGGGAGTACAAGACGCAAACCATCTACCATCATATAAAGGCAGTAGCTAATGTCTCGGATTGATAAATTCAGAAATATGACTTAATTCGTTGCCTCTGAGAGACAGAGGTGAGAGGGAGACCGTTCTCTGAATTTCTATTGGAAGCTTTTGAATTTTGAACCATATGAATATAATGCTTTTCTGGGATTATTCTATTTGTTAAAGACGCAGCAAATGGATTTCCTCTGGAAGGATAGTCGATGAACTGCTCATAGTGGTTTCCACTAGTGAAGGGAAATGAGGGACTGGGGAAGCAAGTGGGAGAGAAAAATATTTTTCACTATGCATCCTTCTTACTTTTTAAATCTGTACTTTGAGGTTGTATTATTAAAAAGATACATGGTTTTTTCCCAAGGCAAAAGAAACAGAAATTGAAAATGGTTGCCCCTGGGCAGTAGAATTGGAGACAATGAAGGGGGGGAGAGAGTAAGGATATTTTGTATCATTTTCTATTTTTATATACAGAAATATTTGTTGTGTTAATGTTTTACTATTACATTTTTAACAATATGCATATGTTATTCTATGTATAAATTTTTAATAACTTTAATGAAAGCTGTGGTGTTACTTCTTGGACACCAAACATTTAAACACTACATAGGCTGCACCATTAGGCAGGCGAAGGTTATCCTGACCCGCATTCTGTAGCCAGGGAGTTTCCCAGTCATGGAAAGTTCTTTGGCCCCCTCTGCTGGTAAGTGATACCCTTGTCAAGGAGTATGAAAGTACTTGCATGTCTTCGCTGAGAATCTCCTTCCAATAAGCTAACAAATTCATTAGCTGAGTGGTTTCATTTCTATTAAAAATCCCATTAAGTTATCTGAGTATGTTCTACATTCACTGGTGATGTCACAGAAGGAAACATTCCCATTTCACACTTTTCTGTGAATCCCAAAGAACTTTTTTCGCCCTCAGCCATTTTCACGTACTCAAATAAAATCTCGGGGTGCCTGACTGCTCAGTGAGTAGAGCATATAATTCTTGATCTCAGGATCATGAGTTTGAGTCCCACGTTGGGGGTGGAATTTACTTTAAAAATTTTTTTAAATAAATAAAATATTTTCTGGTGCTCAAAGACGCCTTTTTCTCATGCTAGATCGGCAAGAGAATACCAAATGGTAAATTTAAAGATTTTTTTCATCCTTGCAGTTAAGTTCCAGATGCCATCCAGACAGAAACAAGTTCTCTGAAGACTCAGTAGTCTTTGCTGTCTGAGGGGATCTTCTCCACCTCCTGCCTCAGCTGGGAGGAATCCCTGGAGAGAGCCCAGACACAGAAAAGTCCACCTAACCTCATCCATATATTGAGAGAGAGTTAGCAAATACTTTTATGGATTTTCTTTATTTTTGATTACCTAAGTAATACATGCTGGCTTTAAAAATAAGGCTTTTTTTTTCAAATTGCCACAGCATCTTTTAAAGGAAATTCCACAAATGTATTTTGAAACTGTTTTTTTTTTTTTAATTGCATACCCTATGACCCAGCAGTTTCACTACTTAGTGACCCTCCCAGAGAAACAGGAACATGTATACAAGGCCGCAAGAGGAGAGACTGTGGCACTGTTTATAATATCTAAAAAAGGAGAACAATCTAACTACCCATCAGCAGGGGAATACCTAAGTACATGGTCCATTATCCGTGCTGTGGTTGATTCCTGAAGCTCTTCAGCATTTTAAAACAATAAGGTAGTTTACATGTGCTAATGTGTGGATATATATCCAAAAATACAGTGAAGGGAAAAAACATATTGTAGAAGGATCCATATGGCATGGTGTCACATGTTTTTTCAAAGACTATAAATTCTCTCCGTGTACATATATAACCATGTAAATACATAGAAAATACCAGGAAGGCCATATTCTAAACAAATAACAAGGAAGAGGGAAGGGAAGAGGGCCAACAGTGGCATTCGAAAGTGCTAGCTTACAAATATGGATTCGTTAATTACTTGAGAAATTAAAAATTGATGTAAAGGTAATCTCTTTTCCATCCCCATCCAATCCCACCATCCCAGAAGTAATCAATCTTAAGAATCCTTCCATAACTTTCTCTATGTTCATACAAAAATATACAAATACACAGGCACACGCACCTTCTTCTTTTTTTAATTTTCCAAAATAGGATCAGACTACACATAATATTCTATATTGGGTGCCTGGGTGGGTCAGTTAGTTAAGCGTCTGCCTTCGGCTCAGGTCATGCTCCCAGGGTCCTGGGATCGAGCCCCACATCAGGCTCCTTGCTTCTCCCATTGCCTGCTGTTCCTCCTGCTTGTGATCTCTCTTTCTGACAAAATCTTTTTTAAAAAAAAGTGCAACTCAAATGCCCCCCAATTGCAGTCTTAATTCCCTTTTGCTACGTGAGGTAACATAGCCACAGGTTCGTGGGATTAGGATGTGCACATCTTTGAAGGTATTCTGCGGCTACCACAGAGGGCTTAAGCCTGGACCACTCTGCACCAGGCTTCTCCACATCCACCCACACCCACATCCAAAGGAGAAGCTATCAACAAATAGGACAATAAGAGTAAATGTCAGGAGATAAGGCAGGGTGTGTGGGGGAGAGAAGGGGAAGGAGAGGGGGTAGAGAGCACTCACAAGTCCTGGCGACAATGGGTTGCTGATTACCCTCTTTCTTCCTCACCATTGATCAAATTTCTTTTCTGCTTGACAAGCTTGAGTTCAGTTTCTGCCACTTGCCACTAGAAGAATCCTGATTAACGAAACAGTCATTTATTGAGTCTACTACATGGCAAGGCATTGTATGAAACACTTGCATTTTTCTACTCCTCATAACCATGCTGCAAAATATTAGCTTTTGCATTTTAAAAATGAAGAACCTGGGGCACCTGGGTGGTTCAGTTGGTAAAGCTTCAGACTCTTGATTTTGGCTCAGGTCATGATCTCAGGGTCCTGGGATCAAGCCCTCATTCGGGCTCCGCACTCATCGGGGAGTCTGCTTGAGGACTCTCTCTCTCCCTCTGCCCCTCACACTGCTCGTGTTCTCTCGCTCTCAAATAAATAAATAAATAAATAAATAAATAAATAAATAAATAAATCTTTAAAAATAAAGAAACTAAGGCTTTATGGATTGAAGTACCTTGCCCCAGGTCAGCCTCTAAGGGCTGTTGGACAGACAATTTAAGTCTGTCCAACAGATTCAAGCAGAGTTTAAAGACAGAATTTGGAGATTTCCTTCTGTGGGTCATTTCCTTCTGGAAGTCACCCCTAACTTTCTGTTCTATGGTCCTTCACCCAGAAAGGCTTTCCACTGGTGTTTTAACTGTTCCTCACTAGGTCCTGACTCAGGCTAGAAGTCATCAAAACAGGCAACTGAGTCAGTTCCACTCATTTCTCCCAAGATCAGTCCCCCTCCAGATTTTGCTGGCTAGTCTCTCTCTAGTGACCCCTTTCTGAACTCCAAATCTATATGATTGCTTTCTAGACATTGCCATTTGAATGCCTCAAATTTAATATCCAAGACAGACACTCTTTTTCTCTCAAAATACATTCTTCCTTCTCAATCTCTTTTCTTTTATAAGATTTTATTTTTATTTATTTTATTTTTTAATTAAATATTTAATTTTTTTATTTTTTTTAATTTTTTAAATCTCTACACCCAATGTAGGGTTCAAACTCACAATCCCAAGATCAAATGTCACATGTTCTTCCAACTGAGCTAGCCAGGCGCCCCTCTCAATTTATTTTCTTAAGGGATGACACAACCATCAAAGCCAAGCACAGAGCAGATAGCCTTGACCTCTTGACTCCCTTACCAACAAAATCCTAGTGACTATCTCCCTTTAACACCTCAATTTCATTCCCACTACACTTGCCTTAGTTCCATTCCTTTCCATTCTTGCCAGTATTATTGCAACATTCTTAACTGTCCTCCTATTTCTCAGTGTACCTCCTTCCCAGTTTTTCTTTACACTGTGGCCAAAGTGATCTTTCTAAAATATATGTATCTGCTCGTATGACTTCTCTTCAGTAATTCTTCATTGCCTCCAGGACAACATCCCAGATATTTAGTTTGATTATCAAGATCTCTGTCTGCTACAGTGGCTTTTACGTATTCCTTCTCTAATACTGCCCACACACTAGCTCCTATGTTGAAACATCCTTTCCTCCATCATCCAGCTAACATTTAATTATTTGTCAAAATAAGGAGGAGAATTTTCCATATTTGCAGAGAATTTTCTGGCATGCCTTTTTGCAGTTCACAGCATTCATAATGCTACCTTGGTTTTAACTTCACTCTCTCCTCACTAAGTGAAGAACTTCATGAAGGATGGGACTCCGTTTTCAATATCTGTGTCCCAGAGCCCAGGACAGTGCCTCATATGTATTAAATTCTCCATAAATACTCGTTGACATCATGAAACAACATATTTAAATTAAAGAAGAGTAGTCATATTGTAAATGTGCTTTGGGTATGCCTCTCCCCTAGAGTTTTCCCTAGGCAAACAATTTTAATTCTTCCAACCTTTCCTTTTAATCGCTTTGGCAAACATCTCCAAAAAGAAAACAAACAAACAACAACACAAAAAACACTCGTTTCTTCACAATGAATTGAACTTGGACTGGGCATTCCTAAAGCAAGTATCTCTCTTCAGGTTCTTTTCACTCCTGGTTCTTTCCACTGCACTGACCATAGGAGTAATTGAATGATCTAAAAGTATTTTTTAACAATTTTAGTAGTGAAAGGAACTCAATACACCTCATGTCATGTCATCAGATTTGCCAAATTCCCTAATAGTACCTGAGAAAAGCATCCACGTTTTCATTTATCTAAGAGTTTCCTGTGAATAGGCAACTTTAGATAGAAACACGCAAACCTACAAATTCACAAAGTAAAAAATTCATGTTTTGAAAGAGACAATAAAGGAAAAAATATAAAATAGAGGAAGATACAAAAATACTCTATACATTCCTAATATGAAATAAATGTCTCTCTCAAAAGAAATGCACATCCATAAGAAGGTTAAATAGTGAAAAATTGAATCGAAGGCAAAACTAAAATAAGAACATGACCAAAAAAAAAAAAAAAAGGACTGAAATATACAACTTACCTCTCTCCTCAGACAACTAACTGCAACAATGTGAACCACTCGACTTTTCTTGGCAACAGGAAAGCAAGAAAAGGTGGGATATGGTAGATTGGTCAGCTAGATAACTGTAGTGAGAAACTATTCAGTAATGAATATTGACATTTCAAACTCTATCAACATGAAAAGGGAGGTGTGAATGGAATATATGCAAATAATTTGTTTGCCTTATGCAAGATAATTTGGAGTGGAAGAAAAGACTTATTAATACATAGAGGTAGCGACCTAAACTCAAACTGGGCTCAAGATTAAAAAATACTACTACTGCTGCTAATAATAATAATAATACACGCAGCATTTTTCTAAATTGCTTTGCAATATTGTGCCACCTGAGGGCACCAAAGACTTAAAGATATTTTCATCGTGTTTTCTGCTCAAATAAAAAGTTCCTCAAATTTTTTCAATGAACCTTTATTGAGCATTGTTCATATTTTAAGAACAAAGAGATGTAATAAGGACACAAATACAAATCAAATATGATCAGTAGACTTGGTGAATGAATGGGAGTGGCCTTAGTGCTAGCTGCAAAGAAGAATGTCATGTTTCACGTTAATTACTGTCACTTGGCGTGCTGGGCCCACCACTACTGTCATTTGGTATAAACATATTCAGTCTGTCCTTGACATTGCTTCTCTAACTAGGGCCCAGATTCCTGAGAGTCTCTGAGACTCTTTAAGGGTGGTTCAGTTCACACTATTTTCATTATAATACCAACATGTTTTTGCTTTCATCACTTTCATTTTCTCATGCATCTGTAGTGTTTTCCAGAGACTTCATGACATGACAATGTTATGACTAATAAAATGTGTGTGTATATCGTGTTTTTTAAGAAATTTCTAAGGTAGCGAGGTGATTTGAACGCAGGTGTGCAACATCCCTGAATCCATGATCAAGTGAGGAGATTCTCTGTCACCCCAGGCCACCCCATGGTGCATTCCCAGCGCCTCTCTTCCTCCCAAAGTTACCCTCGTCACCCCCTCCTCCTGCACCAACTTTTCATGCACCCAAAAGGGAGTTCTCCAGTTTGCTGAGATTACATCTTTGCTGGTGATTCTGATCTGCTCCAGTACCTCCACACCAGGACCCTCCTCCCTGCCGGTGGTTGAGATCATCCTTGCTGCTATCTTTTTTGCCATCTACACGTGTGACCTGAAAACCAAGATAGAGACCATCAACTGACCTTGGAGTGATTTTTTCCAGACCCTCACAATGACCATCCTCTATCTGATCACCTCCACTGTTGTCCTTACGGAGAGGGGAAACCACTCCAAAATCATCACAGGGGCCTTGGGCCTAACCGCTACCTGCCTCTTTGGCTATGACACCTATATGATGCCTATGATCACCTTCCCCTAGAGGCAGTGCCCACTGACCTCGCAGATGCCCAAGTGTAGCTGAGCTCCCTTCGTTTCTCTCTGTAGCCTGCAAAAACAAAACAAAACAAAACAAAACAAAACTTCCATAGAAATAATTTCTCCCCAGCCCTACAACACTCCCAGCCAACTCCCAGCCCTTTATTGAAGTAAAAGTGCCTTTATCATGAGACTCTGTCTTTGGACCTGCCTCCTGGTGTGGCCATCTTTATGTATGGGTGTGCCTATGCCCTCCTTACCCCCTTCCTTCTGCAGTATCCAAAAGGAGACACCTGTTCTGCCTGGACTATGCACCCAGTTAAGCCACAAAATTACAGAGGAGGGAGCCTCAGATTTCAGATTCTAGGCTCCAGGTTTTGGTTCTGTGAAGGGAAAAATGGATGGTTAGAACATATGATAATGAATAAATTAGTCCTTTGGTCAAAAAAAAAATTCTAAGGTAGCTGCTTTAGACTATAAGTCTGTGCATTTTCAGAGATTAACTCTGTTCTCTGGGCTCTTTCTGGCTATCTTCAGATCTACTTACTATGGTCTCTGCTCAGCATGCAACAATCATGATTTTGGAGCCCACAGTGTTTTCTTACACCTCTGTGAAAACACCGCTATAAATATATTCTGATACCTTATTTCACAATATTTTTAAATTCTTGGAAACTTTTTCTAGATTTTTTGTATCTAAAATATTATTTTGTAACTCAATATTTCATCCTAAAATTAACTATGTATTTTTCTTTTGTTTAAGGATAGTTGGCTTAATATGGGAAGGTTAAGAGACTGGTTTTCACAATCCACAGCTGCACCATCTACACATAAAGATGTTGAAAGTAATGAACTCACGGAAGGAAGGAATCTACTCCAAAGAAACTGCACAGAGCTGTAAATAAACGAAAATATGATGAAAACATCTTTACCTTGGCTTTATGGATGTTCTAAATTTATTGTGCCTTATGCAACAGAACACTTCCAAATAATTTTATAGTGTTACTTAAATGGCAGCATCAGTTTGAGACCCAAGTTTAAAGAAAGAGTTTAAAGAAAAAAGAATGCAATAGTGTACCGGGTTGAATTGTGTGCCCAAAAATTCCTGATCACTCTATACCTGAGGATGTCCCTTTATGGAAGCAGAGTCTTTGCAGATGTAATCAGCTAAAATGGATCATACTAGGTTTGGCCCTAATCCGGTGACTACTGTCCTCAGAAGAAGAGAAAGCAGACATAAAGACACGAACGGGGAAACCAGCCACATGAAGATTGAGGTAGGAATTAGAGTTTTGTTGCCACAAACCAAAGGATGCTAAGGATTGTTAGAAACCACCCAAACCTAGGAAAAGTGAAGGAAGGATCCTTCCCCAGGGACTTCAGAGAGGGCATGGCCCTGCCAACACTTTGATTTCACACTCCTAATAGGCTCCAGAAATGTGAGATAACAAAATTTCTGTTGTTTACAGCATAGTTTGTGGTACTTTATTAGGCAGCCCTATGAAACTCACACAAATATTTTAAACACAGAAGTCATGAGCTCTTTAAAAGCCAAAACATGTTGGTACCTGGTTTTCCCAAGCCAGAAATATGGAGGCCACTGAATCTTCTTACAGATCTTTCATATTGTGCTGCCTGGAGAAAACCACTGACGGGCTGAGAGGCTAATTTAAAGCCCTGGTACAATTGGCACTGCTGAATAAGTGAAAATTCAGTATAGAAAAATTTTTCCATGATTTTATTCATTTGACATAGGCAGGCAGAGGGAGAGGGAGAAGCCAGCTGGGCAGGGAGTTAAAGGCGCCCCTCAAGTTAAAATTTTAATTGTAACGTGAAGACTGAGTTAATAGCTCATCTTCAAAACTGTACTTGCCTGGGGCACCTGGCTGGCTCAGTTGGTTAGGCGTCTGCCTTCAGCTCAGGTCATGATCCCAGGGTCCTGGGATGGAGCCCCACATAAGGCTCCCTGATCAGGTGGGAGTCTGTTTCTCCCTCTCCTTCTCCCCCTACTCCTGCTCTCTCTCTTATAAATAAAATCTTAAAAAAAAAAAAAAAAACTGTACTTACCCTATAAATGGATGAATCTATAGATGTGCTGAACTTGCCATATTGCTTATATTCATCTGGCAATTAGCACCAATTAATTATCAAAGATTATCTTCTTTTATGTGAATACTTGCCAACAAACACAAGTGATGCTGAAGCAGTCAAAGCATTGGATAACTTTTTGAATCAGAGAGTTTATACTGCAACAATTGTGCTGAACATTTGCACTGATGGTACAAAAGAAATGGGTAAACTAAACTGGAGCTTCACTATGAATCAAGGTGGTGACATCAAAGAATATTAGTAATTATTCTATTTTTTAAATCCTAGGTACCTAACAGTAAGAAGTGGGAGGTAACAGACTCACTTAAGAATGTTCTGCTAAGGGGCGCCTGGGTGGCTCAGTGGGTTAAGCCTCTGCCTTCAGCTCAGGTCATGATCTCAGGGTCCTGGGATCGAGCCTCGAATCAGCCTCTCTGCTCAGCAGGGAGTCTGCTTCCCCCTCTCTCTCTGCCTGCCTCTCTGCCTACTTGTGATCTCTCTCTCTCTCTGTCGAATAAATAAATAAAATCTTTAAAAAAAAAATTCTCTCTAAAAAAAAAAGAATGTTCTGCTAAAACAGTAAAAGTTACTGATTCTACTACATTTCAACCCTTGAGTATATGTCTTTTTAATAGACATGCAATGTCTGTGATGCAGTGGGACATATACCTAAGGCTAAATATACCAGGTCATGTTACCCACATTTTGCCATCAGAAAGTATAAGGCAAATAAATTACACAAAAAATCTAAGTCAGAGCAGCTTACATTATTTATGACTTTGAGATGAGTCACAATGAAAAATAATGAAAGTTTTGAAAGTATGAGCTAACAAATTTAATTTAATTAAGACCATACAATCTAAGTCAAAAGGACCATACAATTATCTAGGGCAAGATTCTCCCAAATGCAAGTCCTTCACAGTATCTATGAAAACTGGTCACCAAGCTCTTGTTTGCATACTGCTACTGCTCACTGCCACTTACAAGCCATTTTGTAAGTACTCTAGTAAAAGATTTTTCATTCAGTGACTGAACTCCACACCCCCCAACACCCTTGGATTGGCCCTAGTTTCCTTATTAAGGTAGCCTTATATAGCAGAAAGCACAACGACTTAGGAAGTTAGAAGACCTCATTCAAGTACCAGTGCACTCTCTTACTCACAGGAAGACTTTGGGCACATTACTACCTTCTTGAGTTTTAGCTTGTACAAATGGGGAGTACTCATGCTTTCCACATCACTCCAGCAAACGGTCGAAGGTTCTATAAGAACATATTTAAAACTTCTTGGTAAACATATGTTTATCCATAAAATACACATTTAGAAAATTATCTTGCTAGAGTTCTTTCCATTGAGATACACAGAAAACAACAACAACAACAACAACAACAACAAAAGCTAATATTGCTGAGTGGACTGTGTGCGAAGCTCCCATAAAGGCTTTACATGTATTTTTTTGAGACCGCTCCAAATACTATTCCATTTTACGCTTAAGGAAATTGAAGCACATACAAGTTAGGTAATTCAACAACATCACACAAAAACTAACAAATTAATCTCTTTTCCTAATAATACTTTAAATACTTGAAGACAGCTTTCCTACCTGCTCTCTACTTGCATTATCTTTTGGGCACTCTTGTACAAACAAACAAACAAAAAAACCTATTACTCAGATTAGCCTGGCCAGAAAGCTGGCCTAGAATCTTGGATTCAAAGCAATTGATCAGTGGACCTTCTGAGACCCAAGAATGCCTATGCTAATCTAGAGGAAGACAAATACCCCTGGGCAGCAACTCAACCTGCAATGAGAGACATTCCAGAAGAATCTAACCTCTCTTCATAGTTATCTCCAAGTCAAAAAGAACAGCTTGAAAAATTTGTCAGTTAGCAACTGCAATTTCAGTAGATCTCGTCTATCAAATCAATTGTTAAAACTCAAGGCAAACAACCAATATTACTCTCAAATTTTTTCACTAAAGTCACATCTTAGAAAAGAAAGAAATGTGATTTTTATTTTTTAGCAGACAGACGCAGTGGAACTGGATCATCCAAAAGACTAATGTTCCCTTCAGAGTAGTCACATTGGTAGGCTCTGCATTCACAAACATGCGGGACAGTGCTAGGCACCAAGAAGGCAGGTATTCAATGTGTGAATGATTTTGGTGATGCTGCCATTGCTTACAGCATTTTTAGAATACTTTTGGTTAAATCCTCCAAAGTCAAGACATACGTTTATTTTAATTATCTTTGACAGTAGCTCTTCTTAGCCTTAGAGGTCACTGTTTTAGCAAGTTGTGGAATCCCTTCTTCCTCTCAATTGTGAAATAAAGCATAGAAAAGTGCATAAACCATGAAGAGTTTCAATACATTTTAAATGTAAATTCAGTATATTTTTGGAAATGCCTATTCAAAGAGAAATTTTTGAAAAATAAATTTTTTTCAGGTATTCTGAAATGTGCCTAGCTATCTGTACAAACAATCCAAGACTTACCTTCCCTGGGCTTAGTTATATGGATACACATATAGGTTAAATAATCATGTTTCTTGAGGAAGGGCACACCTTTTTATCCTCCGGTTTCCTCATTCACTAACACTACATAATGTTTATGATAATTTCCCAAAATTATACAATTATTTTTAGTAAACTTTCAGATTTACTTTGGACACAGAAGAGAGAAATGGCTTACTTATTAAAAGAGAAAAATTACTTCTTAGAACCTCATTTTTCTTAAGTCATTATGGAAGGTATTACTGATGGACTGCCTTTGGGAATTTCTCTACTGCAGGCCAGATCCTTGTTCAACTTCCCCCAACATGCCAGGAACCGTTTGCCTCTTTCATTGCCAACACACACTCCTCTACCTAGGCAATTCTTCACCTAAAGTCACACCTGGAATGAGGCATTCACAAGTTAACCCTTCCACCTGTCCCACAGGATTTTATTATTATTTCTTTTAGTAATCTTTATACCCAATGTGGGACTCGAACTCATGACCCCAAGACCAAGAGTTGCATGCTCCTCCAACTGAGCCACTGCCTGTCCCTGCAGTTTTAAGCAATCATGTTCAAGGATTTTTAATGCTAAACAGAAGGAACACTGAGTCTTGGTGGCCCAATTTTAATGTCTCTGAAGGTTCCCCACTGCCTGCAGGGTAAAATCAAAGTTTGGTCAACATGGTAAACTAGATTCTTTGTGATCTGGTCCCTGCAGCCTCACCTCCTTCTCCTGCTCCTATACTTATACTTAACTCCGTAAGGTTTCCTGAACCCCTGTGGCAGTAGGATGCCCTTGTGCAGTCCAATTCCCTTGCCAAAATTTCCTTCTGCTCTCTGTGCCTTAATAAATTGTTCTTCATTCATTAAAATGAATGGCTTTCCTATGCAAAGCCTACCCTGAGCCCTCTGGCCCTGCCCTATGCTAACCCTATACATTACACATACTTGAAAACTAATTTGCAATGTTTTTCTTACCAGGCTGTGATCAACTTCAGCACAGGGGTTTTTATTCTTTGTACTTTTAGCAGAGAGCCTGGCCTAGCAGGCCCTCATTTTAGTCTATTTATGATTTAACTTGAGAAGTCGCAGATTCAAGAAATATTTACTATTAGTCATTGATTGTATTTAAAATGTAAACTAGTATTAAAATGTAAACTAGGCTTCATGTGTACACTTATTCTCCATCTTCAATCAGATCTCTTCTTATCCAGGTTGGATAAAGCAGGCAATTTGAACTTCGGATCCAGTTAGCTGTTTAGCCCTGCCTCTCATTAGGTATGGTAGAGGTCTCAGTCCTTACTGCAGCAAGTTGTTCCTTATTCTATGGATTTACAGCCCATGTGGCACCTCTGGCATGGGTTAACTGCATTACCACCTTGCAGCCTCACTAGCTGAGGAAGGTGTTTCTGATACCTAGTTCCTCGGTTCAGATTTAATACACTGATTTTACCTCTTTCCCCTATCAGACATGAAATTCTTCCCTTACCTCCACTCCAGAACAGAATTTTAGTACTGCCCTCTTCTCTGTGCCTAGTTGTTAGCCTGAAGCATGCACTACAAGAGATTTAACTTCACCACTTGCCGCTTTTTGTTACCTGGGATATTATCTGGGCCTTGTATCACCGGCACCCATCAGACTTCAAAAGCAGGGACTAAAGTTCTGATGGGAACCTAATGCCTTGAAATAGCAACTTGCAATACCAAACCCTGGACACTCACTTATTCAAAGCTCCTGTTCCATTTTATGTCCTGTTGCTGGTAAAGAGATGCCTTTGGTTCTCATTCAATTCATGTTCAGAACAAAGAGATGACATACTCTTCACCAAATACTTCTCCATCACTTCAGAGAAAAGCTCTAGTTTCGACCACAAGTAGGCTCTTTCTTTAGAATTAATGGTCCCTATTATTGTTGGCACAATCCAAATGAGAAAAAGTCAAAACTTTTAACTTTATAAAAATGCAAAGTAGAGAATGCTGGCAGAGCAACAAGTCAGGAAAGTAACTACTTTTAGAGGAGAAAAGGAAGCTAGGGTTGCCCTTTCAAAAGCATCCCCATGATTTACTAAGGTTTTCCTGTTTTCTCACTAAAAGACTCTGTATTGCACTGATAAATGTGCACTTCTTTCAGTGTGATTCAGGATGCAATAACTTGATCCAGTGTGGACACAATACTACAACCATGTTTACTGAAAGGAACAAAATTAATCTTTTAAAATTTAGGCAATTTCTAAGACTGAAAGATCATCCTGGTAATGGTGTAAAGATCAAATACTACATCTCTTTCACTTTAAAGTTCACAAAGAAAGATCTAGTCCTTAATATTTAGAACAATTATCAGCAAACTACTGCCCCAGGCTGGCCAGTTTTATTGCAGAAGACATAGCCATTCATTTATGTATTGTCTATGGCAGGTTTCACGCTACAATGACAGAGTGGTTGCATGAGATTATATGGTCTAAAATATTTAGTATCTGTTCTTTACAGGAAGTTTGCAAATACCCAACTCAGAAAAAATCTCCCAAAATAAAACCCCAAGCATCTTAATTGGTGGAATGAAACTTCTATGTCTCTATTTGGGCACGAGAGACAGTCTCTATTCTCCTTATTTCTCAACACATAGGTTTTATTCTGCAAAATGACTAACTCTACAACTCATTTCACCAAAATAGTAAAAATTGTTTAACAGTTTCGGGACATTACATCCAGACTTAAGGGGAAAAAACTCCAAATAAAGTATTTTTTCACCTCAGGGGATTAAGGAGTGCATTTGTTGTGAGGAGCACCGAGTAATGTACAGAATTGTTGAATCACCATATTGTACACCTTAAACTAATATAACACTGTATGTTAACTATGTTCTAATTACAATTTAAAAAATTTTTAAATGGGAAAAAATATTTTTTCACCTCACCAAACGAAATTCTTATAAAGCAACTACATCTACTTATTAATGGTATTCAGACTAACTGAAGGGAAACATTGAGTTAATCAATTGCTAGTTTGCCCTCTTCTCAATCATTAAAGAAAACCACATTAAAATGGAATTAAGGCTATGACAACAAAATGATATTCCCTACTGAAAAAAGCACTCTTATCTAAAGAAAAATACCATTAATCATAAACTTATGTTAAAGCTGACACCTGTAATTTAATCTTCAAGTCATCAAAGTCACCTAGACTCATTGAGCTTGTTCTCCTGACAGTGCCCATTTAAGGATAAGAAGCCAAAGAAAGGTTATCTCCCTCTCACCACAATTCACCAGCCCATTATCTGTCCATCTTCAACATCCCAGAAAAAGGAAAAAAACATTGAAAGAAATGGAGTCAAACTCCAGCTTAGAACTGCTATTTCCACAATTAGCACAAAATGATGGAACTGTTGAAGGTAACTCTATTCTTAAAGATTTGAAAGCACTGAGGGCCATCTTTGTAATTAGTTCACAAGGACATTTACCATTAAACGGCAATGATTTCATTTCAGAAAACTGGTAAACCTCACTTTAAAGATCAAATCAGATTATCAAGCTTAGTTCACAGCTGAACATAATATCAAAAAAATGAAGCAGAGATTCAAATAGCTCGGTCTTAGTTAATTGAGAATTCAACCAGATGCCTCTCGTCATATGCAACCATTTGGAATAGGATCCACCTGCTTAATCTAACGTGTAATTAAAAAAAAAAAAGCACTACAGGCTCCTTGAAGCTTTCTGTTGAATAACATAGTGTTAAGCAGTGAAAAAACAGCTAAAATTTATGCAGCAGTTACTATGTGCCCAAGATTTACACCAGGTGCTCTTCATGATTTTTATCCTCAAAGTTAACATCTAGAAGCGTTAAGTATCTGGATTAAGGTCACAGCTCATAAGGGGCAAAACCAGTTCTCAAACCACCTTTTTTTTGAAGCTTTCCAATGACACCAATGTGCAGACAAGTTTGGGAACCACTACTCTATGGGTTCTTACGCATACCAAGAGTTCGGACACTGTTGCATTGAAGCAAAAGTGTCTTCCAAAAGATCTTGTGATTTAACATACTATAAACTTCAATCATTGTGCCAAATTAAGTTTCTACAATTTATGTCTCTTAAGTAAACAATAAAAAACTAAATTACAAAACCTTTTAAAGTACGTAATTACTGAATTACACATTTCCAAACTCTTAACTACAAACTTTTCAGGTCCATGTGTCCCAAAGGGCCCATATTCTATATAATCACATCTCTTGGAGCACCAAACCTTAAGTTCTAACATGCAGCCCTTAGGAAAGGAAATTAAGTAGCAAAATAGAATAACCTAAGCTTCTCTGCAGTACTTGGGAAGGCTCTGGGGGACTTTTCTAGTTTGAAATGCCCTGCCCACTCCCTCCACCATGCCCAGGTGGCCATTATAACCTCCAGAAACATAACTGTTCAAAAGACAGTCATAATATCCAGCTCTCAATTAGTGATATTCTATTACTTAAAAGCCCTAGCAATGTATCCCTAAGTTTATGACGTAACTCAAAATAAAAGTTAAAATCTCACTTGAAAGAAAAACTTTCAAAAGGGCATGCCTTTTCTAAATCTAGGTACGTAGATTCAAATAAAAGCAATAAAACATCTTTTATAAGGTTATGCATAGGAGATTATGGAGCATCCAAATAGTATGTGATGTCAAGTTAATGATGGCTTTTTTGAGTCAAAAGCAAGTAATTTATGACATATTCCTAAATTTAAGATATGTTCATATAACCATATTCTAACAACAGTACAAAATAAACACTAGCAAAAGGAATTTAAAGTTTTTGTTTATAGGAATCAGGCCCTTCAATACACTGAATTTTTAATAGTTAATATAAATCTGGTGTTATCAAATCAATCTGATTATTTTCAGGTGAACACTTCTACATTTATTTCAACTTTAATAGAAATAGATTTATGGAAATATAAATAACTCTAATCCTTATCTTAATATAAAGCAAATTAAGATACAATTTTTGAAATACTATTTTAAACCCATTACCGTAAGATTTTTGCTCATTTATTACATTTCATACCAAAAAGGGGGAGGAAGTGCTGAGAGGAAGGAGGTAGTAATATAAGAGGGAAGAATTACAAAGGAGAAACCAAAAAACTTCTGGGGGTGACAGGTATTGTTCACTACCTTGATTGCAGTGATGGTTTCACAAGTCAAAGTTTATCATATATGCTTTAAATGTGTAGTTCACATTTATACTTTAATAAAGTAGACTGTAAAAAATAATCTGCTGTAGAGAAACTGAGTATGAAGCAGCCCAAAGTGCTTTTTTCTTTTTCCAGACCCTTATGGCCTATTTCTGAGTTCAACAATTCCACACTAGGTGTGCAATTTAACTAGTTGCTGTACTTACGAGCTCCCTTTCAAACAATGTGGTCCAAACTATTTACCTGCTACCCATTATTCAGAAGGCAAGTTAAAATTATGCTAAGATTTAATGGTTCTATTGAAATAATTTGTATGGATCCACGCACTCAGTAACCAAGCATGTTGATGCTATCAATTAATAAGGAGAATAACCACACCACTGTACCTTACCATGCTAATAAAAGGTAAACTAAAACACAATCCAGATCAATGCCATGAATGCACAATATACATTACTTAACTGATAAGAATTAAGGCAAAAAAAAAAATTTATCTGAATATAAAGCAGAAGATGCCAGAAAATTTTTCTTAAGAAATCTTTTCTGAAAGCTATTCAGTAGAAACAGATTTTTAATGTAAACCACATTTCTCAGGTCCCTTCTAGCTTATGTTAGCAAATACATTTTCCATCTGATAGATTTCATTAATCTGTTAACCAAACACTGCAATCTAAGAGTCCCCCAAACATTCATTATGATAGAGCTTTGTCAAAGCATACTTGTGGATGTAATACTACATTTAACGCTAGGTGATTAGATTGCATTGTGGCATATTTTAATAATCAATTTAAAAAAACTTTAAGATCTATTTAATACTTTGTTACCACTCTAATTCATCCTCTTAGTTTTGTGGGGATAAAACTGTTTTTTTGTTTGCTTTTTGTTTTTAATTTCCCCATCACCACCAATCTCAGTGTGAACAAAAAATGTGGCTTCTCTTGAAAGCTGGGGAGTTTGGGCACGATCTTGAGGTAGAAACAGCAAAAACACTGCAGCCTTCTGAGAAAATATAATTTAAAACAAGAAAAAACTGATGATTAGCTTAATCTAACGGAAAACCTACATTTTTGCTCTGAGATTATACCTTTTACAATCAGCATATATTTAAACATGGATGGAAATGGGATGAGGAAAAGCTATAAGCAAATGCAGGTAAACAAAATCAGAAAAATCAAAATACAAATATACAGAGCTAAATTACTCTTCCAGTCAGCAATGAAACAGTAATGATTCTAAAATATGCAATGAAAAATAAAGTGACTATTTAACATTCATTCATTTAATAAACTTGTTAAGCATTTGATAATAAAAAGGATATTTTCCGTAACTTTCTTTTTGTAAACTAAGTAATCACTATCTTTAATAAAGAAAGTATAACTTTGTTTTAATAAGTAAATAAAGCATATTGTGTTTAGAAACCAAAACCTTGAACACTAGAGAGAACAACAATATTCTGAAAATCCAGTTTATTTTCCATGTGTGGACAGATCCAGTCAGTGTGATCAGTTTTTCTGCATGTGTAATAATTTATCAAAATAAGTTTTCCCACAAGACTCTTCCATCATCTCTGAAAGTCCTGGTCTGACAACATACCCAAATAAAGTTCTTGAAAATCACCTCTTAAAATTTGGAAGAAAGTGTGTCAAGTCTTTCCTGTAACGTTTACCAAACTACACATGGCTAAAGAGCAATTTATGTTTTAAAAGGTGACTAGTACAACACTTGAGTTCAGGAAATTAATGTTTTAGTGCACTTTGCTCCAGTTTTAGCCAACATGCTACATTGTCCTTTGGGGGGCGGGGTGCACAAAGTGGACTTGAGGATTTCCATTGTACGAAAAAGATATGACTCTGCAAGCAAAACAGTGTAAGCTGCCTTTTTTCTTAAGACCTGGACATTTTAAGACAGAAGCTTTGCAAAACATTACACAATTTTTTATTATTAAATGAGAAAATCTCATTTGTTACATCGTCACATTGCTAGTCAGAGAAATGCTGCAGTGATGAAGAAAGTCAATGTTGGATCAACCAAAGTCCTCATTTCTACAACATTCATTTACAAAGAAATAATGTTCAACACAGCCCAACACAACATTCTTGGTTTTCTTCATAGTGAAGTCCCTCAAAAAAATCATCTTCTAATGGGGTACTTTACTACATAAATTATAGTTCTTCATTTTTACAATTCACCCCAAACTGTATGAGAGATGTATCACACTAAAATTTCTAAAGCTGTTAGGAAATCCTTCACACATCGTCATCATCTGATGTGTCACTGCTACTTGTCTCTGTGTCATCATTCTCAATAGTGGGTTTGAAAGTGCTGTTTTTCCAGGGTCCAAACTTGAAGTCACAGATCAGGCCATTTTTCAAAATACCATTTTTCCTCAGACCATTCTTCTGTAACTAAAAGATCAAAAATAAATATATTAAATACATAATCTATCCTTCTCCAGGGGTTACTTATAAATTAAGAATACTGTAATAATTCAATGTAACTATGACTACATTAAAAAAATGGTATTCTACCCTGAAAATGCCAGATGATATCATTTCTGAAAAACTAGTTAAATACAGGTAATTGATTCAACTGTTCTAATAAATTATTCCCTAGGAATAAATCCTTATCTTTTAGAGAACCACAATTAACATCTACCAAACCAGAAAGTAGATAAATAAAATTACTGTTTATTATTAGCATAGCAAAAAGAGCATAGATTGTCAATCCAGACAGGGGAGGTATGGACATAACCTTATCGCTTGTTAAGGTACTAAATAATCATTTCCAAATTTTCATTTCTTTAAGTGAAAGTTATACCAAATATCTTCAGATGCTAACCATAATAAAATCAGCAGCTGTTAAGCTTTAGCTGTTATTTTTATTATTCTGACCAATCTGGACTATTAACACACCCCACAAACTGCTTTACTCACACTCTGCAGAATAATTAGAATACAAACTATTCCAGTAGGTAAGTATTCAAATAAGGTCCACAAAATAACAAAATCAAATACAGCCCTTTGCTTAACCACAGAGATTCTAATACTGGGGGAAAAATAGTCTTCCATCTCTGAAAATGAGAAATCAGAACTAAAGGGGTTAGATGGTAATAAATAAGAACTGGGCCCAAAGATCACAAATTGGGGGAAGGGTTGATCCAAATTAGAAATAATTTAAAGACACGAAACTAAGTTACATTAATAATGGTAACATTATACCCTCTAATAACTCTGGTCTTCTGAATTTCTTTCATGAAAAATGAGTCTCTAGTATTTTACACCAAAATCTCTAAATAAAACCTTCTATAAGACCAAATCCACTTTTATATTATTATTTGGATCTGTCTAGAAACGTCACATTCTAGAGGTTTTCTCTTTTTTTTTTTAATCATTAAATCTTGAGTATTAGGTTATGATCCAAACAAAAAGAGCTGCTTACATCACAGCTAATTTTGTTATAGACTTTCACAAACAAGAAATAACAAGTCTAGAGTCTTAGCCCTCAGTTTTCCTTTTGCCCTTCCTGTTTCTCTTATTTTCCATAGCAGATTTCATTTTCTATCTAAATTATACAGTTTAAGCTCCCTCCCCTTCACTTTGAATAAATGACTTCATACCACCTTTAATGAGAAAAAGCCCATGTATGTATCCCCTGGTGTTCTCAGCCACTGTGATGATTACAAACACACCTTGACCTTTTCTGTACACCTTTACCACCCCCTAAAGTTCTATCCTTGCTTTTCACATACTTATCATCAATGCTGTCTCATCTTCCCACAGCCTGAAATCACCTGGAGAACTTTGATTTTAAAAAAGAAGGCGGCGGCACCTGGGTGGCTCAGTCAGTTAAGAGTCTAACTTCAGCTCAGGTCATGATCTCAGGGTCCCTGGGATGGAACTCTATATAGGGCTCCATGTGCAGTGGGGAGTCTGCTTGTCCCTTTCCCTCTCCTTCCATCATGTGGACTCTCTAATAAATGAAATCTTTAAAAAAACAAAAACCTAAATCTTTTTCTCTATTTTCTCTAAATGTATGCACGTGCCCACAAACATCTAACTTAGCATGTTCTTTTCAAAAGCATCCTAAAAACTAGCTCCTCCTGTACTTGTTTATAATGACACAATTAGCAGTTCAGAGCTTAAAATTTTCAAAATCCTACTGATTCTATTTCAGACCTTAGTCTCATCAAGACCATTTTTTACTATAATTTCTCCCTCCTCTAATTATTACAATATATTCCCAACTAATCACCCTGATTCTGGTCTTCCAAACTGCCCTTCCAATGTATACTTTATACTACACCTGTATTTAATTATGTACAAACGACTGTTTCACATCCCTTAAACACACACACACACACACACACACACACACACACACACACACACACACACACACACACACACACAAACAAACCTCCAGCACATTGGCTCTCTTTCTCTCCTGCTCTCACCTTAAATATTTTGAAATCACATCCTGCTTTACATGGAAATTCCTTTACCTGCATTAAAATGTTACTCTATGAAGGAGCTCATCTATGTAAAAGTCCGTAATATCTTGGGCGTAATTTAAAAACTGAAGTTTGAAATCAGAGTCTCCTCTGTTATCATATAAAATATAAATCCTTTAATAAACAGCATCAAGTCCTAATGGTTTTTCAGGTACCTGTGTCAAATGATATGTCTTCATTAATACGAACGTATCCATATCCTTATTAGTTCAGGAAAATTTGGACATTATACTTATATGCCACTGCTCTCCAACATACAGAATGCATAAAAATTTTTATATCACTCTGTAGGATTTTATCTACCTGCCCAGATATCACAAAGTTGAAAGCCAACTATCTTGGTCAGACAATATTTATGTTCTTTGGAACTACTACCTTATGGTAATGGTACCTGGTGGCTTTCTCTTGATGGCTTTCACCAGATTCAGAACTGTTTACACAGATTCACAAACTGGTAAATCCATACAATGGACTACTATTCACTAAACATGGGTGAGTTTCAAAAGCATAGAAGCAGCCAAATCTAAGACTATACAGTACTTGGTTCAATTACTGAAACATTCCAGAGGCATATTATGGTGACAGAAAACAAATCAATGTCTGCCAAGCACTACAGCTGGGAGTAGAAGAATTGAATGCCAAGGAGGATGACTGTTATACATCTGTCATCTGTCAAAACTCATCCCACTGTGCACTTAAAGTCAATGTTTTTATGTAAAATATTAAGTATAAAACACAAGACAAAAAAAATCCCTTAAAACTATTATACATCATGAGCTTCCCAACAATGTTATGAAAAATAACATGATTCACTAAGAACTTCTGAATAAAAAATTTAAATTGGGAAGGAAGAAATATGCAACTGGAAAAGAAGGAAAATTATCTGTTCACAGACAATATGACCTTAATATGTAGAACTAAGAATACAGCAAAGTTCCACACTGAAGATCAACACACAAAAGTCAGATGTGCTTCTGTAGCAATGAATAATCCGAAAAGGAAGTAAGAAAACAATTCTATTTACCATTATATTAAAAAGAATAAACACTTAAAAATAAATATAAGGAATAAACTAAAAGAGGCCAAAAATTTCTACATTGCAAACTATAAATCACTGCTGAAAAAATTTAAAGAACACCAACATATGTAAAGACAGTCCATACTCCTGGATTGTGACTATTACATCCAAAGCAATCTACAGATTAAATGCAATCCCTTCAAAACCCAAAGGTATTTTCCGCAGAAGTAGAAAAACCAATCCGAAAATTCATATGGAATCTCAAGGGATTCCAAATAGCCAAAATAATCTTTAAAAACAACAACTAAGTTGGAAGTTTCATGCTTCCTGGTTTCTAAACTTATTTCAGAGTTGAAGTCATCAAGACAATGAGGTACTGGCAAAAAAAATCAAACAGAAAAGACCAGTGGAATACAAAGCCCAGAAATAAATCCTTGCATATATGGTTGATCCCTGAACAATACAAGGATTAGGGGCACCAACCTGCCCCCACCTCCACCCATGCAGTCGAAAATCCATGCATTACTTTTGACTTCCCCAAAACTTAACTACTAACAGTCTACTGTTGACTAGGAAGCCTTACAGATAACAGAAAGGCAATTAAGATATATTTTCTATGTCATATTTATTATATATACTATTCTTAAAGGTAAAAAAATGAAAATGTTAAGACAATCATAAGAGAAAATACATGTACAGTACTGTAAAAAATCTACATCTAAGTAGACTCATGCAGTTCAAATATGTTCTTCAAGGAGAAACTTCATACTCAAATGATTTTTGACAAAGTTTTGACAGATATATCCACAAGAATGAATGCAGGTCCTTACAACACAAAAACTAACACAAATGGATCAAAGACTTAAACCTAAGAACCAAAACTATCCAATACAGATAAGAAAACACAGGGGAAAAACTTCATGACATTCAGTTTGGCAATGATTTCCAGAATATGACAGTAATAGGGGGAACTAAGGAAGAAAATAGGTCAACGGGACCCCATCAAAAATTTAAAACTTTTGGGGCACCTGGGTGGCTCAGTTGGTTAAAAGACTGCCTTCGGCTCAGATCATGATCTCGGAGTCCCGAGATCGAGTCCTGCATCAGGTTCCCAGCTCCATTGGGAGTCCGCGTCTCCCTCTGACCTTCTCCCCTCTCATGCTCGCTCTCTCTCTCTCTCTCAAATAAACACGATCTTTTAAAAAAAAATTTAAAAACTTTTATGCATCAAAGAATATAATCAAAAGAGTGAAAAGGCTATCTATGGAATGTGAAAAAATATTTGTAAATCATGTAGAAATCGGAGTTAAAATCCACAATATATAAAGAAATACAACTCCACAAGAACCTGATTAAAAATGGGCAAAGTACTTGAATAAATGTTTCTCCAAAGAGGATACACAAATGGCCAATAAGTACAAGCAAAGATGCTCAACATCACTATTAACCAATACTGCAGTGCAAATCAAAACCAGTGAGATACCCACTTGGCAATGATTAGGATAGCTAATATCGATAGGTAGGTAGGTAGGTAGGTAGGTAGGTAGGTAGATAGATGATAGATAGATAGATAGATAGATAGATAGATAGATAGATAGATAGATAGGATAGATAAATTCTTGAGCACCACTGGTGGGAATATAAAATGGTGCAGCTTCTGTGGAAAAATGGTATGGGTGGTTCCTCAAAAAGTTAAACACAGATGACCATATGATCCAGCAATTCCAATTCTATCAAACATATCCTATTACTCTTTCAAAAAGGAGACTATGGAAACAAAAAATGAGATGTTTCAGAACTTGAAATATTCGTATGCAAGGAAAAGGATAAAAGGTGAAGTTAGTCTGAAACATAACAAATCATAGACATATTATTTATACTAATTCCTAAGCACTGCAGACCGATTTAAAACAAAGACAATTCCGACATATACTGTGGTGTCTAATAAATTCCTAAATACAAAGGTATAAAACCTCCCTTCCCTTAAAAAATGCTTAGTATAATATGTTGTTCTGATTAAGGAAAGGCAATTTAAAGTGAACTTGTATGATACAGGTCTTCTCACCTGTTCACTAATAACTTGGAATTCTCTCATTTCATCCTCAGTTAAGGGAGCACATGTCTCATCATTCTCACTGTCTTCTTGCCAGCCCATCTCCTTTAACAATCTGAAAAGAACGTAGGGAAATAAGTAAATTTAATTTAGAGCTTCACCCAAGTAGGATAATACCATTTACATTGTGTGCAAGAAAACACCATCCACATCCATTATATGAAGTCCTCGAGACACATAAAAAAAGAACTTTTTTACGCTATGCTTTTAATCTAAAAATGAACAAGTAAGATTAAAGCCCAATAAACTGTGTTAGGTAAGATTAAGAATGAACTGTGCAATTGCTTTAACTTTGTTGTCAGAGGTTCTCTACATGGGAAATTTGCAAAATTTCCCATGTAGAGAAAAAAAAATTGCTAAAAACTTAAGTAAAAGCAATATTCCTCCTGGTTTTCTTTAATATCACCACAGTCTCATATTCTTAGCTACTCATTATGCTTTTTACTTTGAAAGGTTGAGCTATCTTATCCCCACCTTGCATTTTACAGTGTATTTACCTGTTGATATTACCTCTTATGTGTATGCCAGCTATCAACCTCAACACATATTTCAATGTGAAAGGGGCACTGTGTTCTACAGTAACAGGATGACCACTTTTTAAAAGCTCTTAACTAGGATCTAAGTAAATAAAATAAATAATATGGTTATTCTGTTTTCTTTCCAATTTTTAAGAGAACACCTCCATCTTAGGCAAAGAGAGTTTAAAAAATCATTAGCAGGGACCAGTGATTTTCTCCAGTCAGGCAAATATGAAAATCATAGTCATAGCTAATGCATTTGACTCAACTATTTCAAAGTTTGTTTCTTATACAGCCACATATATTGTATTGGTCTATCTGTATTGGTTTTATAATAATTATCTCTCTTACGTATTTGTTATTCTATTTTTACCTACTCATCCTTCCACTTGAGCCTGCAACAAAGGTCTTGTACCTTTTCAAATCTCACAGAATATCAGTGCTCAGAGAGAATCTGAATAAAATTTAACATAACACCCATATTTTACATATAAAGAATCAAGACGATGTGAGTAAAATAACGTGCCTACTTGATAGCAAAGAAGCAAAGAGAATTCTGGTTTTCTCCAAGTTAGTTCATATTGCACCAAACCCTCTAGACCAAAATGTCACAAGTAAATGTCAATTACTATTTCTCTCATGCCTTTTAATCGTTTAATACTTCTTTTCCAATAGTGTTTTCACTCTTCAACCTAGGGCTTCTTGTGGAATGGCATTTCCATTCCCAATGCCACCTAGTTCAGAGCCTACAGATCTAGATTGGTAAAACAATCTACTTTTGCTAGATCCTTTCTTGTTTCACTATTAAAAACTGAAAGTTGGGGCGCCTGGGTGGCTCAGTGGGTTAAAGCCTCTGCCTTTGGCTCAGGTCATGATCTCAGGGTCCTGGGATCGAGCCCCCATCAGGCTCTCTGCTCAGCAGGGAGCCTGCTTCCTCCTCTCTCTCTGCCTGCCTCTCTGCCTACTTGTAATCTCTTTCTGTGTCAAATAAATAAATAAAATCTTAAAAAAAAAACACTGAAAGTTAACTGAACAATAATGCAAATTAAACAAATTATTTCAAATTGTATAAAAGACAAGCATTCCTAAATGTCCAATCTCACACCTTTCCCCTTCCTTCCAGTGAGCGTAACTGTTAACTGTTTCTGGAATACCTTTTGAAACAAATACTTTGCCCCACAGTTAGTAATATACTGTGATAGAGATCTGTACACCTTTGTTTTTTCAAACTATTACCAAGTCACCCATACACCGTACACTTTCACAATACCCTCTGCTAAGTGTTTCCAATTGCTTTCCACTTCCTAAAGAACAAACTCTTAAACACCATGACCACAAATTCAAATTTCTTACATTCGAAAAAGCATAGGTTTAGAAGCAGAGCACTTGGGTCAGAATTCCTACTCTATCCACTTCCCTGAGCTATTTCTTCATCTCAAGCAATGAAGAAGCTTGAATACATCTCAAAGGCCTTGCCTTTTCAGTGCAATCTCTAATTCCATTAAGGACTACACACTCCCTCAAGATACCTCACTCACTGGCCCTAAACAAACTAGGTATGTATTCAACCCTAAATATCCATTTCACATCCTCTTCTTGTCCTATTAATGTCTCACCTTTAAAGATTTAATTTAGCTCTCAATTACTCTTTCTGACTGGTACTCAGCCATGAGATTTATCCCAAACTCCCTTGAATTTCTCTGGCACTCATTTGATGCTTTCAACAACTATCGCCCCCTTAATGTTCAAGCTATCCTATCGTGATGATATATTGAAACTTGACAACAAACCAAGAATATACGTGTTTTTAATATTTTATGTTTCATAATTTTCCATTTTGTATTTTAGTTTACACATGTGAACTAAGAATTGTCATCCTTGAGAACTGTATCACTGATACCTGATTCACTAAATTCAACCAATATAAGTATTTAATATGCATATAACTTAAGAATCACAAGTTTACCGGAAATCTGAAGCCACAGAAAAGAAATACCACTCCATTTTCAGAGAAATGAAACCCAAAATCTAAAAGAAGGCATTACCTTTTTTACCTCAAAAAAAAAAAATGTATTAATGTGTATCTGTAGAACACTTACAAAAATACACTATACAAAACAGAAAGAAATCTCAAGCTAAGAAATTTAAATTAAAATGGTTCCCAAGTAGTAACACGTTTACATCCTCTTTTTATTGACTTGGGATCCTTTTTAACATGTGCAACATTAAATATAAAGTTTAAAAAAAAAGATATATATAATGAAATATTCATTCAGGTAGTCATCACTGATGATCTCTTTATGTAGCATAGGTTCCCCACCAACCCCCCCAAAGTTTATTCCAATTTTACATCTCCTCTTCTTGCTATATTTGGCTTAGTTCCTAAATCCTATTCTCTCCATTTTCTCCTGTTAGTAGTTAGCAGAGGACCAAACTCTGTCGAGGTATGGAACTGACAAGTCTCTCCTCCCTGCATCTTCATGAACCAAAGAAGAAACCACCAAAATGTTTTTTACACTATGTCTGCAGATGAAGAAATAACAACATTAAATCATTCATTATAGGTATTGGGGTTTTAAGAATATTTTCTAAGGAATGTGGCTCAACCTTCTTTTGCTACAAAATACTGAAGGCAACTATGAAACAAAAAGGTACTAAAAGTTTCGACTTTACTATTAAGTTTCAACTTTTATTACAGCCTTAACAATTTCTACAAGTAAATAATTTTTTTTTAAGATTTTATTTTATTTGACAGAGAGAGAGATCACAAGTAGGCAGAGAGGCAGGCAGAGAGGGGGAAGCAGGCTCCCCGCTGAGCAGAGAGCCCCATGTGGGGCTCAATCCCAGGACCCTGACATCATGACCCAAGCTGAAGGCAGAGGCTTTAACCCACTGAGTCACCCAGGCGCCCCTACAAGTAAATAATTTATCTTTATTCTTTTACTGCCTATGCTGTGTCTCCCTAAAAAAGAACTCATCTTTTACTGTCATTAGAACATCTGGTTTGTATACTTCTCTGCACAAGACTTGTTCTCTTCTATCAACTGTCTGACTAAAAATATTTAAATGACTACTGGTGAGAATGGACTGGAAAAACATCTTTGAGTACTAACATGGCAGAATCTGATTATTTTAATTATGTGCGCCATTTGACCAATCAACTTCATTCCTAGTAGTCTGTTTTATACACACTTACGCAAATGTTTAAGGATATAAATACAAGGATGTTCATATGGGCACTATTTTTTCTAAGATTTTATTTATCTTGAGAGAGAAAAAGATAGAGTGCAACCAGGGGGAGGGGCAGAGGGAGAGAAAGAATCTCAAGCAAACTCCTTGCTCCCGCAGAAATCGACAAGGGTCTTGATCTCACGACCCTGAAATCATGACCTGAGCCAAAATCAAGAGTCGGACACTGAACCAATTGAGGCACTCAGGTGGCTCACATGAGCACTACTTGTAAAAAACAAACACAGGGAAGGATCCATGATCAGTAGGTAAATAGTATCATGAATTATATCCATACTATGGAATAGTAGCTTCAAAGGGGGTATACAATATTTCTATTAGAATAATAGGAAAAATACTGAAATGTCTACTTATACCTATCTTTTTAAAAAGGAATTAATGTTTACTAGTTTTTGCACGTATGACATTGCAGTCATTATTCGGCCTATGATCAGAGTCACAAGTCATAAACCATATCATGAGGTTAAGGAATTCTACCCTTCAGGAGGAAATAAAAAGTGTGGCTACTGATCCATTCATACTAAATGCATACTAACAAAATATAGTTGCCCAAACAAGTAAATTTAAAGATAGTACCTAGTTAAGTTAGCTTAAAATTAATCTAGTTAAGACAGATGTTGGCGAGGATGCGGAGAAAGGGGAACCCTCCTACACTGTTGGTGGGAATGCAAGCTGGTGCAGCCACTCTGGAAAACAGTGTGGAGGTTCCTCAAAAAGTTGAAAATAGAGTTACCCTTCGACCCAGCAACTGCA
>CM052895.1:33078459-33114020 GCA_028534135.1 Potos flavus | reverse complement strand
AAAAAAAAATAAAAATAAAAATAAATTAAAAAAAAATATTCTAGTTAAATTAACTCTCATCAAATGGGCATTCACATTTATCATACACCCAATAAATTATTTTAGGTAAAAGGAAGCCCAATTTAGTATAGGAGGATTGCAAAATTAAAACAAATGCCTGTATTCTCTTACACAATAGTTATAGCCACATCTAAAAAGAGCAAGACATAATCTGGTAAAGGGCAACAAAAACCATCATGGAGATAAAGAATAATGTATGAATTGGGCCAGAAAGACAAAGACATAAAGGGGTGTTTAATATAAATTTTTAAAAAGTTATTCCACAGTAGATACAGCCTACGTCCCCACTGTTTTAGAATTAAATGAAGTTCTAAAAGAAATGGTATTAAAATAAACAGAAAGCCAAGTCAACTACCAAGGCTGTTAAGTATCACTCCACACTGAGCCTGGTCCTGAAGAATGTAAAAATATATATATATTGTATATAATATAATATATACATATATATATAGTATATATATATTTTTATAGATTTTACTTATTTACTTGTCAGAGACAGAGAACACAAACAGGGGGAGTAGCAGGCAGAGGGAGAAGCACACTCCCCTCTGAGCAAGGAATATGACGTGCGACTCGATCCCAAGACCCCGAGCCGAAGGTTTATTTCAAGACCACATGAAGAATAAGTCATTTCTACAAAAAAAACTGCTCTTCCCTTTGGAATCACAGGAGAAAAAAAATAAAAGTTCACTCTAGACTTCGATACTCTTCAATTCTTAGACTAACTCACCTAAGAGTTCCCTATTTAAAAACTGTTTTAAGACTGTAATAATGGAAGCACAAAGTGCTCGTCAAAGTTTGCAATAAAAAATAAATCACATATTGAGACAATTAGATAGCCACACAGAAAAGGACTAATTTGGACCCCTATACCTCACAACACGCACAAAACATGCAAAAAGGAATAAAAGGGGAAAAATTGATAAAAATGATTCATCAAAAGTTAGTTTTTGCATTTCAAAAGGCACCACTGAAAAAGCGAAAAAACTCAGAATGGGAAAAAAATGTGCAAATTATATATGATTAAGGACTTATATTCAAAATATATACAGAACTTTTACACAAGTCAGTAATAAGACAAGTAATACAATTTAATAATGGGCAAAGAATTTCAACAGATATTTCTTCACAGAAGACATACAAATGGCTAACAAGTACTTGAAAAGATACTCGACAGTCAACAATGATTTTTAAGTGAAGTGCATTATTAAAAACCACAAAAAGATACCACTTCATGTCCATTAGAATGGCTTAATCAAAGACAGATGGTAACAGGTGTTGGTCAAAATATGCAGAAACTGGAACCTTCTGCATATTTGGAAAATATACAAATATGCACACAGCGTATTTTGGAATATAGTTTGGTACAACCATTTTGGAAAATAGTTTGGCAGTCTCAAAATGTTAAGCTTATATTCTAGCAGTTCCACTCCTGATATCCACCCACCCAAAGCACCAGAAACATGTCCAAACAAAAAGTTGTACATGAATGATTGACCCTGCAAGTAGCATTATCCAGAATACTCACCAAGTACAAACAACTCAATACCCATCAAAACTGATGAACAAAACATCAGAGCCATACAGTGTACTGTTAATAAAGATATGCAAGGTAGTGACCCACACTACAACATGAATCTTGAAAGCATTATGCTAAGTGAAAGAAGCCAGATATGAAACACCAAATATATAATTCTATTTATATAAAATTTCCAGCAAAGGCAAATCTATAAAGAAAATAGACTAGTAGTTGCCTAGGACATAGAGGAAAAAGGAGAAATGCAAATGAGCACAGGGTTTTCTTTTAGGGGAGATAGAAATATAAAATCAGAATGTGATGACAGCTCCAAAGCTCTGAATATACCAAAAATCATATAACTGTACACTTAAAATGGGGGAAATTTGTGGTAAATAGCTCAATGAAACTGTTAAATAAATTACATTTCTATACTAATATCAAAATTCTAGATGTAAAACATGCAGAGAAAAAAGTAAAAAAATGAATACTAACCTGTGTTCTGCCTCAAGTGAACTGGAAAGAACATCAGTTTGTGGGAAGGTTGAAGACCGAATGATCTGCTGGGAAATTACTGAGGCATTACCATTCTCCTGTGGAATTTCATTTTCATCAAAGTTTCGGTTTATATCCCTTTCCTGGTGAGTACTATTGCTGTTATGCAAATTAAATGAATCGTCATCCTGATTTTTAGGGAGTTAAAAAAAAGAATGAGTTAGAGAATATAGCTGTTGAAAACGTTAATAGATTCTGGTTAGATTTCCAGATATGATACATAAGTATTATAATCATTAAATTTAGGAAAACTTCTCAGAAGATATAAAATTAAGCTGTGAAGGATACCCAGTTTTCTGACACTATGTCTTCACATTTATTCAACAAAGGCAAATCAAAAGGATGAAAGTAGGCAAGACAGACAACATAGAAGAAAACATTATTTTTGCATAGAACAACAGAATGATAAAAAGCTACTTTAGAAAAGAAGTCATCCTTTATACAAATAGTAAACCAGCCTTGCTTTCAGGGAGATGACCATTTTGATTAAAGTTTATTCAAAGGTCTTCAATGATATCTGCCCAAATATTTCAATGACATGTTAATGTCAAACCAAGAGTTACTGCTAGTTCAATTACCTTCTCTGAGCCAGCATGACTTTCATCTTCATGTTCCTCTTCTACTCTGTCCCTTTTCAATGCTTTCAAAAATTCACTCTTCTTATCAGTGCGCATACGTGTCAGTTTGGTTAGACGAGGCTGCTGAGTAAGTTTGTCAACAGGTGAAGAGGAATTTGAGCGATTACACTAAGAAAAAAATACAGAAACATTAATAAATATGTAGACAATATAAAGTTAACAACTACCACACTTTCCTATTTCACCCTATTCACAATACAAAATTGATTTTAAAGTCTATTTTTCTCTATCCCTATTTACCCCAGTGAATGAGTAAACAGAAGAATTTTCTTAAAAAAAAAAAAATCCTTTTTCTTATCCCATAAAACAATTAAGGTCTGACATTACTAACAACTATTGTTCTAAATTGAAAGCTTAAATATAATTTTATAAAACAAAACCCAAACCTATGCCTATAATACATATAGTGGTTTTTAAAACTGTGTTCCACAGAGTTCTAAGGATCTAATGACAACTCCAATAAAATCTATTTTATAATTATTTACAAAGAGATACACAGAGAGTTTATCAGGTAGGATTTCACCAAGGAAAATGTTTGTGGTAGGGCAGGAGGGAGATCGGAAGGGACATGTACTAGAGTCCTTTTGTTTTTGGTTTTTTTTAACAGTGGAATACAATAGAAAATAGAATGTTAAAACTCTGTGTCACAGAGATTTTTAGCCAAGGAAAACTACCATAACGCCTGTTCGCAATAATGTCCACAGACCATAAGGAATCTATTACCAGCTGAGAATGCTGGTCCTCTCATCCCAGATCTGAATTTCTAAATTTACTGGTTTATTTAAAACCAGTAAATGAGGGGCTCTGATGTTCCAATACAGTACACAGAGCAATTTCCAGTGTAGCAGTATAGAAACAAATGCCTTTTGACCCTGAACTAATCAGGGAGTTCCCTGGTCTAGAAACTTCAGAAACTTGGTCAAATGACAAAGAGATACTTAAGCTACCAGGCATTCAAAGTCCATAAAATATGCATCTTTCCCTTCTTCCTCTCCTCTCTGGCCCCTTTAGTGTTAACACTAATAAAATGTCCATCATCCCCAAAACATTATATGATACAAATCCTCATTTTCAGTCAAGGTTCAATCTTACAGCATAGCATTAACTATCACAAATGTCAAAATTTCAATTGTCATAATTCTTTTAAAAATCTGTACTTGTCGCTGATTGTTAAGTGGGCCATTTCATTGTATTATTTTCCCTACATTTTAGGATACTTGGGAATTCTGTTTTAAAATATTTAAATTATTCCTACTTATAAAGTGCAAAAATGATTAGCAAAGAGCAAACTATCTGAACCAAGTCTTCGCAAAGAACAGAAAAAAATCTCATTTTAATGTATTCATTTAATGAATTTATGCCTTCTGCCCACTGTTAATTTAATTATCATGATTAAAATATGCTGCATTCCTCGGGAATAATTTCAGATGACATACCTCTTTCACTGAAGTTGTTGATGGACTAAAATTCTTGGCAGTTGATTTAAAAGCATTGAAGTTGCCAACACCATATGTAGACTCATGAGGGAAAGAAGTCCCAACTTTATTTTCTTTAGTTTGGCTTTTCCATTGTGTAGGCTAAAGAAAAATATACAAACATTAATGTGTTTCAAAAACAGATTCTATGGAGAATAACAAAGTGAACCGTATAAAATAAAAATGACTACATGCAACTCATAAAACAATTATTTTTGCATTACATCTTTATCATTCCTACATATTTCTCTTTTTCTACAAATAAAATCAAAGCCTGGCATTCAGATAAAAACATCTGGCTGCATTGCTATTTTTTTCAATGTTTTATTAACCTAAAGTTAGGTTTGCTTTGTCTATTATCAATAAAACACAAGTGGGAGCGCAAAAAACCTGAAACTGAACACAAAGGAAACAGCACTATATATTATCAAGCACATATATCACAGACTCATCTGGCAACACAAAATTTTAGATTTCATTTACTAGTAGTGAAACAAGAAAACATATACACGGACAAACACACACACCATTTAATAGGTAACTAAAATTAACGACACACAATGAGCCAACTCTTTCCACTAAAAAGTCAGTACCCCACCAACAACCCCCCCACTTTGGTCTAAAATTTTTAACATTCTTTTCCTGAAGTAACTCAACTGGTTCCAACTTAAAACTTGCATTTTAACAATTTAGAACTTACTTTTGTAGGTGGAGCAGCAGGTTTAGGGACTAAGCCTTTATAAACACTTGGACCAGTCCCGTTCTTAACTGGTTGTGACTGAAGATTTCCTACCACTGGGAATCCAGATAGCTGTAAGTCTTTTGTATTACCTTTCTTAATGACCAGCATCCTTGGAGCTCTAGATTTAGGATTCGGAGGATATTCTGCATAAATAAAGCACGAATAGAGTTACACACAGCTTAAAGTTTAGCATAAAATTAAACCACCAAAAAAACAACATATTCCAAACCTTGATTATATTTAAAAATAATAGCTGCTGCCTGGGTAAAATAATTAAGCTAAATAAGTATGAGCTATATTCCTGTTTCAGAAATAAAGCTACAACATAAACAGAATATAGCAGAATTGAGCAATGTCAAGTGACAGATGATTCAGCTCAACAGTGGCCTCGAATGTTAACTATGACCAAACCAAGTTTAATTTACACTCTAACATATTCTAAATTTTTTTAAAAGCAAATTTCACCCTAATTGCGCCTAAGACTTGGAAGATAAAGTACATTATATTTTTGCCTTCTCTATTTTAAAAAGACATTTTTCCTAATTCCTTCTCTTTCTTATCTCACTTACATAGTTATTACCAATAAACAAGGAACTATAGTCCCTCTACTTCTAAATTTCTACTAATGTTATGACTAACAGAAAACAGAATTCTATTTTCATAATACCAAGTCATTCAAATATTTATTGGCCATCTAACTACAATGAAGGCATTATGCAAAAGTTACAGGGCAATGAATTCAATCCTTCTGAAGATAGTACTAGGAATATAGCTAACTTAAAAAAAAAAAAAAAGGAATATAGCTAACTTAAAGCTTTTTTCTCAAGAAAACTGCAGTTGTTAAAATATGAAAAACTGCCCACAGAATTTAGTTTATACATACTCCTAGAGTTCAGTTAGTATAGGTGTTAACCATGTGAGCATGTTCACAATTACTGTGAAGTATGTCTTTCCTCCCTTAGAAAAACTCTCAAAGTAGCAGTTTCATAGTTGGAAAGCTTAGAGTAAAAGAATGAACTTAAGGGGAGAAAGCTTAGAAAATCTAAATCAAAATTACATAGTGTATTAAGTAAGATAGATCAGATCCTGTGAGATGCTGAGTTGCCTACATGTTTGTGAGGATGCCCACCCTCAAACTAAAGCAAACTTGCTACTAAATCATCTCAAAAACTAAACTACACAGGATTTGTAGGGACATGAAGGTACTCTCAAAGTTCATCTAAGGCTTCAAACTCCTCAATATATACAGCTGGTATGATGCTTCATTTATTTTAATGGTGAAGTACAAAAGAATAAGGACCTAGAGCAAAGAGCAAATCTTCCCATAGGTTAAACACATGGCTCACCTAAGGCAAACATTCCAACTTCTTGGGAGGCCTTAAAAGGCCTAGGAAATAAAGGCTAAGAAAGAACTCTTCAGGCACACAACACACAAATTAAATAAGCAATATACAGCTTTTCTAAAGAACGTACACAAATTAAAGCAACAAAACAAAAATTAAGAATAAAGATCTCAAACAGGTGAATGCGGAATGCTAAAAAAAAACACTAAACAATTTAAGTTTTGCAATTATTGCTTCTGGTAAACAGATGATGACAGTGTGAATAAAACTAAAAAAAAAAAAAAAAGATTACTTAAATTAGCAATTCTTAAAATTCAAATTTAAGAGAAATTCTTAACAGCCTGGTACTCAAACTCTAAATTAAATGAAACTCGGGAATCAGGAATGAATGGTGCTGGGAAATGCAAAAGGTGTGAAAGTTTCCAAGGTCTTAGAGAAATTAAAGCGTTGAAGCAGAGGACACTTCTATCAGTACGCCACAATTAAAGAAATTCAAATATGACTGATAAGCACTTCCAGTTCAATATGGCCCATTAAGCAGATATTTATCTTCTTTACCTTATAGTAGCCCCTTATGTTAAAATTACTGTAATGAAGGAAGAAAACAAATACAACAGGAAAAGGGTCATCTGCATGGGGTGATGTCAACCCACATTTCTACAGAAAGAAGTAAAGAAAAAAACTTTAGAGTATCCACAAAGGAACCTAAAAGCTGAAGATGGGACTAATCAACCTTACAAAATCTTGGATTATAAACAGGACTTGAAAAAAACATACATGGCAGAGGGCAGAAGTGAAACTTTTGTTCAAAGATCAATCACTAAGAAAAGATACCTACTAAAGGAAAACCTAAACGATGTACCGCAGGCAGAAGGAAAATGATCCCATGTGGAAGGCTGAAGGTTCAAGGGAAAAAAAAAATTTTTTGTGCATAAACAATCAAAATTAAAAGGTCAAAGAGAAAGAGAATAGATAAGCAAACAAGTATATTATCTTTAAGCCTGAACATAGTTCCTGACTATAAAATTCACTTTCCTAAATTTGGATTCTTAGACATCTAGAGCAAGACATTCTGTATTCTTCCTCAGAAGAGCCTTCAGTGCAAAGGTAGAATACGCTATAAAAAAGAACGTGAAGGGATGCCTGACTGGCTCAGTCAGAAGAGCATGCAACTCTTGATCTCAGAGTCGTGGGTTCAAGCCTCACATTAGGTGTGAAGCCTACTTAAGGAAAAAAAGAAGAAGTGAAGCCTAAGAAATAAATCATAGAAGGCTAAGTAACAAAGTAAAAGATGATAAAGGTACCTAAAGGAAAATGATAGGGTTTGGGAGGGAAAAGAAGCAAGGCATAGTGCTAATGCACTGATTAGGCATTCATATTCGAATATTAAAGTACAGGTTAACAAGTACTTAACATGTACTTGTACCAAATTTATAGAATCTTGCTCCAATCTTATGAACTCTCTCATCTATAAAATGAAAAACAACAGTTCCTGTCAGAGTTACTGTGAAAAGTTTTTACAAAAATACTAGAAAAAAATGTCCTAAAAAGTCAAATACTATCCCCATTACAATATGCTTCCAATTATATTTCAATACTGTATCAAATTTTAGGTTGCTTTAACATTATGGAAGATGAGAAAAACTGTGACAGAAATAAATATAATACAGACTAACTTATGTCCTCTGCAACTATCCTGAATAAAATGAGCCTGACCATTTAACAACAAGAAGGTGGGAGCGCCTGGGTGGCTCAGTCAGTTAAGCATCCAACTCTTGATTTCAGTTCAGGTCATGATCTCAGGGTCCTGAGTTAGAGCCCCTTGTCAGGCTCCAAGTCTGCTTGAGATTCTCTCTCTCTCCCCACTTGCAGGCTCTCTCTCTCTCAAAATAAATAAATAAAAATAAAAATGAGACCATATACTTAATAGCAACCATATCATAAAAGTAATGTGAAGGGTGATGGCAGCACTAACTGCCAAACTTAATTTGAGTCATTTATAGTCACTTTATATTACAGTTGACCCTTGAATAACAAGGTTTGAACTGCACCAGTCCACTTATATGCAGGTTTTTTCCCCGATAAATAAAAGTACAATATTGTAAAAATATTTTCTCTTCCTTATGGTTTTCTTAATGTTTTCTTTTCTCTAGCTTACTTTAAGAATATATAATACATGTGGGCGACTGGGTGGCTTAGTTAGTTGGGCATCTGTTAGTTGGGCTCAGGTCATGATGCCAGGGTTCTGAGACTGAGTCCCACATTGGGCTCCCTGCTCAGCAGGGAGTCTGCTCCTCCCCTGACCCTACCCCCTCTCGTTCTCTCGCTCTCCCTCTCTCTCTCTCTCTGAAACAAGTGAATAAAATTAAAAAAAAAAAAGAATTTATAATATGTGTAATATGCAAAATATGTGTTAACTGACCATGCTAACAGTGTAAGGCTCCCAAACAACAATAACTATTAGAAGTTTTGGGTGGGGGGTGAGGGAGGTGGAGGGGTGGGGGCTGGGGAGGAAGAGTCAAAAGTTATACATGGATTTTCAACTGAGGGGGGAGGGGGCATCAAGGCCCCCAACTCCTGCACTGTTCAAAGGTCAACTGTTACTTATAAACGTGTTCATCTGTTCAGATTCTCTCTACAAATTCTGACAAATCTTCCAAGTACTGACACTATTGGATTCAAACAGTATCCAATGTCTCCTTCTATACTTTCTCCATTTACTTTGTCAACTGGTAAACTATATGAAAAAGCCCAAACTGCTTATTATTTAAAAGACAAAATTTATGTACTAGCGAAAGACTTTAACACTTAAACACCTGGAGGCAAAGCCACTGGGTGGCTCAGTTGGGTTAGGCGTCCACCTTTTGTTCAGGTCATGGTCCTGGAGTCCTAGGATCAAGCCCCAGGGTGGGCTCCCTGCTCAGTGGGGAGTCTGCTTCTCCCTCTGTCCCTCACCCTGCTCAGGCTCTCTTGCTCTCTCTCCCCCCCCATCTGTCAAATACATAAAGTCTTAAAAAAAACAAAAATAAAAAACACCTGAAGGCAAATATTGGCTTAAGATTTTCATACCCTCGTTTTCCACTATCCTCACAAACTGTAATCTGACAAAAACTGACCTTAAATATCCTTTTATTATCTTGTTATTTATGGTCTCCCAAGATCTAAGAATATAATAGTCTTTTTCCTTAAATACAAAGTCAATGGTGCGAAGAGGACTAGCTCAATTCTTTGGAGAAAAAGTTATAATTAAAATAGTGGCATCTGTAGGACAAAATAATTTGGTAATATGTACAGTTAAGAGTGGACATCTCAATTTTTCATCCTCTTTCACTACTCTCCATGTTGGTATCTTGTACAGATTTTGATTCAGTCCCTTATTACTTTATTCTTTGATCTCTCACTTAGAAATTCCTTTTGCTTTTTTTTAATAAATCTACTAGAATACACGCTGCTTACTAGATTTGAACATTACTTAGCTAACAGTCATTACACATCTGTAGGGTGATCAAGGATTTTATACAATAGATTGATTTTACACAGCTTAAATATTTTATAAATATTAACGATGCTTTTCTCATTAAAAATTATTGTGATCATCCTCATCTCACAGAAAATCCACTCAGATTAAGTCATCTGCCCAAAGTCTAAATAACCATTAGGTAAAGACCTAATGTTTGGTCTATCTGATTCCAAAGCAAATACCCTTAACCACTATATTATACTAGTGGAGAAAATGGAAATTAAAGTACGGCTAGGCCAAATACTTCAAAATGTTTACCATCCCCAACTAAAAATACTACAAATAGGCCTATAACTAAATGTTCAGAACGAGAACCCTATAAGTGCATACTACCAAGTGAGGTAAAAGTCCACTGTTTCCTGATGCCAAGTTACTGATTTACATTCCTTATCATCTTGATCTAAGAGGCAATTTCAATGTGTGAACAAAAGCAAAAGAGCCAAAAAAAAGCAAAAGAGCCAAATGAAGGCTGAATTAAATTTTCACACTAATTTGAAGAGGAAATTTAGTCACATAAGACACAATAATACACAAATATCAAACTCAATCTGTACCACAGCAAATTAAGACAAATTCCTATTGTGAACACTAATTTTAATGCAGAAAATTAAATCTATTTCTGATTTATATAAATTGATGCAGTTTTAATCTTTTTGGTTTTCAATTCTTTTAAATTTAATGTACAAATCTGTTTTGACTTACAGTAATGTGAGTTTCAAACAAATGAGATTCACTAACTTATAGTTTATGCCAACAGTAGGTGTATGGTGTTTTTCTTTAACAGGGTCCCCTACGTTACTCACACTTCTCAAAGAATAACGATTTACATGGTGAATAAATACTTCTAACTCTGACCCACTGAAATTTACTTTGTCAAAATGTCTAATAAAATCTTATTAATTTTCCCTTCCAACCTTGAACATAGGTTGCAATATCTTTTTCTTCTTGTTGTTACAGTTTAACAACTACTTTCATATAAGATATTACAGGGAAAGTGGAGCCATTTCCACATATAAACTACCAAGAGAATGCTTTTACAAAGAAATTCAAGAAGGATTATTCCTTTCTCTTAACTCTATTTACAAAGTTCATTAAAAAAAAAAAACTTAGTGGTTTTCATCATGATCTAACTCAATATAATCATGTCACCCAATCTGACACTTTTGGCTAATATCACTGGAATTCTCTAGAATTACGTCATAAGTTTTTATACTTATTATATAGAAAATAACCCATCTTTAAGGAATAGTCACTAACTTGCTTTTAGAGAGCTAAATAAATAAAAATGCTCAAAAATGAACCTTGGTACTCTTAAGTAGCATTATCAAACATGAGCAAAAATCAGGAAAGATCAAGTTATCAAGGAATAGACACAAAAATAAATGCTAAGCTGAAACAAGACTATGCTTTAGTTAATTACTAGTGAATGAAATTTTTCATTATTTAGTATCTAAGTACTAAATGTTAGCCTCTGCCAGTAATATATTGCTGACATAATTCATCAACACAAAAATAGCCAGTAGGACCTCTGAAAACACACAAATCAACAGTCACAAATTATGTCTTAAATAGCATACAAATACACATCATTTTTTCTCTTTCTCACCTCCCAAATAAATCACACAACTTAATTTTTAAAAATTATCACAGGCACACTCAAGTACATTTTTTAGTTTTAAATTAATAAGGACCTAGAGACAAATTAATTTAGTAAGCATTAATCTTAGGCACCTAACAACAGTGATCCTAATCAAGATCAAAACAATAAAGAAGTCACAGATAAAAGCTACATGAAGGTGCTTCCAAAAAAGCTAATTAAGTTCTAAGTAGAATTAAACTTATGTAACTGTATTTTAAGCAGGTTAATTACTTTCCCTCACGGTATTTTTTTTTTTTAGTTGAGATACTGTTTAGACTCTTGCACTTTCTGATCTACAAAAGGACAGTTTCAGGGACAAACTGGTTTGTTTTTTTATTACATATTACATTTCTGTTATTAAATTTTTACTTACCTGGAAGGAAGTAGCACTAGAAAAGTTCTATTGAAGTCTTTCCTAAAATTCTCTCATGTCTTCCTCAGGAACATTGCTATTTTAAATGTTGCAATGGGGAAACAGTATTTGGAAACCCGGGTGGGGGGGAAGTGAGAAAGGAATAGTGAAGTGTAATACAATGAAAACTTCATTGTATTCCTATGGGAAGTACTGGGAATTTAACAGTTAATCAAGCCACAATTAACCATTTTCTTTTTTCTAATGCAGACACACTTCTCAGTTTACCTAAGGCACAGTAAAGAGTACATCTTCCTTTTAAACATCTTTTCAACTAGTGCTCAAAATCCTTAGACCAACCCTGAAACAGTAGAATCAAAATCTTTATATTAATACATTTTATTCTCAATATTTTCAAAGATGTATTTGCCTTTAAATCATTTCTAAAATTATTAAATTAACCAAGGATCAGTACCAATCGTATCTACAGGTAGTTTTATATGACAAATGCTCACTGACATTGATTTTTTGTTTACTTTCATTCTAATCAAATCCAAATTATTCCTAATTTCTTAGAGATTCTATTTAACATCTTCCAGGTGGTTCTATATTCTTAAGCAATCAGCTGTTCCCAGAAAAACTGAATAATAAGGAAACATACCTAAGAGAGGAGCTTGGGAGATTTTTTTGGTTGGGTATGTGTGTGTCTGGGCGTGTAGGCCTGGGGAGAGTGGTAGAAATACTAATTTGCAATACAGAAAAAACAATGCCATTCACATGGTTCTAACAAAAGTGTCCTGCCACCCCCACCCCCACCCTCAAAAAGCCCTTAAATAAATCGGGAGATTAAAAGAAAACAAAGTAATTCCCCAGAGTATCACCCCATAAATACAATAAAGAACAGCAGAGGAAGTGGCAAAGTTTAAAATAATGCCTTCATCATTAGGACTAGTATGCTGTCACAAGCCACAATCCTTTTGTTTTGGTAAGTTGATAATTTTCAATAGGAAAATACAAATGAACATGTGTACAAGTTCCAAAGTGGATTCATCACCTTTGAGAATTTGGCATCAAATAATTAATTTTTCAGATATCAAATCTTCATATTTAAATTTTTTCCATTATTTTAAACTTCACTTGAATCTTTAAAAAGCTGTCTGATTTGTACTGAGTGCAGTTTAATCTTCTGTAAGATGCTATCAAATTAAACTCAGCAGTTTTAATGAAAAGGGAGTTATTACCCAAAAAATGTCATTAAACTTTGACAATCAAAAAGGTAAATAATTTCAAACACAGATTATAGTTCCATAGGCAAATTTATACAATTATTTAATACTCTCTATGTATAACCATTTCTGTAGTAAAAAGATTAATTTTATGTCACATGATTAGAAGTACTTATCTTTCCAGTTAAGTAAGTTTTCAACTGTGAAAAACTAAAAATTAATTTAAACTAAGGTTTTTGTTTCCTTAAGATTATCAGGCTGCTCTTGAAATGACATTGATTCATTACATTAACTTACAACCCTTAAAAAGAAAAACTGAACTCACAAATATACTTAATGGTACTAATATGTGCAAATCAAGTATTTCAAATCAAACTCTTTCTATCCCAGTATCTTGTTTGTGAAAGTTAAGTGCTACCTTTTTATGTAGCTGAGTACTCAAAAACATATTTAAAAGAATAAGTTTAATTCTAGCCTACTTATTTTTAAAAACACAAAAAAGTGAAACCTACAAATAACATTTTATACCCCTCAAAGATAGATTAAAAATTACTTACCCCATACACCTGCAGCTAAAGATTTATTCTGATTTGGTTCTCTCTCATATTCAGGATTTAAAGACGGCTGAAAGAAATCAGAATAAAAAGAATAAAACAAATATTCACAATGCCCACATATTTTTTTTTTAAAGATTTTATTTATTTGACAGAGAGAGACACAGCAAGAGATGGGAACATAAGCAGGGGGAGTAGAAGAGGGAGAAGCAGGCTTCCTGCTGAGCAGGGAGCAGGAAGCCCCACTTGGGGCTCAATCCCAAAACCCTGGGATCATGACCTGAGCAGAAGGCAGACGCTTAAGGACTGAGCTACCCAGGGGCTCCTGCCCATATATTTTAAAAATAAACCTTTTAGGGGCATCTGGGTGGCTCAGCTGGTTAAACATTTGCCCTGGGCTCAGGTCATGATCCCAAGGTCCTGGGATCCAGCCCTACGTTAGGTTCCTGCAGGGAGCCTGCCACCTTCCCTGCTAGTGCACGCACACACAGTCAAATAAATAAAATCTTTAAAAAAATTTAAAAATCCTTTTAAAAGTAATCTCAAAACCATACTAAAGGGGCACCTGGGTGGCTCAGTTGGTTGAGCAACTGATTCAGTTTCAACTTAGGTCATGATCTCATGGGTCCTGGGATGGAGCCTCATGTGGGCCCTGGCACTTACTTAGCAGGGACTCTGCTTGAGATTCTCTCCCCTCTACCCACCCCAGCCCCTCCCCCTCTCAGGCACACACTGGGCACATTCTCTCACATAAATTAATTTAAAGAAAAAAATACCGAAAAAAAAAACAAAACCCTGGTACAACACAATCAACTCTTAACTATTTAAGACTAATTATTCATAAACCTTACTTTCAGCTTATTCTGCTAACCATCAGAATGTTACTATCCTCACTTCTAGAGGGAAAACAAAGAAATAATCTTTAATATTCTTATCCTCGGGGTGCCTGGGTGGCTCAGTCAGTTAAGCAGCCGCCTTCTGCTTGGGTCATGATCCCAGGGTCCTGAGATCGAGCCCCGCATTGGCCTCCCTGCTGCTCCCTCTTCCCTCTGACGCTCCCCCTGCTTGTTCTCTCTCTCCCTCTCTCTCAAATAAAGTATTTTTAAAAATAAATACATAAATATTCTTATCCTCAACTACCTGAGAAGGATGTGTGGAAAAAAAACAGACCAAACACAAGACAATGTGGTCTTTGCACCAACTAGAAAAATTATCCTCAGCCTAAGGTTAAGAACAAGGAAGAGAAAAATCAGACTACTCCCCAACACTTGTTAGGTTTTCACTGCTGGATGCATTAGTTAACACACTCAAAGTACAAATTTTTATTTCAACAAGTGATTCACAGGGTATTAAAGAAAACTGAGTTCAGCATTGAATGTGCACTCTAAAACTAATTTTAGAATCCTAAATTTCCAGTCAGATATTTTCCATATTACCTAGCAACACAGCGTGCCTTAAAGGTACTTAACATGTTGAATAAAAGGAATCCTAATGTATTTTACTTACCCACAAACGTGAACTAGTAACACTATTGACATTACTGTGAAGTCCCAAAAGAGTATGCATGCATACCAGTATGATTTCTCAATACAAACTAAATAAGGTATCAGAAGACTTTGGTGGAAGCTATAGGTGATTTCTAAAAAATACAGTATTAGAAATTACACTATAAGTCTATCTATCTTCAGGGCTAGGATCACCATCTCAGAAGTGGGGGTGAGACAGTAATAGCAGCAACAAGGTTTCACTGAATGCTTGCTGTGTGTCACAACCCTGTTTTGAAGTGCTTTACCCTATTACTCATTTAACCTTCATAACACTGAGAGCATACTATGATCATTCCTTGTTTATTTATATTATAAAAATTCCACTTTTATGGAAAAATGAACCACCAAAATGGGAAGGCATAGCAATTCCAAGGTTACTTCATTACAGGACCTATGAGTATTATTTTGTTGTTCTCTTTCTCTCACCACTCCCCTGCCCTAAATCCAATCTATCAAATTCTGTGACTTGCTTCTACCCTCCACCAAATCTACCATCAAACCATAAACAAAATATTATCTTCAATAATCAGAGCTACCCAGTTCAAGCCATCGTCAACTTCTTCCTAACTGGTCTCCCTGCTCTCCCTGTAATCCATTCAAGATCCAATAACTGAAATAGTCTTCTAAAAAATTAAAATGACATCGAATGACTTTCCTCCAAAAGGGCTTCCTCCTATGGCATCTGTAATTAAACGGAAAGTCTTTACCTTTATCTGCCCAAGTCCTAATCAATCAAAACCCCTTGCTACCTCTCTAACCTAGTTTAATAGTCACTACCCATACTGACCTACTACCCATACTGACCTAACTTTTATCGCTTAAACATTACAAGCTCACTCCCAACCTTAGTTAGGCCTTTGCACTAATTCTTCCTCTCTTCCTTCCAGTTTTAACAAAGCTCACTCCTAACCAAGTAGGTCCCAGGTTAAATGTCACTTCCCTAGAGAAACTACTCCTGACCTCCCGAAGTAGTCACTCAGTCACTTCTTATCTAAATTCTCTGTAAAATGCTAATTACTTCTTTTTATGTCATGAATATATCTAATAGAATAGAAACTCAATGAGAGTAAGTAAGCACCTTGCTACTTTGTTCCATGTATTGACAGCTAGATTCACAGAGCCGCTCAAAAAGATACAGAACGAAAAATGAGTGCACACAGAAAAATAAATTACTAGGAATGAATCACAAAAAACACTAGATAAATAAGATTTTACACTAGATCAATTTCTTATTTCTTATAGCCACACAGTGAGATTTAAGAATAAGGAAAAATTAAGAAAATTCAGTTTCCGATTAGTTCATACTTTTTTTAAAGATTTTATTTATTTATTTGAGAGAGAGAGAGCACACTGGCCAGGGGAGAGGCAGAGAAACAGGCTCCCCTCCAAGCAGGGAACCCAAAGTGGGACTTGATCCCAGGACTCTGGATCATGGACCTGAGCCGAAGACAGATGCTTAACCAACTAAGTCACGCAGGCATCCAGTTCGTACTTATTTTTAAGAGTGGAGTTAACATTTCTTGTGTTTTTTTGTTTTTGTTTTAAGATTTTATTTTTTTATTTGAGAGAGAAAAAGAGAACACGGGCATAGGGAGAGTGAGAGAGAGAAGTAGAATCCCCGCTGAGCAGGGACACCAATGTGGGGCTGGATTCCAGGACCCTGGGACCACAACCCAGGCAAAAGGCAGACGCTCAACCGACTGAGCCACCCAGGCGCCCCAAGAGTGGAGTTAACATTTCTAATTGTATCTAACCTAGGGTAACAATTAGTTTGCCTTCCCTGACCACTAAGACACTTCTGAATAAAGTACTTGGAAGATAAGAACAGTTATCCTGGAATTACCTTAAGAGTAATATATGGAAAAAAAAAAAAAGTAATATAAAAAAGAGTAATATATGAATAATCATGTGTTATTTAAAAGAGACAGTCTAAACAAAACATACTGGTAAAATATTCTTTCCAAAAGCTTAAAAGCTTTATTAGAAATCAGTTTTTTAAAGATCATATCATAAGACACAGTAAAGTGGAGGGAGAGGAATTGGGAGGGGAGAATTATATAAACAAAGAGCCTCACAAAAGTAAGGATTAAAAATAATTGAACCTGGTTAGGGGGGGTGGCTCCCTCAATTGAGTATCTGACCCTTGATTTCGGCTTTTGTGAGCCCCCCGCATCGGGCTCGCAGTCAGCAGGGAAATCTGCTTGAGATATTCTCCCTTCAGCCCTTTCCCTGCTCCTACTCACGCATGCATGCGCTCACACACTCTCTCTTAAATAAATAAATCTTTAAAAAATAAATCAAAATTTAAAAATAAAAAGAAATAATTGAACCTGTCTGGTGTGATTTTCTATAGAAAATGAACCATAATGATAAAAATCTCATGAGAAACCCTTGATACTAAAATGGCACTTATGGAAACCTCATTTGTATTCAAACTACAAGACACTTACAAAATCCTCAGCCTCAAACTGTTTGCGTTCTCTCTTGTCTTCTTTCCGCCCTGTTTCGTTGTCAGGTATGCTGTTTTCATGTAGTCCTTGGCTTTTTCCAGAATGGAAAATACTGCTACGAGAACGGGAACTTCCACCATGGTATCCCCCTCGATGATTTATGTTTTCAGTACCATTTCTTCCATGCATCCGCCATCCATTTTTTTCTTTCCTTCCAAAATTACCTTTATTTAATAATGGTAAAGTATTATAAAATCAAAGATGATTATGCTTAAATACTGAATCAGTATCAACATTCTTAAAACATGAAGAAAATTATCCTTAAACTTTTATTTCTTAGCAAATTTTACCTCCATTAGGACGTCCAATACCAGAATCAAAGCCATCTGAAGAGTTGTGTCGTCGACGATTCACATCATACCGATTTTCTGTCCATGAAAAGTTTTCAGAATGCTTCTCAAAATTTATTGACGACTGAAACAAAGTAAGCCCATAGGTAAACATACATATAGAACCTGCCTTAATTTGTTTCCAAAATTCTAAATGGTTAAGAACATTCTGCAGTTACTTTCAACGTATCTGATAACTGGTAACTTATTTAGATTCCACTGTTGGTCTATTTTGTCTAATGGAAATCATTATGAAAGAGCTTAACGACATCCACTTACCCAAAAACTTTGAAAGTAAAATGCCACTGTAAGGGAAACAAGGCAAACATAGTGTACTTCTCTTACATAACAAAATGTAAAAACTCCATATATTACTTGATTTAAATAGCTCAAGGTTTTCTTTAGTATCAGAAAGTTAAGGCAAATGAAGCTAAAATTCTAAGTTCTTCAGATTTATTTCCAAACTCCTCTTCCCCAAATGTTTTTTAAAAGTTATCAAAATTATAGAGGCACCTAGCAACCTCAGTCAGTGGAGCATGTGACTCTTGATCTCAGGGTTTTGAGTTCAAGCCCCACGTTGGGTGGAGGGATTAGTTATGAATAAAATCTTAAAAAAACAATAATGTAGTAAAACTATTTTTAGGGGCACCTAGGTGGCTCAGTTGGTTAAGCGTCTGCCTTCCGCTCAGGTCATGATCTCAGGGTCCTGGAATCAAGCCCCAAATTGTGTCTGGCTCCCCGCTCAGCAGGGTGTCTGCTTCTCCCTCTGCCTCTCCCCCTGCCCCCTGCTTGTGCTCACTTACTCAAATAAATAAAATCTTTTTTTTTTCCCAAGATTTTATGTATTTATTTGTCAGAGAGAAAGAGAGCGTGCACGCACACACCAGCTGGGGGAGCATCAGGCAGATGGGAGAGGGAGAAGCAGGGTCCTAGATGAGCAAGCAGCCCAACCACGTGGGGCTCAATCCCAGGACCCCGGAATCATGATCCGAGCCGAAGGCAGACACTTAACAGACTGAGCCACCCAGGTGCCCCTAAATAAAATTTTAAAAAATAAATAAAAACCTATTTTTAAAAATTAGCAACCTATAAAAACCATGAAAGTCACAACTGTTTATAAAGGTTGCTGTTCTTTCTCAGTATTAACCCATCAATCTGATAAGATCATAATCAAAACTTCGAACCTTTTCTTAAAATGCCCTGACTCTGGGCTGGACTTATGTTACAACCACCTCCAGGACAATGAGCAGTCTCTCAGTTGCAATATAAACCCACTGCACATACCCATGTCATCCACTGGGCTTCTCCACATAGTCACTGTGGGACTTATTGGTGCTGCTCCCTTACTGCCCCCAGCCTCATCCTCATGCCGTTTATCGTGCCATGAAAAATAAAGTCCGCTTAATTGTCTCTTATCTTCAGCCAGTATCCATGAAACAGTAACAGGTTACCATGGTAGGCCTTCAAGTAGGGTAAAAATGCATACCATTCGCAGACCCCTAACAGTTTGGGTGGTGAGGATGTAATGCTAACAGAGCTTAAATTTTCTGGAAAAAATAAATACAAGAGTCTCCATGCCGCATTAGGGTGTAAGTGAAGACTCTCAAGATTCTGGCAGCAACTGCTGCTGTCATCCAAGTGATGGATGGAAGTAAGGGTCCCTCAATGTTTAATGGCCAACTGGCAAAGAATAAAATTGAAACAAGGTTTCCAAATAGTGCTTTAGGTTTGATAACTCTCCCAAGTAGAACACTGGGATTTTTTATTATGACAATGGGGTCCCATCTGAAAGGCAACACTGCTGTGGCTGCTAAGCCAAGACAACTCCAAAGATGAAATAGAGGTCAGCAATGAGGCTACAGAGTTCTAGAAAGATTAAAAAGTCATCAGAAGAAAATGTGTTAAGGCTATGGCCGACTTGGAAACAAAATAAATGCAGAACCTAGCTTCTGGAGTAAAAGTGTTCTGTGCCCTCTGTACTCCCTGATCCCTCCCTTCCCCACTATATCAACCTCAGCAGCTTTTACGAGAATGTCAAGTATGCTGGTATTTAAGGAAAGGGACAAACTTTTATAGCTCTGCAAGACACACATGCTCAAGTCATCAACTACCCACTCCCATGAGGAATGAGACAGTACTAAGCATGCGGTGGCTGAAAATACTGAGGAATAAGGGAAAAGACATGTCAGTGTGGTGCACTGGGGCAGGAAAGGCCCCATCCTGGGAGTTTGCTGAAGCCAGAAAGTACACAGAAGAAGCAACATCAACCCTGGGTTGAAGAATCAGAAGAGAAACAATAACTCTACAAACCACGCATGCAATCCCCAAAGGAGTTATCTTCCCCTCCGCCCTGTACTTTCCCGCATTCACAGATGAAGAAATCATGTAATCTCCCAAAAGCTTGGGATTGTTAACCCTGAAGTGCATGTACAAAACTTCTCAGTCTGTGCCACTGTAGTAAGAAAAAGTGCCCCAATTTTTGAAGAAAATTCAGCAATAGGAAAGGCAAATTAAAATGATCTTGCAGGTGAGGCTTTTAGGGCAATTCGATGTACTATTGTTTTTGTGTTTTAACTTGGTACTAATTGTTATGTACTTGACCTGAAAATGCTCAAGATTCTTCCATTCAGGGAATACCACAGGATGAAAGGTGATTCCTGTCCCTTTCCAGGTAGTCTAGCAAAAACACTATGGGCTCCCAGAAGGAAAGAAAGGGGGGAAAAAATCAGAGATAGAGTTGGAAAATTTGATGGGTAGTGGAATGTTCAGAAAGGCTATTTCCCAGTACAGCAGTGCCATGTCCCTGCCAGGTACACCCCTTTTTTTAAAGGGTATATGGTTCCTGCCCTATGCTGAGCTCTTAAATGAAAGTGAACTCAAACTAAGAACAGAAAAGGGGGCCCATTAGAGCTTTTGTTCAAATATAAAGTATTTGAGCATGCAGCTGACCTGGCCACTGGGACATCTGTTTTGCAAGAAGTGGCAACTACCCTCTGGGGGTAAACCTATTTCCCTGACAGCATAACAAGCTCCTGGTTCAATAAGGCTCTCAAATCACAGCCCCTTAAACGCCTAGGTCTGGTTCACTGGTGATTCAACTGCATTAAAATAGTGACCATTTGCTTCAGTACACTTCTCACCAAGTACTCAGTACAGTGTCCAATGTGGACTAGGGTAAGCATTATAATGAGTCTCTGCAATTAGGTAAAAATGTCCTTATCCCACTTAGATCCAACTCTTTCAGATAAAAATCTGGGTGTGAGTAGTTAATTTTTCTTTAAGTGAAGTCAGTTATCTAAATAAAGCACATCAATTTCATGGGTATAGAAAGAAAAAACTCTAGCATCTGTAGAGGGAACATCTTTGACTTCAGAAGGTTCAGGAAGTAAAGAGAACAATTAATGCTCTATCTCCTGGAACCAGCATCACTGCCTGAATCATACAGAAGCTGGAGAAAACACTGATCCACTGCTAAATGTACCATCCTCGTATACTTTGAAATCAGAAAAATTCATGTGACCATAAATAGTCCCTAACTATTCTCCTGTGTTTGATGTCAAGAGCAGCTCCTGAATGTGAATGTGTAAAAACACTTAAACTAGCACAACCTGGGGGCACCTGGGTGGCTCAGTTGGTGAAGCATCTGCCTTCGGCTCAGGTCATGATCCCAGGATCCTGGGACTGAGCCTCGCATCAGGCTCTCTGTTCAGTGGGGAGCCTGCCTCTTCCTCACCCTCTGCCTGCCTCTGGCCCTGCTTGTACTCCCTCTGTCAAATAAATTAATAAAATCTTAAAAAAGCAAAAACAATCCAGCACAACCTGAATGCATTCTGAATGATAAAAATTCATGACTCTCCTAACACCTGACTGGTCTTAGATTATGCCATATATGGCAAATGATGCTGCAAGTAATGGTGACAATGTCCATGATTCTTAACCAAACTAATGTAATAGTAATCCAAATCATGTTTAACAACAAATCCCTAACTAAAGTGATCTGTGCCCCTTCAGGTGCAATGTTTTTATGTGAGGGAAAATAAGCCACAGGTTAGCTTCTACGAGTATGAGAGCTGTTTTTTGGCCCATCTATTGTCCTTATATTTGTAGGTTAATGATACCAAAAATCATGCCAGTTTAAACTCTCGAGGGAATTTCAATGGATAACAGAGGAGCCTTAAACCACATACTGGCTGGCTGGGGGATAAAAAAAAAAAAAAAATCACTTACCTGTCCCCTCTAGGATTTACTCACGACCAGCTAGATCCTGGCCTTACCCTGCTATTTGGGATGTTAACAGAAGCCTTAATTAAATGCTGTATGAAACAATAAACTAGATTTGGTTTTAGCCTTGGTTAGAATAATCAAAGTGGCTGACAGAGTGGTATAATCATATGAAAACTCAAGTTTGGCCAAGAACATGTAGGGTTGATGGGTTCATTGTTGGGACAGGCAACCCATCAGGGGCCCTGAACATTTTCTTCCATTCTTCTTGTATGCCAAGAATGTAAGGCCTTCACTCCTCTTTGTATGGCCCATTTTTCAAGTTTATGTCTGCAGTGAGCAACATTTGAGGGATTATAGGTAACATCCTTCTCTGGGACAAAAAGCAGGCTTATTATAAATGCAGTAGATTCCCCACGCAGCACCAAGGGTGACATCCACCTGGACCCTTCCATGTCAACTACCAAAGGTTTTAGGGGGTATGAAGAACCAGTGCCGACATCATGCTTATTCTGCTTGTCGTGCTATTAAGTAATAAAGTTCTTGGTCCTTGATCCAGGAGTCTCATGTCTCCTGCCAGCATGTTAGCTTGCTAGTAGGATAAAACTCAGACCCTTCACAGACTGACATATACACAGTAACATAAGAATAAGAAATAGAATAAGGCTAAAAAGGTACATGTGAAACAAGACTTAATAATAAAGCTTTTTATTATTTTTTTAAGTAAACTTTATGCCCCATATAGGGCTTGAACTCACAATCCCAAGATTAAGAGTCCCATGCTCTACCAACTGAGCCAGCCACACACCCCAAAAATAAAGCTTTTTAAAATATCACTTAGGGGCACCCAGCTGGCTCACTAGGTGGAGCTTTAGCCCCATGCTGGACACAGAGTTTACTTAATAAAAAATAAATCAAATAAATAAGCATCATTTAAAATAGCCAATAAAGGGGCACTTGGGTGGCTCAGTGGGTTAAAGCCTCTGCCTTCGGCTCAGGTCATGATCTCAGGATCCTGGGATCGAGCCCCACATCAGGCTCTCTGCTCAGCAGGGAGCCTGCTTCCTCTCTCTCTGGCTGCCTCTCTGCCTACTTGTGATCTCTCCCTGTCAAATAAATAAATTCAAAAAAAAAAAAAAAGAAAGAAAGAAAGAAAAGAAAATCAATCTACTACCTAACAGTTGAGAAAAGAAATTTATTAGGTTGATAAACATTAATGTCAAGCACACATGGATTCCTATTGTAGCTCCAGCACTTTGGGGCACATTACTTACCTCTCTCAACTTCAGTTCCCTTCTTTGTATATGGGAGAAAGAAAACCAAGAATTTACCTCTTATGTTTTTTGTTAGTATTCACATGATTGTTTTATATAATCACTGGCACGTAACAACTCAGAAAAAAAAAGATTATTACCATAAGCAAGAAAGAAACCCTTCTCTATCCCTTTACCGTCTTTACCCCTTTACATATTTAAAATCTTTTCCTGGATTCCTTTAAAAATTAATTTTGTAATTTTTTCTTGGATGCCTTCAGTATGAATCTTAGAGTTAACAAAAACTCTATATATATTAAACAAGAAGTTTCAATGAACTCCACTACGAGTGCTGACTGAATTTTCAGATCTTATTAGCCTGAACTTTAAATACACTTTTTCAAAGCAAGCCAACACTGTTTAAACATTATTAAAAGAAGTTTTGACAAAATATTAATCACTATTTTTTAGATATTGCCGTGAAAGAATCCATAATGCACTAATGCTACACTCTAGCCATATAAGTAATTACAGAATATTGAATGAGTATGAATTTACTGTAGTGGAATGTCATAACAGGTCTGTATTATTTTGTACTTAAAAAGAATAAAAACTTCTGTATTTTCTATTTCATACCACATATTTGCTCTTTTAGTATCACACCCCTGGAATCAACCACCCCCCCTCTCCGTTTTTTATTAAGTAGGCTCTACACAACCAACGTGGGGCTTGAGTTCACCACCCCAAGACCAAGAGTTACACGCTTTTCCAAATAAGCCAGCCAGGTGTCCCAGGAATCTTCCTTCTTCTAACAAGACTATGAAAGGATACCTCAACCTGATTACAGGGATCGATTTATCACCCTTCCTAGGGTAAGATGGCCAGAAGGAGATGCACCTAAAACAAAGAGGTATCTAAACTTTTCCAGTATCTACAACCATTCTAGTTCAGTATTGCTTCAATAATAAAAATGTTATTATGCAAACAGTGCAAATCCAAAATGCAACTCAGTATCTATTAAAGGATGATAGTACCAGTAGCAATTTACATTTTCTAATAGATTTAAATAGACCACACAAAATATTAGTGCACCACAGATGTATGACTATTATTTTAGTTATACCTGTGTGTATACAAAATATTATGTAAAATTTACTTTTTATTGGGTCCCTATGCCACATATAATCAACCACATGCAGTTTAAAATTTCACCACATGATGGGGCTAAAATTCTACACACCTCAGAAAACTACTAAAGAGCACTTCTAAAAGTATTTTTACTTTTTATTTCAAGTCCTCATACCTTCGAACAATAAAGACTTCCATTACGTTGAAATAGAGAACCCCACGGTAAATTAATGTCTCTTCCATTTATTCAGGGTAAGATTAAAAGGGCTCTGACAGAAAACAAGAGGTTAATTATAAATGAGAACCCATGAATAGTGATTTGGAGACAAAAGGTTAAGATGGAAGGTGTAAGAAGTCATTACTAAAAGGTCTGTATTTGTCAAAACCACATTGGGTAAGGTCTAAAGAAATAATCTGACGTACTGCTAGTTAAGAGTTCAAATAAATACCATTTTCTGTAGGTAATTTAGAATAGATTAGAATAACAGATTTAGAGGCGGCAATCCCAATTCTCAAAATCATCATTCATGAAGACCTATACCCAGATCAAGGGTCAGACTTGGCAAATAAGGATTTCACCACATAAAGCAACAGTTAATCTTAAATCAACCAACAGTTAATCTTAATCAACCTCAGATTAACATCTGAATGAAGACAAAAATTCTCAATCTTATTAATGTTTTGTAACCAACTTTCTAGGTGCTGCTAATTTTTTATCAATCCACTTGAAAATGAAAACAAGTCTTACACCTATTTCAGATAAAATACACAAAACAAAAAAGAAATAAAGGTGGGTAGCAGATTAACTCATGTAAGTCAAGCTCTTAAGCAGGCCTGAAAAAAAAATAAGCCTGCTAGAGGGCTAGATTAGAGCAGCTGGGTTTACAAGGAACTCAGGAGGGGGAAGTAAATTGCAGAGACCTACACTTAAGAGGAAAAGGGGCAACCAGAGAATCTCCAACTAAGAAATGATCTCAGTAGCTTCATCAATGTTAAGTCTCCATTTTCTAACAATTTCAAATCCTACTGCACAGGTTATGAAATGAGATACTCAATCATTTGACAACATTCCAAAATGAGTCCTATGTAGAGTACAGAGTAAGAAATGCATCCTGGATTCTAGTCTAGGCTCACAGTAATTCTATGAAAAACAGGCAAGTCAATTAACTTTCCAGAGAATCCATCTGTACAAAATTATGGGCCAAAATTTGGGCCAGTTTATTATGATCTGACAAGTCCTTACTGGTGAAGGACTTTCCAAATTATAAAAATTATTCCCGTAAGAGTTGCTTTTAACAAACTGTTTCTGTAAGAACTGCCTGTACCCCAAAAGGTCCTAAATGAACGCTTTTGCATGGTAGAACACGATTAACAGGCAAACAGATGATCAGGACTCTCCCTTGATTCCTCTGCACTATGGAAAAAACAAACTCAAAAGACGGCTATTAAGGCAGTTAGATTGAGTCTAACCAATTCGAGGTGTCTCTCTCTCTCTCTCTCTCTCAGCAAGTCTTTAAGTCGAAAACAACTGCAATGCCTAGCAAGTCTTACACAAACTATTGTTTTGATTTTCAAGTAAAATGAACCTTTATTAGATTACTGAGGCCTGATATGTAACAATGTTGCAAAGTTTTCATCACTCTTGAAATTTTAGTGATGTGCCATTCAATGTCTTATTTGTCTGAAAAAGAAATCTTCTGGGTATAAGCAAAGACTTCAAAAAACCTTGGATTTTTTTTTTCATGTATTACCTACAGAACAGGAAGTAAAGCAAGTTATTATCTACAGAATAGTATAGATAAAGCTAAGATGCAATGCATTTAACAGGTTTGCCTTGGGTTTGCATTAAAATGTGTGGAACTCAGTACAAAAGACAACTGAAATAAATGGTACAGTATGGTGATGGAAAAAGTCAGTTTTATAGTAACTTAAATAACTTAGATAGTAATACAAGAAAATTTTCTCCACAAAAATATTAAGGCTTCATGTTTCAACTACATTTGTGTACAAGAACAAATGAGAAACAGACACAAAGACAAACATACAAGAAAGAGTACCTTTGTTGATGATGGTGGAGTAGGAAAATTAAGCCAGGCTGGAGCAAAGTCATGCTGCGCCATTTAGGTCCAGTCTCTCCAACTCAGTGAAACAAGGCTTCAACACCTCATGGCAAGTCCCTATCATATAAAAATGGAAAGAAATTAGACCTGCAGCTCCATGCCAAAATTATCTTATGCTCTATCTCTTCTAAGTGACAATGATTTTACTACTCTAAGATTCCAATTATAATGAAATTCTAAAATAGGCAAAAATAAAACAGAAACTAAATCACTGGAGTGGACGAGGACAGGAGAGGGCCTGTGGGTAGGGGTATGACTGCAAAGGGAAGGTTATTCTTGAGGTAATGTGTTTTTATCTCGATCGTGGTTATAAAAATGTACATGTCTGTCAAAAATCAAATTGCACACTTAATATTGGCCAATTGCACTATAAATAAACTGTCTCAGTAAGACTTATTTCTTTTAAATTACAACGGTCTCATCACAAATAGACATCAAATGTCTCTAGACGTGACAAACTAGGGTGCACATTACACCATCTACAATGTATCCTAGCCCCCAACCCCAATGGAACCTGAAATCTGATCTAACTACTAACTTTCACAAAGTTCAACACAGAGAAACAAATTAAAGGAAATCTGAGGGAAGTAATCCAGCAAATACAGATCAGAGGATACTCAACAGGTGAAATGATCCTTTTTTCTCCCAACAAATAAATGGCTTTCAATACGCAGATCAAACACACGTGGGCCCTATACAGATCCTTACTCCAACCAACCTTTAAAAAATGAGAATTAATGGGACGCCTGGGTGACTCTGGGTTAGGCCTCTGCCTTCGGCTCAGGTCATGATCTCGGGGTCCTGCGATCGAGCCCCACAACGGGCTCTCTGCTCGGCAGGGAGCCTGCTTCCTCCTCTCTCTCTGCCTGCCTCTCTACCTACTTGTGATCTCTCTCTGTCAAATAAATAAAATCTTAAAAAAAATAAAAAATGAAAATTAGGAAACTATCAAAATTTAAACATGAACAGAACATTAAATGACATTAAGAAATTATTACTCATTTTAGATGTGACAATGGTAGTATGATGGTGGTAAATAAAAGACTGAAGTCTTTACAATTGCACTGGCATATCTGGAATCTGTTTTAATAACCAGATAATGCTAAATGGGGATAAATGAAAAAAGGCTGCACATATGTTTATAAATGGTAGTACAAGGAGATGGATGTGTAAATACTCTTTTCTCTAGTTAAATGTATGTTTGAAAATTTGCATAATGAAAAGGTTCGTTGTTTTTTAATTACAATCATCACAACGGGTATCAAATATTTTAGGCACTAGTGCTTTGCTGCATTCTGAATTTAACTTTTTGGGAAACTCTATCAACTGCATCAATAAAAGTTTCAAGTTTCCAGCGGAATCTTAAACAGCAAATTCACAAGCAGGAGGAGCAGCTGGCAGGGGGGCGGGAAGCAGGCTCCCACTGAGAAAGGAACCCAATGTGGGGCTCAATCCCCGGACCCTGGGATCACGACCCAAGCCGAAGACAGACACCTAACTACTGAACCACCCAGGCGCCCCAACTGTACTAATTTCAATACAAAGCGTAAGACTATCAGTCAGTGAAGGAATCAAATTTTCTGTGCATCACAATGTCTGACTTTATTAGTAATAAATGTTTTATATTTACAACTGCATAATCTCAAAAGCGAAATTTTAAAAAACAAAATAATCAATATCATTGTTAATCTTCCCTTTTCCAAATTCTTTCAAATATTTTCTATGACAGAATCCTTTAACGTCATACTAACTTGCTAAAATACTTTTAAGAAAAATTCTCAAATATTATAGAAATATTCTATTTATACTATCCCAAACTGCAGAGATCTATTTAACAAAAGGTTACGAATGGCCACATACAAATGGTTAACTCACCATGGTAATGAAAATGTTTAAATGGTATAAGCTTATATGAGCCATGAGCGGAAAGTGGAAAAACGGTGGATACAATCTGAGTAACCTGAGACAACCAATTCCAGTAATATATTTATGAAACAAATACAACAGTGCACCCAATCAAAATAAACCACATAAAAATTCAGGCATTCTATAAGCTCTAATTCTACTACCATCTTACACTACATTTTGAAGTCTTCAGAAACTAAAAGGAAAACTTAAGTGTTTCTGGATGAATAAAGGATTTTTCATCATCTATTTTGACATGAAGCTACATACTAAGCTGCTCTGTGATGCACGTAATAGGATGTTCCTTTTCGAACAAGTTTTTGTTGGAAACTTTTTTTTTCAGATTTTATTTATTTGACAGAGAGAGAGACCACAAGTAGGCAGAGAGGCAGACAGAGAGAGAGAGGGAAGCAGGCTCCCCGCCGAGCAGAGAGCCTGATGCGGGGGCTCGATCCCAGGACCCTGACATCGTGACCTGAGCCGAAGGCAAAGGCTTTAACCCACTGAGCCACCCCGGCACCCCTGGAAACTCTTAAAATAAGTTCCAATAACTAAATGGGAATGAAAAACTGTTTTTACAGTTTGTACCAAAAAAAACACAAGAAATTGCCGAGATTCTAAAATAAAACTTATCATTATAAACAACAGTTCAGTGATAAGTTATATACTAAAAACAATCCCTAGGAGTCAAACCACTAATATTACCTATGCATTTTTGCAATGTCTTCAGAATTTTTAATTTAAATTTAGTTTTGAAAAAATAAAGTATGAATAGCTAATGGCAAAAGTTTTCATGTTCTGAAAAAAGGTAAAGAACACTATTAGCTAATATTAAGGCATTTATACAAGTGTGTGAAGGAATAATGATAGGGCACCCCAAAATATGACACTTTAACATAAGAATAGTTTTGAGCTGAAGGCATTTTAATTCCTGCAATTCCTTATCTACCTAAAAGCAGAGCCTCCCAAGAAGAATTTATCAGTCCCCTCCCCTGGAGCAACTCTTCCCTACAGATACACACACACAAAATAGGCACCACACCCAGACATTGCCACAAACTATCATTTCTCCCATCAATTCTCCTAAGGGGCTATTTACCTGTATCTTTCCAAAAAGTCATCTGTTCTTCCATTAAGTACCCTTCCCCACCCCCCATGCAATTAGGTAAAGAGTTGGCAAATTCTAACCACCCTTGAGTTACTGGGAGATAGGAGCACACTCTAATAAACTCCTATTTGTTTTCTCTTGTTAATCGTTCTTTTATCAGTGTAATTTACAGGGCCCCAAACCAGGGAACCTAAAACGATAGAAGAAACTTTACCCCCTTACCTGTATAAAGCCAAATTAAACTTTCGAAAGTGCCCCCTATCATTTTCTTTTAACTACACTTAGTGCCATCCATATATGCATTCTATCTTCCTTTCCCTGTGTAATATTAGGAGCCGAACTGTGCCCCGCCCCACACACAAATTCATACGTCCAAGTTGCAACTTCCCCTATCTCTGAATAGAACCATATTTGGAGATAAAGGCTTTAAATGAGATGATTAAGTTAAACGAGGTTGTCAGGGTGGGTCCCATTCCAATCCTGTGTCCTTGTAGGAGGAGGAAATTGGGACACATTGAGATACCAAGGCTGCACAGAAAAGAGACCATGTGAAGAGTCAGCAAGAAGGTGGCCATCTGCAAGCTAAGGAGAGAGGTCTCAGAGGAAACCAACCATGCTGTTATCTTGATTTTGGAATTTGAGTTTCCAAAACTATGACAAAATCAATTTATTTAACCCACTCAGTTTACAGTATTTTGTTATGGCTTCCGTAGCAAATGTTAAAAAGAAATAGAAGGCCCAAAACTGCATGACCTCTCCTAAGCCCCGCATCAACAAACCAAGACTAAATACCTAATCTGATTACACTTTAAGACCCTCCCACAAAAAGGGGCACATGGGTGGCTCAGATGGTTAAGTATCTGCCTTCCGCTCAGGTCAGGATCCCAGGGTCCTCGGATCCAGACCCGTGTCCTGCTCCCTGCTCAGCAGGGAGTCTGCAGCTTTTCCCTCTCTCTCTGTCCCTCCCCTGCCGTCTCCTCTCGCCAAGCTCTCTCTCTCTCAAATAAATAAAATACTAAAAAAAAAAAAAAACACACCTCCCAGAAACGAAATCTTAACTGGTCTGTAATTTCCTGGTCAGCAGTAGTGAGGTAATCACCTGACAGTCCCCTTCCACCATTTCCTAATGAAAGATGAGGTAATCAATCCACTTTTTCCTTGTCCCTGGCCCCTTCTACCTATAAAAGCCTCCACTGTGTACAGCTCCTTGGAGCTCCCTTCTATTTGACAGATAGGATGCTGCCCCATTCATGAAACATTGAATAAAATCAATTTGATCTTTAAATTTACTCTGATGAATTGTTTTTTAACACAGATGAATACAAACAAGAATATTAGAAATACACTCATCAAAAATGTTTGTATATATCAAAGGGGACTTACAGGAGACTGCTAGGAGACTGCCAGGAAGGGAGGTGCAAATTAGCAGTCCTATTAACGGTAATTCCAGGTTATTAAGAATCTTCCACCAGATTCCATTATAAGGTCTGACAGTCCCATATGGACATAAACAATGAAGATTTTAAATGCTGATGGCATGAAAATCCTAATTTCGATCTCAATCTATTTACAACCCATTCATGAATAAATGCCTGAAGTCTAAAACATCAACTATAAGAAAATTCCTAAGGGGAAAATTGGTTCTGAAAAAACCCTTATTGAAATACTGTACATTTTTAAGTGCATGTGCCTCACTTAAAAATCACTGGTTAACTAAAAATTCAAAATAGAGTTCTTCAGGTTGAAAAATGCATTTTGGCAAAAAGTACACAAACAGTAAGATGTTTCTTATTTCCTATAATGTTTTTACTTCTGAACCCACCAAGTTTGTGCCAAATGTTTTCAATGAAAAACTCAAAACTGATTTCTTCAGAATGAACATCAAACATTATCTTTACAATGATTTACATTTCAGATACCAAAAACTTTAAATATCAAAAAGCCTGTCAAAAACATACAACATCAACTAATAGGTAAGGCATTTTAACTAATTAAGGCAGATTTTTACGAAAGAACAGGCTTCAGAGTCCAATGGTCCTGGATTCAAATCAACTCACCCAGTTACTAGGCTGGATGATTTTGACAAGTTAACACCTTCTTTCTCTTCACTAAAATTTAGGAAACTACTACTTACCTTTCAACTTGAAAACTATTAAAGTTCTAAAAAGACAACTATCCTTGCTTACCAGACTATCTACATAAAACCCTTTAAAAAGGTTGTTTTTCATTTAGCCAAACTGCTCATAATCCTTCACTAATAAGAACCAGAAGATGACTATTCAAATTCAATTTTAGTTCTCTTGAAAATAAGCCTGTGAAATAAATGCTCCTTTCATATAAGCATAGTTTAATATATTAATAGATTTCATTTAAAAAGTGGGTCTTCCTCTTCCTGATTCAGGACTAAAGCCATTTATATGAGAAAACACAAGAGGGTTCCAGATTGTTAAGAGTCAGAGTAGGGATGAAGGGTATCATCATCTGGGAGTGGCCCCGCATAGCACGTCAGTGTCAAAGCAGGGTGAGGAAGGGTATCCATGCAGAGGGACAGCCAGGGATGGGACAATGAAACCAAAAGAGTGAGGAAGGGATCTATTGGAGAATAGGGGGAACCAGTGAGAAGAGTCAAGATGCTAAGCAGGGAGAGGTGGGTGTCCACACATGGTGGTGGCAGTGGCTACAACAGAAGATTGATCACATACAGGGGAAACAAAGAAGTATTTAGAATAATGAAAGCTAAGTCTCAGTCTGTCAAAGAACACAGTACTAACAGAAAGGGTGAAAACCAGAGTGAATTTTGTGGTGCTGTACTCTATCAGTATAATTAATGATTAATTCACAATCATATAATAATAATAATATTAAAATACTTACATTCACATATACCACACAAAGGTAGAATTTGTTTATGTATATATACCTCTCCCAACTCTGCACTGAGAGGGTATGAGCATAGTGACTCCAATAAATGAGCATACTTAACACAGAATTTTGGCTTTTTTTAAAGATTTTATTTTTTTAGAGAGCAAATACACGCACACAAACAGGGGGAGTGGCAGGCAGAGGGAGAGAGAGAAGCAGGATCCCCAATGAGAAGGGAGCCTGATGAGGGGCTCCGTCCCAGGACCCTGGTATCATGACCTGAGCTGAAGGCAGACACTCAACTGACTGAGCCAACCAGGTGCCCCTCCGATCTTGGCTTCTAAAAACAGATTTCCACTAAACAAAAATCAGGGCTTTGAGAAATAGCTGATTCCCAGGGCTGGGGAAAGATGACAAAATAAGCCTAGAATATTTTATCTTAGAAAAAAAAACAAGGAAATGTCCAAATAATAATTAAGAACTATCAAAAGGGCATAGAAACCAGTTTGAATGAGTTCCCACTGGCAAAATCAGGGACAATCTGAGCATTAAAAATTAGAAAACACATGTTTAGGCCATTAACACAAAATGGTGAAAGAAGGAACTCCAAGAGCCTACCCCTTCACAGTAATAGCAAAACTCAAGCAGGAATCTGTCAGAATCAGCTGTCAGAACTCTGAAATGGTCAAAGGCTTACTGAAATCAAGCACAACAAACCCAGAAAACAGAAACTTTAAAATGGTAGGAAAGCAAAAAAATAAAATTAAAATAAAATAAAATAAAATAAAATGGTAGGAAAGCTTTGTAGCATTTTCACTTGCCCTTAACCCTCATCTCTTCTGGGCACAGTGGAGGTCCCAAAAAGCCAGTGTGGGACCCAGGTCTCTAGTTCTGGAGTGAGCCTTGTAGAATTTATTCTCACAGAATTAAGTTTGTATAAACCTGTCAGGGCGTTATCTAAAGAATGACAAGAGGTACTTGCCTTTGTTTTACCTACATGGAAGGAAAAGCTGCTATGCTAAGGGCATTTTCCTCCAAAACAGTCTAAGGTGCATGAACCTCCTCCTCCCCGGGACAAAGGTTTATAACTGAGTAAATAAGACCACACCCAAAGTATGGAAAGAAAGGCTGAGAGATCATTTTCTTTGGGAAATTATGATACTGCAAAGAACTCTCTTCTAACAGGAGGCTTAGAAAACCACACATATGCCCAGAGCAAGACACATGCTAAGAACAAAGGAACAAACAAAACCCCAAGAAGACCCTCTACTTTCACCTCTGATTGATCTTTAAAGTCAAAGAAATCAGGAAATGAAGACTAAGACAGTTATAAACACTGTAGCTAATTACTGAAGAAATGCCCTAACACAGACCTAATGGCCAAAGACAGGGAGAGTTACATTTTAACTTTCTATTCCTTCTCCACTTCAGACATGCATGGGCAACAAAACACTAGCTGGACATGGTCAAGGTAAAAGTGGATCTTGTTTGAAGAGCTCTCACAGCAGCAGTATCCATGGACAACAGAAATAAAAATAAAACTGCTATTGTACTGCATTGAAATTACTTTCTGTAATTTACATTCATGAACCTTTAAATTACATTCATGAACCTTTAGTCAAGTCTTAAAGGTTGCAACCTGTCTCAGCTGTGCTATGAGCACTAAGAGTTGGTTCCTTGTTTGACCCATGTGTGAAAAGATCTGCCATCTTTAGACAAGATAACATACTGATCCTGAGGATAAACTTTTATATTTTGTTCATCATGGACTTTTGCATTAACTTTTTAAATTTTACTAAATTATTATCTGAAAAACCAAACCAAACACTAAGCTAAGAGACTACAAGTAAGGGACAGGGCCTTCAGCGACTACCCAAGACAAAGAACAGACTTTACAAAAATAGTTTCAAAATGTCACTAAACAAACACGCAACTACAAACCCACAGTAAGCAACCCTGAGGATAGGGGGAAAACATTCAGTTCCCACAGTCTCCAAATTACAATATTAAAAATGCTCAATTTTCTACAAGAAATTTACAAAGCATTCAAAGAAATATGAAAGTATGACCCACTAACCAGGAGAAAAAATGAAATTATGAAACAGTCTCTCTAATGAAACACAGACATTAACTGTCCTAAATACAAAGAGCTAAAGGAAACAGCAATGTCTCAGAAAACAGAATATCCGTAAAAATAGAAAGGAACCAAACAAATTCTTGCACCACAAAGTACAATAACTGAAATAAAAATTTCACTAGACAGCTGCAATGGAAGACCGGAGCCAACAGAAGGAAGAATCAGATTAAATGAAGATAGGTCAATTAAAATTATCAGTCTGGAGCAGGAAGGGGAAAAAAAGAAAACTACAGAGAGTCAAACCTCAATTTTGACCTCAAACTTTCTAGTTGGATTCTTCTTTCCAGCTTGTCTCTTGGCTCAGTTGAAAGACCCTGACGGCAAAGCATACCCAGAAAGAAACAGAAACTACCCTCTCAGGCATTAAGGATTATCCTGAGCCAGCAAGACACCTCTGTCAGTGAATGACTCCCAGATAGAGATCAATTTGACCTTCACTGCCTACCTGCACATACCCACTCATCTTTGCCGCACATTTTCCTTATATAAACCTGGAAGTATTTTCAGCTTTTTGGAGACAGTCTTTGAGACGCTAGTCCACGGTCTTTCTGGTGTTGGCCTCACTGAAATAAATTCTTTTCTTGTTTCACCTCTACTCATATCTGCCTTTGGATTCTATCAGCAGCAACTAGGTGAACCTAGTCTGTTCGGGACCCCCCGAGACAGGTGTTCTTGCACCTCTGCACCCCAGCTACAAAAAGACCTGTGGGACACCATCGAGCATACCAACATACACACAGTGGAAGTATATAACATATACACACTACCTGTTAAAATTCCAATATCCCACCACCAGGCTCACCCATCCCCCCACTCCCTCC
>CM052895.1:33019514-33077959 GCA_028534135.1 Potos flavus | reverse complement strand
ATCCCAGGACCCTGAGACCATGACCCGAGCCGAAGGCAGAAGCTTCAACCCACTGAGCCACCCAGGCACCCCTGGACTGAAGATTTAAATTTGAGATCATTTGCATATCATAAACTATGGTACCATTTCCCAGGTTACATAAATATTACCTCAGAAAAATGTAATGCATTCTGTTTTCATCAATTTTAAATATGTTATAAAATGCAATCTAAATATATCTGATTTGGAGTGCCTGGGTGGCTCAGTTGGTTAAGCATTTGCCTTCGGTTCAGGTCATGATCCCAGGGTCCTGGGACTGAGCCCCACATACCCACATCGGGCTCCCCGCTCAGCAGGGGAGTCTGCTTCTCCTTCTGTCTTTCCCATCCCCCTTCATATTCTCTCTCTCTCGCTCTTTCAAATAAATAAATAAAATCTTTTTTAAAATAATAAATAAATAAACCTGGTTTCTGTTTAGTTCTGTCCTTTCAATTTACATTTACCTACGCTCCCAATCCAGTCTTCTCCCTCCTGGTTGATCATAATGGCCCTCAACCACTACTGATGCAGCCATAACAATACTGCTGAATAAAGTCTGTATCATTTTACAATTTCAAAGCATTCAGCACTCATTATTTCACTTGAGTCTAATGATAACCTTGTGAAACAAGAAAAGAACCAGTTTTATTAGGGCAGGAAAATACAGAGTCTTATAAAGGCTGCCCTGGCCATCATCAAATAGCTATTATTTACTAGAAGGAATGAAACCACAATTCAAATTTAAGGACTCTATTTACTCTGCATTCACAGAACAGAGCAAACCAAGTAGAGTTCAGGAATCTTACATTTTTGCCTCATTTGCTACTAAATGCTCAGCACAAATGAAACAGCAGGCATACAGTAGGCATGAAAATATCTACTGAGGCAATGAACATCATCTCTAGCAGACTAACACTCAAGAAATCCCAGAACCTCTGGTGAGTCAGTTTCTGGGTTTTTTTTTTTTTTTTTTTAAGATTTTATTTATTTATTTGACAGAGAGAGAGATCACAAGTAGGCAGAGAGGCAGGCAGAGAGAGAGGGGGAAGCAGGCTCCCCGCTGAGCAGAGAGCCCGATGTGGGGCCCGATCCCAGGACCCTGAGATCATGACCTGAGCCGAAGGCAGAGGCTTTAACCCACTGAGCCACCCAGGCGCCCCTCTGGGTTTTTTTTTTTAATCAAAGTTTTAAAGTCAGTTAAGTTGATAGTTTGCATCTTCTCTTCTCACCTCCAACATAGAAATATTGTCATTTATTTCAAATTATGTTCAAGTATAAATTAAATACCTAATAACACTTCAAGCCACACCGACTGCTCTATCAATTCAAGATGGCATTATTTTGCAACAGGTCTTACTTCACAGGCCCATAAAAACAATTTCTTTTAGTCCACATTTCCTATAAAAGATTTTAAAAAAAACCAAAAGATGTCATCAGGATTTTAAAATAAAGCAGAAAAAGTCAAATACTAGCATCCATTATTTATCAACTACAGACTTAACATATATAGCAGTAACAATAAGTACACCAGTACTTCCACACATATAGGCAACTGATTTTCAACAGAAGTATTTCAAAGTGATTCAAGGGGTAACAAAGCTTTCTCTACAAACAATAACTAGGACAACTGGGCGTCGTCTACAATATTAAAAAAAAAAGAAAAAGAAAATCTCAACCTTTTGCTCACACCACAGGCAAAAAAAAAAAAAAAAAATACTCATTCAAAATGCATCACAGACCCAAAAGTATAACCTGAACTACAAAATTTCCATTGGAAAGGAGGAGAAAATCCTGTGACCTTGGGTCAGGGAAAGATTCTTAGGACACAAAAAAACAAACCAATTTTACTTCAAACTTTAAAATACCTGTTCTTCAAAACACACTATTAAAATAATGCCAGGGCGCCTGGGTGGCTTAGTCGGTTAAGCGGCTGCCTTCTGCTCAGGGCATGATCCCAGGGTCCTCGGGCCTGGTTCCCTGCTCAGCGGGAAGTCTGCTGCTCCCTCTCCTTCCCCCATGCTAGTGCATGCTCTCTCTTAAATAAAATCTTAAAAAAAAAAAAAAAATGATGGCAAAGCAAAGACTAAGAGAAACTATGTGCAAAACGTTATCTCATATACATGTACGCAAAATACATAAATAATTCTTATAATTCGACAAGACAATCATAGCTTTTTTAAATGGGCAAAAGATCTGGACACCACCAAAACACATCATTATTAGGGAAATAAATTAAAACCACAATGCAAATTCAAACTATACACTCACTTCACAGATAAAATTGGAAGACTGACATCAAATACTGGCAAGAATGCAGAACTATGTAACATATATTGCGGTACAAATGCAAATGGTTCAGCATTCTGTTAACAGACACCGGCAAGTTTTTAGCAGTCAAATACACAAAATTCATATGACCGTGCAATCACATTGCTGGGTAATTTTCCCAAGAGAAAGGAAAACCCTTCTCTTCACCAAATCCAGTATGCAAATGTTCACACAAATTCTATTCACAGTAGCCAAACACTGGAAACAATCCAAATGTCTAGTAATCAGAAAATGGATAAACATTTGTTGTGTATCCACACAAGAGAGTACCACTTAGCCATAAAAAATATGGATTACAATACATGCAATAACATGCATGAAAGAAGTCGGAAACAAAAGTATACACAGTGTTTGGTTCCCTCTATATGAAATACTGGAAAACAATACACAATACAAAAGACAAGAAAAACAGACTGGTGGTTTCCAGAGAATATGGTTGAGGGAAGAGTCCTGTCTGTAAAGGACAACAGGGTAACTTTCTGGGTGATGCAAACATTCCACCTTCTCAGGTGGTAGGATTATACAACTGATTTGTTTAAAAAAAACCTTCAAACTGTACACTTAATGAATTTATTTTATGTAAATTATGCCTCAATATACCTAGTTTAAAAATGGGTTCACACTCCATTAAAAAAATGAATAGGCACACATTCTTTCATAAAAACCAACTACTAAAATGTTAATTTTTATTATAAAAACAAACAGTGAATAGTGTTTCCCTGTATTACTTTGACTCTAAATTTATATTCCCTACTCCGAGGAATTATAAAGTAATCCCACAATTTTCTCTGTACTTTCAGGACCTAGTCCACCAATCCAAACTGAATGATTTTCATCTTCAATTTGCGGTAGAGGGAAACTGATAATTACTTTTCTTTTGATCATTTCTACAAATACCAAATACTGTCACTACACTATATGATAGCTTTAATGTTGGCTAACTGCCCATTCAACTGAAATGGCAGTCAGTATAGAAAGATAAATGAAACCTACTCTAATCAATATATTATTAATCCACCTGACGGACTTTTCTTCCTAAAAGGACAGAAATACTTAAGAACACTAGTCACTTGTTTCTAAGAAGGCCAAATAGAGAGTGTTTTGGGAATCTGTTTGTGAAAATGTTTTGGAAACATGAGTCTTCTAGAACTGTCACATCTGTGCTACTACATATTAAAATTCATTATTATAACTATCGTATATTTTTCACCTTAGGAGCGTATTAATATGATCTTATGTGCATAAAATTTTATTTCAGGTTAATAAAGGAGACTTTAAAAAGTACTTGTTATAAAAGTTCTATGGATCTGATTGGATTCCGTACCACTGTCTATAGAACTACGCTGCCTAATATGGCAGCTAGTAACCACATGCTATTGTCTAAATTATATTAAAATTTAACTTAAAATTCAGTTCCTCATCTGCACTAGCCATACTTCAAATAAGGACATATGTCTAGCAATTACCATACAGAACAGTGCAAACATAGAACGCTTCCCTCATCTCACAAAGTTCTATTGGACAGTGCTACTCCAGAATAAGATCTACTTAGAACACTACGAAAATTAACTATAAAAGAAGAATACAGATAAGCAAAATTCAAATCCCAACTCTGTCACTTACTGATGACCTTAGGTAAATTAATTAATCTCCAAGTTTCTTAAATCACTAAATGGAAATAGCACTTATTTCACATGGCAACTGGGAAAAGCAATTTCTAATCTAAAATACTGGGTGGGAGCGCCTGGGTGGCTCAGTGGGTTAAAGCCTCGGCCTTCGGCTCAGGTAGTGATCTCAGGGTCCTGGGATTGAGCCCCGCATCGGGCCCTCTGCTCGACAGGGAGCCTGCTTCCCCCTCTCTCTCTGCCTGCCTCTCTGCCTACTTGTAATCTCTCTCTCTGTGTCAAATAAATAAATAAAATCTTTTAAAAAAATAAATAAATAAAATAAAATACTGTGTGAACAATGGTTATTAAGTGATCCAAAAGGAAAATAATACTCCTGAATGAGAATAAATTCATGTTAACGGTATACTATAAAGAAAAGTCACAACTGTATCTCGCTAAGGAAAATAAAATTTAGTAACTAGCTAAGAATAAAATAAGTTATCTTCTCAGTCCTGAAACAAAGTATACTTTCTCTACACTTTCAAATTATCGCTTTAAAAACTTTAACTATGAGCCATCATAGTTGGAAGTCTAGGCTCCGGATATACACAATATGTAGGTTCAGAAATAGCACTTACTGATTGTGTGACCTTGGTGGCTTAAATCTCTGTGCTTTCATCTTCTCATTTGTAAAATAAGAACAATAAGACATTCCCACCACACAAACCATCAGGATTAAAGTAGTTAATTCACTTAAAGAGCTTAAAACAGCCTGCAATGTGGTAAGTGTTGATAGATAATAGTTATCAAAATCTAGTCATCGTGACAGGTGCTGATTTCCAGAATATATCAAGAACTCCTACAACTCAAATTTATAAATGGTTCAAGGTCTTAAATACACCTTTCTTCAAAGAGACAAAATGGCCAATAAGCAAGTAAGAAGACATCAGTAATCGTTAGAGAAATGCAAATCAAAACCACAATGAGATACCACTTCATAACCACTAGGATGGCTATTACCAAAAACATCAAAAACAACAAATGCTAGAATATGGAGAAAGTGGAACCCATGTGCACTGCTGGTAGGAATAAAAAATAGTGCAGCCTTGATAGGAAACAGTATGGTGGTTCCTTCAAGGAATTAAAAATAGAATTATCATATGAACCAGCAATTCCACTTCTGGTATAAACCCAAAAGAATTAAAAGCAGGAATTAAAAAAAAAAAAAAAAAAAGGCAGGAATTCAAACAAGTATTTGTACACCCATGTTCACAGCAGCATTATTCATCATCTCAGAAAGATAGCCAAAATGTCGATTTACAGATAAATGGATAAACAAAATGTGATACATACACACAATGGATTATTCTTTCGTCTTAAAAAGGAAGGAAATTGATTCTACCACAGACTACAACATGGATGAACCTCGAGGACATTATGCAAGGTGAAATAAACCAGTTATGAAACAACTAATACTGCACAATTCCACTTACAGTAAGTACCTACGACAGTCTAATTCATAGAAATACAAAGTAGAATAGTGATTTCCAGGGGCTAGGGAGGTTAGAAATGCAAAGTTAATGTTTAATGGGTAAATAGAGTTTCACTTTGGGAAGATGAAAAAAGTTCTGGAGCTGGAAGGTGGTGATGAATGCACAACAATGTGAATGTACTCAATACCACCTAAATATACACGCTAAAATGGTAAATTTTATGGTTTTTTGCCATGATAAAAGAAATTTCCCTCATTACGGTGATTGGAAGATTAGTATGAAAAGGGAAAGAAAATCTTACCTCCAAAGCTCAGACTGTGACTATAAATGTAGAAAGATTTAAATCTCCTGAATTTATATAAATTTAGAATATACTTTCTTCTCCAAAGTTGTAACAGCCCAACCTACTAACTGTGAAGTAAAGACTGGCTAATTCTAATTATGCTGACAACTACTGGTTGGGAAAGATTAGCTCCTACTGTGGTTTTTTTGTGAATATGTCCACAAATTCTTTCGAGAAAAGACGAAACCTAACTACACTCCCTTGGTTTCGGGCTAGACTTAATGACTTGCTCGGAACAAAAAGAATGTGGCAGAAATGACTTCTGGAATAGGTCATAAAGGATATACTGGCTTCCACCTATCTCCGATATCACTTGCTCTAGGAACTGCAGCTGCCACATTTTAAAGAAACTCAAGGAGTGGCGCCTGGCTGGCTCAGTGAATGCAACTCTTGATCTTGGGGTTTTGAGTTCGAGCCCCAAGTTGAGTGACAGATTACTAAAACAAACAAAGAAAAAAACCCAAGGAGTTGAAAGGAGATCCACCTGTGGTAAGGAACTGAGTCCTCCAGACAACAGCCAGCCATCAACTGCTGCCAGGCCAATGAGTACGCCATCTTGGAAAAAGATCCTCCAGCCCCAGTCAAGCCTTCGAATATCTGTAGCTCTGATAACCGTATCAGAGACTTTAGGAAAGACCTAGAGGGAGCCAGAACCACTCAGGTGAACTGCTGCCAAACTTGTGACCCACAGGTATCACGTGAGATAATAACTATTACTTTTTTTAAACTCACTCATTAAGAAAGTATTTATATTCATTGAAAAGCAAACTAATTTCTTTAACTAGTATGCATTTGTAAACACAATTTTTCAGTTTAAAAATTTTTTTTCCGTTTAAGATTTTTTTTCTTTTTTTTTTTTTTAAGTAGGCTCCATGTGGAGCCCAACACAGGGTTTGAACTCACCACCCTGAGATCAAGACCTGAGCCAAGGGGTGCCTGAGCGGCTCATTCAGTTAAGCATGGGACTCTTCATTTTGGCTCAGGTTATAATCTCAGGAGGGTTGTGATATGGAGCCCAGCGTGGAGCCTGCTTTACAGTCTCTCTCTCCCTCTGCTGTCTCCCTCTCTCCTCTCCTGTCTTGCTTGCTATTTAAAAAAAAAAAGACCTGCGGTGCAATCAAGAGTCAGACACTTATACAGACTGAACCATCCAGGCGCCGCTCAGTTTAAGAAATTCTTAAAGTCTATTTGCAAGTTCTGAGTTTCAAAGGAGAGACAACATATTTAACAATCTTAAAACTTTTTCTTGCTAAAAATAAGTACGGAAAAAAACTTTAAAAAAGGTTTCAAAAAATATAATCTGTAAACTGAATTAAAGGGCAGAAAATGAAACACCAAAACATTGCACTCAGCAAGCTGTGAACAGAAAGATGACTCAAGAACAAGAAAATGAGTGGGATACCTTGTATAAAAAGATGCAGAAACTAGCAATTACTTGAAAGGATATAGAGCAAAAGCCTGTAACTATTGTTCTGGGTGTGGCAGCTAACAAAAAAGGGGGAAAGCAAGCAGGTAAAACCGAAAAACATGGAACCACAAAAGGTTTATCAGTAATTCTAACATTTTGTTTTTCATGAGGCTCCAGTTCAAATTAACAAACCTGCTCCCCAGAAAAGTATATAAGCACCCCCAAAATGATGGATTTCGGAGAATTTTCAAACCACTGTCTCCCACACCTACTTATGTAGCCCAAGAAAACTGATGTCAGGAAACCCTGACATATAAAACATTTAAAAAGGGGGAGAAGGGGACAGAGAATACCTCTCTTTCCAACCTGCTCTTCCTAAATATGCCAAATCCACCACCCTAAGTAAGGGCTGCTGAAGTAACAAAACCAAGAGCTATACTTTAGACAGATTTCTCTGGCCACATGAGAGACTAGGGGGAAAAAAGGGAATGGAGCTAAAAGGCAAAGAGATGAGTTAGTCGGTTACTTTCTTGATCAAGGACCAAGCTAGGATAATAAATTAAACTGGAAATGGGGAACAGCAGGGCATGAATGGATTTCCAGTAATGCCATTAACAGACACAAGAGAAGAAACAACTTCAGACTCTAACAAATACTGATTTTATATGTATTTATCAGAATCTCAAAATACTGGAAATCAAAATAAAACATTACACATATATTACACTTCACAATTAACCAAAAGCCTTCATATAAATTATTTCCATCAGTTTTCTGGAAAAGCCAAGACCAAAGAGATTAGGTATATACACAAGGTCACATAGGCCCCTTTCTAGATTTTCCAAACACTAAACCAAGAATTTCCCTTCTAACTCCCAGCCATTTCCCTTTTTCTACATTACTATCCTTACCTGGATCTAAATTGTAATCTAAAAATTTTTATCAAAAATTAAACAGAAAAAAGGTGGTTATGTCAAAGACAGACAACCTGGCCTGGGTTTAGGTTATATCCTCACTTGCTAACTTTACCCTAAGATTAGAGGTTCCCATCCTTATTCCCTCTGTAACTCTCTAAATTTCATTTTTTTTCCTTTCTTCTGCTCACTCCTGTTATTTCCTTACTATTCCTCCCTTCCTCCATTCTCAAGTGTCAAGAACTTTAAGCACAAAAATCTATGCACTAATTTCAGTTCAAAACCAGAGAAAAAGTGAAAGCTAACAGCTTCATACCTGTGCAAAGAGGATGCACGTGTGATTGGAATATAACCTGAAACCACATTTTAATTTTAGCTAACTAAAGTTTTACCAGATTGTAACTAACAAATAGCAACACTATCTTCTCTTCTACCTTTTAGCTTAATTCCAAATTCCACTAGTAATCAATATTAACCAAAGACAAGCAGTATATAGAAGAAAAAACAAAAATATCACAGATAATGCTCAAATAGGAGTTAACGAAGTACAATTCACAAGAAAGCAGTACAGCACAGTGATTAAGAGTATGGAGCCCTCTAATGAGAGTTGGGAGATTTGGTCAAGACTTCTACCTAACCTTGGTTCTGACCAAATTACTTTCTCTTGGACTCAATCTCCCAAAATCTTAATTTTCTCACCTGTACAACTGTAACTATAATAGAACTTTCTTCAGAGAATTATTCTAAGAGGGGCACCTGGGTGGCTCAGTGGGTTGAGCCTCTGCCTTCGGCTCGTGTCATGATCTCAGGGTCCTGGGATCGAGCCCCGCATTGGGCTCTCTGCTCAGCAGGGAGCCTGCTTCCCCCTCTCTCTGCCTGCCTCTCTGCCTACTTGTGATCTCTCTCTCTCTCTGCCAATAAATAAAATCTTAAAAAAAAAAAAATTATTCTAAGAGCTAAAGTATACTATGTAAAGTTCACAGCAAAATATATGACACAATCATCATCTATAAATGTTAATTACTATTATTATTTTTAGACCTACAGTCTAGGCACAGGAGATTAAAAAAGGGTAGGGTAGATCCGAGGAAAAAACGTGGGGGAGGGGTGGGGGAAGGAGCCCAGTAACTGTTGCAATTACTATTGCTATCTATTTTGATGCCAAGAATATAATAAAATATTTATCAAAATGTTCAGGTAAGTAAATCTGCCCATAAACAATTGCTGTAAGCAAAGTTCACCAATGTTAGACTATCCAAAGATTAAAGTTAATTCTTAAAAACCCTGTCTCTGGAATGATCTTTATCCTGTTACCATGGCTTTGAGTAACACCAGTAGGAATAATTTAAAGGAAAATAATCATAAATAATGTTTTTTATGAAAAAAGACCATTTATTTCCACGTCAACTTTTCAATCACATTTAAGAGGCATATTCCTAGACAAGTAACTTGAAGCCATTAAATTGAGAAACGCATATAATAGCAGTCTCTCTGAAGCAAAAAGGTGGAGAACGTTCTCGCCATTTTTTTTTTAATATAAATCAAGGTGGAAGCTCAATGAGAAGTACTACACACAGCTCTGACAGACAACACACAGATAACTCAGTCTATTTTAAGAGAGAATTACTTAATTCTAATCTCAATTTTAGGAAAATAAACACTTTATTTGGATACCTACATTCTTTTGCTCTAAGAGATAAAATGATTCAACAGCATAGGGAAAAAAAGTTCTGTTTTGGAATAAAGGGAGCTACTGACAAGTTATAAAGCCATCTTGGCAAGATGTTCAAAATTACAATCTTTTATCTAAGAAAGGTAATTAAACGAAATAAACTCTAATTTTAGCTACACTGATATATTCACTAATAGTGTCTAAAAAATAAATTTTAGTGTTTTTTAATAAAATTCCTATGCCTAGGAATCACTGGAAAACTACATAATAATTAAGGGTAACTAAAAACACTACTATTCAATACTGAAAAATTTAAGTATTATTAAAACATAATCCTTGTTTTTCAAAGGATGTATTACAGTATACTTCCAACTTTTTAAAAAAGTTTTGTTTATAAACTTAAGTCAGCATAATGACTTAAGACAATATATCAAAAAGAAAATATATCAAAAAGAAAATATATCAAATTATTTAAAAACAATTATGAATTATAATGAAAATCAGGTTTAAAAACCAAGTCATACATTATAATTTACTCTAAACTACCGAACTAAACAGCAGCTCTAAACTCCCTTTAGAAAGCAGTCTCAACTCACATTTAGAAACTAAACTGGCTAGCAAGACACATAAAATATTTTTTTCCTAACCTTTTTACCAATCTATGAATCCATAAAAATTAAGATGAATACTCACAGGGATTTTCACTTCATAAGCACAAAAACATAAAAAATGAACTGTGTGATCTGAAATATTCTTAAATTTTAACTCTTTCTGCATTCAATTTACTTAATGGTTGTCTTCAGACTGTCCAGGAAATTGAAGCCAAGCAGTATTATTCCAAGAAACTGAAAGGCTTCCAACACAGAATAAACTTGACTCTCATTACAGTTTATAAATGAAAATATGACTTGCTCACCATATAATACTTACAAATTCCAACAGGACTGCACAGGAAGGTGTTGGGTTTTTCTCTGTAATCTTTATGTTTTCCAGTTTGTTTTTTTATTTTGTATCCTCTGAAATAATATCCAAGTTCTTTGAAGATACTTAACCTATGACTATTTGACATAGAGTTACTTCAAGTCAGCTACCCATACTTCTGTTTTAAAGTTTTCATATGGCTATCTCCAGAATTAGCCAAGTTCCTTGGATTTAAGATTTTAAAGTCTTCTTTATGATTCCATGTACTTGTCACTGTTGTACTTATCCACTCCAGATGAAATATCCAATTTATGAGCCCAAAAGCAAAAACAAAAAGAAAATTTCACATCTGAAGAGCATTCCTAAACATCAGCATATAGAGAGACACATAGCTATCTCAATACTACCATGCTGCCGGAAAACTGCAACATCTTAAATTTCCATGTAAATAAAAGATAAAATGGAAAAAACTCTGTATTCTTTCAATGTCTTCATTTAGAAAAGCTGTCCCATTGTGACATGAAAAGGGCTGAGGTCAAAAATTCCTAAAACTTTTAATAAAGGTAAAAATAAACTGCCAAGAAACTTCAGCAATATTTAAACAGTAATTTGAAACTGCCGAAACTATTCAGTACACAAATCAAACATATCTTATAGTTTTGGCTGAAGAACAACTACAGGAGAGGGGTGGGGGTAGGGGGAAGAGGCAAAAATACCACCAGCTGAAATAATTTAACCAGTTATATAATCCGTTTGAACCAAAATACTGAAGAAATGCCTGGGTCTGTTTAAGTAGCTTGTAGAATTGTTCACTACTACAAATTCACTTCAGAGATGATTCTTGCCACTTTTAATAAACTTCTGGGGCAAAATTATCCAAAAACATTGTAATCCCAAAATGGCCACTTCAAATATCCGGGGCCTTTTATACAAAACCTAGAAGATGATCTTCATATATGAGTAATTCAATCACCTGTAAAAGTTATAAAAAAAAAAAACACTTAAATTACACACTGAATTTTAATTTTGAGCCAAAAATTAACCCCCATCTTGAAGAGTCAACTTCTGGAGAGAAATTCATTTCTACGAAATTCTACTGGGGTCTGAAAAAAGGCGCAGCCCAAGGAAGCGTCCCAAAACTGCCTACTGGATGAAAAAGACTTCAGCATAAAAGAGGGAAAGGTGGGAGATAATGTTACGGAGAACAAGGAGTGATTTCAACTGGGAAGGGGGTGCGCATATAATACAGGGGAATTATATAAACTTCCTATACTTTTCGAGTAAAAATTAAAACCATGAAACTGGCCCACAACCTTATAAAAGATTTGCTCTATTTTCAATTCACTGGGCCCAAAGAAAAGAACAAGCAGGTGTGGTGCCATGGAGCATTAGTAAATACAACTTAGGGAAAAAAAGGGATATAAAGAGAAAGACGCTCTCTCCAAATTAGAACGTCTAAATGAAAAGACACATTCTCCCCACTAAGGGTAGAAAGTAGGGAGGTGAGAAATGGGGCAAGAACATTCCTTAAACTTGCCTGAGGGTGAGACTTCCCGGCTTCTGAGGGCAGCTGTGGAATAAAGGTGACGGTCCCCATTTCCTTGAATTAAGAAAACAGGTTTCTCCCAACACTGAGGGGGTGGAAGGTACCAAACCGTTCTCGTAAATCCTATTTAGAGTGGTTCTCTCCAAAACCAGAATAGGTCCCTTCAGGCCCCACAGGACTCCGGGGAACATGGTAGAATTCGACTCAATACACAGTTAGGACCGCGGACCCGGGAGAGAAGGAAAGAGCGGGCGCGCTACTGAAGAAACAAGCGAAGGCCACAACTCGGCCTCGACTCCCTCGGCCCTCTGAGAGGAGCAGTAGTGCCAAAGGAGGCGGGTGTGTGCGAGAGGCCGGAGGAAGGAAGATCCAGCACGGAGGGTGTCGGATCCGTTCTCAGCCTCCGCCAAACATCCCCCAGCCACCAAGCCTAAGCCGTCCACCCCCTCCCCACAACCGCCACCCCCACTCCGCCGGGGCCAAGTAAATATCTAAAGGGGCCTCTCTCAGCGCCTTCCTTCCGTCTCTCTCCTTGCTCTCCGCCACCCCCCCCCACACCACACACCGCGTCCGCGGGCAGCCTCACACCTCGCGCCACCAACGCCGCTCCCGACCCCTCAAACCCCAACGCCGACAGGGCACCCCCCTTCCGCCCCCAGACTCCAGCGCGGAGCAGAGAGAACGGTGTTACCTTCTGCCACACCAGAGGTGCCCCTGGTCTGGGGATGCCGCTGCGCTCGATCCCGAGAGGAGGTTTTCGGTACTTTGAATAATCCCCTTTTGCCGCTTTTCCCTCCCCCACAACCAGTCTTAGTCCCAAAATGGCGCCGACCCGATCCGCAATGTTCTGGGTCAAGTCTCGCGAGATCGTGGAAGGTGGCGAGGCGGGGAAGGAACTAGAGGGGTTGAGGAGAAGGGAGGGGAAAGGCGGGGCGAGGAGAAGGAGGAGGGAGAAAGGGTGTGGAAGAAGCGGTGCGAACGAACCTACTGGGCGGGGCAGCAGGAGGAGCGCCTCCACCAGAGAACCTTCTGGCCCAAGCAACCGCTCACGCCCCGGCCGAAAAAGCTCCGCCCCCTACGTCGCGCGGCTGGGGGGAGGGAATAGGGCGTGGCTACGTCTAGGGGCGGAGCGTCGAGGAAGCCCGGGAGGTAGGGGCGCGTGGGGGGCGGTGGCTCCGTGCAGTGACGTCAGGAGCAGCTGGAGTCGGGGATTACCCCCTGCTGCTGACGTGAGGACGGTGAACAATCGGGAACGTTCGGTGGAAGGGGGAATTCCCCGCCGCTCCCTGCGGAGCCCCTCCTCCCGCCCTTCCCCCGCCCCTCCCCCGCCCGGGGCCGCCCAGGAGCCTGGGATGCTGGGGCCTCCGGGAGGGTGAGAGGGGAAGGCTGAGCTGGGAGGCAGGCGCGCGAGTTAGAGTGGCGCGCGCAGCGGCGTCTTCCTTGGCTGGACGCTCGGAGCCGCCACTGCGCGCTCTACTCCCCGGCTACCGCGCTCGCGGCCTGGGCGGAACGGAGGTCACATGCTCGCCAGTACTCGGCCCTGCACGGGCGGAGCGCTGGCGGTGCAGACGCAGGGCTAATTGGGCGCCCAGAAGCAATAGATCCACATCGTATGCAAATACGAGTGTGTCGGACGTAAATAGTTCTACGCGAGGCCGGTAGCTGACGAGAGGAAACCAGCTCGGTGGCAACTAAGCTCAGATTCTCAAAGGGTAAAAATGGCTACTAGATGTAATCGTGCCAGTCGTTTTTCTTCCTGCTAAGTCTACAGGAGGTGAGAATTATTTCAACAGTGCCTCTGGCCCACGCACCCCACACAGTTTTGGGGTTTTTTTAAATGACTTTCATGGTATTCACAGTTCTCTAATTGCGATAGTTTTTCGCTTTGTAACTGAAGGCTCACTTTGAAACCTGTGAAGTTAGCTTTCTAAGAAGAAAAATACCACATGTGCGTAGGGGGGATGGGGGGAGGTATCTCAACGAGAGAAAATCCAGTAAAGAAAAAGTCCGTGGCTCTCCGCACTCCCCCAAGCCACAAAGGCTTCATACACAGAAACTTTATGGTCCTTTTATATGCATGGGGTTTGTAGTTTAATAGACTAATTCTAAAAGCTCCGTGATAGAACGTTTGAATGTAAACTCAACAAAAATTATACCTCCCAACGTTTTAGTCTGCATCGGAGAGGTAGACACTTCTGGCAATTAATACCTCGCCGAGAGCAAAGAAAAGAGCATTAACACAAGCTGGATGCCATGTCTGTGCTAGACATTTTGTCTTTATACCAATTTAGGAGGTGGGTGTTATTTGTCGCATTTTGCAGATGAGGAAACTGGTTCAAGTTAATGTACATAAGTTTGCGCCACATGGAAGCTGAGCGCCACCAACTTGGCTGTCCATCTTAAATGTGCTACGGTCTTAATCTACATTCTTTCCACCACACCAGAGTGCTTCAGTATAAATAATTTATGTATTGGGACAGGACCTGCTTCTCCTCTATTTCTAAGCATGATGTGCATTCAAGAAACAAACAAAAAATTGGTAATTTGAGCACACACACAAATTGTGCCTCTCCATTTTTTGACATAAAGTCAAAAAATAACAAAATGGAAAAACAATTGTAATATTTACGACAAACTGCTTCATATTTAATTATACATACTCAGTTACTACTCTTAATATCTAATAATGTTCAATTAACATAATAAATATATCAAGAGCTCTTACAAATCATGAAAGAAAGATAACCATACTATTTAGAAAGTTAGAGGACAAAAAAAAACAAAAAACAAAAAAAAGCTAGTCATGTGTATGTCAGAAATTATATGAAAAGATTATACCTTAATAGAAATTTTTTAAAAAATGAAAATAAAACTAACGATGAGATATTGCTTTTTACCTACTTGGCAAAGATTTTAAAAGAACCTAGATGAGGGTAGAAGGAATAGGTGTTTGCATAACCATATCAAGAATCAAAATCTGTGCAGCGTTTCTGGAAGATAGTTTGGCTTTCATTAAAAAAAAAAGGTCTTTAAGACACCCTTTGCCTATCCTACATCTTAGAATTAATATTAATAAAATAGTGGAAAAGGTATCCAACAATTTTAAAGACATTCATTGATATATTGCTTATAACTACAAAAAAAATTGGCAACAACCTGAAATCCTATAAATGAAGAGACTGAGTAAATAAATTTTGGTACAGCACATCCATATATAAAATACAAAGTCATTAAAAATGGTGATGTAGGGCTACCTGAACCACTCAGTTGGTAGAGCATGTGACTGGATCTCAGGGTCATGAGTTCAAGCCCCAGGTTGGAAGTAGAGATTACATATAAATTAATAAACAAACATCATGATGTACTTCTTTGTAAAACGAAAATGGTTGAGAAGCCTGGGTGGTTCAGTCGGTTGAGTGTCTGCTTTCAGCTCTGGTCATGGTCCCAGGGTCCTGCGATGGAGTCCCTCATCAGTCTCCTTCTCCTCCGGGAGCCTGCTTCTCCCTCCGCCTGTTGCTCCCCCTGCTTGTGCTCTCTATCTGACAGATAAATAAGATATTTAAAAAAAAAAAAAAAAAGCAGAAAAAGAAAATGATCATATGAAATAAGTTTCATAGCATACCAATAAGAAAAATAAAAGGTTAAACAATACCTAATGTGCTATTTTTGGTTAAAGTATAAATTAAAGGACAAAATCTAAAAAAAAAATAAAATAAAATAAAATAAAATAAAGGACAAAATCTAACTGAATAGTTAACGAAAATGTTAACCATGCTTATTTCTAGGTGGCAGAATAATAGAGGATCTTTATTTTATTCTTTATAATTCATAAGAGACTATGTTACTTTTCATTTTCTTTAAAGATTTTATTTATTTGAGAGAGCATGAGTGGGGGAGAGGGAGCAGCAGACTCCCCACTGAGCAGGGAGCCCGACATAGGGTTCAATCCCAGGACCCTGGGATCATGACCTGAGCCAAAGACAGACGCTTAACCCATTGAGCCACCCAGGCACCCGACTTTGTTACTTTCCTATCATTTTTTAAAAAGCAAACTGAATAGGGGATGCCTGGGTGGCTCAGTCGTTTAAGCATCTGCCTTCAGCTCAGGTCATGATCCCAGGGTTCTGGGATGGAGTCTTGCATGGGGCTCCTTGCTCAACAGAGAGCCTGCTTTTCCCTCTGCCTGCCGTTATCCCTGCTTGTGCTGCTCCCTCTGTTTGTGCTTGCTTGCTCTTTCTCTGACAAATAAATAAGAAAAATCTTAAAAAAATAAAAATAAAGACATAAAAAATAAAAAGCAAACTGAACAATTAAATATAAGAACGTATCTCCAACCAGAACATTTTCTATTATTTTATTCTATTCATATAGTGAAAACTAAAGATTTATCACATAATTATTTTAATTTATTAATGAACATACCATTATAATAGTTAAGAGAACATTTCTTTAGCCAAGCTCTATGCAAGAAATTTTTAATTAAATAAGTAAATTAGTTTGATAATTCTCTCAATGATTTTGTAGATATCCACCACAAAGAGATTCAGTAATTTGCTCCAAAGTAATGTTAGCCCAAGTATGCAATGATGTATAAACAAAGGTATTCATTTCCGAAGTAATTGTAATAGAGAAAACTAGAAAACTTAAATATCTATCAATGGAGTGCTGGTTAAAAAACTAAGGTACATCCATATAACAGAATACCATACAGCTCTTAAAAAAAATACATGGTGGACTGAAATATACTGATGTGGAAAAATGTTCAAATATATTGTTAAGAGATAAAAGCAGGGGCGCGTGGGTGGCTCAGTGGTTTAAAGCCTCTGCCTTTGGCTCAGGTCATGATCTCAGGGTCCTGGGATCGAGCCCCGTATCGGCTCTCTGCTCAGTGGGGAACCTCCTTCCCCCTCTGCCTGCCTCTCTGCCTACTTGTGATCTCTCTCTGTCAAATAAATAAATAAATCTTTAAAAAAAGAGAGAGAGAGAGAGATAAAAGCATAGAGGAGCACCTGGGTGGCTTGCTTGCCAAAGGGTCCAACTCTTGATCTCAGCTCAGGTCTTGATCTCAGGTCATGAGTTCAAGCTCCACATTGGGCTCCACGCTGGGCATGGAGCCCACTTAAAAAAAAAATATTGAGAGAAAAGTGTAGCACAACAGTATATATATATATATATATATATGTATTTCTATATGTATGATGAACCCATCATCATTGCACTGCTTAAAGAATAACTTTTTAATGTTCTTTAAATCAGGATTTTTTGTTTTATTCACTGCTATACTATCTGAATATACTATTTTATAGTAAGTTAATGTTTAAAAGTTAATTACCCAAAAATCTGTAACAGTTGAGGAACATTATAAAATATTTGTGTTGGCAACCTTGAATCCTTCAAAACTATATCCAGTGTCCCTTTTCTGTGTTCCCATTGTACAATCCTATGCTTACCGCTTTGATTAATCATCTACCTACTCCTACTTCTACCTTGATCCTGAAGAGGTGTCCAGGACTTTCCTTATTTCTCCTACACTTACTACACTAGATTGTAATTGCTGATTTTATTTCCTATTTCTACCACTGGACTCAAATATCCTTGAAAGCAGCAACTATGCCTTTTTCTTATTTAGTTATAGCAACTAGCAAAGTTTCAGCCATGATGTAAATTCTACAATTTTTGTTAAATGCATCGCTTCCCCATATTTGGTCTTTGTTTTAGCCCCATACTAACTGCTGTTCTCAGAATTTCCCTTGTTCTTAAACATTTTATGCAAATTTTATTTCCTTTAACTAGATTGCCTTTCTCCTCCCCACTCTCTGCTTTGCAAATTCTTACTTCTTATCCCTGAAGACCCTGTTCAAATAACACTTAGGTAAAACACAATCAGGTAAACCTCAGAACTTCCTTCTCTGGACTCTCACATGGATTTGCACTTGCTTGTATCAGCATTCATTTTCCTGTATGTCCACCTTTCTAGATGGTGTGACCCTTGTCAGGGACACTATTCCATTCATCCCCTTTCCCTGAAACAATGCTCAACCCATAGAAGGTCCTCAGTAAACATAATTTGGCAGGACGGGTGACTGAAGCATCCATAACCCATTCAGCTCCTGTTCCCATGCACCAGCACAGCCTTACCTGTTTCAGGTCACTGCCTAGATGCAGAGGTCCTCTCTTGTTCTCTGTTGACTACCACTTGTGGTTCTGCTATTGCATTCTGGTGGTTCACAGACAGTCTGAGTTGAGGCCCAACTACCTAACTTGGAAAAAATCAGAAACTCACAAAGGGGTTCTTTTTGGTATTAAAAAAAAAAAAAAAAACTTTCATGCTCCTCTTTCTTTCTAGCGAGTTTCACAGTTTTGTGCCGATCCATTTAATGGGTCTCTCTCCTCAGTGGGTTTCATAAAGCAAGACCCCATGCCCATTTTTTCCCTGCTGTGTCCCCAGGACTTGGCACAAGTCTGGGCACTAAGTAAGTACTCCATAAATACTACCTGTATGAAGGAAATACTGGTTAATGAAAATAAAAACATTTTATCTGCAGTTCCGCTTTCCAAGGTTTCTATCTTTTTTTTTTTAATATTTATTTATTCATTTTCAGAGAGAGAGAGAGGGAGAGAGAATGAGCGAGTAGGGGAAGGGGCAGAGGGAGAAGATAGAATCCCATACTGACTCCTAACTAATCCCCACACAGGACTTGATCTCAGGACCCATGAGATCATGACCTAAGCCAAAATCAAAAGTCAGTCACTTAACTGACTGAGCCGCTCAGCGCCTTTCCAAGGTTTCCCTTACCCACAGTAAACCCGGACCCGGAAGTAGATGATCCTCAGTAGCGTCAGAAGGTCTGTCGCAGCCTAACGTCACAATGCCGGCGTCATTCACCTCAGTTCATCTCGTCACAGAGGCATTTTATCATCTCACATCACCACAAGAAGGGTGAGCACAGTACAATAGGATATTTTGAGAAAGAGACCAGTTTCACATAACTTTTATTATAGTAAACAGTTGACCCTTGAACAACACGGATTTGAACTGTGCAGGTCCACTCGTATGCGGGTTTTTTTGTTTTTGCTTTTTTTTTTAGTAAATACAGCACTGTACTTTAAATGTATTTTCTCTTCCTTATGATTTTCTTAACGTTTTCTTTTCTCCAGCTTACTTTGTTGTAGGAATATGGTATGTAACACATACACAAAATATATGTTAATTGGCCCTTAATGTTCTTGGTAGGTAAGGTTCTGGTCAACAGTATTAGTTAAATTTGGGAGGAGTCAAAAGTTATATGCGGATTTTTGACTGCATGGTCAGCAACCTGAATCCCCATGTTGTTCAAGGACTAACTATATTGTTATAATTGCTCCATTTTATTACGAGTTATTGTTGTTAATTTCCTGTTGTGACTAATTTATAAATTAAACTTAAAGAAAATTAAACTTTATCGTGGGTGTGTATGTATAGGGGAAAAAAAACATAATATAAATAGGGTTTGGTACTATCCTTGGTTTCAGGCATCTACTGGGGTTGTTGGAACATATCCCCTCTGGGTAAGGATAGACTGATGTATTTTTAAGGAAGAGAGGCATGATTGGATTCACACTGTACAAAGAGCCTGCTCACAAACTTCTGAAAACAACATTAGGGAAATGAAACTCTGGGAAGAGAAAGAAGCTATGAGGCTATTGCAGCAATCTAAATGAAAGGTTTCAGTTTCTCCTACCTACACATTGTAATCCTTGTCCATTTTTCTTCTAACACATGCAATTGTGTGAAGGGTCATCATACAAACTGGTCTTTCCGGCTGGAACACGTGTGGTCTCCCAGTTTCTGCCACCAGTTCTTATAAGCTTTAAAGTCTCAGCCTGAATGTCACTTCCTTAGGCAGCCTTCTCTGATAGATACCCTGCTCCCCCTGTACTCTCCCTTATAGCACTAAACATAGTTATAAATTAAAGTTACTCACTTGCTTATTCGTTGGATATATGCCTCACCCCCCGAACTCTAGATTTCATGAGGAATGTGTAAGTGAATGGGTAGGGAGAGATGTGAAGAGATTCAAGAGTGGATTCAGAGATTGTTATGTTTAAATGTTTGTGAAGATAAGGCAAGAAAAAAGTCAATTAATTAATTGCATTAAATGTATTTTCTAGTTTAGTTACTTGGGTTGATGCTGGTGGCATTCCCTGAGTTAGGAGACTAAGGCAGAGAAATAGGTTAGGTGGAAGATGGAAATCATGAGTTCAGTTTGGGATACGTGGTAGGAACAAATCTCAAACCCCACACTCAATTGGGCAAGAAATAAAACTTGGCAAAATTTCTATAATAAGCTCTATATCCCAGTGTTAGCCTCAGTCATCTCCCACACTCACTCCAGTGATAACTAAGGCTACTGATTATCTTAGAACCATGTTTCTTTACTCTTGGAGTTACTTTACATCTATCGCATTTGTGCTTTTCCTTCTTGATTTTCTTTTCTTTTTCTTTCTAATTTTCTCTTTTTCCAAGCTATAAAGTTATTAATGCAAAGTTTGTCACTGCTATTTGACTTCTCTATCAAGATTATGACAAAAGTATATGTGCTTATAAATTAAAACATGAATGATATTTCTGAAAGGAAGAAATTTATTAAATATTGGAATGGATAATAGAGAAGTGTAAGAAATTGCCATGTTTTAAATCCTCACACTTGGAGAGCGTTTAAAGAGGAGACCTTTTGTAAAACAAAAAATATATATGTATATACACGCACGTATATATGTGTGTATATATATATTCTTATATATACATTTATATATACTTATACACCCACATATATCAGCAAGGGAAATGTCTGGCCAGGAATTCTTTTCTTCTTCTGATAACCGAATGCCAGTTTTTTGAGAGAACCCATTTTGTGTAGTATGAGTGTGATTGACATCCCCTCACCCCTGAACTCAGTTCCAGGTGTGGACATGTGTCCTAGACCTGCCTAATGAGAATACTATCTCCATGGCCATAGTATTGATTTGGGGCACCTGACTCAAACTAATTACAACAAAACCTCTGACAGTTTTCTATTAGAAGCTGTCAGGGAGCCATTCTCTTTCTGTTGGGGTCACTAAAACTGAGAGGGTGTAAATCTGAAATTTCCAGTAGGAAAAATCTGGAATGTCCATCCTGCCTACCAGGTAGTTCTCAGAGACAAACATAATCCGAGCCTTCACAACATCCTTTTAATCCTTGGATCTAGTCCTCCCTGAAGCAGTGATTGTCTCTGGACTTCACGATAATGTAAGCAAATAAATTCCCTTTATTGCTTTACTAGTTTGTGTTGGGTTTCTGTCCGTTTCAGTCTAAGGAGTACCTGTGAATTTAGGGTCTTTGTCCTGTAAGGTGACTGATACTATGCAATGTTTTCTTTCAGCCATGATATTCAAAGTCATTTGTGAAAGACTTTCCCTTTCTGGTAAAGAAACTGGCCATCTGAAACAACCAATGGGGTAAGTGTAACAATTCTGGTGTTTTTCTCTTCTTTTGTATCAACACTCTGACTAGCCCAAAGAAGAATCAAATCCACTTATTCTATCTATAAATAAGTTTCTCTTTAAAGCAGGATCCCTTTTGTGAAAAACAAATTGAAAAGGAAACAAGTTATCCTGTCCAATTTTCCTCTGTCATCCAGGGCAGATGCTCTTTTCACTTCAGCAGAATGAAAAGGGAATCTGAGAGAGACTCTGGGAAGTCTCCTTACAGCGAGCCTTTTTTTTTTCTACTGCAAAGGATGAATTCACCCAAACTTCTAGAAGTGCAAAATGGATAGGCAGTGAAAGAAGGCAATCACTTTGTGAGGAAAAAAGCTGGTGACTCAAAGAGTGAGAGAAAAGTAGAAATTCAATGAGAAAGTAAAATTGGTTAAGAAAGAAAACTAAAACCGGAAAATAACCTTACTCAGTATTTTCTTTGTTGTCCTTTCCTTTAACTTACATGAAGTGTGCTTTCCAATGACATAGTCGTTCATCCATTAAACAAATAGATACAAAGTCTCCTCTGACCTAGGCACCAGGTGAATGTCGAGGATGCAACAAAGAGGAAGATACCTATGAGTCTGTCTATAAGAGTCAAAATTTGATTCTAGGAAGGAAAGAAAAGGAATATCAACCACCCACTTTATTATCGTAGTGATGTTCCCTAGGCTCCCCAAACACCCTGGGCAATGGGCAAAGGGAGAAGGGTGCTTCGTATATCCTTAAGCCCTCGAAAAGGGAAGATTGAAAGACAGGGGACACCTGAATCAGGCCTGCGTCTCAAGACTGTGATGACCTGCTTTTATGACAATGGAGCTAAGCAAGCAGATTGTGTTGGGAAAGAGCTGCATCCAAAGTTTGGTAGGGTAGAGGATGCATGAGTTATCCATGAGCCACGTATGGACTCAGTGAAGGAGGCTGGTCTTACCCATTGAGACCACTTGAAGGATGTGGTGACTCCAGCAGAGATGTGGGTTACTGGAAACTATCAAAGCCAGACAAAGCCAGACACTGATTAAAGTGGTAAGGACAAATTTTAATCAGTAATATACTATCCCAGTAAGGAAAAGAGTCCACTGTGAACTGATCTCAACCTCAGTTTGTGCAGAAGGGACCGAGCATTTTAAAGGAAGGATAAAGGTATAGGAAGAGGGGAGAGCAGGGACTCCACAGAATCAGGGAAATGAAAACCCATGAAAAGCGTGTCTGTGTGAAACACATCTGAGTTCCTTAACTGGCCCTTGTCAAAGTTAAGAGTTCTACTTTTCCACAGGGTCTCTATCTTCAAGCATTGGCTAGAACAAATAATTTCTTCTGGCAGCATTGAGTTTTCTTAGGCAGGCGCTTTAAGCAGGGAAGTGGGGGTGGAGGGCGAGTGGTGGGGGGAAACTATCATCATCCTACGGATGGAGCTTTGGAACGTCAGCAACTGTCAGTGTTTGTTCAAGTCTTTATAGACCAAGGTTGAAGCCTACTTTCTCCAGGCTCAGGGGCTCAGAGGAGCCTGACCAGAGTTTGGTCAAGGAGAGACTCTTTGTCAAAACAAGGAGCTAAGAAAGGCTCACGCGTGGCCGATTAGAGGACCCAGTAGGAGTCTACAAATACAGTTTTTAAGGTTAGAAATTCTCTAAGTGGGAAGGGTTTACTAAGTATCTGGAAAAGGACTTTGTGGGAGAGAATCAGCATTTGGAATATGTCCAATCTAGAGGGCACCAGTACCAGATTACAACTGTGTGAGAGCTGTCTGCTCCTCATCCTTGTTTCCTCTCCCCATCCCTTGTTTCAATGAAACAAGAGGAGGCAGTGAAATTCAGGGCAGGGAAAGAGTGGGAAAAACACTGATCACACCCCTCCCCCCACCAAAGGTTTAAAACCTGAAAAGATTAAAGTTTGAGCGAAGAAAAAACATGAATTGTTGAGAGCCTGGAATATAAATGATCTGAAAGTGATGGTTAAGATAGTATGGAATATGCCTGAGATTTTGTCCTGAGAAAGACAAGAACCATTCTAGAGAGAGGGTTTAAATGCAGAACACTGAGCAGGAATAAAGTTGTTTTCTGTTTGCACCCTACAAGAACCATTCTGGAAAGAGGGTTTAAATGCAGAAACCCGAGCAGGAATAAATCTTTATTCCTGTTTTCTGTTTGCATCCTACCAAGTCTAGTTTATTTATTAAACTATTTACACACCCTCCTTTATTACTTCCTTCCAAATATTCCCCTAAGAGTCACTTTATTTGCAAAGATGCTAAAGCACCCTAAAGCACAGGGTGCTTATGCAAATGTTTATGCTTATACATGGATGGGAGGTTTCTTGGTGTCCATTATATTCTGAAAGGGGTCTGTTGATTCCAAAACAGAAAGCTTTTACACTAGGCCACTGGGTCTCGGCTCCACATACCTACCTCCTTCTCCTTTTGTTAATCACAAATATTTTGTGTTGCCCCCTTTACTGTAATAAACTGGAAGTAAGTTAGAATAAAATGCAGTTCAATGTGTAAATGCTTAGTAAATGCGTAATGGGATACTCATACATTGTACTCATCTGTTTGTACAAGAAAACAAAAACAGCAGCAACAACAACAAAAACCAACAAAAGAGGCCCCAGATGGTCTCCTAAGTCCCACCTCACCAGAGACTTCACTTGATTACATTTGACTTTCCCAGAAATGAAATCTTAAACCAGTCACTTGGGAGTTGCATGATCAGCACTAGTTAGGTAATCTGCCTGATGCACCCGTGCCATCCCCTAAGGGCAAGTAACCTTGTAATAACCAACCCCCTTTATTGTCTGGTATAACTTCCTTGTTCCTGCTCCCTTCTGCCTGTACAAGTCTTCATTTTCTACAGCTCCTTGGAGCGCCTTCTCTCTGCTAGATGGGATGCTGCCCAATTCAAATCAATTTTAGGTCAAATAACTCTTAAAATTTTTACTATGCCTCAAGTTTATCTATTAACAGTCCCACATGTGGAAGCACTGACTGCAAAAACTACAGATGCAGTCTAAACCAAGTGCATTATATTGACTTAAATAATTTTAGCTGACGTGTTGTTAGTGGTATTATTTCTTAAAGTTCTGAATGTTTCCTGGTAAAGAGTTTCCATGAAAGGAAGTAGAATTTTCTTTCAGTTTACTCAGTAGTTGTATTCAATGTGCATTATAGCTGCATAGGAAATGGCTAGCGTCAGTCTTTTAAAGGAAATTAGATTGAGGCACCTGGGTGGCTCAGTTGGTTAAGTGTCTGCCTTCGGCTCAGGTCAGGGTCTCAGGGTCTTGGAATTGAGCTCCGCATCAGAGTCTCAGCTCAGTGGGGAGTCTGCTTCTGCCTCTCCCTCTGTGCTTCCCCCCTCATGCTCTTTCTCTCAAATAAGTAAATAAAAGCTTAAAAAAAAAAAGAGGTTAAATTGATAAAATTTAGGTTTACTAAGAGCTATTTTTGTAACAAACAAAAAACGCCCTCCCAGATTCCCAGGTCACCCTCAGGGGATGGGCCTGCCATTCAGCATTCAGGAACTGAGCAGGTCCCTGAAGGTCATCATCCCCACCTCTCCCTGAGGCCTTCTGGGTTCTTCCCTATTCCACCCTCCTCTCTTTTCCTCACTGAAGGAAAATTTGTGGACTAGGTGGAAATCTATTTTTCTTTTAAAAATGCTAAGGAATTGAGGAAATTGCTAGATCTGATTACTTAATAAAGGGAAATGTGTGTGTGTGTGTGTGTGTGTGTGTGTGTGTGTGTGTGTCCCTGGGTGGGCACAAACCAAAGAGAAATCGTGACTGAATTTTGGATGCTCTAATACTCCCCAAGTCATTACATACTCATCACTATAAAAGAGTGTTCTCTACCATTCCTTTATACAGATTTTGTTTTCAGAGGATTATCTCTCTATACTCTGGGACTCTCCTGTAGAATCATGCTGATTGGCCCTATTGCAAGTTTACAAACATCTAATTTCAGTTCTCATGGATCTGTGTACTTTCCTGGGACCAGCTTCTCCCAATTCCCTAAGCACTGGTTCCTTACTCCTTTTTTCTGACCTTCTAACCAATGCATCACTCTCCTGAAAAACTCCGTTGCTTCTCTCACTTGCCAAAACAACTTTCTCTATCAGTCTGCATCCTGGCACCTCATTAAGGAGGAAAATAACAGAGACCCAAGATGGAGTGCTGAATGAAAAGAGTTTTTACTGCTGAGCAGGTGAACCCCAATCCAGTTGAGTCTAGCCTCTAGGGGATGCAGTTTGGGGAAAGGGAAAGTGGTGTCATACTTTAAAGCCAGAAAACCACAAACTGACTCTATTCTGTATTAGGACAGTTGTTGTGAGCGGGGCTGGAAGGGATCACAGACTGAGCCTTTGTGGGGTTCCTGCCTCAGGGGCATAACTTCCAGCAGCCTCAAACCACCATTTGAGACCCCTTCCTTCAGGTGAAATCTCCATGCCATTGGCTCTATGTAGAAAGAGCCAGAAGTATAATTTTAACTGCTCAAGAGGTCCACTTGTATCGGAGGAAATAAACCGGCAGAAATTCCTGCAGAGATAATTTTATGACTTATAAGTTGGGTGAAGAAATAAATTTACCAAAAGCATTCTGCTACCTGAAGACCCAAAGGAAAAGTAAAATTGTTTTATGAGAGTGGATATTTTATAAGTGAATGGTTCTGCTGATTAGAATAGCAAAGTTCTGGGGCACCTGGGTGGCTCAGTTAAGTGTCTGCCTTCAGCTCAGGTCATGATCTCAGGGTCCTGGGATAGAGCCCTACATCGGGCTTGCTGCTCATCAGGGAGCCTGCTTCTGCCTCTCCCACTCCCCCTGCTTGTGTTCCCTCTCTCTCTGTGTCTCTCTCTGTCAAATAAATAATCTTTAAAAAAAAAAGAATAGCAAAGTTCTGAAACATGCTCATATGAAATTAAAAGTGTTGCATAAATTATTACCATTGTGTTGTAAAGTTGATTGTCTTAAAACGTTACCTTTCTGCCTCTGTGTCAAGTACCCTTTTATGCCCCTCAGCTTATTTTGAAGGACCCGAGAACACTTGTTCTCAAGAGCAATGCTTCCTCTACTTTCAGATGCCACCTCCTTAACCTTTATAAAATCTCTGGAAGATTGGTTCATTTTCCCTTTGCTAAGGAATGGGTACTGACATTCTCAGAGTAATAACTTCCAGGCTGTTAAATTATAGGTGATTGTTTTACTATTTTGTATTTTCCAGATGTTGAACAATAAACATCTGTTTTTCTCTTTTTCTAACTTTGAGAGATGTTAAAAGTACAGACAAGTGCTGACAAAAACACGATACTTGCATCCCCATAACCTAGAGGTCATTTGTAATGTTTAAAATTAACAGAGTAATACAAAATTAGTATATGTTATGGAATGGGATGCATGAGATGATATGCCTACTGGACAGCTTCAAATCCAGTCTGTGGCCTTTCAGCATGAGCTTCATCTCTTTGTGCTGCTGATTTTTTTTTTCACTTTTTCTTATTATAAATAAAGCAAAACAGTATTTTGTAGAATGTAAAGAGGCAGACTGATAGTGAAATCCTAAAAGAGAGGTTATTACTAAACGTGTAAAAAGTAAGATGGGATTTTCTCAAGCCCAGCTTCTCTAGAGAGAGCAAAATCACAAGTAAGGGATAATTTAAAAAGATGAAGATGTTCTTGCTCTGGAAATAATGGTATAGAGCCTACTGTGTGTCAAATACTCTTCTAAGTACTCATTTAACCTTGATGACAATGTCATGGGGATATCATTATATTATTGTTCTATTTTATAGACAAGGAAACTGAGGAGTAGCAAGCATAAGTGGCTTGCCTAGAGTTACACAACTGGTAGGTGGTGGAACTGGGAATATTAATCAAGATAGTCTAACTCCAGGGTCTTTGTGCTTAACCACTATCCTCTGTTGACCTCCCATGGGTAAAAATGCTGGAACGCCAAGTCCTAAATCCCAGTAGAACCCAGGGAGTGTATCAGTTATCTCTCGCCTCATAAAAAGTGCCAAAACTTGGTTTGAAACAACAACAATAATTTATTTAGCTCACAGGTCTGTAGTTTGAGTGGGATTCAGCAGGGATGTCCATCTCTGCTCTAGTGTCAAGTGAAGCAGCAAGCTCAGCTGGAGGCTGGAAACTCCACTTTCCATATAGCTCATCCTCATTGCTGGTTGGTTGGTGCTGATTGATTCCGAAAACTCAGCCAAGGATGAAACCAAGGGGACACAATTCCCTTCTATGTAGGCATTTTCATAAGTTACTTCAACTTTCTTGGGGCATAATTGATGGGTTTCAAGGGCCAGCATCCAAAAAGGACAGGAAGTGGAATCTGCCAGTGTCTTTTTTTTTTTTTTAAGATTTTATTTATTTATTTGAGAGAGAGAGAGAGCACAAGTAGGCAGAGCTGCAGGCAGAGGGAGAGGGAGAAGCAGGCTCCCTGCTGAGCAAAGAGCCTGATGTGGGATTCCATCCCAGGACCCTAAGACCATGACCCGAGCCAAAGGCAGACACCTAACTGACTGAACCACCCAGGTGTCCTGGGCAAACAAAGATTTTTTTTTTCTAAAGATTTTATTTATTTAACAGAGAGAAAGAGATCACAGGTAGGCAGAAAGGCAGGCAGAGGGAGAGGGGGAGCGGGGAGCGGGGAGCCCCATATAGGGCTCGATCCCAGGACCCTGAGATCATGACCTGAGCCGAAGGCAGAGGCTTAACCCACTGAGCCACCCAGGCACCCCAGTGGGCAAACAAAGATTTTAGAGAGGCATTATTTTATTTATTTTATCATTTAAAAACTCATCTGTTTTTTTTACCTCCTTTATAATTGAAACTCAGATTCTTTTATTCTTTTTCAAAGAGAAATTAGAGCATAAATATAAATAAGAGATCCAAATGACTACTTCTCTGGGTAGAGGATTTCTTCTGGGATGATAGAAATGGCTTGGAACAAGATTGAGGTGATGGCTCTACAACTTTTTCAGTTCTTGGCATGTCTACGTATGTTGTACCAACACATTTTACCTTCAGCTCTCTGATGAGTAAAAAGTGACTAAAAGGGAAAGAAAAAACAAGTTGCTCTATATTTCCCTTTCCTTTTATGTCATCATGTTTGCATGGCTCATACAAGGGGATTAGCAAAGGTAAGAAAGGATATGGTAAGGTTTCTTGATGGTTCATACTTCTTAGAACACCATTGCTTTTGTTTCTATTTTGGAAACAAGTTGTGGTGTAAGAAGTTATGTGGTCCTGGGAACTGTCAGGACCTCCCTCCTTACTCAGTCGTAGATGTTCTATGCTACCTAGTACTTGGTTTGAGTCACAGGGAACTCCCACACCTTGTGTATGGAAGAAATTCTGTGCCCATGGGCATCACAAGTGGTACGTGCAAATGGACAGCAATGAATAGCAGACACACATAATGCTTGGATCTCCTCTGTTTCTGAGCTGGCTTCATTGTCCCACTGAAGCTCCCTTGCCAAACATAAGTTCAAAGATAGAATTTTCCAATTCTATCTATCTTTCCAAGAGTTTTAAGACAGTGACAGCAGAGCCCTAAACCAAGTATAGAGCCTTTCTGAACATGGAGTCCTGTGTTACTTCATAAGTTGTATATCCCTCAAGTCCGCCTTGGTTCCAGGGCCAACATTCAGTCCTCTCAGGATGTTCATCAGGTCGTGAGCAGAGGCAGAGCCTGGAAAACTACTACAATATTTGGGACGTCGTTTGCAGTTAAAATAAATTTTTAAAATTATTCTATTTTTAAATTGGATGGGATGTTTAATAGCATTATGGGTTGCAGTTAGACATTCTCTAACTGGTAGCTCTCTTTCCTAGCCCTGTCAGTGTTTGATGTTCTGATTTCCTTTTCTTTGTCTATGCTGTTTAGTTTAAATTGAGACATAATTAACATTTAGGAATGCCCAAATCTTGAATATATAGCTCAATGACTTTTTACCTCTGTCTACACCCATGTAGCCACTACCTAGGTGTGATATGGAATGAGGTTGCCACTATTCTGATTTCTGCTACCCTAGAATAGTTTCACCTATTTGTCTTTTCTAGAACCTCATAAAAGTGGACTTAAATACTGTATATTCTTCCACGTCAGCTCTGCATAGTATTTCTGAGAGTTATCCATACTGGTTGCAGCTATTCTTTTTTTTCTTTTCTTGTTGCTGGTATACCTTTATACAAATACATCAGAGTTTGTTTATTCATTCAAGTGTTAATGGACATTTGAGTTTCTAGTTTGGAGCTATTATAAATTAAGCTGCTGTGAACATTCTTTTTTTTTTTTTAAGATTTTTATTTATTTTATTTGACAGAGAGAGATCACAAGTAGGCGGAGAGGCAGGCAGAGAGAGAGGGGGAAGCAGGCTCCCTGCTGAGCAGAGAGCCTGATGTGGGGCTCGATCCCAGGACCCTGAGATCATGACCTGAGCTGAATGCAGGTAAGAGATGATTTTTGTTTAAATTTTGAGATATTTATAAATGGCTATAATGTTCAACCTATATGTGACATTTTTGGAAGAGATGGTTTAACAGATAGTGCCAGATAATGTTATCTATTTTTATTGAATTTACTTAATGTTTTACTACCCGAGAGGCTTCAGCATTTCTTTTTTTCCCCCACAAAATCTTTCTTGTTGGTAAAAGAGCTACAATATTTAAGAAATGAAAAAATATATATGTAGGTAAGATAACATTGCTAAGATTCTATGGAAGCAGAAGAGAGTTGCAGATGTACACCTGTGGTTACACCACCTATCCCAGTTGAAAGGGGAAGCTGAGACTTAGAGGGTTGCAGGTCAACAGCAGTGAGTGGCTTAGGGACCTGATCCAGAAGAGGGCAGCCAAGAGCTGCCTTAACGACTACAGAGAGAACCAGCTGAGACCCTCAGGGGTGATTATGAAAGTGTTTCTTGTTCCTTGTGGAAATTCCCAGAGAGATATAGGACCAGTTTGGGGCCTGCTGAGCTCAAACTTAACTGGACTAGGAACAGAAGTTGATAGAGGAGGCTAGGAACCAGCTCAGGTACTCTAGAGTGAGATTAAGGAAAAGCAGAAAGTTGCTAGCAAGAGATGATGAAAGATTGAGATCCATGAAAGGAACAGGTGGCTGGCAAGCTTTTTCTATTTTTTCAAAAATATTTTCCTTTTTTTTTTTTTTTTTTTAAGATTTTATTTATTTATTTGACGGAGAGAGTGAGAGAGATCATAAGTAGGCAGAGAGGCAGGCAGAGAGAGGAGGAAGCAGGCTCCATGCTGAGCAGAGAGCCCGATGCGGGGCTCGATCCCAAGACCCTGAGATCACGACCCGAGCCAAAGGCAGAGGCTTTAACCCACTGAGCCACCCAGGTGCCCCAAAAATATTTTCCTTTTAAAATATTCGTGATCATTATGATACACTGGAAATTAAAACAAAGGTTTGTTCTAATAATGAGGTTGGGGGCCCTAACAGGGCTCGAAGCCAGAAGGAAGTTCTGATATACCATTGCATCAGGTCTTAAGCCTCCTTTGGAGTATTTTCAGGAGTAAGGACTAATGCATGAAAGCTCTCCAGATGCTACCTGAAGTCTCCTGTGTCATGAGATCCAGACAGGATTGGCCTGAATGCTCACTACTTACTGTGGGAAGTCTAAAGCCCTCTCTAAGATTTTTGTGCCTCGCTGGGAAAGAGAGGCAGGTGTTGGGTGTTTTGTCTCACGGTCACCATTACTTATCAAAAGCTAAGCATTTAGAACAAATCCTGGCACACTTTACAAGTGGTACTCATGTCTCCGTCTTCATTCTTCTTTCTCCTTCTCTTTTGCTTCCTCCTCCTTCTCCTTGTTATTATTATGACTTCTGGCTCTGAGTTCCTGCTTCCACTGAACATGGATTATCTCACTATTTCTTACCCAGGTTGTCCCATTCGGCACCACGTGAATCAATTTGTCATTTCCATTCCCTTTCTCAACTGATACATGCTCATAACACCACCACTCCCCCCATTCCCCTCAAACACAGATGAGTATATCTGTTAACATGAAACACTTTTGCTTTTCTCAGAATGGAGTGAAAATTTGGGGAGACAACTGGGTTGTGAATATTTATAGCTCAACAATATTTATAGTAACTGCATTCTACTTGAAAACTGGGCACACACTTCTTTTTTTTTTCTTAATGACTACACTAATGCTTCCACGAGGCTCAATTTTATTTTTTAATTACTTAATTAACTAATTAATTAATTATTTTAAGTAAGTTCTACGCCCAGTGTAAGCTTGATCTCACAACAATGGGATCAAGAGTCGCACACTCCACCAACTGAGCCAGCCAGGCACCCTGAAAACTGGGCACTTCTTAAAAGACCTTTTCCCAGGAGTTGTTCTACTCAGTTCCCACCCATATAGGGGCTCAGCAATACACTAGCTGGCTTGTTTCTCTTCTTGTTCTCTCCTGGGTCTCTTAGGTCATTATCACCCTCTCCTTCCTGGACTCTAGCCCCCAATGCAAATTCCTATTCTTTATGCAGAGCACAGCGGTTCTTGGTAGTGTCTACTTCCAGATCCACTTTTGCATATCCAAACCCATCCAAATGTTGAGCAGGACAAAAAAAACTTTATTTACTATGCTCCATTCTCCTTCTAAAGACATGCTGTTTGTAAATTTCATTTTCTACCTCTTCTTTGCACAAGGCAGGAAGAGTGAAGGAGATTTAGCAGGAATCTACCTGGATATTAAGACAAAATGGTAGAGGGGCGCCTGGGTGGCTTAGTGGGTTAAAGCCTCTGCCTTCGGCTCAGGTCATGATCTCAGGGTCCTGGGATCAAGCCCCACATCGGGCTCTCTGCTCAGCAGGGAGCCTACTTCCCCCTCTCTCTCTGCCTGCCTCTCTGCCTGCTTGTGATCTCTCTCTCTCTCTGTCAAATAAATAAATAGAATCTTTAAAAAAAAAAAATTCAAAATGGTAGAGAAGTCACGCATCCTAGGGAAGAGATTAACGTTTGGAGGACAAGTATCTGCAGTAAACATGGCAGGTTCAGTCTGTCAACTTAAACCTAGAGGAATTCAGTTTGTAGGGAACTGGGCATACTAAGAATTGTATCCAAAATAAATCAAGTCAGTGGGAGTGTAGAAACAAATCCTCTTCCACCTCCAAAATAGGGCTAGTAAGATAATCAGCTAATTCCGTGCAATTACTAGGGGACCTGATAAAGCTCACCCATATCTGTAAAGAATATGGGGCCTCAAGAAGGGGTAAGGAAGAAACCCCCAAATGTGAAAAATCCATGTGAAAAGGATTTAAATAAGCATCCTAGCTAAGCAGCAGTTATGGACCTAAAGATGCTCTGACACTCATGGTGTAATTAATAATTTTTCCATTCTTGGGGGAAACAAATGTGATTAAATAGAAGTTATTGCTTCCTGTCACTATTAAGGGAGTCACACTATGTGCCCCTTCCAATAAGACAAACTATACCAATTGGCACAAGGGAAAAGAAAATGTAATGGTATTATAACTTCACTGAAAATCTGTTTAAAAATTGACCAAGTACAGGGGCGCCTGTGTGGCTTAGTCAGTGAAGTGTCTCCCTTCAGCTCGTCATGATCCCAGCGTCCTGGGATTGAGCCCCACGTCAGACACCCTGTTCAGCGGGGAGCCTGCTTCTCCCTCTCTCTTTTCTACTTCCCCTGCTTGTGCTCTCTCTCTCACTGTCAAAATAAATAGATAAAAAGCTTTAAAATTAAAAAAAAAAAAATTGACCAGTACAACACAAATGTAAGATCAGTCATGTTCATCCAAAGTCATAATAGTAACAATAGTATAGAGCTCACATAGGAAGACAAACAGACCAATGGAACAGAATAGAGAACTTAGAAATATGTGAAAACTTGATATTTGATCAAGGCAGCACCACAAAACAATGTAGAAAGGATTATTTCTTAGGTAGCATGAGAAAACTGGCTCACCATACTGGGAAAAATCAAGTTGGATACTACATTGTTATCATATACAAAGGGGATTCAAAATGAATTTTACAGTCTACTAAAGGTAATAGAAAATACAGACTATCTTTATGAACCAGATGGAAAGCTTGGTAAGTAAGACCCAAAAATACAAACATGAGATGAAAAATGGTTATTGTGACTGCATGAAATTTAAGGATTCCTGTTCAATAAAGTGCAAATTTAGGAGACAGATGACTGACTAGGAGAAGATATTAACAAGGACTCAAATTTACAGGACATTTAAACTAGAATACACAAAGAGCTCCTGCAAATCACTAGGAATAAAATTGGAAACTGAATAGAAAACTAAATAAAAGATACGAATAGGAAATTTGAAGTAAGGGAAGACCAGAGGGCTAACAAATAATGAAGAGGTACTCAACCTCACCAATAAGTAGTAAATAAAACATTAAAGCAAAAATGATACACAATTTTACACCCATCAGATTGGCAAAATTTAGAAAGGGTGATACACATCAGTTTGGCAAGAATATGAGGAAGTAATATAAACTGATATGGTATTCTGGAAAGCAATCTGGCAGAATTCAGTGAAAATGAGTTCGTGTGTGCCTCAGACTCACTTATCTCAAAGCCTACATACCAGAGAAATTCCTGCATGGGTCTGAAGGAGAGTTATACAATGATACACATTGCGGTGTTTTCGATAATTGTGAGCCAGACGCACACTAGGGATGGGTACATAAAATGTGGTGGATATAGAATGCTATGCAGGTACAAGCAATTTTATACGTGCACACACACACACACACACACACACACACACAGCAATATGGGTAGATCAAAAAAAACCTAATGCTGAGGAGGAAAGAAAGGAATAGAGCAGAATATGTAATATATATCATTTATGTAAATTAAAACACATAGACATACAGTGCAAGAGTACATATTTTATAAGAACATAAGCATGTTTTATAACATGCAGCAAACACATTAGAGTGGGGGAAAGGAAAATGGGATTAGGAATAGAGGTGTTTTTGTTGTTGTTGTTGTTGTTGTTGTTGTTTTTAGTGATAGCTGTTAAACCAGTAATCAACATTACACAGATGGTCTCAATATTAAGCAATGAATTGGGAGGTATGATGAACTAAATTTTCTACAACTTAGGTCTGATATGAAAGGTAATCAATCAATCAATCAATCAATCATATATTTACTGGACCCCTGAGTCAGATCTTTGGGGTTTTAATCCAGCATGGAATACAGGTGATGTGATGATACCCACAGTGTTCCTTAGAGTCTTTCCTAAAGGAAAAAAATTGGTCTGCTTGAGGTCCTAGATAAGAATTTGTTCTGTAGGGGCACCTGGGTGGCTCAGTGGGTTAAGCCTCTTCCTTCGGCTCAGGTCATGATCTCAGGGTCCTGGGATCGAGGCCCCGCATCGGGCTCTCTGCTCAGCAGGGAGCCTGCTTCCCCTCCCCTCTCTACCTGCCTCTCTGCCTACTTGTGATCTCTCTCTCTCTCTCTCTCTCTCTCTCTCTCTGTCAAATAAATAAATAAAAAATGTTAAAAAAAAAAAGAATTTGTTCTGTAGACTGAATTTGGCAGCTGAAGAGGTTTGTACACTTTTGTTATGACAATTAAAAGAACCAACTCTATCATGTCTCACAAGATCCAGAAATAATGTTCTTTTAATTTTATTGCTTTGTTTACTTTTTTCTTTTTTAATTTAAACTCAATTAATTAACATAGAGTGTAGCATTAGTTTCAGAGGTAGAGGTCAGTGATTTGTCAGTCTTATATAATATCCAGTGCTCATTACATCCTGTGCCCTCCTTAATGTTCATTGTTTACTGGCTTTTTAAATTGTTTTTGCTGCCATCTGCCCCCATCCCCATTTTTCTTAAAATCTGTATCTTTTTGGCTAGGCGCCATATGAGTTGTATAGGTGCCTTCCACAAACAGCTATCATAGAAACAAGTCTTCAGAGGAAGAAATGATAGCATTAAGAACATCTCACAGTTCATGTCCTCTGTTTCCCACTGTGCAGTTAACTTTGCTTCCAGAAGAAGTAACTTCTTATAATTTTAAAATATGAAAAAGTAGGGATGCCTGGATGGCTCAGTCGGTTAAGTGTCTGCCTTCGGGTCAGGTCATGATCCCCTGGTCCTGAGATCCAGTCTGCATCAGCCTCCTTGCTCAGTGGGGAGCCTGCTTCTTCCTCTGGCTTTGCCCCTCCCCTCTGCTTGGTCTCTCTCTCTCTGACAAATAAATAAATAAAATCTTAATGAATGAATAAATAAATAATAAAATGTGGAAAGGTAATAAATTTAACCAAGCAGTTTTCAGGTATTACTGAAATTGCAGATTTCAAAATTCTCTCTCTTTTTCTTTTAGGAGACAAAGATTAAAATGAAAGTATCGTAGTTAAAAATTGGAGCAAAAAACATTTGACCATGAACAGTGCAGAGGTTAAAGATACCAATACCCTTCTCTCCACCCTGTGCAGTTAAAAATCCATGTATAACTTTGACTTCCCCAAAACTTAACAATTAATAACCTATTGTTGACCAGAAGCCTTACTGATAACATAGTCGGTTATATGTCATATGTATTATATACTGTATTTTACAGTAAAGTAAGCTAGAGAAAAGAAAATGTTACTATGAAAATCACGAAGAAGAGAAAATATATTTATAGTACTGTACTGTATTTATGGGGAAAAAATCCCTGTGTAAGTGGACTGGTGCAGTTCAAACCCATGTTGTTCAAAGTTCACCTATAAAAATAATCACTAGAATAAGATCAGTGAAGCTAAAATCACATATGCATAGGGATCACCGCAAGGTACTTCCCAAATTAAAATTAATGAAAAATGAAATTAGGTAGATTCAAAATTTAACAGAGGAGTTCAACCACTTGTACAAATGATACAACAAAAGAAATTGTCTTCAAATACTAACTGAAGAATGTGGAAAATATCTAAACTCTAATCAAGGAGGCTTGTGTTAACTTCAGGGAGGCATGTTAAATGCTGCATCTAAGAAAGTATCAGCTAGGGATCAGAAACTCAAATGCCCAAAGGGACCAGGCAGATGATATAAATATGTCCATCAAGCTGAATTTAAACAAACAAACAAACAAAACAAAACAAAACACCCCAGGAACCTATGGGATGGGATAAAATATTTGCAAATCATAGATCCTGTAAGGGACTAATACCCAGAATATATTTAAAAAAAAACTTTTACAGCTCAACAATAACAAAACAACAACAACAAAAAACAATTTAAAAGTGGGTAAAGGACTTGAACAGACATTTCTCCAAAGATCTACAAATGGCCAGTAAGCACATGAAAAGACGCTTAACATCACTAATCATTAGGAAAATGCAAACCAAAACTACATTGAGATTTCACTTCACCCCCATTAGGATGGCTACTATCTGAAAAGCAGAAAACAAGTGTTAGTGAGGATGTGGAGAAATTGGAATTTTTGTGCACCATTGGTGGGCATGTAAAGTGTAACCACTATGGAAAACAATGTGGTAGTTCATAAAAAAATTGAAAATAGAATTACCATGTGATTCTACTTCTGGGTATATACCCAAAAGAATTGAAAGCAGGAACTTGAAAGATATTTTTACACACATGTTCATGGCAGCATTATTCACAATAGCTAAAAGGTGGTTACAGCCAAGTGTCCATCATCAGGTGAATGGATAAACAAAATGTGATATATTATGACAACATGGGGCCCACTGAGATAATCTAGGATAATCTCTATATTTTAAGGTCAATTCATTAGCAACCAAATTCTATCTGTTATCTTTAATTCCTCCTTTCCACAGAATATAACATATTTCCAGCTTCCAGGGAGTAGGATGTGGACATCATTGGGGGGCCATTATTCTGCTTTCCCACAGACTAAAGTTGATACCATGTCTCCCTATCTCAGCAGCAAAGAGGGCACACTAGCTAGCCACAGAGAGGATCCCCTTAGTGTTGACAGGTGGACCTGTCTTTCATATACAGGTGTGTCTGTCTTTCATAGGTATGGGTATCTTTCTTACATAAATGTATCAGTCATTTTGATGACAATAGGTATTAAAACCATCTAATTTCCTCTGTCCTAATTCCACATTAACCAGTTACCTTCTGGTTTCACGCATGTGTTTATTTTTTCAAGATACAGAATACTCTGACAGGGCAGTAGTAATGGCTTCTCCATTTGGCAGTTATGTTTTTCATCATAAGTTAATACCTTTGGGATGCTGGTTTCAGCTTCTTGTTGATTTTGTGGACAATGAGAAGCTAATTCTCTAGGTTGGTTGAGTTTTTTAACTTGAAGACTCAACTGTGGATTGTGGTAAACACAGTAAAATTCTGTTATTTTCTGTCACCCTTCTCCACATGGCTTGTCTCTGTCTCACTAGGCATTTCTTTCTTTTTTTCTTTCTTTCTTTTTTTAAGATTTATTTATTTATTTGAGAGAGAAAGAGTGAGTGTAGGGAGGGGCGGAAAGAGAGGGGAGAGAGGAACTTTAGCGGACTTCTTGCTGGGCTCAGAGCCTGAGGACTGGGCTTGATCTTAAGATCCTGAGATTGTGACCTAAGCCAAAACCAAGTGTTGGACGCTTAACCAACTGCACCACCCAAGGGCCCCTCCCTGGGCATTTCTTATAACCATAGCAAGGATTGTCAGTCATCATAAATGGAGATTAAAATGAGTTATGACCTTTATACAGAGATGACATCATAGGCAAAGGAGAACCATGTCCCTTATGATATCAAAGCAAGAGCAAAGGCTTTGAAGGTTAAGAAGGCCATGCTGAAAGGCAACTACAGCTCCCAAAAGGCCCAATAGTCACCTGCCTTCCCATGGTGTTATGCACTGTGATTCCAAAGGAAACCCAAGGACCAAAGATAAATAAGATCACAATGCCATCATCAAGTTCTCCTTGACCGTAAAGAAGATGGAGAACAGCACATTGGTTTTTACTATAGATGCCAAGGCCAACAATCCTTAGATCAAGCACTCTTTGAAAAAACTGCATGACATTATGTGGCTGAAGTCAACACCCTGGTCAGGTCTAAAGGAGCCGCAGGAGGCATACACTAAACTGGTCTCTGACTGTGGGGATTTGATCCTGTCAACAAAAATCGGGGTCATCTTAACAGTTCTAAACATTTTTATCATCCAAAAAAAGTTGCAGGAGTGCCCATCATGAGAAGAAACCATTATCTCCAAAAGAAAAATATCCAAACTCTTTAATATATGCAGCTGAAGATATTTTGAGTATTAGTTTCAAATTTCTATCCTTCTTTTCCACTTGTTCTTTCCTCATTCAAGCAGGTAGCTGGCTCTTTGCCTCTGCAACAGTGCAAAGAACATGAGCTTGTCAGACTTCCTGTCTTTATCGCCAAAAGCTCAATCAATCCCATAGAAGAACTCTGGGATTTTTTTTTAATTTTTTATTTTAAAAGATTTTATTTATTTATTTGAAAGAGAGAGATAGCAAAAGCAGGGGGAACAGAGGCACAGGGAGAAGCAGGCTTCCTACTGAGCAAGGAGCCCGACCCCAGAACCCCGGGATCATGACCCAAGCGGAAGGCAGACACCCAACCTACTGAGCCACCCAGGTGCCCCAAGAACTCTGGTATTTTTGAGCAGTGGAGAGCCTCATGGTATACCTGGATAGTACTCAGAAAATGCAGCAAGCCTGGATAGTACTCAGAAAAAGCATGGGACGTATAGGGCAGGGATTGCAAATTCAATACTTAGTTCTGGCCTGGAGATGTCAGAAGAGAATGTAGACCTAGAGTTACCATATCTCTCCATTTAAAAAATGAATAAATATGGATGTTGTAGGATAAATCTCCTGATGTTACATGTTGCAATTCACTCACATCTGAATGCCACTGTGTGGACCAAAATAAAAACATCTGCAAAGTACCAGGTCTTGAATGTGATGTGACTGCACAGAGCCACTGGACTGGACACTACTTGAGTGTTACATGATAGCACAGAGTTATATGGACAGGAGCAAGGGCCAGCTCCACCAGTGCCTGCAGAGATGGCCATGACCAGAGGACCCTATCCCACCCCTGCTTCTTTGACTGTGTGTGTGTGTGTTTTTTTTAAAAGATTTTATTTATTCATCCAACAGAGAGAGAGAGAGATCACAAGTAGTCAGAGGGGCCGGCAGAGAGAGAGGGGGAAGCAGGCTCCTCGCCAAGTGGAAAACCTGATGCGGGGCTCAATCCCAGGACCCTGAGATCATGACCTGAGCCGAAGGCAGAGGCTTTAACCTATTGAGCCATCCAGGTGCCCCTCTTTGACTGTATTAGAACCCCCTTTTTGGCATATCCTGAGGGGAAACTTAAAGAGTGACTGATACTCATTTCTTATCAGCCCAGCAGGATAGGACTCAAATAAATAATTAAACTCATTCATAAGAAGTAACTGGTTGTAACGTATCTTTCAGATGTGAGTCTATGGACTGAGATTCATGCCTGTTACGCAGTTATAGGTATCTACAACTTCCGCAATCAGACCTATGTCCTATCTTATAACCTCTTCTCCACTTCAGTTCACCACATGCTAACTGAACTCAATCCCTCCATGTTCTTTGATGATAGAGCCAGAAGGGCCCAACTATAATCCATGCCCTTTCTGTGCCCTCATATTCCCCTTGTGCTTTGCTTACTTGGTTCCCTCTCCTGGAATTGTAGTCAGAACTGTAGTCAGAATCCATCTTTCCCCTTGTGTTCTCAGAAGCACTTTGCCTTGCCTGTGCTGTGGCTCTTCCCAGAATGCTCTTGTACTACATGCAGTTGTACGTATGTTTCCCGCTGCTTGATGGAGTCTCTTTTCAGGATCTTTGCTTCTGCCTTGGTCTCAACATAAGGTTGAAAAAAAAGACAACTGACTGCATTTGACTGGTGAAATGTGTTGTTGCTTAGGAGAGTCAGTGATGTGACTTTTCTTAGAGTTTGAAAACCAAGAAGGGAGTTACATTTAACTAGTTTCTGTGCTGGACATTGTCACACAACACCTAGATCCCCTTTCAGGAATGAAGACCTGATCCTAGCGACTGCCAGGAGCGGCTATGAGGAGTCAGCCCTCAGGTGTCAGCTCTCTTTAGTGGTTGCCTGGGTTGCAAGAAAATTCCTTACCTAAGATCACCTGTCTCTTCAGGGCTGGTCTTCAGCCAATGACTAACACATGTGGGCCTATAAACGCCTGGTTCCCTCTCCTCAACTCAGGACAGTTCTGAAAAGTCCTCCATCTGCAGGACAACTTTATAAGGCTAGCTGAGTCCTTTGTTGGGCCTGCCTCTCAGCTCGACTTCCTAATCCTGCCTTCCACCCCCTCCTCCTCAGGAGTTGGTCTTAAGAGGATTCATTCCCTGATGGAGTCACAGGCTAACTTCTATCGCAGAGTCTATTTGTAAGAAACACAACCTGGAAAAAAATGAAACAAGATGAAACCAGAGACGGAGACAAACCATAAGAGACTCTTAATCTTAGGAAACAAACTGAGAGTTGCTGGAGGGGAAATGGGTGGGAGGATGGGGTAACCGGATGACAGGTATTGGAGATGGTATGTGTTATAATGAGCACTGGGTATTATATAAGACTGAATCACAGACCTGTACCCCTGAAACAAATAATACATTATTTGTTAATTAATTGAGTTTAAAGTAAAAAAGAAAAAACATGAATTGGAAAAGGGTTTCATATTAATTAACTAATATTTACTTATAAATTTATTGCTGTTCATACAGACAACACAAGTATCAAATTCACATTAACTGTGTTTATTTTGTAATATAAATTCAGGGAGGGTCACCTGGCTGGTGTAGTTGGTAGAGCGTGCGACTCTTGATCTCAGGGTTGTGATTTCAAGCCCCATGATAGGTATAGAGATTACTTAAAAAAAAAAAAAACCTAAAAAATAAATTCAGTGAAAGAATAAAAGGAGGGGAAAGAAAATGTGTAGGGTGGGAAAATAGTAATTACCAAATTTTAAAGGAACATAGTGTCATGAATTTAAAATTGAGTTTATTACTATTTTAGTCACATTAAATAACTTGTCCTAGCAGTTGTTTCAATAAAATTAACATTGTGCCCGGCAGAGATTTGCAGACCATTCTAGCTTTTGTGCTGCTTGCTTTATATCTCTTTCTTCAAGCTTCTTTAATCAACCCCTCTTTGCCATGAAGTTTTGGGTTTTGGTTTATTACCAGGAATATCCATGTGTTCTATGAGGGAAAAGTAAAAAATAAAAAGCTGAACTGAACTTCCCTTCAGCAGCTTCATCTCTAAACGTGCCTGACAAAGATAAGGAAGTAAGACTCATCTATGTCAAGAGGTGGGCAACAAAGATTCTGGAAAGAAGCTTTCACTTTGTTTTGCTCTTAACTGTCACTTGTAACAGCAGAGACGTGAAGGTGCCCCTTAGGCTCATGGCGAGCAGGGAAGTACTGAAGGCCCCAGAACTACAAGTGGAAAGGACAGAAAAGGGCAGGGTGGTCACTTGGAAGATTGGAAGCTCTTCATTATTAATATTTGAGGGTACGGGTTCTGGATAAGACTGCTTGGATTCAAAATCCTGGCTTTCTCTCTAGCTATATGACTTTGAATATGTTCACTAAATGCTTCTGAACTTCAGTTTCCTGAAACTTAAAATAGAAATAAGGATAATTCGTATCCCATAGATTTGTCATGACAAGTAAATGGTTTATTACGTGTAAAGCATCTAGAACAAAGCCTGACAATGAAATTGCTTAATGAATGTTAGGCAGAGCCCTTCTAGACTATGAGTTGGAGGATTTTTGGGGATTCACAGTGGAGTGAATGTCAGGGTGACACTCCATTGGCCAGTGTTCATTCCGTGCAGAAAACCCTTCTTGCCTGAGGCCACTGGTACAGGGCAAGGAACATGAGTTTTAGAGTAAAACAGGCCTGAGTCTCTGGTCTGCTTTGGGCAAGTTGGAAGATTGCTGAGCCTCAAATAGCCTCATTTGTAAATGGAGACGATATTTACCTTATAAAATTCACAAAACAGGTGCTCTTCTCAGGGGCCAACCTCACTGCCTGACTGTTACCTGATCTCTAAGCACTGGTTCAATGACTCAGAGGTAAAATTATCAGCAAGGTCAGGTCTGATCTGGTTTCTGTAAGACATAAGCCAGTTGACCTGATACTATAGATTTACCCTTTCAAGACTTCACTTTTTAATGTCAGAGATGTGAAAAAATCAGAAAGTGGAAGGCTGGATTGCAGTAGACAACATTTGTTTCTTCTGTCTTTATTAGACTCCCTCCAACCTTTACTTTGGTTAGCACCTACTTGGCAAATCCCATTGTTTATCCACAGAACCTTGGCTCATGGGACCCCCTAACCTCCTCTTAAGACCAGAAATGGCCTTCTGGAAAGCCTTTGGCTTTACAACTTATGTTGCCCTCACACTAGACATCTGCTATAAATGGGACCTCTGAACACACTGCCTGATGTGGGCCAGCCTGTGATTAATGTTTTGTTTCAATAACGTTGCAAGTGCTTACACACACCTAAGATATCTTTTTTACTTTTTATTTTATCCCCTTCTGATTTTTAATTTTTTTAAAAAATGGTTTGCTGAAAATATGAAAGTTGCCAAGATCATGGGTTTTCACCCCTATAGCATATAAATCTTAAGAACAAGGACATTCAGATACTTAACTACTGAGTGATGACCTAACTCAATAAATTTAATATTGATAAAATACTATTATCTAATATATACTCCATATTCAGTTTTCACTAATTGCCCCAATATCATCCTTTATAGCAACTTTCCCACCCCCCCCCCAATCTAGGATTCTGTCATGTCCTATTGCTCTGAAGCATTTTCTCAGTCTTTCATTGATACTAAGGTATAATAATAATTTTTGTTAATAAAGAAACTGAATACAGGGTCCAAATAATATCAGTAATGAGGCATATGTTAGGGGGTGAATATTTAAATATCATTTCATTTTATAACAAGAGGCCTTTGCAATAGTCCATGTAAGAGACAATGAGGAAGTTAAATCAAATGAAGAGACATCACTTTCAAAAGAGGCACACAGAGGACTTGATTAATTTTGCGTGGGAGATAGGAGATAGGAGGAAAGGTTTGTGATGATTCCAAGATTTCTAACACAGTAGTCAGCACGGTGCTGGGTATTGCTGGAGAGAATACTGTGAGGAACCGTGTTGAGGGGGAAGATGATCAGTGGCTTTCGGATATGCTGAGTTTAAGTCACCTCAGGAGTGATCAGGAGTTATTCAGTAGTAAGGTGTAACCTGTCCCAGTGTGCTTGGGCTCTGCCCAGTTAAAGCACTGAAAGTCTGCATCCAGCAAATCCCCTCATTCCTAACAAAATGGGGCAGTTGGTTGCCCTATAATTAGTAGGCCGTTAGTGATGTGAGTCAGGCTTAGAGAGTGGATGAAGTTCATGACAGAAGGGCACACGCCCATGAAAAGTGATCATTTGAAGCTTTGAGAGGGATTGAAGCAACCCAAGAAGAAAAGCCAGGTGAGAAGGCCTCAGACCCTTTACTGGAAGTTGAGACCCAGAGCATTGCTCTTTCTGGGCCAGCAATTTCCCTAGCTCAACAATCATAAAAAAAGCATTGATTAACTTACTGTGTATTTCAAATTACTTTCCATACCACTGTGAGCTGTTCATAAACTTGCTGTCTTAGAAACAGAAATGCAGTCAAATTCATTATCCAACAAGGTGCTTATTGTCACCCCTTCAGTCTTGACTTCTTTACTAGACTCATTATTAATTTGGGAAATTTAACTTCCTTTTTAGTGTGACTTATTTTTCATTCAGTTTTTTACAACCACTTTCCATAGTGGCTTGTGATCATTACTTTTCAATTTTCAGTTTCCCAATAGCCTTTTCTGCAATATGGTCCCTTTTCTGCATCATGAAGTTCAGTGGAGTGGCACATTGGTTAAATAAAACGAGACTACGTTTAAAAGTTTGTTAAGCTCTGGATCTATAAAAATATAGGAACTATGCTTCTTCTCTATTATTTTCCAAAAATAATGGGTATACTTGGACCTCTGTTGATCTACATATTTACTGTATCAATGCACTAAACACAGTTTAGTCATCTGATTGTTAGTTGGTCCTCAGTTGGTGAAAAATGTTTTAATTCAGTAAGGTATAAGTAATTAGTTTGGTTCAAGGTCTTCATTACAGATCTGATAAGACCTCAGAGGTAATCTACACTGCCTTCCCATCCAAAGCTGTTCCTGTCTTTGCTTCTATACTTAGCCTTTTTTTTTTTTACTTGTTTTATTTATTTATTTTTTTAAACCTTTGGGTCTAAAATAATCCCTACAATGGTGTCTGGCATAGGAAGAACTTAATAAATATTTGTAGAAAGTTGAATGAAACTCTAGAGGGTGGTGTGAATTGAGTAGACAGGATCTGTGAGACTTTTTACAATATTCTACAGTGTTTTTCATTAATAACTATTTATTAAGCTAAATATCTACCAGGCATTATACATTTTTCTAGTTTCTGTGAGAGTAGGAATATATGAGAAATCTCTCCATTATGTGCAAAAAAAGACTACTTTCTGCCAAACTGCAAGCTCTGGCAAACTTGCTCTCTCTTTCTGTCAGAATGTCTTCCTTTTTGTCTTTGCTATCACCATTTTCTTTTTTTTTTTTCCCCAAATACTTTTATTTTATTTTTTCAGTGTTACAAGATTCATTGTTTATGTACCACACCCAGTGCTCCATGCAATACGTGCCCTCCTCAATACCCACCACCAGGCTCGCCCATCCCCCCACCCTCTCCCCTCCAAAACTCTCAGTCCTTCTTGAAGATAAGCACATGTTAAACTTGACACATTTATATAATATAGTAAAATTTTATGCTTCCACAGCAGTTTCTCATTCTTACCTTTTTTTCGAGATTTTATTTATTTGAGAGGGAGCAAGAGAGAGAGCACTAGCAGGAGGAGGGACAGGGGGAGAGAGAAGCAGACCCTCCGCTGAGCGAGGAGCCCAATGCGGTGCTCTGTCCCGGGACTCTGGGATAATGACCTGAGCTGAAATCAAACGTTTAGCTGACTGAGCCACCCAGGCGCCCCTCTCAAAATTATCTTATTTGATTCCTATAGCTATCAAGTGAATAGGTCAAGTATTGATATCAAAATAAATTGCTTCTTTAAAAAATGAGTCACCTGAGACACAAAAGTGATTTGACCGAAGTCATGAGATGAAACACTGGAGATGTCAGTGGAAGGAGACAGAATTTCTAACTCTAAGCTGATGGTCTTTCTACCACATCAGGGGGCCAGGCCCTACTCTGCATTCATATAATGTCACCAGTGTTATAAAGCACACCTGAACTGTGAATAGATGGCCTTGCCAGCCACATTGCTCTCGCTCTTTACCATAATTTTATGGAAATCCAGCCAATATTTAAAAACCTGAAACTCACAAGATAGAACTTGACCCATGAGATGCGTGAGATAATGAGAAGCACCTAAGAGGATGGTTTTCCTTTGCTTCCCCTGACTACTCCCCACCCATCACCTGTATGCTCAAGTCCTTGGGGTATCTCAGTGTGCTCTGTATAAACTATTGCAGATTGTATTTTCCAGAAATGGCCACAATATCTCTCATCCTACCCACTCTTCTTACAATGTGCCTTTGACATCTCCCATGGAGATGTGGTATTTAGGGTTCTCCTCTTTGAATCTGGATGACTGGGCGATGCTATGTAACATCTGAGGCTAGACCGTAAAAGGTGACACGCTTATGTCTGATTCTCTTGGGTATTTATTCTCAGCTGTCACATGGTGAGGATTCCCCAGCAGCCTCATGGACAGTTCATGTAGATAGATTCAGTTGATAATTCCAGTTAAGTTCCCAGTCAGTTGTCAGTATCACTAGCCAGACGTTTAATAAGTGAGCCTTTAGATGATCCTGAGTCAAGAGGGACTGTCCCGACACCACTATCCCAGTCGCAGGCAAACCAAGACAGTTGGTCACTATACCCTAGGTGATGAGCCATATCCCCTCTTTCCTCAAAACAACTTCTGAGGATTTAGTATCCTCCACTGTTACATGGCCCAAAGCTCCAGGCAAAATACCTCCTTTGAAGTGAAACAATTCAGGAATAACCCAAACTCAGAGATGATTGCAGGGGACTGAAATGTCCTCCTCAGCCTAGCAGTCTGGCACTTAACTTCCATAATAGGAAATTTACTCCATAGTCCAGTTGAAAGGCCTGGGAATGCTAACAGCCAAACTGTTGTCAGTCTTTTTATGCATCGTGATGAGGAACTGGAACATATGACCTCTAATGGTACATCCAATCCCTGGAATTTACATGTTAATGTAAATGAGTTGATCATTTTGTCTCCTGGAGGTGGTTTCCTATATAGGATCTGAGAGGAAAAATGTAAGAATTATAAAGATAATTTCCTAAATTATTGTCTAGAAACTTTACTGTTTTGCCTTTTATATTTAGAACCCAAATCTATCTGGAGTTAATTTTTGTGTATTGTGTGAGATGGGGGTCAAGTTTTGTTTTTTCCTATAAGGATACCCAACATTGAAAACACTGTTTTTCTTCCACTTCTCTGCATTGCTATCTTTAATGTAAAGCAGTGTCAAAATGCATATGGGTCTTTTTTGGACTCTGCAATTTTCTATTCTTGCACTGATACCATATAGTCTTTGTTATTATAACAATCCTTGATATCAGTACAGCAAATCCTCCTTTAATATTTTTCTTCAATTTTTTTTTTTTTAATTCTTAGCTGTTTGCATTTTCAGGTAAATTTTACTATCACCTTCTCAACTCACAAAATTTCTGTTGAGATTTTTAATGAGATCACATTGAACTGGAAGTCAATTTAGAAAGAATTGACATTCTTTCAGCATTAAGTCTTCCAATCTAAGAACATGTTGTATCTCTATATTTCAAGTTTTAAAAATTTATCCCACTCGCACCTTGTTTGCTAAATTTACTACTATGTATTTTATATTTTTCAAAGTATTTAAAATTGTATCTTTTTAAAAACTTACTTTCTATTTGTTGCTGGGATATAGAAATAGAATTGTGTGGGGTGCCTGGGTGGCTCCGTTGGTTGAGTATGGGACTCTTGGTTCCAGCTCAGGTCATGACCTCAGGCACTGGGTGGATGCTTGGCATGAAGTCTGCTAGGGATTCTCTCCCCGCCTCCCCCCAGCCAGCCCCTCCCCTAGCTTGCACTCTCTCTCCCTAAATAAATAAATAAATAAGTAAAATCTTAAATAAAAAAGAAATAGGATTGAGTTTCATATATTGTCTTTGCACTCATCAATTTTAATGAACTCATTAAATACAGTTGTCTATCAACTATTTTGGATATTTATGTTTAAAATCATATTACTTGAAGTTAATGACACTTATATTGTTTCATTTCCCATCTTTATACCTTTAATTTCTTTTTCTTGCTTTATTGTACTGGCTGATATAATACCGAATGAAAAGCAGACATCCCTTTCTCATTTTTTATCTTAGAGTGAAGTCTGTCGACATTTTACTATTAAGTATATTGTTGCTGTAGATTTTTTGTAGATACTATATGTCATATTACGTAAGTTCTCTATTATCTCTAGTTTTCTAAGGGTTTTATCATAGACATGTAATGTATGGATTTGGAATCAGAGGCTCTACCCACTATCAATTATTATGTATTATTAAGAAATAATAGTGTTGGGGTACCTGTATTTACTGTATTTATTTGATTTTGGCTCAGGTCATGATCTCAGGGTCCTGGGATTGAGCCCCGCATTGGGCTCTGCACTCAGTGTGGTGTCTGATTGTCCCCCTCCCTTTGCTCCTCTTCTTGCTCTATGTCTCTCTCTAGACTAAATAAATAAAATCATTTTTAGAAAGGAAATAGTGTTTATTTTTTTATTGAAACTTTACACAGAACTTCAATATATAGAGGACAAAAGTTGAACTTCTCCATTTCAAACTTAGGTGAAAGATTTGGAGCTCCACTCATACAGTTGTTTTTTGTTTTATTTGTTTGTTTTTTTGCCACTAAGCAGCAGCCTCAGCTGCAGTACTGCACCAAACCAACTTACTTACTTCAAACCATTTCCTTACTCTCCAAAGCTCTGACATATGCAATTCAATAAAAATGAAATAATGAATTGCTAACATCTATCGAACATTTATCCTGTGCCTGATATGTTTGTTGTTAAGTGAATTATCTTGTTTTATCATCACAGCCATCCCAGGAAGAAGAGAAGATTGAGTCTTGGAAAGTTTAAATAACTTAGCCCAAGATCACAGAGCTAGGAGGTGATGAATTTTATTCTATGATCTATTACTCTTAATAGGTAAACTAATCTGTTTTCCAGTGCAGACACCTTTTATCTCTAACCAAGGTAGCTAGCCATGTTTGAAAACACCTCATGGTTTAAGTTCTAGGAGCATCTGTTACATGTTTGTTTTTCCCTATGTAGCATCACAGCTGGCTAAATAGGTGATGAAAGACACATAATGGGAGGTGACAATAAGAAGTGCTGTTTGCTATTTGAAAATTTGTATCCAGAGTAACACATTCCTTCTGGAAATGTATTATCCAGGCTAAACAGATTAATTATTCAGATGTCATCTCAGATGTGGTACTTGTCAAAAACAGAGAGCTGTTTTCCCCAAACACCTCGCACTTAATGTGTCTAGTATCAGAAGCTGTTCATGTTCATTCTAGATTACCATAGTGCTTCACTTAGGGCCTTTTTATTAAATATGCATTGCTTTGGTGAGTTATTCATTGTGTTAAAATATCTGGGGACTGAGTTACTGACTTATTTTATGTTCTGATATTTTGCAGTGTAGGTGACGTTGAACCTGGTCTTTCATTAATTTTTTTTTTTTTTTAAGAAATGTCTATACCCAATGTGGGGCTTGAACGTACAACCCTGAGATTGACCACTACTACCAGCCAGCCAGGCACCCCATTAATATATTTTCTTGTGAGATTTATGAAGGATTACTTCCTCTCTCTCTCTGTGCATGTCTCTCTCTCTCCCTCTAAAAAAATCAATTATTATATTTTCTTATCAAAGAATTATTCTTTGACTTAACACACCATAGTTTGGAGCTATATGAAGCTGTATAGTTAGATGTTACACATCAATAGCCTTTTTCTATTTATCAACATTCATGACCAACATTTCTCACAAGAACAGGCAGACACATCTTCCTTCTGAGATAGATGTATGTTGGTGGGAGCGCCCCAAAGGAAATTCCATTTGAGCCTATCTAGGGCACAACCTCTCTTAACTTGTCTGTCATCCTGTCTCATTTCCTCCCCTCTGGGACAGACCTGGGCATTCCTAGTCCTACTGACCCTCTTCTCCTGTTCCTCCCTTTTCTTTACTTTTGTAAAGATTCTCTTGGTTCATCCTGCTCTTTCCATTCCCAGTGCAGATCAAGGCCAAGAGAAATCAAGTCCAGAGAAAGTGTATCATGTATCCCTTGGTTGAAATAGATCCCTTGGCAGGGTAGAAGTATATACAGAAACATTGCTTTGGGCACAAATATTTCTAATCCAAGCCTGTATCAGTCTTTAAAATTAGATTCCCTATAGACCACTGGCCATTCAGACCTTTATCCTAGCTTTAGAAGGCACTGTATCTTTACCACTTAGATGCCTAATTTGTTGTGAGTCTAATTCTTTTAATGTCTTCTAAGAAAGGAAATTACTGCTTTGATTAACAACTCATGTCAAAGTTTAATGGTCTTAATGGTTCTTCTACTTCAGTCAGAGATAACTATTTTCATGAAACACTTGGATCTGCATTCTAATTTATGCATATGTGAGTAAAGTCAATCTCTTCCATAGGTTGTCTGCCTTGGCTACACCTGGGGAATGTTTTTTTTTAAAGATTTTATTTATTTTTTTGAGAGGGAGAGAGGGGGCAGAGAGAACAAGCAGGGGGGAGAGGCAGAGGCAGAGGGAGAAACAGGCTTCCCAGAGAGCAAGGAGCCCACTGAGCAGAGAGCCTAAAGCGGCACTCAGGCCCAAGACCCTGGGATTATGACGCAAGCTGAAGGCAGACGCTTAACCGACTGAGCCACCCAGGTGTCCCGAGGATTTTTTTTTTAAATATTGCACAAATGCTTGGGATGCTAACAAATAAAAATTCTAGGAAAAACAAGGCAGATAACAAATATGAAAAGATTGAGCAAAGTTCTGTTTGAGGGAAAATCGAACATGAAGCTAAGTTTATGAGAATGGGAGTTGGGTTATGTATGAAGATAACAACTACTCAACAAGAGGAAAAAATTGGAAAACAATTGTGCCAGACAGAGGGGATGAAAAATTTCTCCCCTACTCTCTTAGGATCTCTGACTGGGCCTTAGAATTAAACTGACTTAAAGCAGAATAATAGGAGAAAAACATACAAGTTTCATTAGAATTTTACATGTACATGGAAATCTTAAAAAAAAAATGAAGACCCAGGAAAGTGATCAGAACAAAAAGTTTATATATCTCTTAGATAAAGAAACAATACTTTTGAGAAGAAATGATGAGGCAAAGGGGGTTGGCCTCCTAAATTATGGAGAAGCAACTAGGAGATATGGGGGTGCGAGACTAGTGGAAGATAAGGGTTATTTTGGTAAGTTTATTTGTATAGATCTATTTCAGTGTCACTCCCAATTTCTGGTGATAAGAATATTCTTTTCTTCCTGCACAGGGAGGGCACCTTTCTCATGGGAGATTTTATGGACTGTTTTTAGGTAGGAAAGAGGAGGTACTGCATCTGTAGTTCCTTTAGCTCAAAATAAATTTGCCAAAGTGGCATATTTGGGGGTGGTATGTCCTGAATTTGAAAATGTCTGTGTGGAAGTCGGAGGATATTCTGAATATCTATTGCTATGTACCAAATCCCCCAAAACTTAGTGGCTTTATACAGTAATAGTCACTTATTACTTTTACTGTTTCTGTGGGTCAGAAATCTGAAATGAGTTGACTGAAGTGTTCTGGCTTGGGTCTGTCGTGAGATCACAGTCACATGATGGCTGGGACTGGTATCATCTGGAAGACTTCACTCACATGCTTGATACTTGGTTGGGAAGACTGTGAGTCTGGAATAGCTAAAGCTCCTCTGACGTCTGTCTCTATCTCAGTGTGATCTCTGTCCTGTCTCTCTTGGCAGCTTCAGGGTACCAGAATTCTTATGTGATGGTTCAGGGCTCTAGAGCATGCATCCTGAGAGAGAGAACAAGGAGGAAGCTGGATCACCTCTTCTAATTTGCCTCACAGGTCATGCAGCCTCACTGCCAACAAACATATTCTGTTACACACATTCTAAGGCCAGACCATATTTATCTAAGGTCAGACCATATTTAAGTAAAGAGGAATTAGACTCCATCTTTGATGAAAGGATTGTCCAAGGATTGACAGACATGTTTTAAAACAATCAGAGGCCTGGGTTGGAAATATAAATTTGGAGTCATATGCATATGAATCGCTGAAAAAGTATGAATAATTGAAGATAGGGGTATGATGAAATGCGAGGAAGGGAAAGAGAAAGAGAGCAGAATGAGGAGGAAGGGAAAGTGGAACTGAACTTTTAAAAAAAATTTTATTTATTTATTTGACAGAGAGAGAGAGACAGCGAGAGAGGGAACACAAGCTGGGGAAGTGGGAGAGGGAAAAGCAAGCTTCCCGCTGAGCAGGGACACTGGGAGCCTGATGCGGGGCTCGATCCCAGGATTCTGGGATCACGACCTGAGCCAAAGGCAGATGCCTAATGACTGAGCCACCCAGGTGCCCCAGAACTGAATCTTAAAAAATGTCTAACACATGAAGATGATTTGGCAGAAGAGAATGAGAAGCCCTGATTAGGGAGACTAGGAAACCAGCAGGAGAGTGTAATATCTTACTAGCAGTGGAAGAGAATGGCTTCAAAGAGGATCCGTAACAGATGCAACTGAGAAGTCAAATAAGATGAAGATTTTTTTTTTAAACTTTATTTATTTATTTGACAGAGAGAGAGAGATCACAAGTAGGCAGAGAGGCAGGCAGAGAGAGGGGGAGAAGCAGGCTTCCTGCTGAGCAGAGAGCCCGATTCGGGGCTCGATCCCAGGACCCTGAGATCATGACCCGAGCCGAAGGCAGAGGATTTAACCCATTGAGCCACCCAGGTGCCCTGTGGCTGTGTTTAAAAAAAAAAAAAATGGACCTTTTTTGTTAGAAAAATAGAGTGAGCTACTTACAGTTGAAATGATAAGAAATCTGAGATTGCTTTAACAGTCCAGCACCTTAACCACATAGCCATCTCCTGCCCTGAGATTTGCTTTAGAATATCCAGCAAAATAAAACTGGAAAGATGGATGAAACAAGAATGGAAAATTCTTGTGATAATTGTCAAAGCTGGGTGATAGGTACATAGGATTCATTATACTATTTTACTTGTGTATTTATTTGAAATTTTTCATAATAAGATCAGTTACAATGTTGATGAAGAAATTCAAATTGAACTTCCTGTAACAAAAAATGAGGAAATAAAATTTCTCAAAACAAACAAGCAAAATAAGCATCACTGTCTCAAAATTAAGGGTAATATAACAATAAACCACTGTAGTTAAAAATCAAGATGTAACTGTTGAACTTCTTAAATGTCCACTAGCCAGGAATCAATTTCATCATGATAAGACACATAATCTGTCAAGAAGGGACCTTCACCCCAACCTGGCTAATGTTTGATTGGTTAATGGAATCTGATTGGTTAATGGAATCCATCTTTGATCTTTATCTCTGTAACAAGCTGCGATGGCCAGCTCAGAGTTTGGAAACCTTAAAATGTCTGTGTCAACATCTCATCTGCCCAAGATTCCTATTATTGAAACATATGGCACCTCTCGTAACAATATGGAATTCAGTTTGATCAAGGCTGACTCAGGGAGATTTAAACTTATATACATTTTTCTATTTTCTCTGCTCTAAGTCTGTAACTTGGAGAACCTAAGAGTGGGAAGGCTTGGAAGAGATTAATACTAGGTGAGGGAAGTTTCTCTCTTGAATATTCCGCACAGCCCCTGCAGGATCATCAGGAGAGCTGGCAGCAGTGAGGTTACGTGTCAGTAATACGTGTGCCAGCAAGAAGTGGGCTCCGATCAAACTCCAGAGCCATCTCTACTTGGGTGTGGAAGGCAGACTGTGAAATTCCCTAGGGCTTTCAGACAATTCAGGCATATGGAGAGAGTCTTCAAGAAAAAGGTACTGAAGTTCCTGCTAAAAAGGCTTATGGACAGTGGGCTCTGCAGTGCCCTGATGCCCCAAGTATGCAGATCACCTCCAGCAAAATGCATTTGTGAAATATAGTGAAGGTCTTCTGAGGTTCAAGAGACATCTGTAGGGCAGAGGAATCAAGGAAAGTGATAAAAGTTCGAAATAACTTCTGTGAGGAATAGGAGAAAAATATGATAAAGCATTTACCAAAGGACTGTGGGGCTATGAGGAAGAATAAGCTGAGGTTAGAGAATTTTATTGCCTGATTTTCTCAGCAGTTTGCATTCAAGGGCTGAGAGGATGGATGAAGACTGAGGGATGATGGGAGGCAAAGGGGCAAAGGTGCTGAGATCATTGATGAGACAAGGAGTGAACAGATACAACACAGGATCTAGGCTGAGTTAAAAAAGGAGAGAAGACGGAAGGGTAGGAAAGTTAGTGGGAAACACAGAGGCAGTCCCTGGGGGCTTGACTATATCAAAGGTCAAGTGAAGGACTAAGATGTGGGAGAGCTAGAAGTTTGTGGTCAGTGAGCAATCTACTGGAATTCAGTATATCAGAGGTGGAGCCACATAGACGTGCAAAGATCCCCAGGTGTGGCTATGGGAGGAGGTAGTTGTTATGGGATAAAGGTCATTGTATCTATCAAGCCACCATGTAGCCAGAGTGTGGGACGACTAATCCATATGGCTGCTAACACTGATGACAGATAGCAAAGAAAAAGACTGGCATAAATTTCGGAGAATACTGAAATTTCGACAGATCACTGGCTGCTTTTATTTGGGAGTATCAGTCCCAGCCTCTACTATCTGTTGCTTTCTGGCACCCTGTTTGCCTGTTCTCTGAGTATTTCCCACCACACCTACTCCCCCATACCCCACCCCATCCACAAAAAAAAGTCCTCCCCCAAGAGGACTCTTGTCATTCTAAATTAGGAAAGAGCAATTGAAAGGTCCTGGATGTAAATCTCTCATTAATTCAGAAGAAAAAAAAGTGAAAATGACAATAATTTATAAGGAAGATGGATAATTTATCATAATGAGTCAAGAAATCAGAATATTTATTGCAGGTTTACTTTGTGCTTAGCTTAGAGTTTAAGTGTATGGGCTTTGCCATTCAGCAGTCCAAAGACCAAACCTGCCACTTAATAGCTGCATGAGCAGGACAAATATTACTTTACCTCACGAAACTTGAGATTGTTGTCTTAAAATTAAGATAATACCTCCTACTGCATAGAGTGGCTGTGAAGATTAAACGAGAGGTTTCTTGTAAAGTATAAAGTACTGAGAATAATCAGTGCTCGATTTCGGCTGGCTATTATTATCATTCTTCTCCTTCCTCTGCCCTGAAGCATTTTTCTCACAGGCTCCTCTTTCCTCATTGTAGAATGAAGAGAAATCCATCCACATCTAGTGCTTGCCAAGGCATGTGATGGATCCAGCTTATTCCAACTCAGGCTTGTGTGCTTCTCTTCCTAACTTGTGGTTCAGTGATGTTGACGGCTGAGATCCACCATCATGGGAGTGTTCACACCATGGCAGTGGGCACATACTTACAGAATGGGGCAGGGATGGTGGTGATAATGGTGGGGTAGTCAGAGTCTATTTACCAGCACTCCAATGCCCTTGGGTTTCAGCTCACGTGTTCCCTTCTCAGGTCTGTAGCTGATCTGCTGGGCAGCTCCTAGCACATTCCCAGCCTCTTGCAAGTTTTCATCTAGTGAGACTCCCCTGGCCTGAGAAGGTATCTTTTCCTGCGCCCACTATCTCTATTACCCTCTGACTGGTGGGCTCTGTGAAAAACTATAATTGCCAGACCTGTTTTCACAGCTTTTCCTGTCTTGGCGTCTCTACAGTGTTTACACAGGAGACCATGAAACCTCCAGTATTACCCCCAGTTCCTACCTAGTTTTTATCATGGAATTTGAATGTTTTTATTTATTTTTTATTTTTATTTTTTTGGGGGCAGCAAAAGCAAGATTTATGGAGAATACAAAGCTCCTAAAGTTGGGGGGGGTACCTGAGAAGGTTGCCTGGAATTTGAATGTTTTTAGAAAGAGAAGGAAGGGAAAATTAGGAGAGAAGATTCTGGCTCCCTCAAACCATGTGGCGGAAGGCTGGCTGTCTAAAGTTTCTTATTGCTGCAGTCTTTTATTTCTTCATTCAGGACAAGAGGACGGGTTTTGATTGCCTGGCTTCTTGCCCACGAGTGCTGCTGTTTTCCCCAGTGGCATAGGAGAAGGGAGCAATTGATTAAATTTTCCCATTTCCATCGGACTTACACTTAGTGGAGTTTTCCTCTTGCTTCTGCCCGTAGGTTAATTATCAGTTGCTTATTTTGATCTTGGTATTCATCTACTTTCTTCTTAAGTATTTCATTTGGAAGTTGAAAAAGTTTATGCCAGAATCTGCTAGGTAAATGCCATTTTATATTGGAAATCATCCTAACAGAAATTCAGTTTTACTTACAAACTATTTTTGTTACTTTTTCATGCCCCACCCAAAAACTCTTATTAAATAGGATTGTTTTGTATTATATTTCCTCATAGGAAGTATAGACATCAAGGACAAAATCCAATTTAACCTAGAGTTTCTAGGAATTTATTGGAATGTACGATAGTGCCCTGAATAAAAAGTTACCTCTGATATGCCCAAATTAATTAACAGAATTATGAACTCTGCCTGGAAGGAGAGCTGAGAACTAGGGAATATTCAGATCTACTATAATTATGTTTTCAAAAATTACCTTTTTAATCAGAATAGATAAAATCTATTTTCAAATTGAAATTTAACACCCCCCAACCCCCAAAACTAATGGATTTAGGTAAGGAACAAAATCAAGTATTTTTTGGCTACCGTCTCCCAAAATAATTCCTGGCAGAGAAAAATATTATCAAAAGCTATGCCATAAAGTCCTGTATTTTAGGGACACCTTTAGGAATGAATATTACACAATTGATCGTGAACTTTTTCTCAGTCAGAACTGGTGATTAGATAGTGAACAGAGAAGGCAACCTTGTTTAGAGGTTGGTCTTGTGTTATGAAGTTCTGGGAACTATGTATAGGTGCCAGGAAACAATAGGAGTGAGATTCTACACTCCTCCCTGAATTTCTCAGCATTGGGCAGTCTAGGAAGATAAGTTATGCCAGTTTGGTTTACTTTACCATCATGCTGCCAGGTTGTGATTAGCTCTCAAGAGGTGGAACCTTCCTCCCAGGGGTGAGTCACCAAGTTGTAAGTTCCTGAAGGAGTAACTAACCTTCCCTTGGACGGGGGGGAGAGCCAGGTGAGTGTGAATGCTCCGCTTTGTTAAACAAATCCAAATCCTTTTATATGGCAGTAGGCGCCAGCTTGGGTTCATCAGGAGCTTGGCCTGCCAAAGTAAACTTATTTTCATCCTTCCAGGCGATTGGTAGAAGAGAGGGAAGCTATTGATAGTTATTTTTGGTTTAATGAGACACGTGACAGATACAATCATGATATTCTTCTGGATGAGTCCAGAAAACGTGATGTGGAAAATAATACAATGGATTATGTGGGTTAGATTCTTAGCTAATTTAATAACAGTGGCCAAACATCTCTGATTAATCAACCTATGTTGGCTTGGAGGGGCTTTTTTTTTTATTGTTTTCTTTTTTTGGTAGTTTTATGAGGATTCATGAAATACTCGTATTTTTATTAACTACCTTCATGAAGACCTAGAAGAGATTCTTACCAAATAGACAGATGACTAAAAGCTGGAGGAATGGATTACAGGTTGAATAATAGAATCAAGATCTCCACAGACTATGTGATAGACTCTTTTTTCTTTTTTCTTTTTTTTTTTTCAGTAAAATGGGTTTTATTATGGTGACAACTACATATACATATATACACATGCAATATACATTTTATATATATATACACATGTATGTACACATATACACATATATATGTATGCATGTAATATACATTATGTATTATTATATTCATATTATATGCTATATATAACTTTTATAGTTTGTTATAGATCATTATTGAATTTATTATATATTCGTTTTTTTTCTTGTTTTTTTTATTGACATATAATCTATTATTTGCTTCACGGGTATAGGTCTGTGAATCATCAGTCTTATACAATTCACAGCACTCACATAGCACATACCCTCCCCAATATCCATAACCGAGCCACCCTATCCCTTCTCCCCACCCCCCAGCAACCCTCAGTTTGTTTCCTGAGATAAGAGTCTCTTTTGGTTTGTCTCCCTCCCCGGTCCCATCTTGTTTCATTTTTTCCCTCCCTACCTCCCACGACCCCCTGCCCTGCCTCTCAAATTCCTTATATCAGAGAGATCATATGATAATTGTCTTTCTCTGATTGACTTATTTCACTTAGCTTAATACCCTCTAGTTCTATCCACATTGTTGCAAATGGCAGGATTTTGGGTTTTTTTT
>CM052895.1:32909263-33019014 GCA_028534135.1 Potos flavus | reverse complement strand
TTGATAAGATAGGGAGTTGGTTGATAAAGAAAAAAAAAAAGAGGAAAAAATGTGATCAGGCTGGAGACTAGAACAAAGCCATGCACTAGATTTAGGGTATATTTTGATCTACTAGAAGAAACTGTATCCCAAAATTTTAAAGAAAGAAAAACCTGTGTGTATACAAAAAATAAGGTTAAATACAATGAAGGAATAGAATAGGGCTATAGCAATGAAAATTAAAAATGATTTTTAAAAAGGTATTGATAAGATAAAATAGTTAAAAACATTAAAATAGGAAAGAGGAAAAATTTTAAAAATACAATAAGAAACAAAGAAAATTTAAAAAATTTAACTTTGAAAGCTAAAGAATCGTGGGGGAAAAGCCATGAATTCTATGTGTTGTATTCCTGTAGCCTTGAAGTTTTGCAGTTCTCGTTGATCAGTGAACTTGGTCTTGGGTGGGTATTCTTTTTTTTTTTTTAAGATTTTATTTATTTATTTGGCACAGAGAGAGAGATCACAAGTAGGCAGAGAAGCAGGCAGAGAGAGAGGGGAAGCAGGCCCCCTGCTGAGCAGAGAGCCCGATGTGGGGCTTGATCCCAGGACCCTGAGATCATGACCTGAGCCGAAGGCAGAGGCTTTAACCCACTGAGCCACCCAGGCTCCCCTTGGCTGGATATTCTTGCTGATCTTCTGGGGGAGGGACCTATTGCAGTGATTCTCAAATGTCTTTGCCTGAAGCAGAATTGCACTGTCCTTGCCAGGGGCCAGGCTAAGTAATCTGCTCAGATTTGCTCTCAGGAGCTTTTGTTCCTTCAACGCTTTCCATATGGCTTTGGAGGACGGGAATGAAAATGGCGGCCTCCCAATCTCCAGTCCCGGAGGAGCCGAGAGTTCAGGGCCCCCTCCTCAGTGCACCCTCAGAGAAAAGCCATCAATCCCTCCTGTCTCCCTGGTCTCCAGCTGCACTCTGTGCTCATCCGTCCTGTGACCAAGGGTCTCTGTCTCTGGCGCACCGTCCCGGCTGGAGTCTCCAAACCCAGCAGATTCCTGCAGCATGCTCCCACGCTGCTCCTCCCGGAGAAGGAAGGAGAGGGTCTCACTGGACCTGCTGCTTGTGGGGTCCCCGCCTGAAGAGCAGTGGCCCAACTGTGCCTTGGATCACTGTTTAAGGTAACCCTGAGCTGAGAGCCCACTTCTCAGCTCTGTCTTTGTAGCCAGCTTCCCCACTCTGATACCTGAGGGCTCTGCAGCACTCAGACACCCCTGGTCTTTCTGTGTCCCCACAGGTCCTGAGACCACACTGTCCCTGCGAGGGCTTCACCCCCGTTTAACCTGGAGCAATGGCCCTCAGTGGAGCAGACTTGTAAAAGATCTGATTTGTGCTCCACTGCTCTACCACTTGCCGGGAGCCAGCCCCTCCCCCTGAGGTCTCTCTTACCTTGTATGGCCTCAGATTCACTTCTCTGCACATTCTACCTTCCAGTCAGTGGTCACTTTTCTGTTTGTACAAATGCTGCTCTTCTTCTCTTTGATCTCCTGTTGAGTTTATAGGTGTTCAGAATGGTTTGAGAACTATCTAGCTGAACTCCTGGGACCTGATGATATTTAGGTCTCCTCCTCCTCCTCCATCTTGCTCCTCCCCTCCATGATAGACTCTTAAAAGAGAAAATTTATCCTGAATTAATAAGTCTACTTACATTTTAAAGATCAGCTTCACAAATAGAAGTTAAAGGAGACCTAGAAGAAAAGAAACTTCTTAAAAAAAAGAAGGGTTGTTTTTTTTTAAGATTTTATTTTGAAATAATCTCCACACCCAACATGGGGCTTGAACTCACAACCCCGAAATGAAAAGTCACATGCTTCACCAAATGGGCCAGCCAGGCACCCTGGGTTTTGGTGATTTTAAGTATATGTTACTTAATAGTTTACCAATAAGAAAAAGCAAGTGCCAGGTTAGGTTCTATTAATAAAAGGACAGCAAAAGAAGAGCTTAGTGTTTTCTGTAATGGTCTGACCACAATCATTCAGGACTATTTATTACCCTGGATCAGGACATCATTCTAGAAGTTACTGAAATCCAAGGATGGATCAGTCTGGGTTGCTCGAGGATGTTTATGCAGAAGATAAGACTTTGATAACTATAGAAGAAGGTAAGAAGCATAGGTAAACTCGTGTAAATTTGGAGGAGCCAGAGATTACTTCTAGGAGTAGGGATCAAGAAATGCACATTGAGCAGAGGGAAGAGTTAGAGTAGAGAACATTGTCAAATCTCTTGTTTAGTGTACGAGTCTTATAGGGATCTTGGTGTCTGTGACCAGCAGATATTTGGCTTATGGCTGCAGAGGACCAACTTAAAGTGTCAGATGTAAAACATTTGCAAAATGCAAAAAATTTGAAATCCCAAGTAAAGAAATGGTACAGAAAGTTAAGTCTGATGAACTTTGTCAAGGGTAAGATGGGAAAGGTAAATTGGAGCCTGATAATTGTGCTTTATTAATATCAGTGGGAAAGGACTTCAGGATTTCAAAGAGGTCCTTCTCTTTCAAACAAGAGTTGCAGTTCCCAGCTTTGCCTCTGTTCTCTGACCATCACAGTCTTAACCCTGGGTCATTATTTTCCAAGTCATGCCACTGGGGATCTGATGTCTCCTGCCATACAGAACTTTGTATGACTCTGATTTCCCTTACCTCTGCTTTTTTTTTTTTTTTTAAGATTTTATTTACTTATTTGACAGAGAGAGAGAGATCACAAGTAGGCAGAGGCAGAGAGAGAGGGGGAAGCAGACTCCCTGCTGAGCAGAGAGCCCGATGCGGGGCTCGATCCCAGGACCCCAGGATCATGACCTGAGCCGAAGGCAGAGGCTTTAACCCACTGAGCCACCCAGGCACCCCAATCTGCTTTTTTTTTTTTTAAGTATTTATTTACTTGAGAGAGAAAGAATACAAGTAAGAGAGAGAGCACAAGCAGTGGGGAGGGGCAGAGAGAGAGGGAGAGAGACAAGCAGACTCCCTGCTGAGCAGGGATCTCAACATGGAGCTTGATCCTAGGATCCCAGGACCATAACCTGAGCGGAAGGCACACACTTAACTGACTGAGCCACCCAGGCGCCCTTCTTATCTCTGCTTTTTCATCACACCTATACTGTCTCCAAAACCCAATGCCAATCCATTTATGTCTTATTAATACTTGTAACAACTACACCTTATGCAGAAGGTCTCACATGCCAAGCAAAAGTGTTTGTATTTTACAGAATATACACAGAAGTGATTAGAACAATGTATTAGCCCTGAAGGATAGATAGAGTAGAAAGAAGATTAAGGCACAGAAAGAGGTAATGAAGGTCAGATTTAGGATTGTACTTAGAGGAATATGGAGGAGACAGCACTTGTAAAAGATATACATAGTCCCCTCTAAAGCAGGATATCACTGGGGAGACACTGTACACACTCTTGCTCTTCACCACAAATTAACTCTATGAGGCTTTAGCCTACATAAGCACTTGGTGGAAAACAGAAGATTAAAAATGGAAAAGGAAGAGACACAACTTCTGTTCTTCCCAGATGTTATTATAGTTAACCTGAAAAAAAAAACAAAAAAAAACAAAAAAAACCCTTCAAAACTGAAAGTAAAGTGACACAGTTCAATCTAACTGGTGATACAACCAAAAAGAAGAAAGAAATATTTCACTTGTCTTTACAAGATAGGACTCTGCCTGTATAGTCATAGGGTAATATATCATAAGAGTTTAAAAAAAAAAAAAAAGGCAAATCCTGTACTTTACTTAGTAGCAACTTTGGTATTGAGACCATAATTTTGAAAACATTTCATCTACATCACAGCATGAAACAAAAAAATAAATAATCATCTTCACGATTAGGGACCAGTATTTTTTGCACGAGAGAAGGGATACAAATACAAGAATCAAAGAAACTGAGAGAAGCTTATGTCATTCAAGGAAAACTAGGAAGGGAACTTCATCAATTTGTTAAGGAGCACACCCAAAACACCAATAATAACAACAGTTAATGTCACTTTAATGGTGAACTATTTGAATGCTTCTCCACTAAGTTGGGAACAAGATGATGATATCTATTCTTATGACTTCTATTCACGTACTGAGGAACCTAGCCAGTGTAATAAAACAATAAAAGGAAATAAAAGGCATACAATTGGAAAAGAAGAAATAAAATTCATTTTATTCACAAGTGATTTGATTTTATAGTTAGAAAATCCAGTTGAGTCTACAGTTAAGTTTCTAGAATAATAAGTTGAATTTAGCAATGGTATCTAGATACGAGGTCAATAGGAAATATATTTTTATATACTAACAACAGTAAACTAGAAAATAAAAATGTTAAAACTGCATTTATGAGAGCACAGGATGGCATCAGATACCCCAGAATGAATTCAAAGATATATAAGACTTCTACCATGAGAACTACCAAACATTGCCAAGAGAAGTTGAAGACTTAATTAAATAGAGAAATACATATCATTTCAGGATTTGGAAGACTTGATATGGTTAAGATGTTTAGTTTCCCCGAAATGATCTATAAATTTAATGTAATTCCTTAAAAATCTTAGCAGATTTTTAAAAATTGAAACTCATGAGCTGATTTTAAATATTATTTGGAAAAAAATAAGAGGTCTGTGATAGTCAGTCTTGAAGAAGAATGGATTTGAAGGACTAACCTACCAGATGCCAAGAATGAATCTAAAATGGTCTAAAACAGTAATTAAGACAGTTTTGTATTAGCATAAGGACAGACAACTAGATCATTGAGTCCAGAAATAGACCCATGCTTATATGGTTACTTGATGTACAACAAAGTCACCAATGCAATTCATTGGGAAAATGATGACTTTTTTCAATGAATGGTATTAGAACAACTTAATATTGACATGGAATAAAAAGATCTTAGTAATATGCTTCATTTTATAACATGCACAAATATTAATTTGAGGTTAAATCATAGATTTAAATGTGAAAGATTAAACTATTATACTTACAGAAAAGCACATAAGATAATATATTCATGGAATTAGGGTACGTAAAAAATTCATAACTAGGACACAAATGAATTAACCATTAAAAATGTTCATAAATCATACTTCATCACAATTAAAAACTTCTGTTCATCAAGAGCACCATTAAGAGAGCAAAATAAAATAATTTATCTACAAAGAGAGTTGTACTACAATATTTATAGTGGTTTTACTCATAGTAGCCAAAATGGAAAGGTCCCAAGTGTCCATCAACAGAAGAATGGATAAACTGTGTGTGTATGGGTGATCTCTGGACAATCCTTTAAACTTTTCTATATTTTGAGATTTTTTTATAATACGATTTTTGGGCAGGAAGGTAGAGGAAAGAAATAAACACAGTGGAGTGCCAAATATGCTGTTTAATTATCCCTAGGTGTTTAGATTTGGAACAAATTTATGAACTTTCATTTCTATTTTATGTTTTATATAGCACATTTGGGTATTTTTACATTTAGTGTATGTATTCTAATAAATTATGAATCTTATTTTGTCAATATGGTATAAAAGAAAAAAGAAGTATATGTACATCCTGTTATTACAGCTGCACCTATAATGATCCTATGTTAACATGATGTTTGCAATGAGATTTTTAGAGGTATTCAGAATTGCCGGACTTTTTCATAATTCCTCTTTGAGTGCCTGTCACCAAATAAGATAGTTGTTTTAAAAACATGAAAAATACAGAAATAACTATAGTCAGCAGTAACTTGGATATACTTCTTTGCTATTTAAGTTGGAAAATTTTTAAAAATATTTTATTTATTTATCTGAGAGAGAGATAGCAAGGGAAAGCATGAGCAGGGTTTGGGGGAGAGGGAGAAATAGGCTCCCTGCTGAACAAGAAGCCCAACATGGGGCTTGATCCCAAGATCCTGGAATCATGACCTGAGCCGAAGGTAGGGGTTTAACTGACTGAGCCATCCAGACCCTCCCCCCGCAACAATTTTTTTTTAAGATAAGAATACGAATTGGTGGGTGCCTAGGTGGTTTAATCAGTTGAGCATCCAACTTGATTTCAGCTCGGGTCATGATGTCAGGGTTGTGAGATTAAGCTCCGAGTAAGGCTTGAGGCTGGGCATGGAACCTGCTTAAGATTCTCTCTCTCCTTCTCCCTCTGCTCCCCCCACCCCCAACCTAAAAAAAAAAAAAAAAGAATGCAAATCCTCTGTAGGGGATAAGGCACCAATACAGTCAGAGAGCACACAAGGCTTTTAATTTCTTTTTATTTATTTATTTGTCAGAGGGAGAGAGAGGGAAAGTACAAGCAGGGGGAGCAGCAGGCAGAGGGAGAAGTAGACTGCATGCTGAGCAGGGAGCCCAATGTGAGACTCGATCCCAGGACCCTGGGATCATGACCTGAGCTGAAGACAGATGCTTAACAGACTGAGCCACCCAGGCATCCTGAGATAGCACCAAGCTTTAAGCCTGAGTGAACACATGTACACTGCATGGACCATTGCCCACAGTGCTAGCTTTCCCCACAGGTCCCTCTGAGGAGTTCATTCTCTGAACCCCCACAGAGGCGAGCAGCTCCTGGAGGGATGCTTCTGACTCAAGGGACTGTAATAAGTCGTCTCAGAGGGATTGCAGTGGTTTTTCTGGACCAATCAGAATCTCTATCGTGGGGACTTTGGCAAGTTGCAAGAGGTAGCTGAGCAGTTGGAAGATTGTAGTAGAAGCCAAATTCACACAGAAAGAAACAATATGCAGACGCTGTTAGGGAGTGGAAGCCATGAGTAGGCCAAAGCCATCAGTGAGCAGAAAGCATGAGCACGAGAAAGGATAGCAGGTAGTTGGTTGACAGAAGGAGGAAGAAGCAGAAATGAATTTGAGCTCTGTCAATAATGCTTATATAGTGCTTCCTGCTTGCCCAGCAACATCCTCGGTGTTTCACAGGCACTAACTCATCTAATCCTCAGTTTAAGGTAGATAGTTTTATTATTCTCAGTTTTACAGATGAGGAAACTGAGGCAGAAAAGCAGTAAGTGTCTTGGCAGTCTGGTTACAGGGGCTCTGCTTTTAGCCACCACACTGTTCTGCCCCACTACATGGCCCCACGGGAGAGGGCGCCTGAGCCGCTCAGGCAAGTCCTGTGCTGGGCGGCAGAGGGGTCAGGCCCAGCTCCAAGGCTGGTCCTGTTTTTCTCCTTGATGTCTTTTTGTGCAACTTGTCCTGGTTTTTGTTTTGTTTTGTTTTGTTTTTGTTTTTTGTTTTTAAAGGTTTTATTTATTTACTTGAGAGAGAGAGAGCATGAGTGGGGAAGAAAGGGAGAAGCAGACTCCTCGCTGAGCAGGGAGCCCGATGTGGGACTCAATCCCACTACCCTGACCTGAGCCTAAGGCAGACGCTTAACCGACTGAGCCACCCAGGCGCCCCTGTTCGTTTTTTTGTTTTGTTTTTAAATGAAGTTTGGCTGTATGCCTGAGGATCCTATCTGCTATCGAACAAGGACAGAGGAGAAAGCATGGCCACCAGAAGATGAAGAGGAGGAGTAGTGAGTTGAAACTTTACAAGTAAGCAGGGATCTCATCAGAAAGGGCCTTTAAGCCATGTTAAGGTGTTAGATCTTTTCCTAAAAGCAGGGGGTATCATTGAGGTATTATAAGCAGGGAAGGCAGGGGGAGGATCATGATGAGAACCACGTGTTTGTTTGTTTATTTTTAAGTAATCTCTCTGCCCAACTTGGGGCTCAAACTCACAACCCCAAGATCAAGAATCACATGTTCTACCTACTCAGCCAGCCAGCTGCTCTGATAGCTACACTTTTAGAATGATTATCCTGGCTGCGTTTGTGGAAAAGTGAGATAAGATGCAGTGTGAGTGGCAGGAGGCCAAAGCAGCCTTGGGTGAGCAGTGATGACAGCCTGAGTTAGGGAGGTAGGCAGGGGGGATAAAGAGGTGTGGACAAGTCTGAGAGATATTTAAGTGGGAGAATTCAAGATGAGGGAAGGAAAAGTCAATAATGGTAACCCATGAAACTGGGTCAGGGTGGCCAGTTATCAAAATAGAAGACAGTAGGAAAGAGCCCATCAGGTAGAATCAGCTTCATAGGTGTGTGACCTGTGTTGTCACATGGGGCCCTGTGATCAGAAGGGCCCCATGATTGGCTTAATGCTCTGCTAATGCTGCTCCAAACAATTTTTTTTAAAGATTTTTTGTTTATTTATTTTTGGGGGGCAGAACGCAAGCACACGCAGGGAGGGGAGGAGCAGAGGGAGAAGCAGACTCCCCACTGAGCAGGGGAGCCTGACACTGGACTCAGTCCCAGGACCTTGAGATCATGACCTGAGCTGAAGGCAGATGCTCAACCGACTGAGTCACCCAGGAATCCCTGCTCCTAATAATTTCTGAACAAGGAACTCCACACTTTAGTTTTGTATGAGGCCCCACAAAATATGTAGTTGGTTCAGCCATCAAGCCTTTGGAAATGCAGCAATGGGGCTCAGAGAAATAAACGTTTGAGTAGTGTTACCCAAAGTGTGTTTCCCAAGCATGCTAAAAGGTGTGTGTGGGGAAAATGGGGCTTCATGGCCAAGTGAATTCAGGAAACACCAGGTTAAGCAAGTTAAATCATTTTTTTAAAGTACAGAATATCCCAGAATTATTAATATGTTAACAATGGTGTAATACAGAATATCTGGCCTTTGTCCCTAGTTCTGGTGCAGAGCTTCATCGACCTTTGGGATTTCCTGAGTTGTAGGAGTATCTTGGTTATCCTAATGACATAATTTGGAGGTGGGGGTACCCTGGCCTCAGGATGGGGGCTGAATGATCACCAGAAAGACTAAACATGTTATTAGAGAGTTGGAAATTTCAGGCACCTGACCTCCGAAGGGGGCAGAGGAGGCTAGAGGTTAAGTTCAATCACATGGCCATTGATTGAATCCATCATGCCTATGTAATGAAACCCCAATAACAACTGGGAGGGTCTATAGAGCTTCCTGGTCAGTGAACACACAAATGTACTGGAAGGATGTCATGTTCATATTCCACAAGGAAAGGGCACCCCCCCCCCCATACCTTGTGTGTGTCTTCATTTGGCTCTTCCTAAGTTCTATCTTCGAGAATAAAACTATAATCATAAGTATAGTATGCTTAGTGAGTTCTGTGAGTTGTTCTAGCGAATTATTAAAACTGAAGGGATCGTGGGAACTCCTAAATTTGTAGTCAGTCAGAAGTACAGGTACTCCCTGAGATTTGCAGCTGGCGTCTGAAGAGGAGACAGTCTTGAGGAGGACTGTAAATTGTGGGGTCTTCACTAACTCCAGCTCATTAGTATCAGATTCGAATCTGTCGGACACTCAAGCAGTGTCAGAGAATTGATACTTTGTTGTGCCACCCAGCCCATGATCCCCCTTCAGCACTGAAGTACTCATTCTCGAAGCTGAGGGATCAGAACAGCTGGCTGCTGATGGCTCACAGCTCTCTCCCTCTCTGAGAGATGTCCTGGCAGAAGAGAGATGAATTGCCCATGGTTATTCCCCGTCATCCTCGGCACAGCCTGCATCCAATGACTAGAGAAGCCTGAACCCTCTTGCCCCGATGCTTAACAACTCTGACCAGGTATCCCAGCTCCAAAGCTCCCTGTGGCATCACCCGTGGGCTCTATGGCCAGTGTATTTGTAGTGAAACTTCTCCTTCTGCCCAGTCTTACTTCCCTCACTCCCTTACAGGTGGTATTTCCAAAGGTACCCCAAGTATACTACCTGCACACAAATTTCCATTTCAATATGTTTCCTAGGGAACTGGATTGAGGATAGAGCCACTGTGAACCTGTAAAAAGGAAATTAAGTATGCAGCCTTTACCAAATTTATTTGACCGTGGAATCCTTTTCCTAGAGCATCACGTGGAGTGGGAGTGTTCCTGACTGGCTGCCTTTCAGAAGGGCGGGGCTGGCACTGATTGATTAGCTTGCAGAAGTGCATTTGCTGAGGCAAGTTGTCCTTGATTGATTCAACATGTAGAAATATGATAATCTTGGCTACACATTTCTATGGCTACAGAAAAATCAGGGTTTCCCCCACCCCCCGCCCCCGGGACTGTAGAAACTTATTTTTATAATCTTAAGGAGATACTCTTTTTACCATCATTGAACAGAATAAGAAAACTGAAAAGAGAAGATTAGTTACTTGCCCAAGGTCAAAGTAGCAGGGACAAGATTCACATTTCCAGATTTTAAAACTTGCTGCAAAGCTACAAGTAATCAAGACAGTATGGTACTGGCCAAGGAAAAACATAGATCAATGTAACAGAATGGACAGTTCAAAAATATACCCTTTACATCTATGATCAACTGATTTTTGACAGGGTGTTGAAACAATTCATCGTAGGAAAGAATGGTCTTTTCAATGAATGGTGAAACAGCTGGATAGCCATGTGCAAAAGAAGGAACTTGCTGTTATACAATACAAATATATTAATTCAAAATGGAGCATAGACCCAAATGTAAAAGCTAAAACTATACAATTTTTTAGAAGAAAACTTAGGGGGGCACCTGGGTAGCACAGTCGGTTTAGTGTCCAATTCTTGGTTTTGGCTTCGGTCATGATCTCAGGGTCCTGGGATGGAGCGCCACATCAGGCTCCGTGCTCAGCGTGGAGTCTGCTTGAGATTCTCTCTCCCTCTGCCCCTCTCACTCATGCTGTTTCTCTCTATCTCTCTCAAATAATAGATGAATCTTTTTCAAAAAACGAAGAAAACTTAGGGATAAATCTTCATGGATTTGGATTAGGCAAAGCCTTCTGAGATTTAACACCAAACACCTGCAACAAAAGAAAAAAGTAGATTTCATTGGACTAAGTTGGATTTCATCCAAATTAATAGATTTTGTGTTGAAAATGATATCATCGAGAAAGTGAAAAGACAACCCATAGAATGAGGGAAAAATACTTGCAAATCATATATTTGATAAGGAACTTGTATCCAGCATGGATAAAGAACTCTTACAATTCAAATATTAGAAGGCAAATGACCCCATTAAAAACATGGACAAAGGACTCAAATAGTCATGTCTCTAAAGAAGATGTACAAATGGTCAGCACATGAAAAGAGGCTAAACATCATTAGCCTTCAGGGGAGGATCCAATGAAAGTAGAGGCAAATCCACATGGGAGAGTTTACAGTGAATGAGGCAAAGGTTTGAGAGAAAGAAAAATTTCAAACCAAGGACACAACTGGAGGATTTGCTTTTGGGAAGCAGGCAGGATATTTCTTTAAGACAGTAGGAAAGGGCAATCTAGTACGCAAACATATTTGCAGGTGATGAAAGAAAACCTGATGGACTCCTCTTCCCATGGTTCCTGCCTTCACAATAAATCCTGAAGCAAGGTGATCCAAAAGAAGTGAAAAGTTGAATATTTCATTTAGCTCTGAATAATGAAGATTTTTAATGAAGATTTTTATAGTGGAATATATAGAATTCTTTTTTTTAAACTTCTAATTAAAAAGTTATATACCCGCTTTATAGAAAATTTTAAGGCAATTAAAGAAGAAAAAAAATACTTGTGGTCTTATGACCCTAATATAACCACCATTAGCATTTTGATGAATTTTCTTCTGGTCTTTTTAATGCATTAAAAAGAAATCTCAAGTGCTCAAAGTGTACAATTAGTATCTTGAGGTTTTGGTTTTTGGTTTTTTTTTTTTCTCAGGAGTCTCCCCACCCCTTCCTTCTGCCTTGCTACCCCATATGGCATCTAGCATTAATATAGCAGGCCATTTTGGGGGACTGCATAAATTTGATAAGTAAATTTATTATAATTAAACAGTAGGTTCCCACCAAATGAACTTTGTTACAATTTTCCAACATTACAGTAACTCCAGAAAAAATATTTTTATATCTAGTATGGATTATTTCTTTAGAATAAATTAACAAACAGAATTGCTTGGTCAGGAACTATAAATAATTTTATACCTTATGATATACAGTGTTGATTCAAGTACACACGTGGGAAACTGTTTCAGCTCAGCAATAATTAAAGTGAAAACAAGGTATCATTTTTGGCCTACCATCAGTTTGGCCTACCACATTAGCCCCCAAAAATTAATAAATAAAAACATTTACATTAGTAAGTTGTTACGAAGTTTTTCATAAGGCAATTTGACAGAAAATATCAATGATCATAAACATTTTTATACCCTGGTTGTAACATATTTTAAGGACATTGCCAAATTAGAGCATCTTTTGCAGATATTCAAGATTTCCAATTTTGGAAAGAGGTAGTCTGCTCAAAATTTCAAAAGTCAAAGATAAGGAAAATAATCAGCCTCCAGTTGGGTATGACCACCATAAATTTAGCAAACAGGATATTACATTACAAATTCTATTTTAATTACTCATCAGAAACAAAATGAGCAAGAAACATATTCACATCAAATATACAACTTGAACAAATAGATGAAATTTCTACAACTTCAAATTTTGTAACAAATGGAGATTTTAACTATTGATTAAAAAAATGAAAATACGGGTAGACTCCGTTTGTACTCGTGCCCCAGTCTCTGCAGATGTCAGGGATGGGCCTCTGAGGGTGGAGAGGGTGTACTGAAAGGAGATGTTAACCAGCAGGTCAGCATTTCAGTGGGGGAGAGTCTGTTTTTTTTTATTTTACTAAGGTCTACGTTTGTATTTTTCATTTCTAAATCAAATATAACAATATTTAAGGAACACAAACCTTAAATATATTTACAAAAATATAAATTAATAGAAATTTAAAGATAAAACCTATTTTTTGTATTTTATACAAATTTATTTTACGTATTTTATGTATAAAAATGATAGTTTGTCTTATGTGTCAGCTTGGTTAGGCTATATTACTCAGTTATTCAATCACACTAATCTAGGTGGGGCTCTGGATGTATTTTGTGGATGTAATTAACAGTTATCATCAGCTTACTTTAAGTAAAGATTACCTTCTTCAATGTGAGTGGGTCTCATCCAATTAGTCGAAAGGCTTTCAGAGCAAAAACTAAGGTTTCCCCAACAAGAAAAAATTCTGCCTCAAGAACACAACATCAATTCCTGCCCATGAACTTCTAGACTTGCTGGTCTGTCCTATTGATTTCACTTACTAGCCTCAACAATCACCCAATCCAATTCATTGAAATAAGTCTCTCTCTCTGTAATCCTAATACATTATGTTTTGAAAGTAAGATATTTTCCTTCTAAAATATTCAAGATTGTTTATTAAAATTAAAATGTCCAATATACATCATAATTCATTAACATAAAAATTAAAACTCGAAGTATTTAAGGAAAATCGTACTTCAGTTTTTGAAAGTTTATTTAAATTCCAGCACTCAATGTCCATCCAGTTGCCATGTAAAGAATTGTTATGCTTCATTCCAGTCTATTGTGTTGGTTAGGGCCAGTTAGGAAAAGAGGAATCACACTAGGTGAATTTAACAGCAAATATTTAAGGAATTGGTCAATCCAGTATCAGAGAACTAAAACACTGAAAGAGGTCAGAGAGGTAACATTGAAGATAGCATCAGTAGAAGATACCATGCTTAGGGGTAGGAGAAGGAAGAAGAAACTGGAAGTTTGGAGGAGGGCAGTGTAGAACTGGGGTGGAAACTTCTGGACAGGGAGAGCTTCCTGGCTAGTGGATACTGTGATTCTGGTTTTGGGACCACCACAAAAAGCTGGACAAAGCTTGTCGCTGCCAAGCTGACAGGGACACCCAGCAAACAGAAAGGAAGAGCAAGCCCCCCATCTCCAGGCTTGCAGCCGCCTCCCCAAACCCCACCCCCCCATTGCGTTCCCTATTGGCAGAAAATAGAAGTGTTGTTTGCAGGGATTCAGTTAACTGCCTCAGAGCAAAATACAGAAGGTGGTTTGGTATCCGAGAAACAATACAAATTTAAGAGTACAACAACTCGCGTGATGTTATAAATGTTCCTCTCGCTACCATATGCAACTGTTGTGAATACAACATCAATTTGTCGCTTCCTCCGGAGCCACGAATTGGAACACAAAGACAAACAAGAATGCTTGGCACTACTGGGAAAGACTTCACTGTGAAAGAATCTGTTGCCTTCCTGCTTTCTGAGAAGAATTTGACAAGTTAACAAATTTGTTTTTTTCTAACCTAAGCACTTCTGCTTCTCAGATCTGCCCTGAACTCCAAAAGGGTGTTGGCCTCCAATATTGGCAGCAGAACAACCCACAAATTTTCATGGCATTTTGACACAGTTGCCTTTTGTTTTGAGGGTATAGGGCAAGCCATGTGAAGGATTCCCCCGGGGTCCGAACAGGAGCAGATGTTTAGGGTTACAGGTTGTGCTGTGCCAAGGCTGATGGTAGGATCCCAAGTGGCAGACATGCTCTCTAATATTTGAGTATGTGTGTGTGTGTGTGCTACGCAGGGTTTGTGTTGTGCAGGGCAAGTCGAGAGCCTCAAGTCCAAGGTAGGAGTTCTTGTTTTCTGGATCTAAGAGTAGTACTGCTCAAGGGTATGCTGGCAGTGTGGGGGAATTAATGCCTCATAGGGAGAAATTTTGACCAAGGAAAGATGGGAATCTATGGATAAATCCTTCCCTTTCCTCCCTTCTTTTCCCAAGATGATGCTGAGATGCCATTTATGTGGTTTCTCAGGGGCACAACCTCATGGTTTTGAGTGATCAGTTATTGGTGGCTAGCTTGCTAGATCCTTTTCATGTTGGTTCTTTCTCTTTCCCTGCCTCACGGTCTTTGAGTCTTACCCCTGCTCCCTGGGACTGAATTCCCTGGTTAAACGCCCACACATAAATCTGTGGCTTCAGGGTCTTTTTTCTGGGAACCTTGGCTAGGGCACTGTTAGCCCTCCAAGCAGGAGAGCCGTAATTGGAGAGTATTTGGGTTCTGGTAAAGAAGAGTGTGATGAGTTCTCTCAAGGAGAGCCAGGTCTAGGGTGAGGCATTCACTCCAGGGGAGACCGGTGTGGGCTGGCCTCAACAAGAAGTATCTCCTCTTTGTGCCCAGGAGCTTCTCTTCCTCACATCCACCTGGCCTTGCTGGTGGAGGCTAGAGCAGAGCCATCTGTCACTTCTGCATTTGGAGTCCCAGTGAGTTGGATGTAGCTAAAGAAACAGCAGAAGCTTTCCTAGCAGCTGGGCAGTGTCCAGGAACTCCAAAATATAGAGGTTTGACCAAATTGTGTTGGAGTATGTGGAACTTGCACTGCTACTGACGTTTTTCTCAATGCTTTTGTATAAGTAGATGAACAAGTTCACCATTGTTTTCCAGCAAAAATGATTTTCCTATCATTAGATTTCAAATGCAGAGAATGAAGTTAATCATTCTCAATGTGTGGCTCACTGTCACTGTTGGTTCTAGGATGTCTTTTAGGCATTGATGCTTAGCTTTAATTTAAATGGCATTTTATTTTATTATTATGTTTCTTTTCAAGTTTTCATGTAAATTCTACTTAGTTAACATACAGTGTAATATTGGTTCCAGGAGTAGAATTTAGTGATTCATCACTTACGTATAATACCCAGTGCTCATCACAAAGTGCCCTCCTTAATGCCCATCACCCATTTAGCCCATCCCCTGCCTACCTTCCCTCTACCAACCCTCAGTTCATTCTCTATAGTCAAGAGTCTCTTTAAATGCCATTTTAAGGGGCGCCTGAGCCCTTCAGCTCAGGACATTATCCCTGGATCCTAGGATCAAGCCCCGTGTTGGGCTCCATGCTCAGGAGGAGGCTTGCTTCTCCCTCTTACACTCGCCTTGCTTATGTTCCCTCTCTCACTGTCTCTCTCTCTGTCAAATAAATAAATAAGATCTTAAAAAAAAAAAAAGTCATTTTAAAAACACTTTTTCATTTGCCAGTTAATTTCTTTTAGGGGCACCTGGGTGGCTCAGTGGGTTAAGCATTGGACTCATGATTCAGCTCAGGTCATGATCTCATGGGTCATGAGACTGAGCCCCACATGGGGCTCTGCGCTTAGTGAGGAGTCTGCTAGAGATTCTCTCCCCTCTGCCCCTCCCCCGGCTCACTCTCTCTCTCTAAAAAAAAAAAATAATAAAGTAGTTTCTTTTAATTATAGAAAATTTAGGAATTTTAGTAAAATAGAAAAATATGCAGGATACCTGGATGGCTCAGTCACTTAAGCATCTGCCTTCGGTTCAGGTCATGATCCCAGGGTCCCAGGATCGAATCCTGGATCAAGCTCCTTGCTCAGTGAGGAGCCTGCTTCTCCCTCTGCCTGCTGCTTCCCCTGCTTGTGCTATCGCTCTCTCTCTGACAAATAAATAAAATTTTAAAAATATCCATAACTGTACACCTAAATGGTACCATTGTTAACATTTTGATAAATGTTCTAGACCCTTTCCTATGCATTTTATGTTTTAGTATATATTGTGAGTATACTTTTAAATTTTCTATCATGTTTCTTTACTCAAGATTATACCATGATCATTTTGCAATGCCATTAAAAACGTTTTATAAAATGGTAAGATGGGAATAATAAATAATAAACTATATAGGCACACAATGCTATGTTCATTTTAATATTATGATATATTGATACCATCATTTATTTCAATAATTCCCTAGTGGTGAACACTTATTTTCTACTGTGAAAAAACCCTCGGGGCACCTGGGTGGCTCAGTCGGTTAAGCATCTGCCTTCGGCTCAGGTCATGGCCTCCAGGTCCTGGGATGGAGTCCTGCATTGGGCTCCCTGCTCAGCAGGGAGTCTTCTTCTCCCTCTCCCTCATGCTCTCTCTCTCTTCTCTCAAATAAATAAAATCTTTTTTTTTTAAAGCCCTCAGTAATATCCTATAGTTGTATTTTTGCAAATTTGTACTACTATTTCCTTTAAGTTTTTTAGAAATATTATTATTGTTATTATTATTATTTTAAAATTTTTTATTTTTAAGCAATCTCTACACTCAACGTGGGGCTCAAACTCACAACCCTGAGATCAAGAGTCATGCACTCTGTGGACCGAGCTAGCCAGGTGCCCCTGGAAATATTACTAGGGGTTCAGAAGCCATGTATATATTTAAGGATATTAACACATGTTGCTAAACTGCCCTCTGGAAAGGGGACACCGCATTGCTGATTCTGTTCTTTATCGTCTCTATTGTGGATTTCTGTTCTGCTGTTTCAGAGTCATTTCACCCCCTCCCTTTTCTTTTCATTCCATTGTTTCTCCATCTTAATCCATCCTATGCTTTTCTGAATCTGTTTTGAAGAGGTCATTTGATTGGCATTCTTTTGAGGAGGTAAAACTTCCCAAACTTTTTTGTTTTCTTCTCTGATTCCTGTGGATTATCTTCATCTGAGGATGATGCCCCTTCTTTCATTTGGGTATTTTTCCACGGACTTTATTTTATTATTTGTTGATTATTCTCATTATCCTCTGGGGAAACGAGATTCAGCCAGAGATCTCACTTGGTGTGTCTTTTGCCCTCGTGCTGCTCTCTCTTCACTTAGGGGTTGGTAGGGTCCACGAGTCAGACCTACAGAGAATGGCTGGTGGATGCACGCTGCTCTGACCAGTTCAAGGAGTCTTCCTCCAAATGCCTCTGCTAGTAGGTGGCAGGATCTTCTATTCGTTTGGCCATCACACCCTCTGAACAGATGTGGTTCTTCAAAGATTATCAGCTTAAGCATGCACTTCTCAAAGGCTCCTGCTCTCTCTCTGCCCTCACCTTAGGACTCTCCTTGAGGGACAGTCACATCACAGCTTAGCTGAGCTTTGTATCAAATGGATCTCTCTTTACTAATTAGATCATCATACAGAGACATTTGCATTGGGTTGCCTGGGTGGTTCAGTCAGTTAAGCGTTGGACTGTTGGTTCCAGCTAGGGTCATGATCTTAGGGTGCTGAGATCCAGCCCCACATTGGGCTTTGTGCTGGGCAAGGAGCCTGCTTGGGATTCTCCCTCCCCATCTCCCTGTGCCTCTGCCTCCCCCCTCCCCCCGCCCACATGCACACATGCTCTCTCCCTCAAAATGAAATAAAATGAAATGAAATAAAGACATTTGCATTAAAAAGTGATGGGAACGATGCCCCTCTGTCTGTCTAGGGTTCAGTGTCTGCTGGGACTTGGCAACCCATTTGTGCTTGCTCTTCAGCATCACTCCCCGTTCTAAGCACTTGGCCAGCATTTCCTGCAGTCCTCCAAAAAACCTTTACAAGGCAACTAGGAGTCATATTTTCTTGTCCCTGAACTTCCTGGGGAAACAGAGGCATGGAAGGACATAGCGATGCATCTGCCTAATTGGTAAGCATCTGTGGTTCCCTTGCTTCCCCTCCAGTGCTTTCTGCCATGGCATTATGCTGCCAGTTTGCCCATCCCTTGAGGTTAGCTGGGCTGCTGTGCAAGGTCAATTTAGGTGAGTCATTCAAATATTTGAATTGCCTTGCTGCTGCTTAGAAAGTGCCCTGAACATAGGCTTCCCTGCTGAGCATTTGAGGTGTGGTGCAGAATAAAACTGCACGCACCTAGCCCGCCCCTGAAGCTCTGTGTCATGTGTTTACCATTCAGGCTCCGTAAGTCTTAATCCACCCCATCCTCAGTAACAGCTTAGTCAGTATGAAATGCTTCTAATAATGGCAGCAGACGAACATACACAATACCTGTCATCTTGAAGGTGCTTTAGAAAACTATGCACTGCCATTTTTGTGTCTGTCTGGTCATAACTTTAACATTACATCTGGAACTTTATCACATGGTGACATAGACGGACATATTTAGCAACTGGGAAGTCATGGGGTTATACCTAAGATGTCCAGTGGAGAGTTTAACTATCCCCAGCTAACCACCTTGGACACATCACCTGCCACAAACTTGCATTTCTAGGAGAATGGAAACCAGCCTTTACTAAGCATATTTTAAGAATCTTTTGGTTTCCATCGAATTTAGAACTATAATGGTCCAGCAGGTGCAGAGGGAAGCCAGCTGTGAAAGGGTTAATAGGTGAGGTAACCTAAGGGCTAATATTAGAAACTCAGAAGGTGATCATATGTTGGACTTACAGAAATGGAAGCTGGTAGGAAAAAGAAAGGAGAGAGTGAGAGGCAGTGAGACAGAGAGAAAAACATCTCATTGTCATGTTTCAGGAAAGGGGCCATTTAAAGTATTGATTGAAGAGATGCTGAGGCTGATGGGTTCCCAGGGGTTGAGGAGAGTAAACAAGACAATTTTCTGTCAAAAGAAAATGCAGCTACACTGCTGTGGGATCCAGAAGGACTGGGAGGTGCTTTAGCCCTTCTCCTCATTCTGCAGATGAGATGTGGTCCTTTGCCCAGAGCCACCTTTCAAGTATGAAAGGCTGAGACAGACACAGTGGGGTTTGGAGAAGAAGGATGATGACAGGGAGAGAGGAAGAGAGAATCTGAGATGGGCTAGTTTCTTTGAGTTCCTGAAACGGAAATGTACATAAACATATACAACGTTTAAACATCTGTGACCTTTCCAGGAGAAAATTCCAATTCCATGATTTCACTCCATGAATAAATCCACTTTGTTATTTATTTTGATGAATAAAATGTTTTTCATGGACTCAAGTCTATTTAGAAACCTTTTACTATTTTACAATCTCATATATTTGAAGACAAATAAAACCTGTTCTCTGTAGAAGCTTCTCATTTTGATCTCCACATTATGACAATTCAGTTGCTAGTCAATAATACAAAGAAGGAAAATCTTTTGAGAATGGGCCTAAGGGTAGAAAATCATTGTAACGTTTAATATACTGTTTATACTTCTGGAGGGGAATATACTCAGCATCAAAAGAATTGCAGTGGGTAGGGCAGTTTCGGGTTATACTTCCTTCTTCTTCAGCCATAATTTTCAGGGAGTGCCACGCTAAGTCATAAAATCAGAATTACACACTACATTGTACTCACAGGCTTGGGACGATTACGGAGGTTTCTGGAGTGACTAAATATTTTCATTAAGTGGCTAAATTGTGTATTTCTTTTTTTTCCTTCAAATATATATTATGAAAATTCTCAAACATCAGAAAAGTTGAAGGACTCCTCCAATAAACACCCATATATCTGCTTCTTAGATTCAGTAATAGTTAATATTTTGCTTTATTTGCTTTTTCTTTCTCCGGACATTGTATATATTTATAACCTTTGAAATTAAGTTATAGTTATGATGATATTTTACTCCTAAATACCTCACCAACCTTGACACTTTGTCATGCCATTAGAAAGTGAGAATTTTTGAACAGGTAAAGCCAAGTTTTGTTTAGAAAAGGTGGGCAAGATGAATTGTCAGCATAACTCCTGGTAATGGAGGTTTCTAGCACTTAGCTAATTCTCACATTGATTTTCTGATACATGGTGCCATTTTATGAACCGCGCATAATAAATTCCATCTTGGTAGTTCTGGTTTCTATAATTTCAAGAGACAAAGCAAATCCGTTTTAATTCTGTGCCTTTATGTCCATTTTCTTTATTGTTTCCTTCAAAAACACATCTCAGTTACAGTGTTCCCCTGCACACACTAGAAGACAGAACTTGCTTTTTTCTTCCCAGCATAGGACATACTAGAATTATTTTGTAATATGTATTTGGGTGTGCTAAGGAGAGAGTTAAGGTCTCTTTAAGAGATCTCTTTAACAGGGTTAAGATCTCCTTTAATATCTTCCCTATTTTGCCTGGGACACGAATCACCTTCCGAGGTGGAGGATGTTAAACATCACGTTAATACTTGCTGATGATTATGAGACATTACTGTATATGCTACATCACAATAATGGTTGCTTTCTGCAGAAAAATAATTATATTCCTTTAATGCACTTATAATATCTCTGGAATTTTTAACTGTTGTTTTGTTCCCAGACCATCTTGTACACAAGTGCAGATCTTTGTGCCAGTTAATCAGTGGCTAGATTATAGATTATAGAAATTATTCATTAGAAAAAAAGAAGAAATTATTCATTAGAAAGCTATAGATGTCCTGCCTTTGTTTTAGAACACACAAGAGAATTTATTTCAAAGTTCTAAAAAAAAATAGTTCTAAAAAATTTTTGACAGATAGATGGGTTATGAACGTGATGAACCAGCTATAAATGACACTCTTGAATATGTCAAAGTACTCTGGCACTTTTCCTTCTTTTTATCAACCTCCTCTCCCTCATAGCTGGTCAGCGTGTAGCACCCATGACAAAGCCTCAACAATATTGGTCTAAAATTGGACAAAAGCTATTGTAATTGGATAATAATGATCTAACTATAAAACGGTGAGGGCCAGCTGTTTTAGGTAAAAAGTAGTTAAGCTATGTGTCAAGCCCCCAGGAACCTGTGTGTCTTGCTGCAGTTCACGTAGGTAAACATTCTAGTCCAGTGGTTCTCAAAGCTCAGGGTGCCGGAGGATGACTGAGTGCCTGCAAACATGTTTATTTCTTGATCTTGATCTTAGAGGCTCTGATTTGGCAGGTCAGGAGTGGAGCCCAGGAATCTACATTCTGTTCGGTTCCCCACGTGATTTTGATGCAGGCCATGATGAAACATGCTTTGACTTATTTTGTTACTGGCACCTAAGATATCAAGAGGATGGGTCACAGCTAAGCCCGGTCCATTATATGTAAGCTGACTTAATACTTGTTTTTGCTGCTTGACCAGGGCTAATCGTCCTTGTTGCATCCCAGATCAGTCACTGCTCAGAAGGAATAAAGGACTGGTATGCTGTAAATAACAGTCATTGTGTGCGCTGACGCTGAAAAGGAGACTTTTTTCCCCTGTCAGCTCTGAAACAAACTTATATGACAGGACACCTCTCCGGTAGTGTTTAAACAGAACTCTGTATGTGTGTGTGTGTGTGTGTGTGTGTGTGTGTATGCACACGTGCATGGGCATAGCTATTGGACCCTAGGTTAGTATTTCAAGGGTCTACCCCACACCTCTGATAAAGTTCGGCTACGATGTGACATATGCACTCATAAAAATCACCATGCTATGCACAACAGTGCAAGAAAAACCACAGGGCTTATGGGAAAAGATGGGATCAGAGAGACAATACTCTAAAACTTTAACAGTGAGACATTAAAGAAAAAGGTATAGGAACCTAATAAAAATGCTAGCACAGTTTTACACATGTTAAATGGTTAAGAAATTCATAAGTAGCCTCATAACTTAAGGAATTCATAAGCAGCCAGAAAAAAGGGTATAGAAGAGGAGAAAAAGAAGGTTCCTGCTGTGCCAGAAATCATTAAGACGAACAAAAGGAATATTGTAGAGCTGAAGATCAAGCACCTGAGAAATTTGCCCAAAAGATGCCTCAAAAGGCAAGGAGGAAGCTTATCTATGAAAAAGCTAAGCACCATAATAGGGAAAATTGGAGCATGTACAGAAGAAAGATTTGAATTGTGAGGATGGCAAGAAAAGTGAGCAACTTTTTTTTTTTTTTTTAAGATTCTATTTATGGGGCGCCTGGGTGGCTCATTTGGTTGTCTGCCTTCAGCTCTAGTCATGATCTCAGGGTGCTGGGATCAAGCCCCACTGCTCAGCAGGGAGCCTTCTTCTCCCTCAGCCCCTCCCCGTTTGTGCTTTCTCTCAAAGAGAAAGAGAGGGAGAGAGCATGAGCAGGGGCGGGGCAGAGGGAGGGGAGAAGCAGGCTCCCCACTGAGCAGGGAGCCCAAGATTATGACCCGAGCCCCACTGAGCAGGGAACCCAAGATTATGACCTGAGCCAAGGGCAGGCATTTAACCGACTGAGCCACCCACGTTCCCTGAAAAGCGAGCAACTTCTGTGTCACTGTGGAATCCAAATGGGCATTTGTTTTCAGGGTCAGAGGTATCAGTGGTGTGAGCCCAAGATCCAAAAGATCTTCACCTGTGTCAGCTCTTCAGCGGCACCTCTGTGAAGGTCAGTAACACTTCCGTTAACACGTTGAGGATGGTGGAGCCTTATCCTGCATGGGGTACCCAAGCCTGAAATCAGTAAATGAATTATCTACCAGCCTGGTCATGGCAAAATCAACAAAACAGTTAATTGTCCTGACAGATAACACTATGATTGCTCCAGCTCTTGGTAAATAGGGCATCATCTGCACGGAGGATCTTATTCATGACATCTGTACTGTCGGAAAATGCTTCAGAGAGGGAAATAACTTTCCGTGGACCTTCAGATTATCTTCTCCATGAGGCAGAATGAAGAAAAAGATCACAGATTTTATAGAAGGTGGAGATGCTAGCAGCAGGGAAGACCAGATCAATTGTCTTGTTTGAAGGTTGAACTAAGGTGTCTGCCATGACTATAGTCTGGTCAGTTAATAAACAGTGACTGATTTCAAGTTGAAAAAAAAAAAAAAGAAATTCACAAATAGCACAATAATGTACATGGCACTTTGCCTTAAAAAGACTTCAAATTTGAGGACATAGGTGTTGAAAGGGTTGCAGCTTCTGATTCACTGTAAAGTGGTGGGAAGGTAGGTTATCTAAGGTCGGAGGAAAGATTGTAAGAGCAGATGTAGATGGGCACGACGTAACACCTGCATGAACTGAGATAGGTGGTAGGTATTTGGGGGTTGTGTGTGTGTGCACATGTGCATTTTGGGTATCCCAGGCCACTCAGTTCAGCTGAGTGCAGTTTCTGCTTTCATTCAGTTTCTCACTCATAAGAGCTCACCTCACACAGCAAAGGTAAATGTGCATGGTATTCATATTATTTCCTAATATATCAATCACACTGGACCACATTTGTGTTTTTAATACAAGCATTACTGTAGAAGGAATTCTGCCTGTAAGGAATTCACCTCAGAAGTAGTAGTTTCAAGTTGCCTAGGGTAGCCAGGAGGACATTGCTGGCCTACAAGGAGTGGTGTCTAAGAGGGTTTAGGGGCTGAAAATATGAGGGTAGAGGTAGTGCTGTTCCCTTCTACCTTCTCAGCTGTCCACATGGCCACGAAAGATTCTCATAGGTTATTATCTTGGAGTCTCATAGGTGTTACCTTTTCCCATATTTTCTTAGACCAACCAGATTAACAATTACCCAAGGGTTTAGGGTATCTAGGTATGGAAAACAAAAACAAACCCAAAACACCAGCATTAGGGTAGGCTTCAGAGGACTCATATTTTATGCTTAGCTCTGCAAGCTACGTGACTTAACGCAAGGCCCTTTATTTCTCTTGGATTCATCTCCTTATCTGAAAAATACAAAAACTTAACTGCATTTTCTTTCTCTAAGATCCTTCCTGGCTCCAATATCTTTTGACTCTGTGGCCTTCTATGTTGATTGAATGTAGAGAAAATGAACACTTTTTGACCTCTTCAAAACTTTCCACGTGGCTCAGCAATATTTTTTTTCTCTTCGCACGTTGTCTTCCTTGGTCATTTCCCAAAGTGAAAATTCCAAATTGTTATTTCCCTCAATCTCTGCCTCCACCAACAGATGGAATTCACTGAGGCAGATCAAGTCTGAGCTTATAAAGCTCCTTTATTTATTTTGTTAACAGCTTTATTGAAGTAAAATTGACATACAATAAGCTGTATATATTTAAAGTAGACAATTTGATAAGTTTTGACATATGCATACACCCATGAAACCACCCCCCACCAAGATAAGGCATAAATCCAACACCCCCAGATGTTTGCTTATGCCCCTTTGTAATTAATTCCTTCCTCTCCTGTTCCTCCTTGTTCTTTCTTTCCATGCCCAGGCAACCACCGATCTGCTTTCTGTCATTGTAGACTAGTTTGTAATTTCTGGTATGGTATGTAAATGAAATCATACAGTATGTACTATTGTTTTGTCTGACTTCTTTCACTCGGTGAAATTATTTTGCGAGCTATCCATGTTCCTTTTGTTAATAAAAAGGAATAATAAAGGGAGGGAGGTAACAGTATCACATGGATACATCATAATTTGTTTATACATTTACTTGTTGATGGACATTTGAGTTGTTTCCAGGGTTTTAGCCACTACAGATAAAATTGCTACAAATATTTTTTTACAAGTCTTTGTATGGACATATGCTTTCATTTCTCTCGTGTAAATACTTGGAAGTTGAAAGGCTGGATCATATATGGTGATGGATATTTCACTTCTTTTGAAACTACCCAACTGTTTTCCGAAGCAGTTGTACCGTTTATGTTCCCATCAACACTATATGAATAATCCAAATTTTCCATATCCTTGCCAAAAGTTAGTACGGTCAGCATTTTAAATTTTTGTCATCTAATAGGTAGGTAGTGATCTCTCATTGTGGTTTTAATTTGCATTTCCCCAGTGACTAACAATGTTGAGCATCTTTTCATATGTTTATTTTCCATCTATATATCTTCTTTGGGGAATATGTGTTCAAATATTTTGCCCAATTTAAAAAATTGGGTTTTTCTCTATTTATTGAGTTTGCTTTAAATTGTGATAAAATACATTTAATACAAATTTTACCATTTTAAGTGCTTTTTTCTGTCTAAAATCCAATGGCATTAAGTACTGTTGTGTTACTCTCACCACCGTCCTTTGCCAGGACTCTTACATCCTGATAAATTGGAACTCTGTATCTATTAAACAATAACTGTTAATTTTCCCTCACTCCCAGCTATGACAACCCCCATTCTATATTCTGTCCCTATGAATTTGGCTACTCTCAGGTATCTCATTTTCAGTGGAATCATATGGTATTAGTTTGTTTGTGACTGGCTTATTTCATTTAGCATAATTTCCTCAAGATTCATGCAAACTATAGTTTATGTCAGGATTTCTTTCCTTTTTAGGGCCAAATATTTCATTGTGTGCATGTACATTTTTTTTTTAATCCATTCCTCTATAAATGGACATGGGTTGCTTTCACCTTTCAGCTTATTGTGAATAATGCTACAGTGAACAAGAGTGCATAAATATCTGAGTCCCTGCTTTCATTTTATTTATCTTTGAGAGAGAAAGAGAGAGAGCGCATGAGCACAAGCAGGAGAAGGGGTAGAGGGAGAAGCAGACTCCCCACTGAGCAGAGAGTCCAACGTGGAACTTGATCCCAGGACCCCAGTATCATGACCTGAGCTGAAGGCAGACGTTTAACCAACTGAGCCACCCAGGTGTCCCTGAGTCCCTGCTTTTAAAAAAGTCTCATTACTGAGTTTTAAGAGTTCTTTATACGTAATCAATATAAGACATTTATCAGGAATAGGATTCACAAACATTTTCTCCCAGTCTGTGGCTTTTCTTGCTTCTTTTTTTTTTCCAGATTTTATTTTTAAGTAATCTCCACAACAAACGTGGGGGTTGAACTCACAACCCTGAGATCAAGAGTTGTACGCTCCCCCAAATGAGCCAGCCAGGTGCCCCATCTGGGGCTTTCCATCCTCGTTTTCTGAAAAATGTCTTTTGAACACCAGAAATTTTTAATTTTGGTTTAGTACGATTTATATATATTTTCTTTTTCTTGGCCTTATATCTAAGAAATTTTGCTTAACCTGAGGTCACAACAATTTGGGAATTTCTTCTGGGGTGCCTGGGTGGCTCAGTGGCTCTGCCTTTGGCTCAGGTCATGATCTCAGGGTCCTGGGATCGAGCCCCACATCGGGCTCTCTGCTCAGCGGGGAGCCTGCTTCCCCCTCTCTCTCTCTGCCTGCCTCTCTGCCTACTTGTGATCTCTCTCTCTCTGTGTCAAATAAATAAAATCTTAAAAAAAAACCACAATGAAACCTTTTAAAAACAAATTTGGGAATTTCTCCTGTTAGTATATAAGTTTTATAGTTTTAGGTTTTACAATTTTATCTATAATCCATTTTGTGTTAACTTATTAATGACACAAGATATCAATCAGAATTCATTTCGGTGAATATGAATATCCACTTGCACCAGCATTATTTGTGAAAAAAGCTATCTTTTCTCCACTGCATTGGTTTTGCACCTTTGTCAAAAATCAGCTGTTCATATATGTGTAGTTTCTTTCTGGATTCTCTAGTCTGACTCCTTGATCTATTTGTCTCTCTCAATGCTGCACTATCTTGATTATCATAGCTTTACAGTAAGTCTTGACATGAGGTAGTGTTAATCTTCCAATTTTGCTTTTCTTTTTTCAAAGACATCTTGGCAATTTAAGTCCTTTGCACTGCCATATGAATTTTACTTTTATTTTATTTTTTTGCCATATGAATTTTAGAATCGACTTATTTTTTTTTAACATTTTATTTATTTATTTGACAGAGAGATACAGAGAGAGTACAAGCAGACAGAGCAGCAAGCAGAGGCAGAGGGAGAGGCAGTCTCCCTATTGAGCTGGGAGCCTGATGTAGGGCTCAATCCCAGGACCCTGGGATCATGACCTGAGCCAAAGGCAGAGGCTTAACGACTGAGCCACCCAGGTGCCTCTCGACTTATTTATTTCTGCAAAAAGTCCCGCTGGGTGTTTTATTGGGATTGTGTTGAAACTGTAGATGAGTTTGAGAGAACTGACCTCTTCGCAACACTGAGTGTTCCATGAACTCTACATTTCTTCCATTTTTTAGGGTCTTCCTTATTTTTTCTCAGCAATATTTTGTAGTTTTCAGTGTGTATTGCATATCTTTTGTCAGATTTAATCCTATTTCATATATATTTTTTAAAGATTTATTTATTTATTTTAGAGAAGGAGAGAGGGAGAAAGAATGGGGGAGGGGCAGAGGAAGAGGGAGAGAATCCCAAGCTGACTCTGAACTGAGCACGGAGCCTGAGGCAGGGCTTGATTTCACAACCCTAAGATCATGACCTGAGCCAAAAGCAAGAGTTGGACACTTAACTGACTGAGCCACCTAGGTGTCCCAGTATTTCAGATTTTTGAGGCTATTTTAAATGTCATTTTAATTTCATTTCCAATTGTTCATTGCTAGTGTATAGAAATACAATTGATTTTTATATATTGACCTTGAATCCTGCCACATTGCTAAACTCCTTTATTAATTCTAGTAGCTTTTAAGCATATTTCATCTCCTTTTCTGTAGAGATAATCTTGTCTTCTGCAAATAAAGACAGTTTTATTTCTTTCTTCCTAATCTGGCTGCTATCTATTTATTATTTTAGCCTTCTTGCACTGGTTAGGCCCACCAATATAAAGTTGAATAGAAATGGTAGAAGTGCCTGTTCTCATCTTATTCCTGAATTTATGGAGGATGAACATTTAACTTCCACCATTAATATGACAATGTTAGCCATACGTTTTTTTTTGTTTTTTTTTTTAGCCATACGTTTTTGTTTTTGTTTTTTGTAGCTACACTTTATCAGACTAAGTAAGTTCCCTTCTATTCCCAGTTTTCTCAGAGTTTTTTGTTTGTTTGTTAGTTTATTAGGGAACAGTTTTTTTCTGGATGTATTTACATGTTTACACAGGGTGGTTGTTTTATTTTTTTTAGCCAAAAAAAAAAGTATGGTGAATGATGTTGATTGATATTTGAATAGTAACCTAATCGTGTATTCTCTGTATTCTTCAAGTCCCATGTAATGTGGAATACCTGAGGATAAACACCATGAAATCATAATGTTTTATAATTTTTATGTATTGTTGGATACAGTTTACACTTACAATTTTATCTGGAATATTTGCGTGTGTGTTCATGACGGATATTGGTCTGTGGTTTTCTTTTCTTTTCTGTCTGGTTTTGGAATCAGGATTATGCTGGCCATAGAATGAATTGGGAAGTATTCCATCTGCTTCAATTTACCAGAAGAGTTTGTACATAATTGGTATTATTTCTTCCTTAAATATTTGGAGGAGCTTGGTAAAGCCACTGGCTCTGGAGTTTTCTTTGGGGAAGGGAGGTTAACTATAAACTCAATTTCTTTATTAAAGATAACGCTGTTCAAATTATCTATTTCTTCTTGAGTAAGCATTCGTAATTCGCAGAATCTGTCCCCTTTCCTCATCTAAGTTGTTGAATTTATTAGCACAAATTATTCATAATACTTTCTTATTATTATGTTAACATTAGTTGTATTTGTAAAGATATCACTTCTCTCATTCCTGATATTGGTAATTTGTGTCTTCTTTTTCTTTTTCTAATCAGTCTGGCTAGAGGTTTATCAATTTTAATGATTTTAAAGAACCAGCTTTTAGTTTCACTATTTTTTGCTATTGTTTTTCTATTTTATATCTCATTGCTTTGTGCTCTGATTTTTATCATTTGCTTTCTTCTGCCACTTTGAATTTGCTTTTTTCCTAGTTTCATAAAGCAAAAGTTAGGCATTTATTCCTCTAAATTTCCTTCTAAGTTATATTTTAAGGGCTGTGTTAGAGTCCTGTTGACTTTGTAACGAATTTCCCCAAATTTAATGGCTTAAAACCATACAAAATTGTCCTTTTACAATTTTGGAGGTTAAAAGTGCAAATTCACATTTATTGAGCTTAAAGTCAAGGTGTTGACAGGGCTGGTTCCTTCTGGAATCTTTGAGGAGAGACGGTATTTCTTTGCCCTTTTAAGCCTTTTTTTTTTTTTTTAAGTAATCTCTACACCCAACATGGGACTCATTGGTCCCGCTGATTCTGAAGTCAAGAATCACATGCTCCACCGACTGAGCCAGCCAGGCACCTCTTTTCCAGCTTGCCCTTCCTCAGATTCTAACCCCTCCTGGGTTCTCGTATAAGGATTACTGTGATTGCATTGGCCTACTCTGATAATTCAGGATAATCTCCCCGTCTCAAGGTTCTTAACTTATCACATCTGCAAAGTCTCTTTTGTGATATAAGGTAACATTCACAGGTTCTAGAGACTAGGATATAGACAACTGGGGGGGCCTTTTTTTTTTTTTTTAAGATTTTATTTATTTATTTGATAGAGAGAGGTAATAAGTAGGCAGAGAGGCAGGCAGAGAGAGAGGGAGAAGCAGGCTCCCTGCTGAGCAGAGAGCCTGATGTGGGGCTCGATCCCAGGACCCTGAGATCATGATCTGAGCCGAAGGCAGAGGCTTTAACCCACTGAGCCACCAGGTGCCCCAAGGGGGGGCATTTTTTATTCTACTACTCAGGCATCCCATAGAGTTTGGTATGTTGTCTTTTCATTTGTGCTCAGTTAAAAATATCTTGATTATTTTTCTTTGTCCCCTTTGTTGTTTAAAAGTATGTTAGTTTCCAATTATACTTGAATGAATTGGGAACAACACAAATTTGAACTAAGCAGGTCCACTTATACAAAGATTTTTAAAAAATAAATACAGTACAGTATTGTAAGTGTATTTTCTCCTTCTTGCAATTTTCTTAATAACATTTTCTTTTCTCTAGCTTATTTTATTATAATACAGTACATAATACATATAACATACAAAACATGTGTTAATTGACTGTTTGTGCTATCGGTAAGGTTTCCGGTCAACAATAGGCTATTAGTAATTAAGTTTTGAGGGAATCAAAAGTTATATGTGGATTTTTGACTGCATGGTGGGTCCAAGGGCCCACCCTACCATGTTATCCAGCATCCCTACCATGTTATCCAAGGGCCAATTGTATATGGAGATTTTGGAGATTGTATATGGAGATTTCCCAAAGATCTTTCTGTTATTGATTTTTAATTAAAATAAATTAAAAATTTCACAGTGTTCAGAAAATATACTTTTATTACTTAAATCATTTAAAATTTATCAAGACTTGTTTTATGATTCAGAATATGATGTATTTTGGTATATTTTGTGTGTGCATTTGAAAAAAGTACGTTTTCTGCTGTTTTGGGTTGGAGTGTTCTATAAACATTAGATCATGTTGGTTGACAATAGTGTTCAAGTCTTCTCTGTAGACTTACTGGCTTTTTCTTTATGTGTTCCATTAATTATTGAGAAAGGGTTATTGAAGTCTCTGACTGTAATTATGGATTCATCTACTATTCCTTGCAATTCCATCAGTTTTTCCTTTATGTTTATTTGAAGTTCTATTATTGCATAAATGTTGAAGACTGTTGTGTCTTTTGGTAGGCTGATGTTTTATCATGAGTTGACTTTCTGTGTCTCTGGAAAGATTCTTTGCTTTGAAACCTTTTGTGTCTGATATTAACACCGCTCCCTCCCAACTTTATTTTGATTAGTGTTAGTCTGGTATATCTTTTTTTTTTTAAGACTTTATTTATTTATTTGACAGAGAGAGAGAGATCACAAGTAGGCAGAGACGTAGGCAGAGAGAGGGGGGGAAGCAGGCTCCCTGCTGAGCAGAGAGCCTGATATGGGGCTCAATCCCAGGACCCTGAGATCATGACCTGAGCCGAAGGCAGAGGCTTTAACCCACTGAGCCACTCAGGCGCCCCTAGTCTGGTGTATCTTTTCCTCTCCTCTTTCTTTTAACCTTTGTGGTTAATGTGCATTTCTTATAGGCACTATATAGAGAATCTTGCTTTTATAGCCAGTTAGACAATTTATGCCTTAAAAAAAAAAAAACTACTAGAATTTCTTTCTTGAGCAGTTTTGAGTTTAAAGAAAAATTGAGTGAAAACTACAGAGGGTTCCCATAGATCCCTTCACTTTTGCAGCCCAGTTTCCCTATTATTAACATCTTGCATCAGTGTAGTACATTTGTTACAATTTTTCTTACTCTGCTGTGGCTTCCATAACAAAATGCCATAGACTGGGTGGCTTAAACAACAGAAATTTATTTTTCACAGTTCTGAAAACTGAGAAGTCCAAGACGAGGGACCCGGTCTATTCAGTCTCTGGTGAGGGCCCTCTTCCTGGCTTGCAGATGTTGCCTTCTTGCTTTTTTGGGTGCAGTCACACACACACACACACACACACACACACACACACACACACACACACGGAGACAGACAGAGACAGATATTACCTTCTCTTCCTCTCCTTATAAGGACACAGTTCTATTGAACTAGAGTCCCACCCATATGACCTCATTTAACCTTCATTAGCTCTTAAGAACCTATCTCCAGATATAGTCACTCTGGATTAGCACTTTTTTTTTTTAAAGATTTTATTTATTTATTTGTCAGAGAGAGTGAGAGAGAGAGCACAAGCAGGTAGAGGCAGAGGGAGAAGCAGGCTCCCCACCGAACAAGGAGCCTGATATGGGACTCGATCCCAGGACCCTGGGATCATGACCCGAGCCGAAGTCAGCCGCTTAACCAACTGAGCCACCCAGGTGTCCCTGGATTAGCACTTTAACAAAGGAATTTGGGGGGGACAAAATTCAGTCTATAACACAACTGATGAGCCAAAATTGATACAGTATCATCTTTGTCTTTTAATTAAGGTGTTTAACCCATTTACAGTTATGATTATTGATATAGTTAGATTTAAATTTATCATCTTGCTAATTGTTTTGTATTTGTCCTGTATGTCTTTTGTTTCCTCTTTGCTCTTTTATCTGAATAATGTTTTTTTCTGAGCCTAAAAGAATTTACTGGGTTTTGCCCTATTTTCAGTGACCAGCCTTGGGGCTGGAATATGACTCTCTAGCTCCAATCTATTCCTCATCTCAGTGACCTGCTTTTCTTCCCCCAGCTCACACAGGTGATCATTCAATATGCCTTGGCTTTAAAAGTGACAGAAATCTGACAAGAATAATGCAAACATTTTGGAATGTCAATTTAAGGGTTTTTTTTTGTTTTGTTTTGTTTTGTTTTCTTTTGTTTTAGAATTTAGTTCTACCTACTTATCCACCTTAATTTCCCATCGCCTCCTTCAGATATTCTCCCTATTTTATCTTTAACCCTACATGTAATGGGGCTCATATCCTAATTAGGTTATCTTCAGGCTTAGCTTCCTTCTACCAAACATTTGATCATGTCTCTCCCTTTGAATACAATTCTTTTCCTCTCTTCTTCGTATGATGAAATTTTATGGACCTTTAAAGACTCAGTTTATGTTTTGTTAGTTCCTTGTGAAGCCTGACCTGGACCCCTGCTCCACTCAAGATGGAAAAGATACCCCCCACTGGCTGCTCAGAGTGCTTTGTAGGTGTGTTACACCTACACCTGTTACAATACCTTCCATGTTATATATAGTCAGGTCTCTATGTGTATGTTTCTCCCACCAGGTGCCAAAATCTTGAGGCCCTGGAGCCTGTATATTATTTTAAAGTATCTTTCAGACTTTTTTTTTTTTTTAAGATTTACTTATTTATTTTAGAGAGAGAGAGAGCTCATGCGCAAGTGGGGGGAGGGGCAGAGGGAGAGAGAATCTCAAGCAAACTCCCCACTAAGCGCAGAACCCCACATGGGGCTTGATCCTATGATCCCAAGATCACTACCAGGGCAGAAACCAAAAGTCCATTGCTCAACCAACTGAGCCACCCAGGCGCCCCTCTTTCAGACTGTTCTTATATACATCATGGTTCTTGGTTGTAACCAACAGAAATGGATTCAGGTTTTGTTTGTTTGTTTATTTTTACTTCCCCTCCCTCACCCGCAGCTTTATTGTGGTGTAACTGACAAGCAAAATTTTAATGTATTTAAAGTGTACAATGTGATTTATTTTTAAAAGATTTTATTTATTTATTCATCAGAGAGTGAGAACACAAATACGGGGAGTGGCAGGCAGAGGGAGAAGCAGGCTCCCTGCTGAGCAAGGAGCCCATGGGGAACTCAATCCCAGGACCCTGAGATCATGACCTGAGCCAAAGGCAAACACTTAACCGACTGAGCCACCCAGACATCTGTACAACATGGTGTTTTGATATATGTGATCCTCACAATCAAGTTACGTAACATATCCATCCCATTACATAGTTAGCTTTTTGGTGTGTGATGAGAATATTTAAGATCTCTTCCTGGTTCTATACCTCATACTTAGATTTCAGGAATGGTCCCACTATTATCAGGACTGATCAGAGTGGCTCTCTCTGCTTAAATTGTACAATTTGGTTTATTTATTTTTTTTTTTAAAGATTTTTTTTTTATTTATTTATTAGAGAGAGAAAGAGTGAGAGACGGCATGAGAGGGGAGAAGGTCAGAGGGAGAAGCAGACTCCCCGTGGAGCTGGGAGCCCGATGTGGGACTCGATCCCGGGACTCCAGGATCATGACCTGAGCCGAAGGCAGTCGCTTAACCAACTGAGCCACCCAGGCGCCCTACAATTTGGTTTATGATGTACACTTACTTTCTTTTTCCTTTCGAGAGTCTTGGATCTGCATATGAGATAGGCAGAGGATGCCTTCCTGACCAAGTGCCTAATTTACATCCTAGACTCCGAGTCTCTAATGAGCTTCCCTGGTAGACAACATTTCACATGTTGTAACAAATCCTTGCTGGGGGAATTAAGTGTGTCCTGTGTGACTTTACTGGGAGCAGACTCTTGGAGAATTGTAACTAGTTTCCTGTGAATTTTGCCCATGTGCTTTTTCTCTTTGCCAATTATGCTTTGTATCCTTTCAGGGTAATCAATCCTAGCCGTGAATGTGAGTATATGCTGAGTCCTATGAATCCTCCTAGGAAATCATTGAACCTGGGCATGGTGTTGGGGACTCTCAACATGGAAGAAATCTCTTCAAGATAGTTTTATCATGCCTCTTCTAGAGCCCTAAAGGTTTTGTTGGTTCTGGAAAAGTTTCTAGGTTAATCTTTTGGCTTGGTATCACACTTCTACAGGGTAGTCTGAATTTGTAGCCTCCCACACTCATGACACATATTTGGGGTCCTGATTTCTGATAGATGCCACTTTCTCTTAGTGGATTAATAGCGTCATTGACCCTTTCCTGGACAGCAGTCAATGTCCTTGCATTTCTTCATCATGAGCAGAGCAGCATTATGGGACTGGTTTTTGTGGGAAGCCCAAATCCTCACCTCTCATCTCAGTGAAACCACGAATATTACAGTCCTTGAGCTCTGAGGCTAATATTGATTTATCAATATTTTCTCAAGAGGTTTGGCTCCAGCTCCTGTTTCGTGTCCCTGCACCTGGGAATTTCCTTCACTTTCTTTCAAGTTTAGCTATGTATTAAAATTTCTTGTTAGATTTTTTTTTTACCAGCACTATTATTGTTTGAGAGTGATCCTTTTATTTCAGCTCAATCCAACCTATTGCCTAGAAATTGGAGCTACATCCTTTTCACATTGAGTCTTCTTTAGCATGCAACCCAGAAAAGTATGCAGAAGAGTTGAACAAATGTTGCATGTCTGAATAAATGGGTTGTACAGAACTTTAGTGACCCCCTCATCCCCCCTTTTGCTCCTCCACAATCATAACATCTTTGGTCATACCAGGTCTCCTTGCTCATGACCTAACAGGAAATAAGAAACTAATGTAAAAATCAAGAACTTTCCGAGTTTGTGAGCATTGTCTTAGCTGGTCAAGATTAGAGATACTGATGAGTAAATATGCCCAAACGGTAATAGTGCTTCCAACCCCCAAGAGTACAACAGACACAGAATCTGGCTGTGAGTGTTTCACATGAAGTATCATCTCACAGAGGCTATCGTGACACTCTCATTGGCACTGAAGGAAACAGAGAGGGCTGGGAGGGGTGAGCCATGGGTTACTGTCACTTAATGTGGGCCTCTAACACTACATTGTGTGGACAATGCAGATTCTGTTTTAGAATGATAGGAATCTGAAGAATCTTGTCTGGGATCATCCACAGTGATAGTTTTTCTGATTACCTCTGTCCAGACTAGGATACTATGCAGAAAATAAATGTTGGTTTTTCCAAATTTTGGATGCATAAAAGTGCCATAAGTGTAAGGATTGCCAAAACTCTGGAGAAGGGAGAGCTGGAATACATAAATCTGACATAATGAGTAAGAGGAAGAGCGAAACAAGTTGAGGACAAACAGTAGAGGTATATACTAAAAGTCTGGAGGCCAAGAGGTGAGTTGGGGTTGGGACCCCTGTTATACAATCTCAGACTACACTGTGTGCATCTCCTTTGTAGTGACTGTTTCCACCACAGCAGGGTAATCATCTGTACAACCATTTGTTACTTATTTCCTTTAGTGAACAATAAATTCTGTGAGGAGACAGACTATGTCTTACTTACCCCAAGACCTACAGTGCCAGACATGTAGTAACTATTTGTTGAATAAATGAATTAGTCATGCGACCATCCTACGTAGAGGGTTCTTTCAGAGTCCTTTCCTGAATCTGGATTGAATTCTGGATGGAATCTCCAAACACACTGATCACCTCACAGTTCCATTAGTAAAGCACCTCCCCACACTTATTTCACCTCTATGTTTGTGTAGTGCTGATCCGCTGCCAAGTCAAAGTAAAGGAGTTAAGCTCTCTGTTTTATTTTTCTATTTTCATTTTGGTTTGACTTGGTTTTGTAACTTCCAAACAAAAGGAGCAGGAAACATTCAAGATACAGAGATAAATGAAAGCAAACACTACTGTATTTATAATTTTACAGCACTGACTGTCTGATATAAGGTAACCATAGAAAAATCCAAAACTTAGCCCTTCTTCCTTTTTTTTTTTTTTTACTTTTTTAAAAATTTAAATTCAATTAATTAACATGTATGTATTATTTGTTTCAGGAGTAAAGGTCTGTGATTCAACAGTCTTACATAACACCCAGCATTCACCACAATGCATACGCTCCCCAATGTCCATCACCCAGCTACCCCATCCCCCCACCCCCTTCTCTCCAGCAACCCTCAGTTTCTTTCCTAAGATTAAGAGTCTTATGGTTTGTCTCCTGATCTGGTTTCATCCTGTTTCATTTTTTTTTCCTCTCTTCCCCTTTGATCCTCTGCCTTGTTTCTTAAAATCCACATGTCAATGAGATCATATGGTAATTGTCTTTCTCTGACTGAGTTATTTAGCTTAGTATAACACCCTCTAGTTCCATCCATGTCACTGCAAATGGAAGATTTCATTTCTGGTGGCTGAGTAGTATTCCATTGATATATATATACCACATCTTCTTTATCCATTCATCTGTCGATGGACATCTGGGCTCTTTCCATAGTTTGGCTATTGAGGACATTGCTGCTATAAACATTGGGGTGCAGGTGCCCCTTCGGATCACTGCATTTGTATCTTTGGGGTAAATCCCTAGTCGTGCAATTGCTGGGTGTAGAGTAACTCTATTTTCAACTTTTTGAGGAACCTCCATACCATTTTCCAGAGTGGCTACACCAGCTTGCATTCCCTCCTTTTTAACCACACAAAGTTGTGCCAATCAATCACTCCAGGCCTTCAGACTTTGACCTGAGAGATAAAGGAGCAGCCTTTTTTTTGTGTTCAACCACTTAAAAATAGATACTTGGTTTTTGGAATTTTCTATCTAAAATTCACTGCTACGTACTTACAATACAGTATTTATCTCCTGGCTACCATTAACAATATTGATCTTTATGTAATATTTGCTGTAAGTTAATAAACATTCTTTCTTTTTTTTTTTTTTTAGTTAATAAACATTCTTAATTTTGACTTTCGAGGGCAGGGTGTGATCTATCTATGTAAAACATAGTTTCGTTGGTATTCAATTCATTGTTAGAGTGAGCAACATTTGTAGTTGAGGGGACTTAGTGTGGTCATTCATTCCTTTTAAAGCTTCATGATCTATAAATCTGAAAAACAGACTACTGTTTGGGATACCAGAATTTGTGTCAAGCTCTGCCCCTAGTTGAAAGCATTGTTCAGAGTTAATGTACTTTATAAATCTGGCTGGAAAAATTTCCAAGATGGTTTTTGTTTATATATTTATTGAATATCTACTATGAATCAGGTACTATTCTCTATACAATAGGTGATGCAAAGATTGTTATCAATTACTATAAATACCATATATGACAAAAATCTATATTAGAGTCATAATATGATGTGTCAAGAGAGAAATGTGTCAGAGAAAGCTGAGAAGTAATTAAGGAAAACTTGTGGTGGAGGTGACCTGAATAATGAAGAGTATTTCAGCAGATAAAGATGGGAGCAGAGCCAAGAGGCGTATCAGCAGAGCCATGGAATGATCAAGGCAGTTCAGTGGGACTGCTGTGTTGGGTACACAGAAGAGAAAGGAAGACATGTCTGGAAAAAATGAGATAGGGCCAGAGAACCTGGGGTATTGAATGCTAGTCTAAGGAATCTGAACTTAATTTTCCATAGGTCATAATTAGCCATTGAGTAATTTTGAACATGAAACAAACAGGAAAGCTTTGAACAAAGCAATAACACAATTAATATTCCATATTTAAGTAATTGCTACCCAAATCAGGGGATCTTTAAAATCACCTTGGGGATTATATTTTAAAATAAAAATTTATAGGCTATACTTCTGGAGGTCCTGAATCATTAGGACCTTTCATTCTGATTCATCCAGTTCTCAGGAGAGACAGCTTCTCTAGTGACGTGGACAACAGTGCCGACCCTCAGGGTTCAATGGTAGCTGAGCCATTGGCAGAGTTCAGTTTATAGCAGTGGTAGCCACAAGAGCAATGGCACCCAACCAGGTTCGCATGACCTTGGCAGTGGGGCTACCTGCTTGGCCCACCGTGGTTCACATTCCTTTTCTGAGCTAGATTCTTCAAGTTTCCTGGTGATAAATTCCTATTACGCTTAATTACACCAAATCTTCATTGTGTGAAACCAAGTCCTCTGGCCAGTACAAAAACCAAGTGGAGTTTTCAGGAATGTTCAGTTCCTGTTCATTCTTCATTACCTGCCTCTAACAGAGAGAAGAAAACATAGAGTTTATTTCTTTGTCCCCTGGGAGAACATCTGATGGCCTGATAGAAGAGTCTACACTTGGCCTTGAAATATGCTGGAAAAGGTCTTCAAGTGCTAGGATGTAAAAGTATATCCACTCCCCTTTCCCAAAGCCATTGCATTGCTCCCCTGCTTTGACATAGATTTATTTGGCATGAATTACTCAACTAGTCAATCAAAATTCCTCTCAACTTTCTAATGCTTTGGTATTCTAAAGTCTCGATTCTTTAGCCCCCAACTTTCTCTCTGAATCTGATTCCTCAGATTTCAGAAAACTTGCAGCTGTGATCCTGCCAAGACATTTTGGGAAGCAAGCAGCTGTCTAGTGCAGGTTTTAATTCTTTCTATTTGGTACCAGAGGTGACTTGTGTGTCTTTTTTAAATCCCTGTTTGCCTTAAATAGATTTTTAGGAGGAAATACTCTCCCTTAGCTTAGCTGTGAACCTTTACCCCAAGACAAGAATGTGTGATTACATGGAGTCCAGAGCTTTTGTTTTGACAGGGCACTTTCTTCTCATTCTTTACCATTTGCAGGAGACAGAACTGTAACAGTAGGAGTTTTATTTTAAAATCAACATCTGTACTTTTCAAAAGACCTTCATTTTGACCCTAAGACTCTCAATGCCATGTTTTCCTTCCATATGAAACTGAATGGGTCACCAGGTACAGTCTGGAGAGGTAAGCAAAATGAAGGTGTTAGGCACACAGGAAGCAGGAGGATATGTGTTCCAATAGGAAGGGTGTCCTATGAAATAGCAGGAGCCAGGCTTCCTGGGAAGGCATTTGCCTAGCAAAGCTCAAGGACTTTTCTATTCTACCACTGACACTGCATGGTCACTTAGAGGTGACCTTGGAATATTAATTTAGATTGATAGGGAAAGATACCAAATTTCACCTAAAGAAGTGTTTTAGCATATATCAGAATTATCTCATTGCTAGAAATACAGATTTCTAGGCACCACACTAGACCTGTAGAGTAGGAGTATTTGATATCTAGGTAAATGTGTGAACACGTATGTGTATATGTATGTGGGGTGAAGGTAGGGAGCTTGGTCATATTTTTACATTAGTAAAATGACTTTAATAAAGGCATAACAAGTAAATCCAAAGTAACTAATGATCAATATTGGTAAATTATTCCAATATTGAGCAACTGATGAAGTTTAACTAATATTTTTCCATTATTAAATTAAACTTTTTATTTTGAGATAGAGATCTACATGCAGTTATGAGAAATAATGCAGAGATTCCATAATCCTTTAACCCATTATTCCCCAGTGGTAATATCTTACAAAACTATAGGACAGTATCACAACCAGGATATGGACATTGATACAGTCAAGAGACAGAACAAAACATTTCCATCATGAGATCTCTCATGTTGCTCTCATGTGGCCAAACTGACCTCTTACCCTCTATCCTGTTCCTTGACTCCTATCTACCACTGTTCTTTGTTTCTTTAATTCGTCTTTCAAAAATGTTAGGTAAATGGAAACACATATTCTGTAGCCTTTTGGGTTGTTTCTTCCACTCAGCATAATTTCCTGGAAATTTATCCAAGTCGTGTGCATCACTAGTTTGTTTCCTTTTGTTGTAGAGTAGTATTATATGATATGGATGTACCACAGTTTAACGATTAACAATTTACTTTTTGAAGGACATCTGAACTATTTCCAGTTTGGGGCTATTATGAATAAAACTACTGTAAACATTTGTATACACATTTTATGTGGACATAATTTTTCATTTCTCTGGTGTACATACCCAGGAGTGCAACTGCTGGGTAGCATGGTGGTTACATGTTTTGTTTTTATTTTTTTTAAAGATTGTTTGTTTGTTTTAGAGAAAGAGGGACAGAGAAAGAGCGCTCACAAATGCATGCATGAGCGGAGGTGGGGAAGTTGAGGAGGCAGAGGGAGGAGCAGAGGGAGAGGGACAAGCAGACTCTGCTGATGGTGGAGCCAAGGGGAATTGAAACACCCCCGCCCCCTGAGATCAGGACCCAAGCTAAACCAACAGTCGGTCACCCAACTGACTGAGCCATCCAGGTACCCCATCATGTTTCGTTTTTAAAGAAACTGCCAGACTCTTTTCCAGAGTGGTTGTACCATTTTACATTTTCCACCAGTATTGTATGAGTGATTGGGTTTCTCCACATCCTTGACAATATTCGGTATTGTCAGTGTTTTGGATTTTAGCTGTGTGTAGTGATATATCATTGTTGTTTTAATTTGCATTTCTCTAATGGCTTATTATGTTGAACATCTTTTCTTGTGCTTATTTTTCACCTGTGTATTTTCCCCAGGGAAATGTCTCTTTGTGTCTTTTGCTCATTTTTTTAATTGGACTGTTTGTTTTTCACTGTGGAGTTTTGAGAGTTCCTTATATATCCTAGATATTATTCATTTGTAAATCTTGCAAATATTTTATCCTACTGCACAGAACCTGGGAACTGTGCAAATAAAATCAATCTAGTGCTTTTCTAGTTACATTAGGATCAAAAACTTGTTTTACCTGATGGCTTCAGTTCTGGTGACTAGAGAGATATGAGTGCCCCTAGAGGTCATGCCTGATAGTGCCAGCAGCTCTCAGGCCTGCCAAAGGTTTAAGTTCAGGTGGCCTTAAGGAAGTTATATTTTTGCTTTGCAGGGTTGGAATCAGGGACACCTGCAGTGGTTGGCCCATTCCTACTTGGATATGTGCTTCCCAAGAGCAGAGCAGAAGAATATTGGAAACCAGAATAATAAACAGATTAGCCTGGCAGGTGATGATAGGATTGAGACAACTCTTACCACAGTTCCACACAGAAGAACCCAGATACAGAGTTAAAAAAACATAAAATGAGAAAGAAGAAAGGCTATGAAAGTAGGGCTCTAGTCATCTGGAAGCAGTAGAGAAAGCCCTTCAGAATCTCTGCTTAAGAATTTAGAAGAATCACATCAGCCATCATCTCTAAATTACAAAATAATAACAGGTACTGTGTAAGTGCTTTTTTGTGTGCCAGGATTTGTGTCGTGCATTTTATATACATTATTGCTAATCTTTGTGTAACAGGTAAAATATCGTGAGCATATTGAACCAATGTACTTTTGTCCCAGGTAATCTATGGGGCTAACTCATCTTTGGACCTCATTTCCAGTCGGATGCTCAGTCGGTGGAGCATCTGATTCTTTTTTTTTTTTTAAAGATTTTATTTATTTATTTATTTGAGAGAGAGAGAGAGAGAGAGAGAGAGCATGAGAGGGGAGAAGGTCAGAGGGAGAAGCAGACTCCCCGTGGAGCTGGGAGCCCGATGTGGGACTTGATCCTGGGACTCCGGGATCATGACCTGAGCTGAAGGCAGTCGCTCAACCAGCTGAGCCACCCAGGCGCCCGAGTATTTGATTCTTGATCTCAGTCAGGTCTTGATCTCAGGGTTGTGGGTTCAAGCCCTACATTAGGCCCCATGCTGGGCATGGCGCCTTCTTAAAAAAAATAAATAAAATTAAATAAAATGTTTTTTAAAAAGAGAGAGAGATAGCTTTTTTCTCTTTGCTCCTCAGAGCTGACACTTAGGATAGGGTTACAAACATCCAGTGAGTGTTAGGAATATCCAGGGATCCAAAGAATATCAGGCTTGGTGAGCTCCTTCTCCAGGTATTTCTTGGGCTGGGATTCTTTCCTCATGCCTGGGAAAGATTGTGGGATGAGGAGGGGTGATTGGAAGAAGCTGTGGCTCACTAGAAACAGAACCAGGGAGTAAGGTCCCCCTCATTCTCCTATCTCCCTCGATGACCTTCTAGAGCTTCTCAATGGCCAAAAAACAACTGGAAGCCAGTAGGCAAGGGAGCCACAAAAACAGTCCATAGAAGTTAGCCTCTGGACAAAGAGCAGGGTGGAGGAGAGTATAAATAGGAGGGACAAAAGGAAGACAGGTGGCAGAAGACCTGCTTATCTTTATCATCTCTCTCCATAGCCTACCTACTTCCAACACACACACGCACACACGCACACACACACACCACAACCCAGCAACTCTAACAGTTTTCCACCGTGGATCATTGTCAACTGTGCTGTGGAGCTTTGCACACACAGTTCCTATCTAAACATCCTTTCCTTCACCTACCATCATCCTTCCAGTATCAGTTTAGACATCATTTCTTCTAGGAAGTCCTTCTTGGTCCCCAAGGCTAGGCTGGATACCTCTCCTCTGGGTTCCATAATAGTCATGGTTAACATATTTAAATGTATGTAGTGGCAGGCACTGTTCTAAGAAAGCCTTAACATGTGTTAACACATTTATTATTTGCGATCTTATCAGAAATGTACTATCATTATACCCAATTTACAGACAAGAAAACTGAGGCACACCACAGGTCACTGATCAAGGTCATACAAGTAATGAGTGATGGGGCCTACATTTGAGTTCAGGCGGACAGGAGCTGGAGCCCATGCACTTAACTACTGTGCTAAACTGCTTTCAGTTCCAGACTGTATTTATCCCTAGAACATTCACAATGCCTGGTGTGTAGAAGGTACTCAGTAAATACTAGGGGATTTAATTAGTTAGTTAGCTAATTAGTCTATGTAGGACAGAAGTCCTAAGTCTTTTTTTTTTTTAGAATGTCTGGGTGAGAAGGATTTGTTACCTAGCTTTTGCTTTGTCCCTAGCAAATGCTTGCACAAGATTGTATTTTAATGCCCAAGATCTGGCTAAGAACTTCTGATACACCAGAATTTATTATCTTGTTTGCTCTTGGGGAGCTCATGTGTCCATATGATGGAGGATCTTACAGTATGATTTCTGCAAAAACCATTAATGGTATCCACTTCAGCAATTATATTTATCATTTCCCACCTGGGGATTCAAGCCCTAGCCTTCGCTCACATGGATGTGTAGTAACTTTATGGATCTGCTGCTGTGTCTGACGCCACAGTTTCTGCAAAAACCATTAGTGGTGTCTGCCTCAGCAATGAGGTACAGGAATTGGCTCATGGAAGAAATCAAAGAAAAAAGGAAGGTAGCTATGTGGATGAGTTGTGGGAAGATGGTCTAATATACAGGAAGGAAACAGCTCTAAGTGGGAAACAATGAAGATGGCATATCAGATTCAATTAGATGAAGTGTTAAGCAGAGATCTTGCAAAAGTGAAGAGAATCAAAAAAACTGGAATTTTAGGCATCATGTTTTAGATAATGATCCACTTGATCATTACAGCAATCCAGAGGGATTTTTTTCAGTTTACAAATGAGAAAACTGGAGGTTAAGTACTTGCCCAAGATTATCCAGAAATCAGCCTTGGTAAAATTCAAAGCCTGTACACTGTTCATAGCCCGTGAGGTACTTAGCTGAGAGCTCCAATGTGCTAAGTTCTGGGAATATTCCAGTGGAGAAGGCACATTCATAGCCTGAAGAAGCACATTAATCTTTGTGAAACATGCAATGGTAGGATATGATGGAATTGGTGGAAGTGGAAAGAGACATTGACCTTAAGGAAGGTGTACAAAGGAAGTGAATTCAAATGGTGCCTTGAGACACTGGGGGTTAACAAGGAAAGGAAGTAGGCAGTATATTCCAGGAAGAACTCAGAGCTGATACAAATGCCTAGAGATCTCCCAGAACTCCAAGTAGCTCAGCAGGAGGTAGGATGCTGACAAGACTTAAGACAGGGGCTGATAGGGGCACCTGGGTGGCTCAGTGGGTTAAAGTCTCTGCCTTCAGCTCAGGTCATGATCTCAGGGTCCTGGGATCGAGCCCCGCATTGGGCTTTCTGCTCAGTGGGGAGCCTGCTTCCCCCCTCTCTCTCTCTGCCTGCCTTTCTGCCTACTTGTGATCTCTCTCTCTCTGTCAAATAAATAAATAAAATCTTTAAAAAAAAAAGACAGGGGCTGATAAACAAGGGTCCAAATGCGTATGGCCTTGTGTAATATATAAAGGATTCTGTACTTTATTTTGTGAGCCATGAGGAGACAATAGAGTGACATTACCAAATGTGTGTTATGGAAGGATCACTTGGCTGTGGTGTAAAGAATGAATTGGAGGGAACAAGAATGGGGGCAAGAATGATAGCTTGGAATAACATGGTGACACTAGGGAAGAGAGAAATATTGAAGAATTATCAAGAGGACAGAATCAACAGGACTTGATGACTAAGAGGTGGTGAGGAGTAAGGGAAAGAGGAGTCAATCATGATGCGATGGCTTTTGGTTTGGACCACTGAAAGGTGAAAGTTATTGGCATTCACTGAAGTAGGGAATGCAGGAAAAGGAAAAGGCTTTTGGCAGATTATATTGACTTTAATTTGGGACATCAAAATGGGAAGACCCAGTAGGCTGTTGATTAATGAATCTGGACCTCAGGGTGAAAACCTAGACTAAATAGAACAATTCAAGCCATCAACATGAAGATCTTTGTTTCCAGACTTGGCTAGGAATCAGAATTGCCTATGGAGCTTTTTGCAAAGAACATGTCTGACTTCATCTAAGACTAACTAAATCAAAATTCTCAGAAGGCAAGATCTAGATACATTTGTATTTAAAGAGCTCCATCAGGATTCTGGCAGGTGGTCCTGCCAAGGTTGAAATATACTGACGTGGACGATGGCCATGAAAGTGCACTGCTCAGACCTCCTTCAAGAGAACGTGCTATGAGAAGCACACTTGACTGACAGCCCCAGTTGACTCCCCTCTTTGAATCTTACACTGGGTTCACACCAAGGCCACACTTCCCAGCTAGCTACAGGACTACTTAATAGGCAACTTTGGTTCCAGGATTCCCCTGAATGAAACTGTCTTAGAACCCCATGGCAGTCTGAGACTCGTCCAACTGATCTTTTCTTCACGAACTTCTTTTGCAGGTGTCAAAATGACATCATGATCTAACTGCTTTTCCTAACCTACTACTGCTGCCTCCCCTTTATCCTTCGCATATGTTTCCCTCAATAAATCTCGTACACATCTAATCACATCTTGATGGATGCTTCTTGGAAAACTCAAACTGACACAGTATGGATGGTAACTGTAGGCTTAGAAATAGCAGAGGTCATCCAGCAGAGAAAAGAAGAGGGCCCAAAGAGAGCTCTGAGGATCACCTACATTCACAGGCTGGCAGAGGAAGAGGTGCCTAGAGAAAAAGACTGATAACAAGTGGCCAAAAAAGAGAATGGAAACCAAGAGACCATGGCTTCACAGAAAAGCAGGAAAGAGATATTCAAAAGGATGACATGGTTAATATAGTCAAATGCTACAGAGCTCTAATACAGACTTGCAAGTGTCCACTGGACTTGGCAATATGGATTGGCCATCTCAGTGAGAGTCACTTCAGTGAAGTGAAAAGCCAAGATTGCAGCAGCTAAGGAGTAAATGACAGGTGGGGCAGGGGAGATATTGAGCAGACACCTCTTTAAAGAAACTTATCTATGGAAGGGAGAGCCTGGGTGGATGGGGAGTTGAAAATGGGTTTACTTTTTTAAGATGGGAAATACTAGGACCTGTTTAAATGCTTTCAGGAAGGAGGTAGTGTGAGGGCAAGAACGAAGATACAATACTGAGAGGTGGTAGAACCAAATGAGATCAGATTACAGGTAGAGAGAATAAATTTAGATAAAAGGCAGGCCATCTTTTCCAGATTGTCAATGGGGAAAAGAAGAAGGAGGAAGTATGGACAAAAGTAAATTTGTGCATTGCGTAGAACAAAGCTGAGGGAGTTCCTAAATGTTGAATTCTACTTTCGTTGAGGTGAAGTCTCCTACGGAGAATGAGAAGTGATGGGATATAGATTGACAAAAGGAGGGAGAAGTTTCAAATGATTTCTGTAGAGAGTAGGAGTAAAGAGCTACTCAGACAATAGAAGGATTGCCATACAGCCCCTGAGGATCTGTTTGGATTACATGTATTCGAAGTGGCCTGACAGATGAGTTTGTATAGTTGGGGTTTTCTTTTTTTTTCTTTTTTTTTTTTCCATCATGCCCAGCAGACAAGGTATGGGGCACAAAGGCAGGTGGTTGCATTCTCTAGACGTGGAGTTTTGCTGGGCATATGTCATGGAAGGATCAAAAAGGAAGGCAGTAGAGGAAACTGGATGGAGAATGGTAGAAATGATGGGTTATGGGGTCTAGATTAGATATAAAAGGAAACGCAGAGAGGATGAAGAAACAAGAGTCAAGAACATACCGTGGGAATTTCAGAATGAGAAAGGAAGGACAAAATAGTATGGGGGAAAGTCTAGGAGAGAAGAGATGACAAAAAAGTTGACATAGAAGTGAACCATGTTGTACTAAAAGTAGGGTATCTGGAAGACTTAGTCCCCACATAAAGTCACTTAGTGACTTTATGAATAAGAGGGACTTGGTTTTCTGTACAAAGTCAGGCATGGCCCAGGTTGATTATAGTTTCAAGGGAACTCTAGTTTAGAGGACTCCATGAGCAGTAACAGTACCATAGTTTCATTTTAAGACAATATGAATCATGAGACCAAGCAATGAATAACAGCTTTTAAGGGGGATATAAAGAAAGAATCTATTAATCACATATCCTGATTTTAGGAAACATTATAGTATAAAACATGCATGACTTAGAGTTGAGAAAATATGAAAGCTGGTTCTGTATAACTTTGTCATATTCTTGGTTGGTGGAGGTGGGAGACACAGGTTTCAGTGGAACATACTTTGTTTCTTAAGTTAAAAAATGAAGAAGGTGTTGAGAAATGGCCATTCAAAGAAAATAAGAGGAAAAGAGACAAAAATGAAGTCTACATGATGTGAGCCAGAATTTCCTGTCACTGATCATTCTAGGGTTGCTCTTTGTAACCACAGTACTGTTTTTATACAAAAATTTGGTATCTCCTCCTAAGGGATTCTAAAACGTGGAAGATTTTCAGTCCTTTGAAATGGGTTTCCTGGCTTAAGCCAAAATCTTGATAATCTCTCAAATTCTCTATCAAAATTGACTGCTCTGTCATATTTCTTCTTTAATGCTTGTTTTTCTCTTCACCCAGCCAGTTGGGGCCCAGGACAAAGTTTTTTTTTGTAAATAAGGTTTCACTTAGTGTTTCTCTGAAGCTTTCTTCTTTAAATCCTAAAGTAAGAAATTAACCTAAGAAATTTCCTGTTTTTCTCTGCTTTGATATTTACATATCAAAATGAGCATAATGCTGGAGTGATTTGTATGCTCTAAGAGGCAAAACCAAACCCCTACTTGGTGTAATTTACTCAAATGCCAGATTCTCCTGGGGAAACGGCGCTCTTTATAACTTGATTCAAATAAGTACTCTGATTCTCAATAGCTTTTATGAAATTACCATGTAGAGCCTAAATTGGTGCAGCTGAATTAAATAAATATCAGAGCTTAACATTCTTAATCGCAAACCTTCAATTTAACCAACCGTTTATTATAATCAAAAAGCAATCAATATGTTGATTGTGGTGACATGCAAAATGGAGATAGAATTATTAGTAATTACCCTATATTTGTAGTTCAGTGTGATGGAGAAATAACTGGAAAGAAATTTTAAAGCACATTACAGTTAAAGCACTGGTTGCTATGTTTTGGAGCAGCATGCTATATTGATTGTAGTCTTTAAATAAATTGAATAACATAGGTTGCTGTCAAACACGTGAATTATTCATGAAACAGAGTTTGGGAACACTAAAACAGATACTGTTTATGAATATTCAAATGCGTTAATGTATAAATGACTGACCCAGCTTTCACCAATTCTTGCATAAAGGAAAGGTCTCAAAAACAAAGTTGAAATCTGTTAGGCAAACTCACTGTCTTGGGTCATTCACTTGGAACATAATCAGCCAGTGCGAGAGATGGGTAATGAAGCCTGAACCCCAAGTCGGAGAGGCATTGGGTCAAGGAGGGAGGCATTGGGGCCTTCTTTGGGAACACTTGGTGACATTACATTTTTTGCATGTTCCAGAACCTTGGAGTTTCTATGATCACATTTCTGATGTGACTCTTGGATCCCTTCCTATCAATTTTTGGACCTATATAGCTACACATCTTTGGTTTGCTTTTTCAGTCCTATTTATGAAAGGATGCAAGAAAATTATAGAGCATTCCATCTCTGAGAAATCCTAAATATTCTTCTTTCTGAGTAAGTCTCCACAGTGCCTCGTAAGTTATATGTTTTAATATTTATGAGATCTCATTAGGAACAAAATCCTTATTTCCTAAAAACTCTGGATATCATTGAGTCTTGGGAAGATATATTTTAGTAAACGATAAAATAGAGGTTTGTCTGAGGTTATCAGACTACGCAGAGTGTCAGGGAGGCAGTGGTTTGTGACCAGTTAGGGTAACCAACTGACACAGTTTGCCTGGGACTCAGGGGATTCCTGGGGGGTGGGACCTTCAATCTTAAAACAGGGTGCATTCTCAGGCAAACTTGGATGAGTTGGTCACTCTACCAACTATACCAGTTTGACTGGAGGAATCTCCTGGGATGTAAGACTTCCAGTGTTAATACCAGGAAATCTTTTGGACTATTGGCCACCCTACCCAAACCACAAAGTGAAATGGACAGATTTGTAGGGATCTACTCATGTCGATTAAGTTTCTAAAAGACTAATTTACAAAATTAAAAGCTAACCTTTTAATTTACAAAAGAGTAGAAATTTTACTGTGAGGGGAATTTTATGCATACCATTGAGAATACCCTGTTCCATCATCAACCTGGCAGAATTTTTAAATAGAACATTTCAAGTGTATGAATCAATGCCAAGGGAGGGAAATTCTGGAATATGAATTCTGGAATGTTATTGCATATCAGAAGCACCACAGGAGCTTTGTAAGAATATGGATCCTAAAACCCTACTCCTAGAGGTGTTCTTTTAGTAAGGGTTGGGATAGGTTTTGGGAACTAGAGTTTTATAAGCTCACAGATAATACCAGCCACGTTTAGGAACAAGTGATTGGGGAAATATTTCATTCAGGTCAGAGTGGGACTTGATGAATTATTCCTGCCCTGCCAGAGGGCACCTCTCGAGTAACCATGGTTTTCATGTCCCATGTGATACAGTGAGCTCACTGACTCTCAGCTTCTGGTGTCAGAAACCATTGGTCACCTCTGACTCTGACGTTTTGAAACTGAATACTTAAAGCAGCTCATTTGCACTCCCTGACCATCTGTTTCCTCATCTATTGGAAGGCTATAACAACAGAAGCTATTTCATAGACTTGTTATGGAATTAAATGATACAATATGCCTGAAATATTTAGAAGCATGAGAGCCACAGGGTTCAATGAATCTGATTTAACATCTCTCCCTGAATAATGATGAAGAAACTGCCAAACTCTTCCTGTTTTCTAGCTCTCTCTTTTACTGAATTCTCTGAAGATCATTTTGTATGAACACACTCTTTCTTCAGATAGAGTGCTTTGCCTTGTTAGGTTTTAGCTTAAAATGTTGGACTGCATTAATGGTGATTGTGCCACAATTTCAGGTCTGTTGGTTCAATCATGTTTCTGAAGGGTGGACCCAAGTCAACCCAACTCGTTCTGAGTGTTATCAGATCGTCAGTCACCTGTATCTAGCCAATCTATTAGATCTCTGTCGGGGATCGCACTAAACATTCCGTTCTGGCATCGTGATCATGAGTTGGTAGTTGAAAAAAATAAGTCCTGGAATAGAGGGCATAGGTGGGAATGCCCTCCTTTTTAACGTCCATCTCATTCTCTCCTGTACATTGCTCAAATAGGTGGGAATTTGATATATTTCATGAATTTGGGTTGGCTTCCGTAGGTTAATTTTCACTTCTTCATTTTCTACTTCTTGGAAGGATGCCTCACTCTCATCTCCATGTACTGAGTAGGGTTACCATGTGGAAGTCGTGCCCATCTTGGTGATGGTAGTGTGGCTGCAACTGGATTGTTGATTATCAGATTATTTCCCTTTTTCTTCCAGTCACATAAGTAGATTTTTCTCAGTCTCCCTCCCTGTCGGACATGGTAATATGACTGAGTTCTGGACAATGGAATTATGTGTTTTATCTGGGACTGGCTAGGAAAACCTCCTATGCAACCCTACAAATTCTCTCTTCCCTCCCCTGTTGACTTAATGTGAAGGATCTGGTGAAACCAATAGATTGAAAGAGACTTGGTTCCTGGATCACTGCTCAAAGAAGAATTGCTTAAGGGAGCTGCCTAGGGACAGCTGTATTGGACCATTGCATTTATAAAAACTAACCTCTCATTGAATTTAGTCACTGGGATGTGGGGCTATCTGTTTCATCCTATTAGCCCATCCTGACTTTTCACATAGGAAGGAGGGCTTGTGGTTGTCAATGACAAACATCTGGCAAATAACATTTTTGGCCTCTGACATTGCTATTCTTTTCTATAAAACGGATTTTTAAAAATAAAGTTATGTAAGTTTTTGCATATTCATTCTAGAAAACTTAGAAGGAAGAAAGTTAACATAACCCATAATTATGCCATATATTCTTCTGCATTATTTTCTCTGTATATAAATTTTTTTCTCAAAATAAGTTCATCTGTCCTTAGTATTTTACAACTGTTTCCATTATTCAGTGTTTAATGTAAACACTGTTACATTTCAATCGTTTTTTAAAAGATTTTATTTATTTAATTGACAGAGACAGTGAGAGAGGGAACACAAGCAGGGGGAGTGGGAGAGGGAGAAGCAGGCCTCTCCCTGTATAGTCTGTATAGGAGCCCGATTTGGGACTCGATCCCAGGACCCTAGAATCATGACCTGAGCCGAAGACAGATCCTTAACGACTGAGCTACCCAGGGGCCCTCAGTCATTTTTTATTAAAGATTTTATTTATTTATTTGAGACAGAGAGAGCGAGAGAGCAAGCATGGGGCAAGAGGGGCACAGGGAGAGAGAGATGCAGACTCTCTGCTGAGCAGAGAGCTGGACAAGGGGCTGGATCTCAGGACCCTGAGATCATGACCTGAGCTGAAGGCAGACATGTAACTGACTGAGCCACCCAGGTGCCCCTCAATCATCAATAGCAGTATCATGGTCTATTTAGTAACCTGTTATTGAGCATTAAACTTGGTCTCAATTTTTTCTCTATAAGACAAATCTTGCCATGAATATCTTTGTATATTAATCTTTGCTCATATCTTTATTTTCTTAACATAAATTCATTAAAGTGGAATTGCTAATTTTAACATTTTCTTCTTAAAACTAGTGCAGGGTTGCCTGATTTCACTGGCCTTGACCAAACCACAGCCATATTTTAATGTCATAGATTGTAAGTGTGACCAAGGGAGGGTTTGCCAACTTTAACTGTTATATCATGGACTATAGAAGAAAATGTCTCATTACTTAGAATTACAATCTCCCACCACAAAATATTTTTAGAGAGAGTTTATTACAATGGAAATTCCTTGGAAAATGAGATGTGAGCCTAGTACAGGCTTCTTGCCATTCTTCCACATATTCCTATGTCAAGGTCTGCGTGGAAGGATGCAGTTAAATACATATTAACCTAAGACATATGGACCCATGTTAACCTAAGTGTTGCATTTAACATTCTGTGGAAATCATTCTGGTCAAGAAACTTTTTATTTTCAAATTTGCTTAAGTACTTAGATGATTTTTAAAAACTTCCTTAAAATCTTAGAACACTGAAAAAATAAAATAAAATTTAAAAAATAACAACAACAACAAAATGTGTGAAAACATTCAACGTGGTATGTGGCCCATTGATGATAATCAATAAATGTTAGCTTTCTCAAAAAAAATTTGATTATTTTAACTATTAACACGAGAGTTAGATGAAAATATGAGGGATGAAGGATGATTTTATCTTAAGATGAACTCATAGAATGTTGTATATATTGCGAGTCTTGCCATCTGAAGGTTTTAAAATCTTACGTGACTGGTGGATTTCGAAATCAGTTCTCTCAGGGAAAACAAGGCAGTAGAAAGCATTTTTTAATTTCAGAAAGGAATCCGTGGTGACTTCTCTGCTCTCAGTGACACTGTGCACTGGTGCAAGGCCACACACAGTTACAAAGACTGTTATCTTGTATCTGCAGATGACTTTGTATGGCATTGTCAAATGATCCTCTTTGGAGGCTAAGTGACCTCGCTCTTAATGCCCTTTAACAACTGGCTTCAAAGATGAAGAACAATGTGAGTGGTTGAAGGCGCAGATAACACAGGTTGTGGGTGCAATTGTTGGCATATGTGAGAGATATTTTTGGAAATGTAGAGGCTAAGAGCATGCTGCCCTACACATTTTTAATCAGGATAATGCACATATTTTTAAAATATTTTATATGGCAATACTTGATTTTGGTTTAAACCATTTGGATTGGTGGATAAAATCTGAAGACAGATGATGGAACTTCTTTTTGGAGCCCAGTTTCATAAAGTGCTCCTACCATCAAAAGGGCTGGGCTATTTGCTTGACACAATTGTACTCCCTTCACATCAGTGTTTCCTTCTGGCTGCTCAATCACCAAAGCACAGTCCAAGAAGATGATTGTGCCTCATCATTACCTTCTCTAGGTGGTGTCTTAGTGAACCCATGGAAAGTGTCGCTCTTGGTGGTGTTTTTCTTTAAAATAACATGCCGCACTCTGGCAACCCAAAGCCAAGTAGACTTATGTATAGATCCTTGGAGTCTGAAGTATTGAAAAGAATTTAACATGCAAGGAGAAGCTGTGGTTTTTATTTTGGCCTTTGCACTATGAAAAAAATGTGGTTGTTTCAGTGCTGAGTGATTTCTTGGCTCTTCACAGTAGACATAAGTAGCCTTTCCTCTGAAATCGATAGCCATGTTCTTAAGACTTTGCTGTTCCTTCAGGAAAAGACATTTCAATGGTGGCAAGGGTTTTCATAATAGAGATTATATGTCTTGAAATGGAATCTCATCTAAATCATTCCCAATTAATGAACATCTCTTTTAGACTCTTCTTTGAAGCACTGAATTGGCCTGCGACTCTGGTTCCTTTTCTCTTGCTAAAGGAGATACTTCCCTGATAAGCCATGCCCATCTGCCATACTTTGTAGGCTTAGAGCTGTGGGATAAGTCTTAGCTGGCAGGAGGGCTTTTCAGACTGTGGAGGGGAAGAACCTAAAGATAGGACAGCTCCATGGCCCCACATTTGATGTGTGATCCTAGCATGCTTTTTTTTCCCTCTCAATCAGACCATCTGACCAGTTCTCTCAAACTAGTGCTTTGCTTTTTGCAGAAAACAGTTATGTTTGCTGATAAATTTACATTTTTATACTAACTACTTTGAATACTCTTGTGATTTTTGTAGCCATGCTAAGTATTTAAATGTGTGATATTAGACAAGTCAGTTCACCACTCTGGACCTTATTTCTGTCATTGAATAAGATGTTTGGCTGAACTCTCAGGTCTCTCCAAACTCCAAATTCTGTGGTTATAAAAACAACTAAATTGATTTATCCATCCATTTATTCAGGAACTACATAATGAGCCGAGACAGAGTGGTAGGCATTGTGTTGCACACAAACAACTTCAGATCTAGTTCCTTGCCCTCTATCTAGTAGGTGTTGTCTCGGGCAGGGAATAACAGAGTCAGGGCTGGGACTCCTGGGGCGTGTGCAGTTTCACAAAGCTCTCCAGGTGATGCTGGTATTCACCCCCTCTATCAGTTGAGAACTCGATATTCACTCTGAAAAGGTCAGCCACAACAGGTCATTAGGACACATTATTTCCCCTATGGAAATAATAGGGTGAATAATAATAGGTGAAATCCAGCTGGAGGTCACTTCACTCTGTATAGTCTCAACTTCACCATCCATCATGTAGCACATGTGTAGAATATCAGTGTAGCCAGCGCTAGGTCGCTGGTCTTTCAGAGGCACAGGATTTCTTTTGCATGAAAGCATTGCTTATATGCTCCGTGAGTGATTCTGTTTCTCTCATGTTGTCAGGGAGTTAACACGAGGGACTGTTGGAGGAAGGACTGGGTGAGTAGTGAGTCCTTTGACTTGGGCCCCTCTGCTCCACACCCCATGGTTGGATGGGGGAAGGGGAGAGTTGAACAAGACAGCTGCCAGCTATGAGAGTGCACCTGCCACACATGTCTGTCGCCATCCTAAGGGTGAGGGTTTCTGAGGCACTTTGGGGCTTGTCAATGTCCTGTAGTTTGTCACCAATCCCTCTATCAGGGCCTGAGTAGCCCCTCAGGTGTACTGATTACACCCATTAACTCTTTGATCTTTTCCCTCTGCATACACACACACACACACACACACATCTGTGTAATGATGGTTGCTCATTGCCATTTTCCTATCATCATCATTGATTCATTCATCAGTCCTTTGATTCTTTGATTCATTCACTGATTTATTCATTTTGCTATTCAGTTATTTATTTCTCTGTAGACCCAGCATTGAAAAGATTTATACGCAGGGTGACTCAATCCTACCACAAAATGCTTTGAGCACATCTGAATTCTCTTTATACAACTTCCTTTTTAGTGTTCTTCCATCTCAGACCTCACTTAGAGCTGGTCCCTTTCTCTCCCTTCTTCTGTTCATCTCATCCTCTCTCTATTTAGACATCTCTGATGGGCTTTGTTCAAGGAGATTGCTCACAAGGTTAGGAGGTCAGGGCTGGCTGTGTAGAAAGAGCTCCATGGGCTGGTGCAGGTGCAAGGTGGCACAAGGGAGTGAAAGAAGTCGACTAACAATCAACTGCAAAAAATACTGTAAATATTTAAAAATCTCAACTGAGAGAATTTCCCAAGTTTTCCTTTCTCTCTTTAATAATAGCTCTGTGGTATGACCTATGAGTCTACTGCAGGGCGGCCTTGGGAAGGGAATGTTCTGGAACCCAGAGACTCCAGTGTGCCTGTTACTGTGCTCACAATGGGGCAACAGAAACCATCAGAGATCCCACAGCCTCCTGACAGTTGTTACTTCCCCATCTCTTTTTTTCCAGTCTGAAGCCTGGTTTCTTCCTTTTCCTCTCCCCACTGTGCAGCCTTTCAACTCCAGCTGAGCTGATCCCACACAGGGATCCTTCAGCAACACCTACTTGGTTCCTGAATTCTCCATCTACTTTCATAGGCTCCATTTCTTGAATGTGGGCGTCTGGATTTGAGCCCATTGTCAACAACCAGGCTGATGTCCCATCTCTTAGAACAGGAGCCTTCCTTGGCCATGCCAGTCCAGCTCCCAGGGATCAGAATCAAAGATATCCCCCAGGCTGACAGACTACTGGCTTGGGGTCCTGAACTTTTAAGGGTAATCCACTTTGAATGCTCCATTCCTGTGCTTCACACACCTGCTGGGCTCCTGTTCCCTCTCCACCCCCTGCTCAGGCTGTCTGCAGTTGTGCTCGCCTGCCTCACGCAAAACCGGAATTCACTGCAGCTGCAGCTGCTTGGTTCCCTCTCCCTCCCTTGTGTTTGACCCCTGGAGACCAACTGAGATGCATCCAAGGCCTGCTGCCTCGCCCCCTTCCACCCATCCGTGAGTATTGCCAGGCCTGGCTGAATCCCACAGAGTGACACAGGCGACAGTCATGCGTGAATTCAAGGTTATGGCATTTGCTATTGTGTAGATCCATGCCATAAAAAGAAGAGCCAAAACTTGAATGAGCAGAGAAATTTCGGGACCACATGCGAAACTTCTCTCTGTGACATGTCTCCAAGCAAAGTAAAAGACAACTAGTTGTGTACTTTGATGATTTCCTAGTTTTACGTTCTGGAATGTGAGCATAAAAATGTCTTTAGGATGTGTGCTGTGCAGCTCCCTTTCATGCCAACCCTCTTTATAATATGATTATTTTGTATTACTTTATCAAAATCATTTTCATGTGTCTTCAAAGAACCTGCTTAGTAGCAGGGTATGCTAGTGGAAAGAGTACTGGTCTGTGTTCTGGTCCAGTCTCTCTGGAACATACTAGCTATTTGTGTCTTGTTCCATTTTGTTTTTATTGAAGTGTAATTGAAATACAGTATCCTATTAGTTTCGGATTTATAGCATGGTGATTCTATGTTTTTATACATTATGAAATGATCCCCATAAGTCTGGTTACTATCTGTCACCATACAAAGTTATGACAATATTATTGACCATATTCCCTATGCTGTACACAACATCCCCATGACTTAATTATTTCACAGCTGGAAGTTTGTACCTCTTCGTCCCCTTCACCTATTTCACCCACTCAACCCCTCCTCCCTCTGGTAACCAACAGTTTGTTTCCTGTATCTATGAGTCTGTTTCTGTTTTGTTTTGTTTGTTCATTTGTTTTGTTTTTAGATTCCACATATGAGTGAAATCATATGGTATTTGTCTTTCTCTGACTGACTTATTTCCCTCAGCATAATACCCTCTAGGTCTACCCATGTTGTTGCAAATGGGCAAGATTTCATTTTTTTTAATGGCTGTATATATATATGGTATATATGGTATATATATATATATATATATATATATATACACCACCTCTTCTTTATCTATTCATCTGTTCATGGACATTTAAGTTGCATAAGTGATCTGGATTAATTTTCTCGGAGTCTTGGAGCCCGACTGTGAGGGTGTGTCCTCACTCATCTCAAAAGGCTTTCACCCATTTAGTCAGTTTGCATTGAATGTCCCAACACATATTTATTGAATATTTACTATAGACCATGAGGTATGTTAGGTGCTAGAGATACAATCATGAATGAGCACCTGTATGGCTCCTATTCTCTTGAAGGGTTCTCCACCTGGGCACTTTTGACATTTTGTTTTGAGACTGTCCTGGACACTGTAGCATGTTTATCAGCATATCTGGCTTCTACCCGGTAGATCCTAGTACCACCTCTCCAGTTGAGACATCCAAAAATGCCTCCATCCATTGCCAAATGTTTTTTAGGGGAGAGGGGAGGAGGGGGTGCAGATTATCCGGGGCTGAGAACCACTGGTCTAGTATTATTAATGATTAACAGTTACTGAGCTCTTACTAGGTACCAGGTGCAGTGTTCAGCATAACTAGCCAAAAGGTAGACGGCAGTGGAAATTTGTCAGCACACCCTACTCAAACATCTATCACAACAATATTTACTAAATGTGAGAACGCATGCATAGAAAACAGTAACACTCAATATGCAAGCGTATACATACAAACCAAAAGGTGTTCATCATGCCCATCAGAAAGGTTGCTTGGGTAGGTTATGGGAGTAAAAAGGGATAAACATAAAGGAACATACAAAAAAAAGGCCTTACATGGAATCAGTGAAGATAAGGTATCTCAAACTGAGTATGTGTAACTCAGCTTCCAGACTCTGAAGACCTAAATAAACAGATCAACGTAGTGTCCACCACCTGCCCCCTAAAAAAACCCTGAACACAGAAGCAGCCTCTTTGGAGTTCTTGAATAGCAAGTGTAGAAGCAGTCTTCTGTTTTTAAAAACAGTAGGTGCCCAGCCCACCCCTGGTCTTTTAAATTCAGCTCAACCTATCTTTCCCCTTGTGTTGCTGCAAATACAGACCACCAGCAATAACAATTCCCAGCACTAGCCTAGGAGAGCTGCCTCAGGCTGCCCGCCCTGCCTACTCTCTCTCTCTCAACCCTCCCTCTGTCTAGCTCCTGGGCTTTCCATTCCTGGCCTGGTCCCATGGTTCTTTTTTTTTTTTTTCTCCCTTAAATACCTTTATTGAAATATAATTTACCTGCCATACAATTCAGCCATTCAAAATGTACAGTTCAATGGCTTTTAGTATATTCACAGGATTGGGCAGCCATCACCACAATCAATTTTAGAACATTTTTATCACCCCCAAAAGAAACACAGCAACCCTCAGGGCCACCTACCTCCCCACCCTCTCCCCCGCTCTAGGCAACCACTATCCAACTTTCTGAATGGATAGATTTGCCTATTCTGGACATTTTGTACAACTGGAATTATACAATATGTGCTCTTCTGTGACTAGCTTCTTTCACGTAGCATAATGTTTTCAAGATTCATGCACATTGTAGCATGTTTCAGTGGTTTCATTCCTTTTTACTGCAAAATTATATCCTGTCATGTGAATATACCAGGTTTTATTTGTTTTTTTCTTCAGTTGATGAACACTTGGGTTGTTTCCAGTTTGGGGGACTTACGTATAATGCTGCTATGACATTCGTATATAAGTTGTTGTATGGACATACGTGTTCATTCTCTTGTGTGTCCATCTAGGAGTAGAATTGCTGGTAACTCTCTAGTCAGCCTGCTGAGGAACTGCCAGACTGGTTTTCAAAGCAGCTGCAACATTTTCCATTCTCACCAGCAGTGTAGGAGGGCCCCAGTTTTCCACATCTCTGTCAACACTATCATCTATGTCTTTTCTTAAAAGTTATTTATTTATTTATGAGAGAGACAGACAGACAGACAGAGATAGCAGCAGAGATAGAGCACAAGCAGGCAGGAGAGGGAGAAGCAGGCTCGCCACCGAGCAGGGAGCCTGACTTGGGGCTCGAACCCAGGACCCTGGGATCATGACCTGAGCAGAAGGCAAACGCTTAACCAGCTGAGCCACCCAGGTGCCCTCATCTGTCTTTTTGATTATGGTCCCCTCATTCTCACTATTGGTTCCTGGCTCCTGTTTGACTCACTGACCTTAGGTGTCTTGCATTTCCTTGATATCAGGGATTTTTTTGTTTCTTATAAAAGGTGTTCTCCCACACGCTGGCAGAATTAGCCCTTGACTTCCACCACTAAGGAAAAAGGCTTGCAGATATTGGGATTGTCAAATGCAACCCCCCAAATAAAAGAATATAGAAAGAGGAAGGTTGAATGTGACTGACAGTAATGCTTTTCTTTCTTTCATACTCCATTGCTGGACTGATCAGCTGAGGGGCCGAGGAGGGGCTGACCTGGGGACAGCAATCATTTTGGAATTTCAGCCTGAGTGTGCCAAGGATGATGGCATGGCCAGTGCAATGATCAATTTAGAGGTAATCTCTCATTTCCTTTGTTCTTTTTATTTTCTGCAAGGGGAAAGATAAGGGAGAGAAGTCTCTGCACTACGTATGGTAATAATAGAAAACTGTTTTTTCTGACAGTAACTTACAATTGATAATGTTAATCATTTCTCTTACCAGTGACTTCTCTTTTATGACCGGTTTATTTAGAAACAACTGTTGGCATCTGTACCATTTCTATGTGTTCCAGGCTGAAGAGTCCTAGTTCAGGGTAAGACAGATTTCAGTATTATCACAGTTAAAGGAGAAATGCTGTCAGCACAAAGAGAAAGGCCGTCAGAAAAGTCATGAATTGTGTTTCTGTTTAACCCCCTTTTCTTAGGCCAGGATGACTTAAGTAGAGTTTTCTGACTTGGAAAATTGACTTGGGTTTGGGTTTCTCAAGCATACTTGAATTTTACCCTAGGAAACCAGGCTCAGTGAGTACACTTAATTTCAGTAACAATTGTATACACAGCAGAAGCCTTTACTTAACAACCATTTAGATTCAAGAATAGATTAAATCCATTAACTGGGCCAGTGTTTTCTCCCTCACTGTGGTTATTAACTAAATTGCTAGCGTTAGTTGTAACACAGATAACCATGTTTAAAGATAACCTAGACCTACTCTCTTGGCATTTTTATTTTAATGGGCATGATTAGGAAATACATTCTCAACCTATACAGCTTTATAGAACTCAAGTATAAACTTTTGTTTTATTTGTTTAAGGGAGAGAGAGAGAGAGACAGAGAGAGGGAGAGAGAGAGAGTTTGGTGGGGAGGGGCAGAGGGAGAGAGAGAATCTCCAGCAGACTCCAGACTGAGTGCAGAGCCCATTGCAGGGCTCGATCTCATGACTCCGAGATCATGACCTGGCTGAAATCAAGAGTCAGATGCTTAACGGCCTGAATCACTCAGGCGCCTCTCAAGTATAAACTTTTTTTTTTAATTTTCATTTTTTAAGATTTTATTTATTTATTTGATAGAGAGAGACAGATCACAAGTAGGCAGAGTGGCAGGCAGAGAGAGAGGGGAAGCAGGCTCCCTGCTGAGCAGAGAACCCGATGCGGAGCTCGATCCCAGGACCCTGAGATCATGACCTGAGCCGAAGGCAGAGGCTTTAATCCACTGAGCCACCCGGGCGCCCCTCAAGTATAAACTTTTAAACATCAACTCTCTTGAGATATAATTCATTTACATCTAAGTTCACCCACTTTAAGGGTACTGATCAATGAGTTAAACATTTTTGTAACCTCTACTATGCTCAAGATACAGAGCATCTCCATCACCCTTTCCTCCTGTCCTTTGCTGTCAATTCCCACCCACCCCAGGCAAACACTAACACACTTTCTGTCACTGGATTAGTTCTGCCATTTTGTGAATTTTATGGAAATGGAACCAGAGTGTTTTTGAGATTCATCCATGCTGCTGCATGTGTATCAGTTGCTCATGCCTCTTTACTGCTTGATAGCTTGATATTTCTTAGTGTATAGATGCACCAAAATGATAAATTAAGGTTTATCCTAGGAATGAAAGGTTGAAAAGACATTGGAAATCACCGTATTACCAGAATAAAAGTGAAAAAGAATATGATCATCTCAATATATGCAGAAAAGGTACTTGACAAAATTCGATATCCATTCACCATGAATACTCCCAGCAGACTAGTAATAGAAGGGAAATATCCTAACTTGATAAAGGGCATAAACAGGACACATGGTACTTAATGGCTATATCAGTTATCTATTGCTGTGTAAAAAATTACCTCCAAATTTAGCAGCTTAAGCAATAAGCACTTATCATCTTACTATTTCTGTGGGCTAGAGAGTTGAGAGCAGGTTAGTAGAGTGGTTCTGACTGAGATTCTTTCATGAGGTTCCATTCAAGATATCGGCTGGGACTACAGTCACTTGAAGCTTTGATTAGAGCCAAAAGCTTTGCTTCCAAGATAGCTCATACACAAAGCTGTTGGGACAAGGCTTCAGGTCCTTACTCATTATTTGATGGAAGCCTTAGTTCCTCACCGTATGGATCTCTTCATAAGTCTTCTTGTGTGTTCCCATGGCTTGGCAAATAGCTTCCCCCAGAGTAAGTGATCCAAGAAAAATAAAATGCCATTTGTGATCTGATCTTCTGAAAGTCACAGTCCTTTCCACCAGAATTTATTCATTAGAAGCAAGTCACTAACTACTGCTTGCATTCAGGGGGAGGAGAAAAGACTGCACTCTCTGAGGGGAGGAGTGTAAGAGAAATTGTGAATATATTTCAAAACCACCACAAAGGTAAAAGATGAAATGCTTTGCCCCAGGAATAGCAAGAACGAGGAAGAATAAATACTCTCAACATTTTTATTCAGCCCTGTCCTGGAGGTCCTAGTCATCACAATACAGCAAGTAAAAGAACAAGGCATGTGGATCAGAAAGTAGAAGTAAAACTGTCTTTATTTGCAGATTACATATTTGGGAGCATAGATAATTTAAAGGAATCTACACAAAAGCTACTAAAATATAAATGAATTTTGCAAAGTTGTATGATACAAGGTCAATATACAAAATTTAATTAAATTTGTATATACTAGCAACAATCGATGGTAAAATGAAAATTTTAAGTGCCACTTAAAATAGTATAAAAGTACATAAAATATTTAAGCATGAGTTTAGTAAAAGGTGTGCAAGACCTGTACATTGAAAACTCTAAAACACTGCTAGGAGAAAGTAAGTAAGACATAAGTAAATAGTGTGATATATTATGTTCAATGGATTGGAAGACTTACTGTTGCTCAGATGTCATTTCTCTCCAGATTGATCTATAGATTCAACACAATCTCAAGGAAAATTTTAGCAGGCATTTTGTAGAAATGGAAGAACTGATTCTGAAATTCATAGGGAAATAAGGAATATTGAATAGCCAAAATAATTTTGAAAAAGAACAAAGATGAAGGGTTTACATTGTCTGATTTCAAGATTTGTTATAAATACTATTATTATAAGTCATCAAGAATTGTCTTATGACAGACATACAGAATAATGAAACAAAGCATGGAACCTAGTAATAGGCATTATATACATAATTTTTCATATATATATGAGTAAAAAATAGATTTTTTGATATATATATGAACCATCAAAAATCTATATCTATGTCTATATTCGGGTGATTTTTGACAAAGGTGCCAAGTTATTTCAATGGGGGAATGCTTTTCAACAAATGATGTTGGGACAACTATATATCTTTATTAAAAAAAAAAGAACTTTGACCCTTAGCTCACACCATATATAAAAATTAACTCAAAATGGGTCATAGACCTAAATGTTAAAGTTGAAACTTTAACATATTTGGGGGAGAAAAGATACCAGAGAAAATCTTGGAAAACTTGGAGAAGACAAAAAATTACATAGGCTACAACAAGTACCAACCATAAGAGAAAAAAATGGATACATTGGACTTCATCAAAATTAAAAGCTTCTGTTCTTCAAGTATAAATGCAACAAAGAGAATAGCAGGGAGCAGGGTAGATAAGGTGGTACACTGGATCCTCCATTGATGAAGAGCAATGACTAGATAGTAAATGACAGTGACCAGGAATGAAGACAGTATAATGAATATTGGGATTCTCAGAGGTTGGAGCATCCTGGCTTCCTTTCAGAGCATCAAGGACATGGACCTCACTTCCTGACCCTGGGTTTGTGCAGTCTGAAAGGATGGTGTCCCGGGTGGGCGGGGCAGGGAGAATCAAGGAGGGGAACAGATCTCAGTGAAGGCAGGTGGCTGAGGGAAATGCCCAAGGAACTGGTTCAGGATGTAAGAAGCGTGTGGTTACAGAGTAAGACTTCCGGGGGCTTGGTGTAAGAGTTTGGGAGGATTAAGAAGGGCACGTGTTGGGATGAGCACTGGATGTTATACGCAACTAATGGATTGTTGAACACTACAACAAAAACTTATGATGTACTATATGCTGGCTAACTGAACATAATAAAAAATAATTAATTAACTACTTAATTAATTTTTTTAAAAAGGAGTTTGGGAGGAAAGTGAGACATGTTAGGAAGGAGAGGTCCTGAGGATAGAGGACAGGAGAGACATGTTTTGGATCATGGCTTTAGGCAAATTTAGTCCTCTCAGTCTCCTAGAGCAGTGGTCTTCAAATTTTTTGCTTGAATAGTCTTCCAAAAGAATTTTGAAAACTCCCTTTACTTTTGTTGTTGTTGTTTTTATTAGAATATAACTTTTCTAAGATACATAAATCTTAAGTGTACTGGCTCAGTGAACTTTTCCATATTTATACACACATTATCACCACAAAGATGGAGATGTAGAACTTAGCATTTTCCAGACTTAGCAGGCTCCCTCCTGCTCCCTTCTTGATGATAACCTGCCCTCTCCCTCCTGTAGGTAACCACTATTCTGACTTATATCACCATCCTCTCACATTTCTAAGTTAACGTGAAAATTTTTCTATTATAAATCTAAGGAATTGCAAAGGATGTCATTTCTGGCATATTCTATAGTAGTGTACCTTGGCCCTCAGACTTAACCAGTTTCATTTATGGAAATGTCTGCTGTGTAATCTAAATGGCAAAGCCAGTCTTCATTGTCAAACCAATTAGCCAGATTGAATTTGCAGTCAGAAGAAGTCAAACTTCATTCATCAATTCATATAAACGTGTTCCTATGTCTTCCTGTGATGGATTTATCTTACTTTTGGATTCTATTTCTATATAGATGGGGGCATAAAACTCAGAGATGTGCCAGACAGTTGTTACCTGCATGAAACAAAGCACTGATGCTTTCATATTCTCTCTTTTTTTTTTTAAACATTTCATTTATTTATTTGACAGAGATCACAAGTAGGCAGAGAGGCAGGCAGTGAGAGAGAGGGAAGCAGGCTCCCCACTGAGTAGAGAGCCCGATGTGGGGCTCGATCCCAGGACCCTGAGATCATGACCTGAGCCGAAGGCAGAGGCTTAACCCACTGAGCCACTCAGGAGCCGATGCTTTCATATTCTTATGAAGCGCTTTTGTTTTGTCCCCAGGGACTGCCTCACTGCTTCTCCACACATGACAGAACCACACATTTTCCAACTGCCCTTTCTTAGGAACCTCCTAAGTTTTTAGACCTGGGCATGCATATTTGGGATTTGGGGAGAAGGGTCACCAAGAAAGGGAGGTTGGAAAGAGACCTGGCTGGCTGTTGCAGACCAAAGTTAGGAAAGAGTACAGATGGAAATTAACCAGTAACCAGTCCACCAGTCCACCACCAACAGTCTGTGCCTATTCACCGCAGGAAAGACCCCACACACTATTTGGGTGCAGTTTCTCCCTAGAAGCACTCTCGACATGTTGGGTCATTTCACTCTTTGTTATGGGGGGCTGTCCTGTGCATTGTAGGATATTTAGCCACATCCTTTTTTTTTTTTTTTTTCCAAGAGCAAAGAGCCTTTATTCAAGCTAGCTTGGGCTCCCTGCTCTCCACCCCCACCGGCGCAGCGGCGAGAAGAAGAACAAAGAGCCCTGGTCTCAGAAGGCACAGCAGTTTTGTCATTTAGCCACATCCTTAACCTCTCCTTACCAAATCTTAGTAGAAACTCCCTCCTGCGCACTGTGACAACCAAAAAGGTCTTCAGACATTGGCACACATGCCCCTGGGGAGCAAAATACCCCTGGTTGAGAACCACTGCCTTAAGGTCCTCCCGTTTGAGGACTGCTGTCCTAGAAGATGGTAGCTTTACACAACTCATCTGCAACCTGAACCCCTGGAAATCAGCGTCATAGTGGGGACTCCGTTTTTCTTCTCTTTTTAGTCTGCAGAAGGGGAACTTCAGTCTCGTTTCCACTAGGCTAGATGGCAGCAGGAGCAGGGAGCCCAGGAATATGGGCCAAGTGGTCCTTCTTGCAGGGGTGAGGGGAGGGAGTGGGCAGTGGTTTTTGCCCTTGCTTCTAGCCATCAGCGCTGAGGAGAGAGCGGGGACCTTTTGTAAATGTAGTTTGATGACAGCATCAGAGATGTTCCTCAGGGACCCCAAGAAATAACTGAACAAGACTTTGGAGGGCTAGGGATCTTTTAACAACAGAAAAGGGCAAATGTTAGAAAACGTCTTTTTGACTTTTATAACCTATCGATCAACATACTGCTTCCTTCACTGAGAATATCTTGCTATGAAAAAATGTCAACTGAATTTAGTGCTTGATGACTTTAGTGTATAGTGACATCGTTTATTTACATTCTGGCTCCAATTCTTGTCATGGCAGCATTCCACACTTTGCATAGCTAGGTTATGAACCAATGGTCTTTAGAGGGTCATGAAATCAATTCAAGACTTGCAAACTTTGTTAAAAAAAAATCTAATGAAATGGAAAAATATTAGTGTATTTGCTATTTAGAATAAGTGTATTTTATGAATCTTTTGTTTCAGTTGTATATATACATGCACACATGAGTACTGAGTCACAATGTCAAAAAATATATTTCTAAGTGCAGGTATTGGTCAGTAAAGTTGAAAAAAGTGCTAGTCTAAGAAAATATGAACGTGCAACTGTGCTGATTTAAGGCTGGTTTGTGGCCTAATATGATCTTCAGAGCTTTTTCAACGATCCATCAGCAGTAAATACTGCCGATGCTTGATCCACATTTCTCAGTCTGTCCTGAAGTCACTTTCAGACAGCACCTTACATACTTGGTTCCTGTGTTTCTCTGCCTAAGAATGTTACCTTGTTGGGACAATGGGCTGGGCCCTCATGAAGGTCTGGACAAAAGTCCCTGAGAGGTAATGCCAGGAATTAGCATCAAATGGGGATGGGAATTGGTGGATATAATTCCAGCTTCCTTATCCAGTGGGACAATTCTAAAGTATTACACACTCTTTCTAAGAGGGTTACAACACAGACTGAAAAGAGAAAACTGAGGTTCAGATAAATTAAATTACTTTTCCAGGGTCACATGCCAGTAACTTTTAGACTCAGGTCTGTTTTATTCCGATGTCCACTATGCTATATCTGTGTTATACTTTTTCTCCCAAGGTACACTTCCCTGCCCCATGAAGTTATTGACCTCTAACATTTTCTCCAAGTTAACCTACTTTGTTTTCTGGGCCAGTCCTGAGCCTGTGCTGTTAATTCCCTTGAACTTCTCCATATGGCAGGGGCAGCAGTTCCTATAAGCTCTATTTCCCAGGCTCCTGGGTCAGCTGGCTTCTTCTTGGCTTCAGGTAATGGGAGGCACTAGCAGAAAATCACAGAGCGGAAGAGAGAAGCCAGAATACTCGTCCCTCTTTCTCTGTCTCTGGTTACATCCCTAGTACAGCTCTAGCTAGGCAAGCACACCATAGTTCCAGCTTCCCCCACTTACTGGCCTCTGGGCTGTGGTGACATTGATTATTCTTTGTCTTTCCAGCTTAGGAGTGGTAGCACTTTCTGTTTTTGCAAATCTTCGGATAACTTGACAGTCCTTTGTTTGGAATCTCAGCTCTTTCAGGACCTCTGTAACCAATTCATGATTTATTTTCCTCTATTTTATTTTTTATTTTTATTTATTTATTTGGATTTCCTCTCTTCCAATCTTAGAATGGTTTCTGTTTTACTATTTGGAACTGATATACTTTCTAATCTTATATTTCATTAAGAGTTATGGTGAGTCTTCTGACTGAACTCAACATATGTAATGCAGAGGACCATGTTATTGATTAACTGATACTGCATTCAGGATCAGGACCAAGATTCCTTGTCAATGTTTGTCTCTAATTACCAGGATTTTTTTTTTTTTTTTGGTCTCATTTTCCATTTGTCAAGTGTACCAGTGGTCTAGCCCACGTTCCCTAGAAAACAGAGCCTGAGGCAAGGATTAAGTGATGATGTATTTCAGAATAATTGGGCAATGCAATGCAATGGCAACAAGAGTGAGGAAAAAGGGAAGTTAAATAGGGAAGGACGGGAAGCAATGCAAGGTGGTGCATAATTATGTTGTTCATTGTTTCATGACAAAGTAACAGGAGGCCCAGCAGGTTGGCTGAGGAAGTGCATCTACTCAACCACACTGGACATCTCAAGAAAGGTTGCTTGGAGAACCAGTACCCCAGAGTCATCCATCCAAGGGACGGAAGAGAGGAAATTTAACTGCCAGACGCTCTTCAGTCTTCCGTGTCTGCATTCATCAAAATTTGTGTCATATAGAATCAAAACTTTCACATTTCTGCCTTACACCATCCAGCCCCTCTAGTAGTTACTCAAGAAGCCAGATTTCATACTCTGCAGCTGGTGTATTGTCCAAGTACAGAAGGGACAGAAGAAGCCAGATACCAGCATGCAGTTCCCTACACAGAGTCGGTCATCCATGACAGAAGCTGTGAGTCTGAGAGGCAGATTGGGTGGAATTGGAGGGGGGGCACATGTTATGGCTTGAATTGTGTCCCCCCCAAATTCATATGTTGAAGTTCTAATTCTGCAGTACCTCTCAGGTGACTGTACTTGGAGATAGGGCCTTTAAAAAAGATGTGATTAAGTTAAAATGAGGCCATTAGGGTAGGCCCTAATCCCATCTGATTGATGTCCTTATAAGAGGAGTTTTGGATACACAAAGCGACACCAAGGATACGTGCACACAGAAGGAAGGCCATGTGAGGACATGACAAGAAAGTAGCCATCTAGAAGCCAAGGGAAAAGGCTTCAGGAGAAACCAGACCTGCTGACAACTTGGTCTTGAAATTCCACTCTTCAGAACTGTGAGAAAATAAATTTCTGCTGTTGAAGTCACCCAGTCTTTATTACGGCAGCCGTAGCCGACTAATACAGCACATAATGCTTCTGATACAACAAGTTGCAGAAAGTACTTCTTTCTACATCTAAAAGTTCTGCCAAAGAATAGGCTTGTTCTTGGGGTGCCTGGGTGGCTTAGTTGGTTAAGGGTCCGAGTCTTGATTTTGACTCAGGTCGTGATCTCGGGGTCGTGATATCAAGCCCCATGTGAGGCTGTGTGCTCAGCGAGGAGTTGCTTGACAATCTTTCTCTCCCTCTGCCGCCCTCCCCATGTGCTTGTGCTCTCTGTCTCTGTCTCTGTCTCTCTCTCTCTCTCGAAATCCACCCAGTGGTGGGGAGGATTCATTTCTGTGTAATGAAAAGTGTTAGGGTATAAGTATTTCAAAAGTTGAAATACAAGTTGGTGAGTGAGGAAAGCTGTTTTGCATTGTAGTTTTGTAGTGAGTCCCCTTACAGATCCCAGCACAGTGAGGTCAATATGTCCCTTCCTCTCCCAGATGGAAGGCCAGGTAGAGCTGAGGTGGCTTGTATGGATGAGGAAAAACTTGCAGTTATGGGTGAGTGGAGGTGGACCACTGTTCCCTCCAGTGGTTCCCTCCAGAGGGAACACAGAGGGTGAAAGCCAAAGAAGCATGTTCCAGTGAGTCATACAAGTAAGGGGGCCCTGAGGAATGTGACTCTGTGCTGTGACATCGTGGGGAGTTAGGTGTCTGAGGTGGGGGAGGGAGATGGACCACAACGAGTCAGAACAGGTGAGCAATAGAGCTGCCTGAATGCACAGTGAAGTCAGAGGGCCCATGTCCCAGGCTGGACTTCCTGGTACGTGCATTACATGGGTGGGTCCAATCCAACCAAAGGCCAGGAACAGAAATGATTTGTAAATGGATTTATAAGTGAATGACTGCTGCCCCTAAAACACTGGTCATTTGGAAGTGGCTATAGCTAAACTAGATCCTGATTCATTCATTCAGCACATATTTATTGTGTGTGTGCGCTATGTGCTAAGCAATGTGCTAGGCCAAGTGTATGTAGAGAGGGACTCAGCCAGACACGGTCTGCGCTCTCTCAGCTTACTATCTCTTAAGCACCATATAACTCAGATTATTTTACCTAACTGAGTGATCATTACAATAAGTTGATAAGATACACATTTTTTCTTTTATCCAGTTTCATGGGTTAATCCCAAAGGGGTCCCTTAGTTTAGCATGTTTTTTCCTCTAAAAGAGTTTGCTTAGTCTCATTCATAATTACCAAGATTTCAACCAAATGCTTTTTTTTTTTTTTTTTTTTAGCCATTCTTGATTTCCTCATTGACATCTTGATATGAAGAAAAGAGCTCAGGCAGATTTGTGCCCAAATTTAATTCTGTCATTTGCAAACTGGGTAAGTTTTAATTTCTGTTAGTTTCTATATCTGTATTATAGAGAAAATACCCGCCTCCAAGGTTGTTGAGAGGATTATATGAAATAAATGCACTTAATAGGTACTCAATAAAGGCTTGTAATGTGGAATCATACTGCATTTACATTCAGTTTGTGCCAAACTAAATGAAGAAAAAGGAAGATAAAAAGCTATTTAAATGACATACTTTTTTATATTCCTGAAACACTTCATAATAATAATTTTATTTATTTATTTAAAGATTTTATTTATTTTGAATTAATCTCTACACCCAAGATGGAGCTCAGACTCACAATCCAAGATCAAGAGTCATGTGCTCCACCAACTGAGCCAGCCAGGCACCCACATAATAATGGTTTAAAATTTTATTTATTTACTTTTTTTTTTTCCTCAAGAGAGAGGGAGCACAGGGAGAGGGGCAGAGAAAGAGGGAGAGAATCTCAAGCAGACTCCCTGCTGAGCTTGGAGCCTGACAACTTGAGACTCAATCTCACAGCCCTGCGATCATGATCTGAACTGAAACCAAGAGTTGGACGCTTAACTGACAGAACCACCCAGGTGCCCCTATAGTAATTAAAAAAAAAAAAATTGAACTGAAAGAAGAAAGCATTAGAAAACTACCACATTGAAAGTAGGCATAAAGCCTTTCAAAAAGTCCAAAGGAGTCAATTTTCTTTCAGTAGTAGTATCTCCTTAGGTGAACACCGGGTGAAGGAGTTGGCTTGTATTTTTGGGCCATGCTTGCTGTACCCCCGCCCCCAAAATTGTACCTTTAAAAACCAGAATTGCACTCAGTACAGCAAGATGCTCACATTGTGAAAAGCCAACCAAGAGTATAGAAGATGCAAGTCTTCCATCTCAAGCTAACCCGAGAATATATTCATTGAGGGGATGGAGAGCAAAATCACTGGCATTCCTTAAATTGTGCATTCTTTCTTCAAGATAATTTATAAGTCTAGTTCTGCTAATACCCTGGGAGATGATAATGATCCTCCATCGAGAGAAGACCCTGTTTATCCATGCCCTGTGGATTCTATTGCAATTAGAGTTACTAAGATATAACAAGAAATCATCACAGTGTATTTTTAGAAATACACATTAAAATGAAGAATATATAATAACCTAATAGAACTTACTTAATGCATGTTTAATCATCCTGCCTCATATATTTTTTAGGTTAAGCATGGTATGAAGAATGGAGTATTTTGGTCCTTGTTGGGATTTTTTGGTATCAGACAGTATGTTGTGGAGTGTAGATAGTGAGAGGAAGAATAATTTTCATTTAATGACTTTCTTTCTTTTCTCTCCTGACCATTGTCAAAAAATGCATTGCTCTTGAAGGAGGGTTCTGGAAAGAGCAAAGGAAAGAAGCCAGCATTGATAGGCAATAGTAAACACTATTTAAACAAGTATTTTCAACTAGTTTCAATACACATTGTAGGCCATGTCTCTGAGAGGAAACTGAAATATTTTCAGATTTCTACATTCCTATGAAGATTAGATAAAACTCACAGATAAAAATCCTTCTGTAAATTCATCTTAAGATATTTTCCCACTTCCTATTAAATATAAAAAGAAAAGCTAACTCCTAGACTGATTATTTTTAGCAGCACATACCTTTCTCTATCATCAAATATTAAGTTTGAACACAAATGAAATTAGTGGCATATTTCCGATTTTTTACTCATAATTCTTTTATTTCCAAAGCAAATACCAAAGTTCAATACATACATGTGCACATTTGCCAAAGGATTACTGTGCCTTTTACCACATCCCTTGCAATATAAATAACTTATCAATTTTAGCTACACATTACATTGAATGAAAATAAATGAAGTAATGAGGAACTGCATATTGATCACTCTTGTTTTTTAACTTATGATACAATGAGTAAATTCTATTAGATCTTACATCATTTTAATCTTGAATTGCCTCTTTTAGTAATCTATTTTATAGTAACATGTTTTGTGATTTATTTCTCAGTGGTTTTTAATATGCCTCAAAATAAGATTTAACACACTCATTAGAATTGGAAAATGAAGTCAGACTTTTTCTGAAAGCAAATCTGACCTGGCAGTTTGGTTTGACAAAGGGGACGGTCTTTGCTAGTTGGGTTGTCTGGCAAATATTTTCCACAAACTCAATGGGCTGAATCTACAGATCTGTGGTTTTGACAAAAATGTATTTAAAATGGGTGAGAAGATAAGAAAGATTTTATTTAAAAATACTATGTTGACAAGAAAGTATGAAAATTAAGAATATTTCCATGTTCACTCCCTTTTCTGAGTGTTTTGGTTTAAACATGTGCCTCTAAGAGGAAAAAAAAAAAGTAACCAATACAATCAATCATTTGATAAGTCTTGGCAAAGTGTGTTTTGGTATTCATCAAGATTGAAGTGAATTATAATGAAGGACCGTAAGGACTGGGTAACAAATCCTTTTGCAATCAGGTAGCTTTTAAGTCTTCGCTTTCAACAAAATCGAAGACAAAGTAACAATGTAAGATTAACAATAATGTTGGATGGAAGATCACAACATGATATATTACTAAGGGTTCAAAGAATTCAGTGATGGTTTAACAACAAAACCCTTATTGTATGAATATGGTTTCTCAGAGTTTACTTCTATACACATAAAGAATAAGAATGGAACCAATGTTAAACTTGTTCTCATTCTAGTATTCTGTAAAATTTGTCCACAGGTAATAAACTATTTTTTTTTAAGGTCCCATTCATCTTATTAAGAGATTGATTTCAGTGCAATTTTGATTTTTGTTCAATAAGCTTTATCAAAATTTGTGATACATATATATTGTTTTGATCAAATGCGAATTAATAATAAGACTAAAAATAACAATTGGACTGATAACTTAATCTAGAGGGAAATTATTAACTTTGAGTGTCAATTTATAGAGATATTTTTGTTGCAGAAAAAGATAGTAGGACATCACCAAAAGATTTTAGGCTTAAACATATTACACTGGGATAAAATTCTTCGGTTGAAATAGGATGGGAATATGAGTTCAGAGAGAAAAAGGAATTATAAAATTTCCAACTGTTAAAGAAGAAATATATTCTCTATTTATAGAAAAGAATGATGGACATAGCAAAACGCTATGGTATTTAGATTCCATTGCATACATTTTATTTTATTTTTTAAAAGATTTATTTATTTATTTTGGGGGAGGAGGGGCAGAGGGAGAAAGAGAGAGAATCCCAAGCGGACTCCATTTCAGATTTGATCCCATGACCCTGAGAGCACGGCCTGAGCTGAAACCAAGAGTCAGATGCTCAACCAACTACACTACCCAGGCGCATTAACCCAACATTAACATTTTAAAGTGTTAAATAAAGACTTTATTTTTATTTTTTATTTTTTAAAGATTTTTTTATGTATTTATTTGACAGCGAGAGATCACAAGTAGGCAGAGAGGCAGGCAGAGAGAGAGGGGGAAGCAGGCTCCCTGCTGAGCAGAGAGCCCTTTGAGGGGCTCGATCCCAGGACCCTGAAATCATGACCTGAGCCGAAGGGAGAGGCTTTGACCCACTGAGTCACCCAGGCACCCCAAGACTTTATTTTTAAATGACCACCATTACAATACATTGGAAAGTATATCCTTTGCAACTTTTTTTTTTTTTAAGATTTTATTTATTTATTTGTCAGAGAGAGAGAGCACAAGCAGAGGGAACAGCAGGCAGAGGGAGAGGCAGGCTCCCCGCTGAGCAAGGAGCCCGATGCGGGACTCGATCCCAGGACCCTGGGATCATGACCTGAGCCGAAGGCAGACGCTTAACTGACTGAGCCACCCAGGAATCCCCCTTTGCAACTCTTTAAAAGTATAATGGAAAAATTAGATGTCAACTTGGATATGTGCAAAGGGGTATAAATATTTACAGTTCTTTTGAGAATATCTCTTAAATGTAAAGTCACTGAGTTGAAGATCTAATTTGGATCACCTTACAAAGGTGTGTTAGCCTGATGCATCCATCATATTTTAAGGACAGCCTTGACTCATGGATCAGATAAATTCTCATGTCTGTGGACCAGGTTCTCTTCTTCTTTGTAATGAACTAAGTATTCATGCTCTTTTCATCTCTGTGAATACTTTTTTTTTTTTTTTTTTCCTGAAGAGCATCTCCCTTCCTTTAACAATCTTGGCTTAGTCAAAATGTATTATAGTGAATTAGCCTTCTCAGAGACTAGACATTCATTCTAACAAAAAAATATTTGAGTATCTCACAGAAGTGGATATATTTAGAAAAAATGCAAGTAGTTTGATCCAACGGAGAGCTGCATTGTCGACATTACAGTCTTATCTGAAACCATTTCGAGAGGTAATAGTAATTGGATATTCTAGGTTAGGGTCTGCAAACTGGAAGCTCACAGCATGATTTACTTAATGTGACTTATTTGGCCTACACTATGTTTAAAAATTTAATTAACTGACAAGTTTTAAAAAACAGATTTCATAAAGATCCAACTTTATAGTTGTTTTTGGAAAATTGAAATGTCTGGAAGCACTGGGCCCACATCCTTACAAGGCAAGAGGCAGTCTGAGACTAAGTTTTTGGCTGCCCCATTTAGGCAAGATTATTACCTATTGGTTTGCTATTGCCCCCATTTTTGCCTTCATATTAGCCTCCTTCACCCATTCATTATGCCTGTCTAACTACCATAGACATTAACATTGGATAGCCTATTATTTTCCCCTGGGTTAGATGGAATCTGTAGAAAGCTAAATATTTGCATTGCATTACCGTGGCCCTATTAAAACTGCTTTCAGTAGGTCCTACAGCCATATAGTACTCTCAACTTTCATGGATGATCACTAAAAGAAACAGTGTTGTAAAACCTGCTAATGCCTTTGAGGATCTGGTAGAAGGTATTTCCCTCCACATTACTTTGTTACTATATAGCTCAGGCAAAATATTCCTTTTAAACTGTGCTGAAAAGCTTTGTTGCCATTGAAGAATTTGTATATTTCTCTTCAAAGACAATGAGAATCCAACAACTAATTGCAATTATTTATTTATTTGCTTTTTCTTCAGAAAGCGGCAAGCCAAATTTATGGTTTAACTCTCATATTGTGTTACATCTCATTACCTGAATAGTCTTGTTCTAACTTTTTCTCTGGTGTTAACCTCCTGGTCCTCATCTTTCATATTTACATTTTCTTATTTTATTTTACCTATTTTTAAAAAGATTTCATTTTATTTATTTGACAGAGAGAGACACAGTGAGAGAAGGAACACAAACAGGAAGAGTGGGAGAGGAAGAAACAGGCTTCACACTGAGCAGAAAGCCCAATGTGGGGCTCTATCCCAGGACCCTGGGATCATGACCTGAGCTGAAGGCAGACACTTAACGACTGAGCCACTCAGGTGCCCTATTTTACCCATTTTTTGTAAAACATCTCACAGTACACATTTATAAACTTTTCTTATTTCATTTCTTTTTTAAGAATTTTTTTTATGAGAGAGAGAGAGTGGGCATGCACACATTGGGGGAAGAGCAGAGGAAGAGGGAGAGGAGAATCTCAAGCAGACTTCCCACTGAGCAAGCAAGGAGCCCCACACACAGGTGGGGGGGGTTATGTGATCTCACAACCCTGAGATCATCACCTGAGCTGAAGCCAAGGTTGGATGCTCAACCCACTGAGCCACCCAGGCTGATTTATTTCATTTCTAAAGATGGCTGGAGAATTTATTACATTTTGGTTCTCCTTGAAGGGTTACCATGGTTTCAGTTTTGAATTTTCCTTCCTCTTGTTCCCGTCCACCACATATAAGAATACAGTTACACTATAAGCTTTTGAGAGACAAGGAATCTTATGGTGATTCTATAGTGCCCAGTGTCCAGCATAGGGCTTGTTCTCTACATAATGCCATCTGTTGTGTAGTGACAGAATAATAAAAACAACTGTAAAAAGAGATTTTTTATTCCACTCCCTGTAACAAGGAAACTTTTTCTCTGTACCAACTCCTGGAAGTTTTGTCATCAAAAAGAATAAGAGATCCATGTAGACTTTACACACTATCATAAAAGGAATGTGTTATGTAAGACTGGGCAGTAAACTTTTCCTCTAGTGATTAGAAGGTGAGAAAATAGCTCTGCTTCCTTAAACTGAAAATTTATTTAGCTTCACTATTTTTCTATGAATCCTTATTTAATACCCAAAACACAGAGTACATAAACTATGAGAATATAAGTTGTCAAAATTACAAATGCCTATATGGAATCTTTACAGTTTATTTTTTCAAAAAAAGAATCTGCAGGGACGCCTGGGTGGCTCAGTTGGTTGAGCGGCTGCCTTCGGCTCAGGTCACGATCCCAGGGTCCTGGGATCGAGTCCCACATTGGGCTCCTTGCTTGGCGGGGAGCCTGCTTCTACTCTGCCTTTGCCTGCCACTCTGCCTTCTTATGCTCTCTCTGACAAAAAAAAAAAAAAAAAAGAATCTGCAGAAACTCTACTAAGTTCATGAAAATGCATGATTCTCTATACTTCTTGGACATGGCAAAATGGATTCTAAGACTACATTTATAGTTTGGATTAGCCAAGTTTTGCTATGAAGAAAACATTCTTCCTAGTATTTAGTACAAGGCAGGCTGTTGGAGACACTTTCTTCATGATTCAGATCCCTGACTTGGTCTGTGGTGGCTCATGCTGTGATCAAGCAGATCAGGGCACTGTTTAATGGCTCTGTCCACAGGACATGCTCGTTGCAACATTTCTAAAATTAATCACTTGCACTTAATTTCAAGCCTTTTTTTTTTTTTTTTTTACTTTGAAAACTCTAAATGCCTCATTGAGGACCGTACATACAACATGTGCCAAGCCTCTGGTTTCAAAGTTCAGCTTTGGCTGGACAAAAGGTCGAAAGATATCTTTCACAGCAGGGAAAGTGTAATTTTCCATGTCTTTATGATGTTTTGAAATGGTTGAGCTGATTTTTCCCTAAAATTTCCATAAATAAATAACGTTTACCAGTGGAGTAACTTTAATTTTTAAGATGCCTTGGCCAAAATGTTGAAAGTAATTCTTTCTCCTGCTATCCATAATCCAGTCTTCAGCCTTACCCTCTTTATGTTCTCTTGGAGGGGAGAATCAAAGGTGACCCCAGCATAAAAGCAGACCTGTCATGTGTGGACTAAAAGTATGGGAAGTTTTAGCTTCTAGAAAGGTTCTCAACTTGTGAGCAAAAACCTCAACTCTCATTTAATAGGCCATGTTTTATGAACAATTGGGAGAACTCTCATATCTGAGATCACTCTCCTCTGCAAGTCTTTATAGGGTCCTGCCATACTTTTCTGAGTATTTGCATCTGCCTTATCCATGGATCTTACAGGAGACTTTTCTCTTCCACATTTTTTAAACTTTCTTTTCCATACATGTTGTTATTTCTGGCTTCCTGCCTCAAGACAATCCTGTACCACATGGACTTAGCATAATGACTTAAATTTGCAGAATTTACTTCTGTGGGCTATCCATGACTTGTTAGTGAATATTTCTGTGTACTTTGCTTAATGTAGTTCAGCGTGGATATGGATCTGCCAGGAGTTAGACTTACCTCTCCCAATGAATAGCAAATGGCCAAAAGGCACGTGTTAGGAGTAGGTATATCTTTTAAGCCTTGTCCTCCCTTCTCCACCCATCTACTTGCCCACAGGACTAGTTTTCTTTTTGACCATAAACAAATGTTTGGCCTTCTGGGGCAGAGGTAGAGTTTTTGAGACTCAGTTTAGGGCCTCTGATATACTATTTTGCTCTTCCACAGGTCTATCAAGTGTGTACCCCTAGGTCATCCTCTGGACTATTTAGTAATTAACAACCCCTAGGATTTTTCTAATTTGGGGGGTACACGCACAGTTTATATTTTATGAATGTCTCCTCTGAATTGTGCAAGTCTCTTCCAATTCTTTGCCTTGTTGATCTTTTGTCCGTTCTTCTCTATGTCACCATCTCTCAAAGCTTGTGTGGCTAATGACCACTTCCACCCGCCACTCCAAGAGCCAGGATATGCCGGATAAGCCGGTCTGCACCCTGTATTCCTCAGGTCTCTTCAGGGAAACCGCAAAGTGCGTGGTCGCTGTCCTCTCATTCTGGACTGACCCTGCCGTCCATCAGTCACTTCTCCCATTTTCCGGGGCTTTCTCTTGTCCATCAGTCTACTGCATCGATCACCTCCTTTCTTTTCACTTGGGGACCTCTGTCGAGTTGTCCCTCCACGTCTCCTGCCAGTCTCCCCAACGTCCTACCGGACTAGAGTGCCTGTCGGTCGATTCTCCGCTGCCCCGGCCGGCTCTTCGGCCTCGACTGCCTGGACGTGGGTCCGTCCCATGCCCGAGTTTCCATTCGTCCCCCACTTGCCTCCAATTCGGCAGGAACTTTACTCCAGCTGAAAGGGGAAGGGTGGGTGAGCGACGGTGCGCGTCGGGCGGTCCGCAGGGGGCGCGGGGTGCAGCGTGGGGCTGTGCGCGGGGTGGGCGTGCGAGCGGGCCGGGGGCGTCGCGGGCCGCCCTGCCCTATGAGGGGCCGAGCCGCTCTCCGCCGCCGGGCGGGTGCCGGGCGGACCGCGGCGGCGGCGGCGCGGCGGCTGCTGCGATTGGCTCAGGCGCCCCATCCGGGGACTGGGCTCGGCGCTGCTCGTTCGCCCTAAAGGTACCAATATGGCGGAGGTGAGCAGAGAAACCGGGCAGGAGCGGCCGGCTAGAGCGGGCGCCCGGCGGCCCCCCGCGCCTCCGGAGCCGACCTGGGAGACCCAGGGCCCTTTCTGCGGCCCCACGGGGGGCGGCGCGGCGGGACGGGGGCTGCGGGGCGGCAACGGGCCGTGGTGGGGCCGGCCGGGGGGCGGGAGCGGGCGCGGGAGCGGTCTCCCTCCGGGACTAGGCCGCGGCGGCTCCGGCCCCGAGCCGGCTGCGCGACGGGGCCGGACCGGAGGTGGCGACCGGCGGCAGCGAGCCCCAGCCTGGGTACGGCGCCGTGCCGTGCTCCGGGGCAGCTGACGCGGGCCGCCGGAGCCTCCGCGCCGCTTTCTAGGGCCAGGGTGGGTGGAAACCGGCCGAGCTCCCCCCCACTCCGCGGCCGGATTGCAAAGCGGGGAGCGGGCTGCGCCACTGTCCTGCGGGAGGAGTGCTCTGTGCCCCCGGCCCACTGGGTCCGGGCTGCGGCGCCAAGGAGCCTCTCGCTCCACTTTGCTCCGGGCACCTAAGCAAGCGGGATGTACGGTACGGCCGCCGGGCTTCGCGGGAGGCGAGCGGGACTCCTCGCTCCGCAGCCCTGGAGGTGCGGGAGCCCTTGGGTGTGAAGGGGGCAGTCCAAGACTCTCGACTTTATATTTGGGGGCTCTCGGTAACCCCACTTTCTTCTCGCTTGAAGGAGGGAGGCAGGGCGAGCAAAGCTGCCCTGGTCGTGTCCCCCGGGACTGGTGAGCTGGGGGGAGGGGGTAGCGCAGCAGGAGCCCCTTCGGCTGGAGCTCGCTGGGGCGAGGGGCTTGCTGGCGGGCCTAGGGAGATACCGAACACCCTGGAAGGAACTAGCATCTCTGGGACTGAGAGAGAGAGAGGAGAGAGAATGGGGGGTTTTCGCTTTGGTTTGGGGGCGGGTGTCCAGTTTCGAGCTGGCCTACGCTCAGGGCCGAGGACAGCCTCGGAATTGGGGCTCTCGGGCCCCAGGGGTAGACTAGGTGATCGGAGGACGATTCCCTTCCAGGAATGGGTGGGTGTTGCTTTGGGAGGTGTTGTTTGGGTCCGTGGAGAGCCGGGTGGGATTTGGGGGACTCCTGAGATGCCGGGGAGTGGGGACTGATGCCGTGAGGCGACTTCTCTGGGTTTTGCTTCTCCGCTTTGTAACTTGCTGAGCTCCAGGGGCGGCTTGGAGTTGTCTGTTAGACTCTGGGCTTCGTCCCGGGTCTGCGAGTTTGCACACTGGGGACTCAGGGAGGAAGGCGAGGCAGCCAAGAGGGGCCCGACAGGGGCTGGGAGCGATTGGAGCGAAGCTAGTCTTGTACTTTTGGCAGCTGCGGAGGAGCTCTGGGCTCCGCCTCCTTTGCGCGGAGTTGCCGGCGCTGCCTCTTCCCTCCTCGGCTGCGCGATCTAACCACACGTTTTCTTCTCTCTCCTAGGCTTCTTTTGGAAGTTCGAGCCCAGGTTTGTCCTATTTTCTTACCTCTACAGTGGGTCCCAAAGGGTAATGGGGGGCGGGGGGTCTTCGAGATCTATTACTAAAGGTTTTCTCACGAAAAATTGTCCTGCCAGTTTTTTCATTTGTTTTTAAGAGTTTCAGCGTACATTTTGGTTATTAAGTTGTTTAAGGACAGAACAGTTATACTTTTCTCTCTTTTTTTCTTGCATGTTGAAAAAATAACTTGTTACGAAGCTGCTAACAGACAAGTGTTCTTTTTAGTGATATATCTTTACTTATCACATACCGTTTTTTTCTCCAAGCCTGAAACAGTTAATCCCAAATTAACTTTCCACTAACTTTCCCAGATTAGTTTAGGTTTTAATTTTTTTTCGAGAAATCAACTCTTTAATTTGTCAAAACTTTGGGATTACTTAACATCACTTATTAACTAACCATGACTCCCCATCTCTCCTCATTTTGTCTCCTAAATTTTTCATAATTGAGAAATTACTGTAGATTGTATTAAAATTGGAATTTGAGAGTTAGGTAAAGCTACATTAAAAGAAACATAGAATTCCAAGTTTATCACATGAAAGTGGTAATACAGAATTGTGGAGGTGAGGTAGCCTTAGATCATCTAGTAGTGTTTAACCTTTTAGAAATGGGAAACATTGTCAGGTTCTGATGAAAGCAAGGGACTGTCTCCTGAACTCTCCACATATGCATTATGGCATGCAGTTTGGGGTTTCTGACTCCCTTGAATACCATCATGGAGAGGACAGTTTTGTTTGAATTTCTCCCCCCCTTTCCAGCCCTTTTTTGGCTGTCTCTTTTCCCTCTAATAGTCTCCAGGAAAAGTACCTCTGAACTACTTCAAGTCCCTTATTTTACACTTGAGAAGACTTTTAAATAACTCTTCTGAGAGTCACCTAGTTAATAGAGCCTGGAAAAGCTCCCAAATCTTCCCTTGCAACATGTTGCCTTAGAGTGAACAGCCCATTTCCTTGCATATTACTTTGTGCATTTAGTTGACTTTTAAGGTCTGACTTGATTATGCTTCAAGGTATTATAAAATAATTAGTCACTGAGTAGAAGAAATTTGTGGTTATTTTTTAAATAGCTGTCTACATCTTTATATTTAGAAGATTGTTTTTAAAAGTTTTTCTAATTTTGAGACAAACATTTCTTTGTCATAACTGATTTCAGGAACAGAATATTTATATACCTAATGCCAAACATCTGGATGATAACGGAATTTTTCCATTTTGCATCACTGTCTGCTTTTAAGAAGTTGTAATCTAAATAAAGAGCAAGAAGACATTGTGGGTTTGGTGTTTAAACAAACTTTTATAACCTGTTTTTAATCACTTAGCCAATTTTAAAGAAAATTTTTGAACTTAGAAGAGGCTCTTGAGGTCATCTAAGCCAACACTATGCATTTTACAAATGAAAAACTGGACCTGGGCCCAGAAAGTTTAAATGACTTGCCTCAGGTCTCAGCAGGCCAGGGACAAAGCCAGGAGTTAGACCCTTAGGCCCTTTGATTTCTGGCCCTTAACTGAATACCTTCCACTTTAAGAGGGAAGAGCGCTGTGACCAGTGATGTGGGGATTTCAAAAGAGGACAGGGCTCTGCCTTAAAGAGGTGGAAGAGTTACCATCTGTTTCATCCCTGACACTTTTTTATACCACAGAGGTTTCCAGGAATTCCTCAAAATAGGAAATTAATAATGGTGGATGTTCTGCTTTTGAGCTCTTCAGTAAATATTCATCTTTCTCCTTAAAATTAAGATAAACCATCTGTATTTCAACAGGTTTTAAAATGAACAGATAATATCTTTCAACATCAAAAAAATAACATAATGTAAGCTTCCTAAAGGATTGAGTTCCATAGATATTGTGTTAATTTTAAGACTAATGATTAGAGTTCTCTAAACTTAGAAACAGAATCATTGAATTATGTATCTTTTCTCATAGTGAAGAATCTTTGCTGTAGGTCAGTGTTTTGGTAATCTCATACTGTCCTTAAATGTTTGAAATTAATTAATTAATTAATTAATTTTTAAAGATTTTATTTATTTGACAGAGAGAGAGAGATCACAAGTAGGCAGAGAGGCAGGCAGAGAGAGAGGGGGAAGCAAGCTCTCTGCTGAGCAGAGAGCCTGCTGCGGGGCTCGATCCCAGGACCCTGAGACCACGACCTGAGCCGAAGGCAGAGGCTTTAACCCACTGAGCCACCCAGGTGCCCCAAATGTTTGAAATTTAAAATATTAAATAGCTTTACTAAAAATAGACCAAACTTCTTATGTTAAATGTACTTCCTTCCACTTTGCTCTTCCTTTACCCCCAAGATTCTGGTACTTCTTTGCTTTCCTGCCCTGAGGTTACTGGTCTAATTGAATTAGATACTAAAGAAAAACAGAGAAAATTCCACTTTTCATAGATTCAATTTCATTCTCTTGGGATTATGAATCTTACTCATTTCTCAACTTTGTTTTCAGAATATGCTGTTGGCTTCACGTTTGCCATTAAAAAGCTTTACAATTTCATAAGCCAGTATGAATTGGCCAGAACAACTTGTGGCAGGATACATCTTTCATAAACCTATAGATATGATTTTTCTATATTTCCTTTGCATAATCTTAAAAACTAATTACCTTTTAGTCATCCAAGGGAAAGCACGCTCTTATAATTTAATGCCTGTGTGGAGAGTTTGAAATATAGTTATGGACATGAAAAGTGACATACTACTTTTAGAGACTGATTAGCTGTATAGTTGCTTCACAAAAACTTGAATTTTTTCCTATGAACCCGATTTCTATTGTGTTTTGTACCTTTGAGGGTTGTAAGGTGGGTAACATATATTCTCTTTGCCTGAAGTGTTGAGCTTTAGTGTATAAGTTTCTTGTGAAATCTTCCATTAATAAACCTTCTGTCATTTTTGTGTTGTTTTAGATAAATGCATTAAACTGACAAGTTTGACTTTTAGAACATTTTTTAGGACTCCTCTGTTTAAATCACTTTGCTGCCATTATAAGTTCTGTTCTCATGGACTGAACTTCTTATTAAAGTGTTTTTAAATTACTGTGCCTTGTTCTTTTGCTGATTTAGATATCTTTTCAGAACTGTATGGTCTTTATAACCTGTTAAGTATATAGTAAGTGCATTTAATAAAGCTCACATATAAACATTTAAAGGAACTGGCAGAAGAACACAAATTATTTTTTCTTGTAAGTAGCATTGTGAATGTGTAAAGTGATTCAGTTTGTTTCATTCCAGTTGGGTCTTTGTCTTCTGAGGATCATGATTTTGACCCTACTGCTGAGATGTTGGTCCATGACTATGATGATGAAAGAACTCTTGAAGAAGAGGAAATGATGGATGAGGGTAAAAACTTCAGTTCTGAAATTGAAGACTTAGAAAAGGTAAAGGATTTTACTTTCATATTTTAATAGCAAACTTATATTAACGCTTTTGAAATTGTATTATATATTATTTTACCATCTGTCTGAAATAAAAACAGGATCATTGTCTTTGTTTTTGACCTTTTATGGACTGTCGCTGATTTTCTCATTATTTTGAAGGAAAGCCTAATAAGTAGATTTTCATTTAATTTTTAATTTTAATTTCATTTAATTTTCATTTAATTTTTCAAAATTATTGTATAGCTCTTAATCTAATTTTTAAGTATTTGAGGCACAGTGAAGTAGGTACATGTGGTCATCTTACAGATGAGAATCTTACATAATGAAATACAGAGAACTGTGGGCCCTAGACTTGGTTCTGAATTGTAGTCCAGCCTAGTGCATTAAACCACACTGTTCTACTGAGGGTCACACTTGAGTTTAATTAAACACTGCAGTAGATACAGGGAGAAGTCTTTTCCTTTAAATAACTTGTAATCTGGTAGAATACTAAAAGAATGTTGAAAAAGTTTTGCTCTTTTTTTTTTTTTTTTAAGATTTTTTGACAGAGAGAGAGACAGTGAGAGAGGGAACACAAGCAGTGGGGAGTGGGAGGGAGAAGCAGGCTTCCTATTGAGAAGGGAGCCTAATGGGGGTCTCGATCCCCGGACCCTGGAATCATGATCTGAGCTGAGGACAGACGTTTAACGAATGAGCCACCCAGGTGCCCCTACTCTATTTTTAATTGTAAAATAATAATGTCCCATTTTCCACCCCTCAGTCATCTTTTAAAAAGTTGGCAACAGTAAATGTAGTTTATAACTTCTTAAACCCAAAATCAATAGAGATGGAAATGAACTGGATTTTAAACACATACTTATACCAGGACTACAGAGAGAGGTCTCTATAGGGGTCACTTGAGAAAATGTAGGATTATACTTATCTATAAATAAACCTTATTTGCACATTCTGATCAGCTCAGAATGACAAAAGCTTTCAGGAATAATATTGAATAATAATAATCCTTCTTTTTCCTCAAGAAGACAAGACACATTCTTATATAATCTCTTCTGCTGTCTTTGTGCGGCAGAGATGAATTCTTACTGCATATCTTCCTTCATGTTAATATACAGGGAAATATAGGCAGCCTTGAGGATCTAGACCCCAGGCTTGCTCTGGTAGACCTGAAAATTTCTAAACATGTTCATTGACTTGACAAATTAATCCAAGACAATTGCTGTTAGATTTAATCATTAAAAAAAAAAAAAAAAAAAAAAACCAAGCCAACTTATAGCCAAACAGATTTGAGAATATAGAGATAAAATGGTTGGGAAATAATTAAGAAAAGCTTTGGGTATTGCTCCTTTCAGGGGTGATGATAAAATGTTGCCTTTTGATAAGAAAAGATGTCTAAGAGTCTTGAGCCCTGGCTTTATTTGGGCACTTCCTTCCTACCTCTTATGAATGGGTAGCCTAAAATAGCTGAGAATTATAATCCAGCTAACATTCTCTCTCTGTCAAATAAATAAAAATCTTAAAGAAATAAGCACTGGTAATTACTTTTTTGCTTTGTAATGATATCTATCACTGAATTTGAAGATTTAGAAAAATTAGGTCTTTAAATATTTCAACTTTTCTGTACTTGGACAGTTTTGCTTCTTGGAATTTTATGACATTCTTGGAAATTGGGACGGAAAACTACAGGTGATCTTTAAACAGATTCTACTGAAGACCTAAGAACTGTGTCTCCACTTAGAAGCCTAATCTTTCTTTCATTGAACAGTGGACAAGAGGAGCTATTTCTAAGAGTGGCTGACTGCCCACTTCCTCTGAACTATAATTCTCATCTGTAGTAAAGCTTAACTATGTAGATGTGGTCTCTATTCTCTATTCTTTGTTGATGTGTAATGAAACAAGAAATTAAATGAAAAACGGCAGATAGAGACACAAATATAAAGAGTAAACATCATTTATAGAAGAAATTTAAAATTATTTCTATATCACTTAATGTACTCTTGTTAATCTTTTATTACTGGAACACCGATTTAGGTATTCGTACATGTCCACAGTCTTAGGGGCTTGATGTTAATGTTTGTTTTTAGAAATTACAATAAATTTTTATACTCATTATAAACTTGATAGTTTATAGACTATAAATATGGCCTGTATTTAGTGCTTACAAATTTTTAGTACAGTATGTATTAAAAATAAGATATAAGAACAGTTTTTGTATAGTAGAACTTTGATATAGAGAATACATTCTGTGACTAGATTTATGTTATGAAACACATAAAATAAGGTCGACATTGTGTCTTACTATAGTTTATTCATGTTACTGTTTTGTGAGGTTTTAATTTAATAGTCTCCAGCTATAACTTTTAGAGAAGTTCTTTACAATAATTTGTAGATTTCTCCCTTGATATTCATTGTGAAATAAGAAAGTAAAAATCACCTTTTCTACCACTTAAACTTTGGTATAGAGTCTTCCTGTTTTGTGGGTTTTTTTGAAATTAAGTTTTTAAAACTATATGTATACTGTTTTGCAATGCACATTTTAAGATATCAGACTGGTGTTACATAAAAATTGTTCTACACTTCACTTAGACAATTTCTTTTGGGAACACCATCAGGTGTATCAGATAAGTATTAGCATTATTTCCTTGGTTAAGAGTCCTTGTTGATTGTGAAATGTACCATAGATTTAGAAATAATATAGATGGGGGCAGGGAGGAACAATACTATGGGAAATGTGTACATTGGTAATGTACACATCCTAATTTCTGGCATGTGAGGTTATGCATCATATCACCATGTGAGGTTATGCATCATGCATGGAGGTTATGCATCCATATGCATTATATGGATCAAGGAGATTATGATACTTTTCTCTTTACAGGTGAAGAAATCTAGGTGAGAGGAGTTAGGTGATTTGCCTACAGTAATGGTTAGCAGTTGGTCCTCTGCCTCTAGATTTTATGTTCTTCCTGATATAAAACCTTTGAGTTAGAAAATAGTCCATTTATAAGTATGACTAGACTCAAATATGCCCCTTAAAGTTTAAGTAGGGTCAACAAAATACCTGAGAAAAAGAAGAGAAAAATCCTCTACCTGGGATGAGGTGCTGGATCAAACTTCTAAGCTGATCTAGCCACGACAGATCTCAGAGACTAAGATTTACTCATTTGATTTTTTAAAAAAAATTTCTTTTGTGCTTCAGAAGGTTAAGTCCTTTATTAATAGGTCTAATAGAAAGCTCATTTGTGAAGTGCTTCAGAGATGGGATTCACCTTTTTTAGTTTTGCTACACAAGTTTTAGTACAAGTAATTTCTGTATTTTAGCATCAGCTCAGTTTAGGTAACTAGTGTCATTCCTTGAATGTGTTGGTGAAGTTCCACTAAGATAGTCATCTTCTTCCTCAATGGATGATTGTACTTGTGTCTTTATAGAGAAAGTAGGGTTTTCATGAGTGACTACCTGGAATCTCCGATGTGCCTGGCACATACAAACTTAACTTTTATATTCATTCTTTCTTCTCTCCCTACTGTTCCAAGAGTATATGCCACGTCCTAGGATAACTCTTAATTCCATCCCTCTTGCCCTGAGTCTGTTCTTCCCACTTATTTTTTATTTCAGCATAGAAAATCCTACTCATATGTTTCCTGAATTTGGGAGAAATTTTTTTAACCCGTTTTGCCCTTAGTGATTCTTGTTTTATAGTGTATGTACTTTCTCCCCTCCATTCAGTCCATTCATGTACCTTCTCCCCTCCATCGATTCAGCTTTGTTTCTCCCAATAGGCTGTAGGGTCACCAATAATTCCTGCTTGACAGGTACAGAGAATTCCTGTCTCTCTCTATTTCACTTGATTTGTCTTTGATATTTGGTCTAAGTGACTATCTATGGTCTCTCCACACTTGCTTCTTCCTTAGCTTATGTAATTCTGTTTTCTCTTAATTCTACTCTCTGGTATCTCCCTCTTTTGTATTTATGGGCCATTCTTTCTTTGCCCACATTTTAGTTGATGGCATTTCCCAGAGTTCTAGTTTTTGTCTTCTTACTCTGTATGCCTTTTCTGGATAACCCCATTCAAGCCCTTTGCTTCACCTTTTGCCTTGAATTATCATTTGCTACCCCACTGTCCACCTTCAAGTTTGTCTGATGTTTCTGTCTCATAACAATGCTGTAGATATTTAGCCTTTGCAGATCAGAAACAGGCAGTCCATTTAGATTCCTCTGTCACTTTCATTCACTTTATCAAGTAGGTCAAGAAATACATTCTTTTCTCTTAATTTCACTCAGATAATATCCTTCTTGAGTTGAGGCTCTCATTCTTCTTCTCTCCCTAGAATGTTATTTTCAAAATGCATATTGTGCTTAAAATTTTCCAGACATATCCCATTGTCTGTAGGGTAATATATCTGGAAGTTCTTCTGATAAAGCATATATTCCCTTCTCTTTTCTGTCTATCCTCTCACCTTCTTTGGCTTTAGATATCATCTAGATGCTAACAAATGCCAGATTTATATCGTTAGCCCAGCCTGATCCTCTGAACACCAGGCTGCTGGTCAACTTGACTCTTCTACTTAGATGTTTCATAGTCCTCTCAGACTTGACTTTTGTCTTCTGCAGAACTCTTAATTGTTTCCTTCAGAAACCCTTCCTTCAGTCCTTTGTTGTTTTTTTTTTTTTTAAAGATTCTATTTACTTATTTGACAGAGAGAGAGCACAAGCAGGGGGAGCAGCAGGCAGAGGAAGAAGGAGAAGGGCTCCCCACTGAGCAGGGAGCCCCATGCGGGACTCAATCCCAAGACCCTGGGATCACGACCTGTGCTGAAGGCAGATGTTTAACTGACTGAGCCACCCAGGCACCCCTCCTTCAGTCCTTTCTATCTCAGTAAAAGTTACCACCATATAGGCAGTTGCTCAAATCGAAATCTGGAGAGACATTGTTTTCTCTCTCTTTAACTCCCACATCCAGGAACCCTTTTGATTCCACCTTAGAATATATATCATCTATTTACTTTTCTCCATGTTTATGTCACTACTTTAATCTAGCATGGAACCCATAGGTGGTCTCCCTGCTTTTCTCTTCTCTCTCCTCAACCTTTTCTTTATGTAACTGCCGAACATTTAAGAAAAAAATAAAGTCATGGCATTCCTCCTTCATCCCCCCACCGCCACTTTTTTTAGTCTCCATTCACTTCCCATTGCCCTGGGAGTAAAGGGCACTTACCTATCAATGTATACCACCATTTCTGGAATTGATTATTGCAATCAACACATCATATTGTAATTGTTAACCAGTTTCTTCCATCAAGACTGAACTCATTGAGAGCAGGGATTTTCTATAAATTCTTTTCTGTATCCACAGCTAGCAACCTCTGCATAGTACCTAGAACCCAGTAAATGCTGTATTGATGGAAAGGTGGACTATTAGTGTATGACGCATGAAAATTGACATTGAAATTATGAGGTTTTGAAGAAATACTACAGACAGGTGGTTTGCAAAAGCTGCAACCCAATCTCCTCTTAGAACTGATATGAGCCAAAGGGAATGAGCTGCATGGAATCTGCAAGGAGCAGGGCTAGAGAGACTGAATCTGGTTCTGGGCACATTTGAGGGGTTCTGTTCTTTGGTTTGGGAGAAGAATAATTCACGAGGTTTCCCCATGGCATGGGTGAACTTCTGTCCATCCTGACTATCCAACTCCATTTCTGCTGACTCCATGCTACCAAAGCAGCTTTTTAACTGATTTCAATCCCAAGCTGAAAGGATTTCATGAATGACATGATTGGTATGGTCACTGGAAAGGCACAGGTCTCCTACCGCAAATTAACAAAGTCAAATTCTGTCATAAACCTTATTCTAAGTTCATTTAGCATGAATCTATTTGAATCAGGCACAGTGAAAAATAAAAGTTCTAGACCGGTAAAGGTGAAGGCCAGATTCTTGGGCACCTCCCCGAGCCTGGCAGTCAGTGGGTTTCTAGAAATCATCAGTGGCTCGTTTCAGCTCACTTTGTGATCAGCTGAGGACACGTTACATACTCGGCTTTAGCATATTCATGCTTTTGCTTCATGACTTAGGCATTTTGCCTTAAAGGAAAAACTAAACCTGTAAGCAAGCTTAATGAATTTCTTAATAGATGAGCATAAACATCTCTTAAAATATTGAGCAAATTAATCTGTAGATACTTTGTATTTATATATTTGAATAATTATAAATAGCTATATAAACTTTAGTAGTTGAATTAAGATATTTTTGAAAAGGTAATACACCACTTATTTTCAGATGGATTAGTTAGGGGAGAGCGTACCAAGATGTGGCATAGCATAGGTATTCATAACACAGGAAGCAGTGCAGCCAAAGTATGTACTTTTTTTTTTTTTTAAGATTTTATTAATTTATTTGGCAGAGAGAGACACAGTGAGAGAGGGAACACAAGCAGGGGGAGTGGGAGAGGGAGAAGCAGGCTTCCTGCTGAGAAGGGAGCCCGATGTGGGGCTCAATCCCAGGACCCTGGGATCATGACCTGAGCCGAAGGCAGCCGCTTAACGACTGAGCCACCCAGGCGCCCCTAAAGTATGTACTTTTATCAAAGCATTGTTGCCTAGTGAACTGGCACTGAGATTTGAACCCAGAACTGAGCCTCCGTTTTTGTCACCTGTAAGATGGTGGTAATGATACAAACTTTAGTAGGTGTTTATGGAAGAGAAACCTAAAACAATTGTACAGAATACAGATACGGTGTTAGTAATATAAAAGGATAATTTTGAATAGTAATATATAAGTGTTATTAGTGTTAGTGATTGCTCAGCAGTGGTTGCCCTTCAGCTATCATCTAATTAACATGAAGAATAAACCAAGTGGTCAATTGTTAAGTCTAAGGAAACAAGCTGAATATTATATGAAGTTATTGATTGATTAATTGTAAGTTCTTTCAAGGTAAATCTTTATACTAATTTGAATGCTAAAAAAAAGATCACTAAAGCAAATATTTGAGGAATTTTTTAGAGTGAAATGCTGCTGGAAATAAAAAAGATGTTAATCATTAGGCTTTTGTTAATATATTAATAATACTCAAGTGTTTGAGCCTGTTTTCTAGCAGGAGTACAAAAAGAAAAACTAAAGCTTGGCTTTGATTTGATACTGCTGTTTTTTTGAAAATGTGTTTTATGAACATTAACGGCATCACAGTTTATCTGTGCTTCTGTATTGTGACATCTACTGAGTTTATGTTTGTGCCCTGGCTTGAATAGGAAGGAAACATGCCTCTAGAAGATTTACTGGCATTCTATGGCTATGAACCTACAATTCCAGCAGTGGCAAATTCCAGTGCAAATAGCTCCCCAAGTGAACTTGCTGATGAACTACCAGACATGACACTAGACAAAGTAAGTACAGGCATTTAAAAGAAAAATCCCAGGTCCATTACCATTGGGTGTTTTTATTAGTTTCCTTTTAATCGAAAGCCTTTTATATTTCTGAAGTGTAAATTTCTTATTGACCCATTGCTCTTTATCATTTTGGTGACCGATTTAAATATTGTTTGGCTTTGATTACACTGCTTTAAAAGTACTAATAACTTCCTAATACTTTGTGCTTTGAGTATGTTTGAGTGTTCGCCCATAAAATTTTCCTTTCCTGTGTTGACATATTGTATCTAAACTTAGAATTTGCCCTAACTTTTTTTGATCCTCTGAACTGTTGAATGCATTGATTAATAAATCCCCCAGAAGCCTTCAAACCAAGCTGGCTTAGATGTAGTGTGGTTAGAGAGTTCTGTTTTCTTGGGCTCTGTGAGTGACAGCAGCCACAGCAGCCAAGGCCTTGGTGATATGTCTGTAACATTGTTGGTTGTGGGGAAGGCATAGTCCCTGCTGAGGGAAGTTCACACAGCCACAATCTCTGCTAACTTTCTATGGTCTCTGGAAAGCTTTCCTTGCCTTTCAGATCTCAGACAAGGAGAGGAATCCACATCTTGGAACCTCTTCCTGTGAGTTTTGTTGTTCCCCCTTTTCAGTCAAATGTGGTATTAATGTACCACATCTTAATGACTGTAGTCACCCAGCAAATACTGACTGCCTCCTATGTACCAGGGACACAGATGGCTATATACTTAGATACAAGTTAATTCAAGCCTGTTTCTTTTAAAATTAAATCACTAGTCAGAGTTTTTCATTAGTTAGGTTTTTTTAAAGTATTGGAAAATAAGAGTTTGGGGAATTTTTTGGTTTTATTTATTTATGTTGGTAGAAAGTGAGTTTAATTGTTAAGCACTTAGAAATAAGATTATTTTTGTTCTAAATTCACTAAAAATTAGCCCACAGTTTCAGATAAGCTTTCTGCTTATCCAAGAGTTAGGCAGATTGTTTAAGTGTATAATAATATAGTTATTAAATATTATATGTAATTAAATACCAAGTGTTATTAAATATTTATGTACATGAAGTAAATTATAGGAACATTTCAGATTTACTTTTCTCAAAACTAAGGGGCTTTCAACAGGTTCTTAATTGTATCATAATACATAATATGTTTATGAATAATATCAAATTGATGAAGTTTAATTTCTTTTTTTTAATTAAAAAAAATTTTTTTTAATGAGATGCAGTAATTTCTAACTCCAGCACTGCATTCTTATTCTTACAGGAGGAAATAGCAAAAGATCTGTTGTCGGGTGATGATGAGGAAACTCAGTCTTCTGCAGATGACCTGACACCGTCTGTGACTTCCCATGAAACTTCCGATTTCTTCCCTAGGCCTTTACGATGTAAGAAACTCAGTCATTACTGATTAATAGTAGCACTGATGCTCTGGCTCAAGTACGTTTTATGGCATTCGCTAGTTTGTCAGACATAAAACAAAACCAAAAAATAGTTTGTCAGATTGTTCTAAGTGTTTTACTTAATGGAAATACAATTCTATTATAGTCCAAATACAATTGTAACTTCTTATTGGGGTAGAGTTGAACTAACATGTTGTTTTAAAACCTAAAACATTTGGTTAGTTTTGCAAAGCTGTCTATTTTTTTTCCCAAGATTCATCTGTTGCTATGGTAACCAAACTTAGTTCTTCAACCGTGAAATTTTATGGACATTTTTTGGACTTGTTTTAAAAGGCCCTTTACTCTCCTGGTTTTGAGAAGCATCAGACACTCAATAAGTATTTTTATCTTTTTAGTGATTTATTTAATTCTTTTTTCTTCTTTTTAGTTCTTGTTGTTATCCCTTAATGTATATCAGTAATATTTAAAACGTCTTTGAAGTGAAATAATTTTTTACCTGCAACCTTGCTTATTTTTTTAGGTATTTTGATTGTAGAAGAACTGTTCACTTAATAAATGCAAATACACATACACGTGTATATGTGCAAAAACAATTTTGATGGACTTAATATGCACCTCTATGTCCCATTCTGGGTTAGCATAATAACTCTAGTGCTTTCTGTTCTTTTTTAAGGTGAACATAGTGGTTTTCCTTTTGCCTTTGCAAACTATTTGACAGTAGACCAAAAAGATCTTAAGGATACTATACACTTTCTTAGTATTTTCAGCGTCTTGTTTTGACTAGTGTTAAAATGTGAGGATAGTACAATGAGTGTATTTGTGCTGATCTCATTCATTCAACAGATTTTTTATAAAATACCATGTGCCAGGGACATGTGCTGCAAAAATAAGCAGTAAAAACCTTTTTAAAATTTAATTTAATTTTTTTTTTTTTTAGCGAATACTACATGTGATGGAGATAAGGAATCAGAAGTTGAAGATGTTGAAACAGACAGTGGTAACTCACCTGAAGATTTGAGGAAAGTAAGTTGAGTTACCATGATAATAACTTAGTAGATAGTTTGGACTAAAGTAGCTTTTAAAAACATTTCTGAAGTAATTTAAGATAATTGTGCTGTTGCAAGATGAAAGTTCTTTCAACTGGTAGTAACTCATTAATGAATTGGAACTTGTTTTTCAGTATATTTTTATAAGTTGTTTTTACTTCTGAATTTTCTTGTAGGAAATAATGATTGGTTTACAATATCAGGCAGAGATTCCCCCTTACCTTGGAGAGTATGATGGCGATGAGAAAGGTAAGACTTTTGGTTTTGATTTGATAATATTTGGTAGGCTAAGCTATCCCTTAATATGTTTGTGTAATTATTTGATTATATATCAACCTAGTCAGTATACATCAATTTTTTCGGAAGATTTTATTTAGTTATTAGAGAAAGAGAGAGCGTGCAAGCAGGGGGAGCTGCAGAGGGAGAGGGAGAAACAGACTCCCCACTGAGCAGGGTGCCCAACGTGGGGCTCAATCCCAGGATGCTGGAATCATGACCTGAGCAAAAGGCAGATGCTTAACCAACTGAGCCACCTAGGTGCCCCTCAATCTTGGTAGTGTAAAGATAGATTTGGAGTCAGTGAAAGTTTAGGTCTGACTCAGGAATAATATATCAAAATTAACTCTGAGACTCAGAGAACCACTTCTGTCTCTGTACAGTGCTTCTTAGTCCTACAAGTATGCTAAGGCACCAGGTAAAGTCGTGGAATGCCTCCGCAGGTGCATCTGTCTGACCTACATCCCACTCTAGTAGAAGTGGGTAGAATCTTACTACCTGACATAAGAGCACATTACAGATAAAATCCTCCTGGAAAGAAAACTCTTGATGAATAAAGACTCTAGAAGAAATTCTCTTGTGCGAGCCCTGGAAGAGAAGGTGGTAGAACACAAGGATTCTGTTTCTTTTTCTGTACACCTCTACTTAAGTGTAATTGGTTTTTCTTCACATTTTTGGTAGATCCCAGCTATAGTTGGTTCTGAAAATGTGGTGGAAAGTAAAAATACAGGTACACTTCCCTAGCTGAACTTGGGAAGCCTATAGATTTGACCATGTGCTTTTGACTTTTTCCCTAAGGAGTCAGTTTGTCCCTGTACCAAAGCAGCGCAGCGACACAACTCTTCCTGAGTTGTTCTTTTTTCCTTTGCTCTGTTAGATCATCCTCCATTTAAAGGAAGGGAAGACAGCCTACCCTAGGGTTGTTAGCATTGGCAGCCCCTAACAACAATGGTTTTCTAAACTGCTCTCAAAATGCTCTTGTCCCAGGGAAGCAAAACAGTAGCTGATCTTCAGATGACCCAGCCTCTCCATTCCTCCACCCAAATGACACACACCCTTGAAGTCAAGAACATGCTCAACCACTGTCAGTTCTTAGATTAAACATAATGGAGGTAATCATCTCTCAGTTGTACACATTCAGGAGGGAAGGTATACCTTCTCTATCTTTGGAGGGAATAAACCCAAACTGCTGTACCTATTTCAGTTTTGACAAAGAGGAAAGGAATTTACATCAAAAGTCAGTCTTACTGGTTCATAGGCACATTTTATTTTTAACTTTCCTGCTCACTAGGAGCGATAATGCCTGCCTTACACAGTTCTGAATATAAAGCACTTATCCTGGCCCATGGTACATAGTGAGTTTTCAGTAAATTATTTTATTAGCTATATTTAGTACTTATTATACACTTGAAGAGTGCATTGCAGTTGTAGCAATGGGATAAATATTTGGGCCATCTGTATTACTTTATTGTGTGAAGTAGAAGCTTTAATTATGGTGGCGATGTGTGCATTAATAGAATATACACCTTATTTTAGTGACATTCTGCTTATTAACATATCAACCTCCTTAAGACATTTTGGGAAGTTTACTTCTATTACTGTTAATCATTCTTTTCCATTTTTGATTGATGTGTGTCCTTTAAGTAAAATTCACCCTTTGGGAGGAAATTAGTAAAGTAAAAATCTACCTTAGGTATTTCATTTTTGGCAGATATTTTGTTTTTTTATTTATTTTTGTTTTATTTGTTTGCAGTTTTTTACCTGTATACACGTCATAGAGGCAGTTAGAGAGTTCAAGAGAAAACTCTAGTGAGGCTATTAAAGTATTTATACAAGTTATTTTTACCCCCTCATTAGGAGAATATAAAACACCCTTCTGAGTTTTACATTAGATTTCACTAGGCATGGAAAGCCTTCTGATTGGATAGTGAATCCCACCAGCGAGAAAGCTACTTGCTCTAGCCTTTGAAACACTTGGGCCTTAATAAAGGTAAAAAAAAATTTTTTATACCTTTACCAATGAAAGAGTCACCTTGTGAGACAATCAAATTGCTGCTGTCCTCAAAGTTAGTTGTCCTAGTGTGTGGCATATCAAAGAAGAGGAAGAACAGTTAATATACATCTAGGAGTATGTTCACTATTTTTAATGTGTTAATGGGATTTTCTTTATCAGTGTATGAAAATGAAGACCAGTTACTTTGGCGTCCTGGTGTGGTTTTGGAGAGCAAAGTTAAGGAGTACCTTGTTGAGACCTCATTAAGAACTGGAAATGAAAAAATAATGGATAGGATATCTGCAGGAACACACACAAGGGATAATGAACAGGTATACTTCAACTTCTGTTGAAACAGTAGCTAATTAATCTCTTCTTGATTTTCTTTTCTTTTTCTTTCTTTCTCTCTTTTTTTTTTTTTTTTTTTTTTTTTAGAGGGGGTCTGGGGGTGGAGGTCAGAGAGAGAATCTTAAGCAGGCTCCTCGCCCAGTACGGAGTGTGATGCGGGACTTGATCTTACAACCCTAAGATCATGACCTGAGCTGAAATCAGGAGTCAGGTGCTTGACCGACTAAGCCACCTAGGCACCCTTCTTGATTTTCTTATATATGATTCAAGTATTTCTTACATGTGAACTGGATATCTCTTGCTATAGATTTTTAAAACTTGGAAAACACTTGTTAAAAAAAGTCCCAAGACCTAGTGATAACCACTCCATAGTGTCTCAGGTTCTTTCTTCTGGTCCTTCCTTCTGTGTGTATGCACATATCTTAATTTGAATCCCTTATTTTCCTTGCCATTGAGAATTCTTTAGTATCCCTTCCTGATGACTGTATATTCCATCCTGTAGCTATAATATCACTTATTTAAACATTCTCTATGGTTGGACCTTAGATTTTAGAATAAAGGTATTTTTTGGATTATTCTTGAACTCTATTCAGGAAGTGTTGAAAAGTATTACCTATTACAATTGTATAAATATGCTTTAGGAGCATTTGTTAGCCACTGTGTAGCTATAGTAGCTATATAGCTATAGCAGGATACTCTTGATTGTATGTGAGATGGGACTTGGAGTATTGCCTAGTAAGGGTCTTTTTTTTTTTTTTTTGGATGCCCCTGGTTTTGCCGTCTGATATCATTTTGCCCCTCTTTTTTTTTTTAAGATTCCATTTATTTATCTGTGAGAGAGAGAGAGCACAAGCAGGGGGAGCAGCAGGCAGAGGGAGAAGCAGGCTCCCCGCTGAGCAGGGAGCCCGATGCGGGACTCTATCCCAGGACCCTGGGATCATGACCTGAGCCGAAGGCAGACACCCAACCAACTGAGCCACCCAGGCGTCCCTCATTTTGCCCCTCTTGTATACTTTTCACTCTGTATCTTTAGCCTCAATGATCCTAACTGAAATGAATATCCAGAGATAGTTGGACTCAGACTTGAATTTCCAGGTAACATACAGAATTCGTAGTAGCTGAATTTTGGAGTAGCTTTGCAGCTGTCAAAAAGAAACCCCCCTGGGTTTTTGTACCGATAGTCTATTAAACTATAAATTAATTTTGGAAGAATTAATACCTTTAAAACATTAAACCTTGCAGTTCAAGAACATGGTCTGACTCTCCATTTGTTTCATTTTTTAATCACTCAAGTGTTTGTGTTTGTTTGGGTATCATATACATCTAATTAACTTGATTCATCAATATCTTAAATATTTATGTGTATTTAATACTTTTGTTAATGGGATCTCTTATAATTATATATTGTTAATATAGAGAAATGTCAATTTTTAAAAAAATTTATCTTTTCTCAAGTGAAACTAATAATTTTTCAGTTTTTATCAGGCTTTCTAGTCTTAAAGTCATTATTGAATTATATCTTGGTTCCTTCCTTACCATTTAGTATATCTCTTATTCCTGTTATTATCTTACTGCGTTAGCCATAACTCTCCTCTCAGAGACTTTTGGTAGTGATAGTGGTTTGAGGCCTGCTTTTGATGGAATTTAATATATATAAGGTTTTTACATTAAGAATAATAACCAGTGCTTGGTTTGATATAGGCTATCTTTATTATACTAAGGTAGTAAACATCCACTTATAATGGCTTTTGTCTTTTATAAAATTAGAAATGGATACTGATTTATCAGATGCTTTTTTAGCAGCTAGATTGTTTTTTAATGATTATGTTCTGATTATTAACCTATTGATGTATTAATAGATTTACTAATATTGAGCCCTCTTTGCCTGTCTTGGAAAATACTTGGGAAGGTAGATTATTATTTAACTTTCAGTTAAGTTCTCGCCACTGCTATTTCGTATATTCGTAATTCCAAACAGATTTAATGAGAAGAAATTCTAATTTTAAGAAAAAAGACACCCTTCATAGTAGACCATGAGACCATTATAAACCCCAGGCACTCAAGTACCCATCCTTCTATTCCAGGCCTGCTGCTGTTCCCTTTTATTAATACTCTAAAAGGCAGAGAGTTTTCCCAACTAGAAAATAAATCATCTAAAATAGGGAAATTGCCCAGCTCAGAGGGCCTGGCAATTAAAAAAATAAAATAAAAAATGATACTGGCAGGTGACTTTTGAGGGGTAGAGTGAAAATGAACAGACTCCTGGGATACCAGAGTCCATCACCGGGATAGTTAAGTAGACTAAATGTTTGGGCAAACATACCCGTAAATGTCTTACATTTAGAGAGCATTTCAGACAGTACTTGTTAGGACTCTAACTAGTCCTGTTTTTTGGTGTTGTGGGTTTTTTTTGTCTATTTGTTTTAATGCTCTTAAGTGTGAATTTCTGGTAATTTTTATTGTATAGGTTTTTTTTTTTTCTTTCTCTTATAGGCATTATATGAACTTCTCAAGTGTAACCATAATATAAAGGAAGCAATTGAAAGGTATTGCTGCAATGGAAAGGCATCTCAAGGTAAGGAACACTTGGGCTCAAGAAAGGGAAATGACAGGGGATGCTCATTTGGGGATTAGAATAAGCAAAGTATTGTAAAGGATGGAGCAGTCCTGTAACACTTTTGTAAGATCTGTGTTCATCTTCATAGCCAATAATTTTTTCCTTTTCTTGCCCTCTATTTTTAGACGTACGAGAGATTGTTCAAATACAAATTAGTTACCCCCCTGTCACCTCCACTTTCTTGAAGAAATAGTTACAGAACAAAGCAGACCCCAGAGATGACAATATATCCAAAGTAATTAAAAAGAATGATTTTATAATTTCATTGAAAAGAAAAGTTGTTTTTTCTTTTTTTTAAACCAAACAGGAAATGAAAAGGAGATTAAAGATAAAAAATATGTATTATAATATATTCCATTGAATTTATTACAAAGAAGGTATTTTTAGTAATCATGTAATAAAATTTTTACAATACTTAGGCTTTGTTTTGTGTGTGTCAGGGAAAATGGTTAACTTTAATTTCAGTAGTTTTGTCACTATATAAATAATTGCATGCACCATAGCTTTCATTAAGTATATATAGAGTGAAATAATAGTAACATTATATAATGATTTGGAAAAATAGAAAAGCTGAAAACAGTACATTTAAACTTGTAGGTTGAGATAGTCTGTTGAAATGTTTTCTTGTAGAAGTTGCTTTTTTGAGAAAATTATTTTTAAGCTAATCTCAAAAACTAAATACTGTTTTTTTTCTTTAGTTCAAACTATGTTTTATCTTTACGGTGGACTACTCTTAGTGGGGACCTGGTCCCCAGTGTCTTCAAGTGAAAAACTTCAAGTTTCCTCTGCCCCAAACAGATTTGAGGTCACTCATATTAGCATCTTCCGAGTAGTTGAATGGGAATTAGTCTTTTGAGAGCGTGGGTTGTTTCTTATTCCCATTGGGTTTCCAGAGTGTAGCACTCTGCAAACTGACTTTATTTTTTATTTTATTTTATTTTTTGCAAACTGACTTTAAATAAATATGTATTGATTACTTATGGTCTTTAAGTAAAAGCACTATGGTTTTGATATAATACCAAAATAAGGCTTTTTTTCCCCATAAAGGAAATAACCTTTTTTTTCTAATTTGAAAAAATACATGCTCACTGTTTAAAAAAATCAGAAAAACAGTGAGCATAAATTATAGAAAAACATCATATTCTTATCCTCCCATGTAGAGAAAAAAAACCCAGTGTTTATAGTTTGGTATTATTGATTTTTAAATGAGATTTGTATTGTGCATACTTCTGGTAATCCTAACTGATGTCTCCTGCATACAGAACTGTGTGTGTATGTATGTGTGTGAGAGAGAGATTGAGAGAGAGAGATTGTGAGAGAGAGAGGGATAGTTAATGGCCTTTTATAGGGGAAACATACTGAAAGTATAAACTAGCAATTCATATAAAAGAGCTCTGAAGCCAATAAAGTTTCTTTTTAAATCTTTTTAGAGGGAATGACCGCGTGGTCGGAAGAAGAATGCCGGAGCTTTGAACATGCACTCATGCTTTTTGGAAAAGATTTTCATCTTATACAGAAGAATAAGGTAAGTTAGGCAAATTAGTACAGATTGCTTAGTATTGACAATGAATAGAAGCATGTAAGTTTAAGTCACTTGGGTAGGAAAAAAAAGGGAAGAGTTTGTTAATGCTTTCCTGATGTTAGCATTTCTTATATTGCTCTACACATGACTGGGATTGGCCCTGGCTTATTCGCGAGATGGCTGATAGAGGACTCCTCTATCTTTTGACATACGTAGTTGTTACACTCTACTCATGGAGAATGGATTGACTCTATTTTCTATGTAGTCTTACTCTTCTTTCGTTTGCCTTGACTTTGATTTCTTTCTAAGCTATTCAGAAGTTTGTGGCCTCAAAAATGTTTCTCTTTAGCAGCCAGCTGTAGTTGCTGAAAGAAGAAACATTGGTTAACTAAAACCAACTATAAATGTTTTAATAACATCAAATGCTGGTGAGGATGTGGAGCAACAGGAACTCTCATTCATTGCTGATGGGAGTACAAAATAGTATGGCCCCTTTGAAAAAGACAGTTTGGCGGTTTCTTACAGAGCTAACAATACTCTTACCATATGATCCAGCAGTTGTACTCATTGGTATTTACACAAAGGAGTTGAAAACTTATATCCACACAAAATGTTAGTGGCACATTTAATCATAATTGCCAGAACTTGGAGACAAGTAAGATGTCCTTTGAAGGTGGATGGATAAATACATTGTGACACATCCAGACAATGGCATATTACTCAATTCTAAAAGGAATGAGCTATCAAGCCACAAAAAAACATGGGGGAACCTTTAAATGCATATTGTTAAGTCAAAGAAGCCAATCCGGAAAGGCTATATTACAGTATAATTTCAACTATATCACATTCTGGAAAAGGCAAAACTGGGGAGACAGTAAATTAGCGGTTACAAGATTTATCATAAAGGGAGTGATGAATAGGCACAGTACAGAGGAATTTTGGGGTAGTGGAACTATTTTGTATGATAATCTAATGGTGGATATATGTCATCATATATTCGTCAATACCTATATAATGTATAGTACCTGAGTGAACCCTAATGTAAACGACGGATTTTGGGTAATGAAGATGTGCCGGTTTAGAGTCATTGATTGTAACATGTACCACTGTGTTGGGGAATTGATAGTGGAGGAAGCTCTGTGTGTTTGGGAGCAGAAGATGGTTATGGGAACTCTGTACTTTCTGCTCACATCGGCTGTGAACCTAAAACTGCTCTAAAAAATAAAGTCAATTTTTTAAAAAGTGTGTGGATGTGTATATTCCAATAGTTAGGAATAATTAAATTTCTTTAAAGTATGGTTTGTTTGTTATTATCTCTCTTCATCCTAAAGGAACATAAGATTTGAAGTGGCTGGGTAGGTCAATATTTTATTCCTTTTTCTTTTTCATTAATAGACTTTATTTTTTAGAGCAATTTTTGGTTTATGAAAAAATTGATCAGAAAATACACAGGATTCCCATATACCCCTTACCTCCACATACATGGCTTTCACTATTATTAATATCTTACATTAGTGTGATACATTTGTTACAATTAATGAACCAATATTGATATATTATTATTAACTGAAGTTCATGGTTTACATACTGGTTCACTTTTTGTGTTGTATGGTTCTGACAGGTATGTAATGACTTGTACCATTCCATGTATATTGATATCCACCATTATAGTATCATACAGAATGGTTTCACAGTCCTAAAAATCCCTTGTACTGCAACCAATTCCAATCTATTCCTCTCTCTCTCTTCGTCCACCCCTGTCCCAACATCTGGCTTTTTACTATTTCTATACTTTTGCCATTTCAGAATGTCATATGGTTGGAATCATATATATGTAGGCTTTTCAGATTGGCTTCTTTGACTTAGCAGTATGCATTTAAGGGTTACTTCATATCTTTTCATGGCTTGATAGTGCATTTCTTTTATCACATTTCTTTTTATTCCATTGTATGGATATACCAGTTTATCCATTTACCTTGAGGCACCTCGTGGTTCCATTCAAGTTTTGATAGTTAGAAGCTGCTATAAACATCTGGTGTGAAGGTTTTGCATGGACTTAAGTTTTCAACTCCTTTAGCTAAATAAAAAGTGAGTGGGATTGCTGGATTCTATGGTAAGAGTATGTTTGGTTAGAAACATAGAAAACCTTCAAAATGTCTGCTAAACTGGCTTTACCATTTTGTATTCCCACCAGCAAATGAGAGTTCCTCTTGCTGCACATCCTTCCAGCATTTGGTGTTGTCAGGGTTTTATATTTTGGCCGTTATAATAGGTGTGTAATGTATCTCATTGTTTTCATTTGCATTTCTCTGATGACATAGATGTGGAGTATCTTTTCATTTGCTTATTTGCCATCTGTGTCTCTTCTTTGTGAGGTGTCTGTTAAAGCCTTTAGCCCATTTTTTAACTGAGTGGTTTGTTGCCTTACTGTAAAGTTTTAAGTGCCCTTTACATATTTTGGATAATAGTCCTTTATCACATGTGTGTTTTGCAACTATTTTCTCCCTATATATGGCTGTCTTTTCATTCTCCTAACAGTGTCTTTTGCAAAGTAGAAGATTTTAATTTTAGTGAATTTCAACTAATCAGATTTTCTTTTACTGATCATGCTTTTAGTGTTACATGTAAAAAGTCACTGTTAGGGGCGCCTGGGTGGCTCAGGGGGTTAAAGCCTCTGCCTTCAGCTCAGGTCATGATCTCAGGGGACTGGAATTGAGCCCTGCATTGGGCTCTCTGCTCGGCAGGGAGCCTGGTTCCCTCTCTCTCTCTGCCTGCCTCTCTGCCTATTTGTGATCTCTCTCTCTCTGTCAAATAAATAAATAAAATCTTTAAAAATAATAATAATAAAAAATAAAAAGTCAGTTATCTGGAAGGTCATCTAGCTTTTCTTATGTTCTCTTCTAGGAGCTTTATAGTTTCATATTTCATATTTACGTCTGTATTCCATTTTTAGTTTATTTTTGTGGAAATTGTTAAGATCTGTGTCTAGTTTCTTTCTTTTTTTTTTTGTTTTTGTTTTTGTTTTTGTTATAGCATGTGGATGTCCGGTTGTTCTAAAACCATTTGTTTAGGAGACTATCCTTTGTTGTATTGCCCTACTCTTTGTTAAAGTTAGTTGACTGCATTTGTTTGGGTCTATTTCTGGGCTCTCCATTCTCTTGTGTTAATTTGTATCTATTTTTTCACCAGTAGCACACTGTCTTGACTACTGTAACTTTATAGTAAGTCTTGAAGTTGGGTAGTGTCATTCCCCAACTTTGTTCTTCTCTTTCAATATTGTGTTGGCCACTCTGGGGTTTTTTTGCCTTTCCATATAAACTTTAGAATTAGTTTGTCAGTATTTACCCAGTAACTTGCTGGGATTTTGATTGGGATTGCCCAGAATCTATAGGTCAAGTTGGGAAGAACTGACATTTTAACAATCATGAGTCTTCCTACCCATGAATGTGCAATATATTTCCATTTATTTAGATCTCTGATTTTTTAATCATGGTTTTATAGTTTCCTCACATAACGTCTTGCATGCAGTTTGTTAGATTTGTACCTAAATATTTCATTTTTGGGGTGCTAATGTAAATGCTAATTTTTTTTTAATTTCACATATTGGTTGTTCATTGTTGGTATACAGGCAAGCAATTGATTTTTGGATATTAACCTTGTATCCTGCAACTTAGCTATAATCATTTATTAGTTCCATGAGTGTTTTGCTGATTCTTTGGAATTTTCTATGTAGACAGTCATGTCATCTGTGAACAGAGACGGTTTTATTTCTTCCTTCTCAGCTTGTATACCTTTTATTTTTTTTAATTTTTTTCTTGTCTTATTGCATTTGCTAGACCTTCCAGTAAGATGTTGAATAGTTGAGTGCCTTTTTGTATGTACGAAAACCAAATGTTTTCTTAAAAGATGAGATGAAGTACTTAATTTAGTGAGTAGATAAAACATTTTTCAAGAAGTCTTGCTTGTTTAAGTGAAAATAAAACATAAGTTTTGCAATGACTAATAAAATCTGTCCATTCATTCCATAAATAATTAAGTTCTAACATTTACCAGCCATTTAAGTCCTAGAGATACACCAGTGAATAAGACAGGAAGGGTCTCTGTCCCCAGAAAGCCTGTGTTCACCGCAAAGACTTAAAGTGAATGATGTTTATTGAAATATATACTTTATTTCTTCGCTTAAAAAGCTTGTTCCTTGGGCGCCTGGGTGGCTCAGTGGGTTAAAGCCTCTGCCTTCAGCTCAGGTCATGATCTCAGGGTCCTGGGATCAAGCCCCCGCATCGGGCTCTCTGCTCAGTGGGGAGCCTGCTTCCCTCTCTCTCTCTGCCTGCCTCTCTGCTTACTTGTGATCTCTCCCTCTGTCAAATAAATAAATAAAATCTTTAAAAATAAAAAGCTTGTTCCTTATGTTATGAACTTACTATGTCATACTCACTAATCAGGAAGAGACTCTGAAACTTCTTTATTTGATACTGATTAAGTAATAGAGAAAGTTTTTATTAGATAAGGATACAGAATTTTGTCTGTATGCCTGAACTCGTACCTGTAGCTGTATATAGTTTGACCAGCCCCAATCTGGATGTGGGGCCAAGTTGGCAAGGCTCAGATTTTTTTATTGTTGTTGTTGTTGTTTTTACCAAACTCTGTTGGAGCTGTGAACCAAACTCATGTTGAAGGAAAACACCCTGCCTTTAGCTAGCAGATCATCTTAAATTGCAGATGCAGTTGAGTGCTACTCCCTTTTTTAAGGATTGTGCGTCTCTTTTTGCATTATGGAACCCTTTGATAATCTGATGACGCTGCAGCCCTTCTCCCCAGAAAAGTATACCTGCATATTATTTTGGAACTTAATAGATGCCAGTGAATACCATTCGTGGACCCCTCGGGGTTAAGAAGGACTGCTGCTTCAGTCAGAATCACAGTGAGAGTTCAGTGCGGAAAAGTAAAGGTTGCCATTGTTTTAAGATTTTCGGGAAAGGTGTAAGGTCATTTCTGGATACACATATATTTTATAAATGAATACATTCTGATTTAAATAACAAACTTTGAGCTTTTGAAGGTATCCTTATTATTAAATAGTGTAAATGTAACAATGTTTACTAGTAAAATGTTCAGAATTTATAATAGGGAGGATAGAAAATAAGACCCATGGATTGAAGTTATAGTGTTGTAAAAAAAAAAAAAAAAAAAAGAGTGCAGCGCCTGGGTGGCTCAGTTGGGTAACCCTGCCTTCAGCTCAGGGTCCTAGGATCAAGCCCGAGTTGGGCTCTCTGCTCAATGGGGAGTCTGCTTCTCCCTCTCCCTCTCCCTCTGCCTCTCCCCCTGCTTGTGCAGCTGCGTGCTCTCTCCGTCAAATAAATAAAGTCTTTAAAAAAAGTTACTGAAAAATGGGTTGGGTCTCTTGGTTTCTATTAAAAATTTTAACTTTTTTTTGTTAGGTGAGAACTAGAACAGTTGCTGAATGTGTAGCATTCTACTATATGTGGAAGAAATCTGAACGTTATGATTACTTTGCTCAACAGACAAGATTTGGAAAGAAACGATATAACCATCACCCTGGAGTTACGTAAGTACTATGGGGTTGATTTTAGAGACTTCTGTTTTTAACTGTGATAGGCGGTCTTGAAGTTATTGGGGTATGTTTTTCAGGGACTATATGGATCGTTTGGTAGATGAAACAGAAGCTCTGGGTTCAACGGTAAATTCTTCAGCCTTAACTTCTAATCGACCTGAGCCTCTTCCTGATCAACAGCTGAACATTCTCAACTCTTTCACTGCCAGTGACTTGACAGGTAAAACGAGCATCTTTTTGTGTTCATTAGCTTAGGGCAAAATTGTGTCATCTTCGTTTCATGACATGGGACCACTTACTTAAACCATTTTCCATTTCTTTTTAGCCCTGACCAACAGTGTGGCAACAGTGTGCAACCCCACGGATGTGAATTGTTTGGATGATAGCTTTCCTCCACTGGGCAACACACCCCGTGGACAAGTCAATCATGTGCCTGTCGTAACTGAGGAGTTACTCACCCTGCCGAGCAATGGGGAAAGTGATTGTTTTAATTTATTTGAGACTGGATTTTATCACTCGGAGCTAAACCCCATGAACATGTGCAGTGAAGAGTCAGAAAGACCAGCAAAGAGATTGAAAATGGGCATTGCTGTTCCTGAATCCTTTATGAATGAGGTTTCTGTAAATAATTTGGGTGTGGACTTTGAAAATCACACACATCACATCACCAGTGCCAAAATGGCTGTCTCCGTGGCTGACTTTGGCAGTCTGTCTGCCAGTGAGACCAATGGTTTCATCAGTGCCCATGCTCTGCATCAGCATGCTGCCCTTCACTCCGAGTGACAGGAGTGAAGGGCCCAGAAACAGTGGGTGTGCAGTACCAGTAAACTTGAGGGAAGGATCAGGTTTGCTTAGTCTTTCACTGGAAGTTTGAACCTTTTTCAGTATGACATCAGTGATGTCAGTATGTATAGAACTATATCTTGATTTATCAAGAGTATTTTCATTTTTCAATCCATAAATGTGGAAATGAACTATGATCAGCAGAGTTGGGAACTAAGATTGAACTCTGTGGTGCAGCTTTAAGCTCTGCTTATCTCTTCCTCATCCCCCAGTACCTCTTCTCCACTCCCTTCTTTTTCTATTCTTTTCTGTTCCCACTGCCCTCACTCCCAGTTTTAAATCCTGTAGACAGAGGCCACCAGCTCAAAACCAGCACAGATGTTCTGAACTGAATGGAGTGGCTTCTTTTCATGTAAATTCCTTTTGCCGTAATGGATGCAGTGGAATAACAATGTTTACAGGTACCGATCCCAATCCCTGCTCAATGTAGCATTTTTTGGTTTTATTTTCTTAATTAAATAAAAGCAGGGGTAGGTTTCTTTAAACTGCACAAACATGCAAGGATTTTTTTAAAATGGAAACTTCTCTCATGTTATTCAACTAGAGCACTTCAGTTTACAAAACAGCAAGTCCATCTTTATGGAAGCCAGCACGAGGAACTGCGTGCAAATTATGAAGACGCTTGCTTGGATCCTGTTTCAAAATTCTAGACCAGGGCTACCTTATACAGAATCGGTCATTTTACTGTGGGAAGAGTTCTGTGTACCTTCATTTATTGGCTAAAAATTTGGCATTTGAAGACGTGGTATTCAGATGGGGTTGTCCACCATTGTCAAGATTATAATTGTAAAAATCATACTGGTCGTCGATAATTTAGTTTATCCTGAGGCAACTGACTTGCAGGACACAGTCTACAAAGCCTAGGATGTTGCCACTCAATGGTTTACATTTTGGGACACTTCTTAAGTTGTTTGTAGCACTGCAGTTCAAAGTGTTAATATTTTGGAGGGACTTCTAGATTTTACACTTAAAGCAGTAGAACCTTGAAGTATATTTAAACTTTTTTGTTTAGCTTGAACAGTTGGCGAGAAAAATGTGACTTTCTATCTGAAATAGAATGGTACTTTACCACTTTAAGTTTCAAAAAGTGATAGATGTTCAGATGCATCTCAGACTGTTTAATTTTTATTCCAGACATTGTGAATGAGAAGCCATTGTCCTAAACTTTGGCCATTTTTGCTCTATAGATATGCATCTTTAAGTTAAAAGGTGAATTCAAACAATATGTATGTAATACAGTATTAGGGTATAATAAGCTTTGCTTTTATAGTTCAGTTAAGACAGAATTTTGCTTTTTTTTTTTGGAGCACCGTCTTAATTTCCAATTTCTACTAGTTGTCTTGCTTTGCAAAAACCTTAAATGTTTGGCTGCATTGCTCATATTTGTAAGAATAAGTCGCTTCAAGGTTGTGCTGACGAGTAGATAGGTTGTAGTGACCTTAGTAGTGATGGAAAGGGAGGGTATTTATTATACAAACTGTGAACTGCAATGACATCCTTAGTTTTGGATGATGTGTATTCTTATTTTTCTTTGCAGCATTTTAATGAAGATTGCTTTGAAGTGTTTACGCAGTAGCATATTTACTATAAAATTTAGTTTAGCACAGTGGACAAAAGTAGTTAAATTAATAACTTAAAATCAGTCTCTAATTTATACATCTAAAGTCTAGCATTCCCGTATGCACACAGTAAATAATGGGTAGCCTGGGCTCTGTGTTGCTTTCAGATATTTTTATCCAAGTTATCAGCTTCTTATTGCTGTGGTGTTGTGCTAAACTTTGAACCTTATTTCTTCTGTTAAAAATCAGTATACCTTTTATAATTTAGTAAGATACTGGCCATAATCTTCCATTGTTTTAACTTTGATTTTTACTCTGGGTTTACAGTGGCTGGTTTGTATAAAGTAATTTACACAAAGATGACTGAATGCTAATACCAGTTGCACTTAAATGAACATGCCCATTCTCAGTAGCTGATGCAGTAACATATTCAGTTTATCTATGCATTGCTGGGATCTTGATAAAGGATGGAAACAGTGTTTCTTATCTAAAGTTTTGATTATCAGCAAGTTGAATGGACACTTTAGTTATTTAAATAAGATTTTTGACCAAAATCCAGAAAATGATATGAGAGAAAAATAAATTCCAGCTAGTTTAATAGATTTTTAAATGTCAATCTGATTTTAGCCTCTTAGAGAGCGCTAACTAGCTGGTAACGTTTACTTTTAATTCCTTGTTAAAATGAGGCAATAATTTGCAAGATTTTTGTATATATATGTAAATTCTTCATATCTTTTTACATCTAATTCAATATTTTCTGACTGCTTCTGCCATGTATAATACCATTTTTGTGCATGCTTGATGTGACATTCATAAATTGTACCACTATGACTTTATCCATGTAAAATAGCTATTTATTGAATTTTCTTTTGAACGCTGGGTTTACTGGTTTTTTTTTTCCTCCAGTTAAGCATTTTAACAGAATTTGTTACTGTTTATTAGAAGAATTGCGTTTGAGAGCATGAAAATGACTGATTTGCAATTTTATGAAGAAATAATGCCTTTATTATCAAGTGTTAAGCACAATTCTTATAACAAACTGTGATAAATTCTTTTTTTCTTTCGCCACATTATTTTCTTACGAACAAACCAAAAATCCATGGTGAGCTGTTGCATTGTTGGCTGATGTATCTTTTATGTACAGGGAATTTGAAGAGGACAGCGGATTCGTTTAGAAGTGTAACTGGTGCTGTGATTATAGCAATACTTTACTTTTGTTAGTTGTACTTCATCTTTTCCATGCTAGCTTTTTAAGTGTTTAGTTTTCCTCTTGTCATGGTCAACTGCTGAATTTACTTGAAGGATGTAGAATACTGTTTAAACAATACTAAAGTGTGTACAATTAGGTCAAAGAATTGTGCAATTGTTTCCTTTTTAATTTTTAAAATTGAGGGTCATAAATATTTGAGAACTTCAGATCTAATAGAGCATAGTGATACTATTTAATTTAACCAAAGTCTCTAGTGAATATTTCAACTTTGAATGTAAACTAATGAATAAACCTGACCACCAAGGAGATTGTTTGCCCAGAGTTTCAAAGCACATTGTCTACAAATGGAAATTGAAATAATTTATAAAAATATTGACATTACTATGTTTTTTAAAAAGTTCTTAATTTTTTCACTAAAAGGAGGAAACTATTAGTTTTATTGTTAAATATGGTAGATATTAAAATTCCTCTTAGATGACCAGTGATTCCAATTGTCCCAGTTTGAAATAAGTACCCTGTGAGTATGAGATTAATTAGTGACAATCACAACAAGTTTTAGTATCAGATGTTCAAGAGGAAGTTGCTATTGTTGCATTGATTTTAATATTTGTACATAAACACTGATTTTTTTGAGCATTATTTTGTATTTGTTGTACTTTAATACCTGGTGTACAGTTCCAGAAATAAAAATCTGGAAATCTTTTTTTTTTCTTGGTTCGTGTGAGTGTTTGCTGCAATTAGATATTTATTTAATAAATCTTAAGCTATAACACATGGGTGGAAACTTAACCACTTTTCAATCGGATTTTGCTGTTGTAAATAAGACAGGTAAGTGGCAAAGTTAGTAGGTAAAGTAAGTTTTCTTTAAATCCTCTATAACAGATTTT